>JAQGEQ010000046.1:0-670970 GCA_034620365.1 Pegea sp. RAD2-039
CCTGACGTAGATGTTAATGTTCCAGTAGTACTACTAGTCGGAGGAACTGATGATGCAGTTGTTGGAATAAGTGTAGTACCACCAGTAGTTGGTGTTCCTGTAACTGTTCCTGACGTAGATGTTAATGTTCCAGTAGTACTACTAGTCGGAGGAACTGATGATGCAGTTGTTGGAATAAGTGTAGTACCACCAGTAGTTGATGTAATAGTTGTTCCAGTAGTTATTTCTGTAGTCATTGATGTAGTTATTGGTGTAGTAGTAACTTCTGTGCATGTATTATAACAAGTTGTTTTTCCTCCTTCACAGTAGCTATTTAGATAAAAAATGTTTAGTTAGTCTTCTTGACAAATTTGATTTTTTTTTTAAATCTTCTTTTTGAATTCTTACCATATTGAACAAGGAAGTTCTATTGTTTGTCCACTTTCCACTTCTGTTCCGTTGATTATGCACGGACATTTTGTTCCTTCAATGCATTTTCCTTTATGTAAAACAGTTCCTGTTGGACAATGACATCCTTCAAAGCATTCTTCTTCACACACTTCTGTGCTGGTATATGCAGGACAACTTGATGAACATTTGCTTGCACAAGATTTGTATTCAGTTCCATTTTCACATTGAAGTCCTGCAAAATTTTATTTCTATTTATTTATTAACTGAAAACATAGTAACTACTTTTTAACAACTTTTTTTTATTTAGGTCTGTTTATAGAATATTAATTAATTCGTTTTTACCACATCGATCTGTCGTTCTCCATTTAATGTCAACTCCTTTTTCATTGCATGCTCTTGCATAAGCGGCCACAGCTGTACAGTAACATTCACAGTCACCTCCTCTGTCACAGTAACAGGAATCCCACAAACAATATTCATAAAAAGGTTCAGGGTCCACTACGCTATGACACGATGCGAATGTAGACTGGCGAATAATTTTACAAGAGGTCCTGGCCCAATGAGCACGTTGAGGATTTGCCTGACACGGATGAATTCGATCACTTTCTGGCTGAGGACATGATGCAAAAACTCTCCAAGAGTGAGCAAAGTCAGCAATGTTGGATTCCAGCTCGCCTTTGTTAGATTTGTTTTAGAAATTTAAGAAAATTGATTTTCTTGTGATTTTCAATTTTTTAACTTTTAATGATTTTCAATTCATTTTGGAATTATTTAAACGTTGATTGGAACTCAAGTAGCTAACCTTGTCGTGCACGGTTGTCGTTCAAAGCATTTCTGTCAAAGTTTCCGCATAAGCCACAAACTTTCCCTTCAAAAGATGGGATCAAGTTTACATAAACTCTTGTTGCTCCATCCCACATGACTCGAACACCGATCTTCATTTTGACCCAAGTATTTAAATAAATTGCTTTGAAAAGTAAAACTCTTTCACCTCTAATTCAAAAATATAAAAAAGTCCGCTTTGCATCATCTTGTAGACTGCCTTAGGAGTTGATGAAGTTGCAAAAGGGTTTCTTTGAACTTTTGGTTTGGCCCCTCTTACCATTCTTATTGATTTGTCGTGATAAATAATCTTAGAAATTAGAAAAGTTTCGTTAAATAATATTTATTACGTTTATTATGTTAGAATTACTTTCACAGCTCTTGAACAAATGATCCCTCCCGTTGTACAAGGAACGTTTTCGACTATTACTCGAAAATTGCCTTCACTACTTCCACAGAAATCTTCTGACAGAATATATGCACATTCACCAAAAAAGTTGAAGCTGTTTTGATCAAATGTTTGGAAGTGAGAGTCAGCAAATGTTGTGCACGTGGACGGGCAATCATAGTTCGTGCAGTTCCATTTGTTAGCATGACATTGGCTAGAAAACAAAAATTTTTAAACAAACCATCTATAAAATATTTTGCCTAGTTCGTTAATTCTTCTGGTTTAATAGCTATTGTTATTGTTTTAATCTTCTTACCACAAATTACAATCTTTTTTTGCTGTTTCTCCGTCTCGATACTTTTGTCCATGAAGATAACAAGGACATTCATCTAAGTCGATACACTCGCCATCCTCTAATACTTTGCCTTCTGGGCAAGCACAACCTTCTTTACATTCGCTACTGAGGCATGCTGGGTTAGGGTCTTTGCATGAAGGTTGGCATTTTGGGGTTGAACAGTTACTCCAAGTGAACTTCTATCAACACAAATTAAATTGATGAGTTATGAGATAAACTAATCAATTTTTCTACAACCTCAGAACAAGCTTTCAAAGTGCAATCTGGGATTGGCTTTTCAATCCACTTTCCACCAGTGCAAGTGTATGCTCTACAAAGTGACTGAAGAACTTTTCTAGGTTCGTGTAAAACCCCACTGTGTAGTGATTTAAAAATTAATTAGAATTATACAAGGTTAAGAAATGACTGAATGACTCACTTATAAATACAAGGACAGTCTTCTGGTAAAACGCAGCGGTTATATTTTTCGTCGTAAAAGATTTTACCTTCTGGACAGACACAGCCTTCCACACAATAAGAGTTCTGCAAGTAATTTCGTTTCACATATTATTGTATTATTCGTAAATCAAATGTGTGCTAACATCAACTCCTACAACTTCACTTGTTCCGTTGCGAACATGCTCGCACGTCAAAGAATATTCAGTTCCACCACATGCTTCCCAAGATGTACCAGGTGAACATGAAACTTCACAACCAGCAGTTTCTCGCCACATTTCAATTGAAACATTTGCTCGTGAACAGGCGCGAGCGTAACTACTAAAAATTGAACATTTGCAAGCTTCGATGTTTGAGTCTGCTCGCTGCTGACATAAACACATCTCATGTGTACACATTTTAATGTAATGATTTGGCGACACTTTTGAATTACATTTCTTAAATAAACCTGAAAACAAAAAGAATCAAATAAGAATCTTTACTCAGAGAGACTATAGAATTGAGACCTCTTTGCATTTCTTGACAGGCTTCTTCAGCTTGCCTATGATAGTGACTACTTGTATGGCATGCATCATTTATAACTCCCGTCAATGGCATGTCTCTATCACACTTTGAGTCTGTTTTCCAGGAGTTACCAAACTCTGCAGAGTTGACTGTAATCTCTCCATTTTGCATGCTCAGATCATCTCGCTGATCGTAGTTAAGTATACCACATAAACCTGAGACCTATTTACAAGCAATGTATGATGGAAGTAAACAAAACATGTAAGCTTCTATAACCTTGTTTTTAAAACTTGGAGGAAGCTGTAGATAGAAATCTGAATCGTCGCTCCATTCAAATTCCAACCCAAAATCAGTTCTAAGTCGATAATATAAGGAAGAAATTCTTTTTATTTCGACAACTGTATTATGACTTCCGAAGTAGGAGAAATAAGGTAAACTGATTTCAGTATTTCCTTTGTAAACTCTTCCATTAAAAGGTATTCTAATAAAGCAAATTTAAGTAGTTGTTTGTGGGTGGTGTTAATGGCAATTATTTTTGCTTCTACAAACTAAATCTTACTTATAAGTTTCGCCTTGAAAAAACTTTACTTCAATTGTCTTTTGACAAGCTTCAAATTCAGTGTTTTCACAGTGAGAGCTGTTCATCCAGATCGTAAAAGCATTTTCGTCTCCAAATCTAGTTCTCGCCAAAATGTACTCGCAACCACCAGCAAACTTCAAACATGAAATTGTTGTGTCAATCTACAGCGGATCAAACCAAAGCAAAGTAACTTAAAGATTGTTTGAAGCTGCTACATCAAGCAACAAAAAACTTTATGAAAGTCAACTTAAAACCCCAAGAACAACATTTTTATGCAAGCCAAGTGTTTTTGGCTGAATCCATCTAGTAAGCTTTAATTTTAGTTGTTGGAAGTAACATCGCTTATATTAGAAATAAAAGTCTTGTAAGTGGAACACATGGGTATTTATGTGGTTAAATATTTACTCAAGGAGACTGAAGTCACACTTAAGGAGCTGATAAGTATTTCAGAATCTTTGATTTATACATTAAAGTGACTTACTAATGATCAGTGAAAAAAATTGTTGAATTGAAATTGTTTTTAACCTGAAACCATTTTCCATCAAATGTCAAGTAATGATCTTCTGCTATAGCTGAACACGTTTCTTCACATTCATTTTTTGTGCAGATCCAAGACCCACCATCACAAGTACTTTAAACATTTTATATTTATTACTATAATAAACTCTTCAAAACTAAAAAGAATGATTAAGATTCAAAATTCAACGAAATATATTTTTATATTTTGCAGCAAAACTTAATAAACAGAAGCTTCTACTGAATGAAATACTTACCAGTTATTACACCCTTGGGATATTACATCATTTTGATAAAACGTTTTTCCATCATTAAAGCAAGGACATTCTGTTTTTAAAATACATCGATCTTCATCAGAATTGTAGATCAATCCTGAGTAAAACAAACAGGTTAGTAGAAAATGCGAAAAAATAGGTTTAGATAAACCTTTGGTAATTTTCAAAATTATAACATTAAAAAAGATAATTGTTAATTTATATTTGTAATAAAAATTGCTTCAAACAACCTTTATACAGCAGCAAATATATTTTTAATTTCATATTTGTTTACAAACCTATCTTGGTTTAAAATAAACCCTTGTTATATATTTCAGATAAATTTATAATAGTAAAAACTATAAATAAAAGTTGGACTGGTTTTTCAAAACTTTTACAATAAAATTAATTTAGTTTTATGTCCAGCATTAAAAAAACCATTTTATTTGAGATCGTTTGTTTGAATACCCTGCAAACATACCTTCAGGGCAGAAACAACCCTTGACGCAGTATTCATTTGCACATTCTGCCATCAGTTGTGATCTTTGACAAGTTTCAGTACAAGATGGTCCACATTCTTTATACAACATTGTACTGCTGCAATTTTGATCTAGAAAAAACTAAAATGTTAAAAAAAACAACACCTGTTGGTGATTAGTAAAAAATTGCAACATACAACAAAAGTCGACTGTTCTCCATTCAAGAATAACTCCAACAGTTGCACATTCATGTGAATAAGCAGAAAATGAGCTGCAGCTGCATTGACTGACTGATGACTCGTTTTCACATGAGCACATCTCATCAAGGCACATGTGAATAAATTTCTGAAATAAAATGAAAATAATAAATACTAGTGAGTATTTTGTTCAAGTATTCTACCTCAGGTGAAACTTTGTCATGGCATGAAATAAATGGAGCTGACATGAGCTTTTCACATTGAGTTATGGCAGTTGAAGGAATATTACAGCTTGGAGTTCTTGTTTGTTCGTTTTTACAGCATAACTTTGAAGCTGATACACTACAATGACCACGAACCAATGTACTAATTTCCATTTCCTTAATAATGTGTTTTTAGTTATTATCAGCCAAAAATTAGCTTAAATAATTTACTCTTAAATTAATTTACAAAAAGTTCAAAAAATATGAATAATTTGATAAAACTAAATAGTTTATTTCAAACTAACAGATCCGTAAAAATTGAATTCATTATCGACATTTCCATCAAAGTTGCCACATAACCCATCCATATCCTCGTCCTTATATGAATTAGGAAGGATAATAATAACTTCTTGGTTGTTATCAAAGATAACTTCAACTCCTTGGAAAATAATTCGCAAATTTTGTCCATCATTTTTAAACAATGAAAAGATGGTGATAAAAGTTTACCTGAAGGCAGTCGAACTGCTGTGTAATGTGTTGAAAGTTTTTTAAATAAAAGTAGATCATCAACTATTGAAGGAACTGCAACAAATTCTCCATTCAAGCTCGCTGTATGGTTTGGGTAGAGTATGATACTATAATCTTCATATGAATATATTTGAACTGATTTCTTGCAAGTACCAAGTGAACAATCAAACTCATTTTGTACCTAGATATGAAAATTGATCAAGCTTTAATCTTTGTTTCAATTGTACAAAATTACAGCGATAGAAAAGTCATTCTCCATAAACGCAAGTTGATATGTACAGGAACCAGTAAATGAAAAATGCTCTCCGTCAAAGGTTGTGTACTGCCGAGAACCACTCGCAACACAAACTCCTTTTTCTTCATCATATGCTATTGTAGCAGCTTCCACAACAGAAGGGTACACGCGTTCATCACATGATACCCCTCTATAATCAGCAACACAACGGCAAATCCCTCCAATACATTCACCATTTAGTCCACATTTTGGATTACAAATTTCTGCATTGTATGTAAAAAGTCAACGCGAGCATTCAATGCTTCTTGGAATGAGTTTTTTTATTAAAAGATAATATATTTAGTATTTCAAAAATGTATTCTAAAATGAGAGCTCATACCATCGCTGCATTTTGGTCCTTCGTAACCATTACAACAAGCATAAGTTTCCCCATCAAGAAAGCCGTCAGTAATATCGACTTCTACTTGAGTTGTTCTAGAAACATTTTAATCAAGTTTAAAGCAAATATGTAATTATGGAACATTGTGGTATTCAGAAGCCATTTTCGCTTGAAGATTTTATATTTTTCTTTCTGGCTTGCTTTAGCTGCCTACGTCACTTGAATTGTTCGTTAGCAGACAAAGACGAAACCAGAAAGCCAAACAAATGAAGATTATACTTAGTCTGAAATAGGAACTTATTTTTGGTTAGTAAACTTATAAGTAGATCACTTAATAGTCTCAATAACTCTTCATAATTATGAAGCTCTTTCAGTTTTAAAAGCGGTTTGCTGGATCTAAAATATTTTTGCAAGGCTTTTGATCTTTTGTGTCTAAACACTAATTTTCTTTCAGAACTTTCGATCTATAAATTTTCAAACCATAGAAATCGGTAAGGTAATTATTTTAGTTTTGAATACTTGTTACTGAGATTAGAATACAGTATTTTAGAAAAAATATGAAATAAAACGTTTCTTTTAGTAAAAGTATTCTAAAAAATACATATGATGGTTGCTAAACATAACTTCAAACCTGTTATATATGCAAGTATCTTCAGATTTAGATATCAGTGTCTCAGTCGAAGGATCATGATAATCAGAGCACGCTCTCGGGGAAGTCTTGATATGTCTCAAAACACACCAACTGAAATAAAAAATTATAATATTTAACATCTATAGGCAAATAGGAAATTTGGATGAGAAAGTGACTTACTGCTCACTACCAAACACATTTGTGATTTCAGCAGAAAGTATTATTAAAACAAGGAAAGTTTTGATGAGATACATCTTAAATATCCACTGCAGAAACCGACAACCTTGATTTCGATTTGAAGTTCTTGACTAGAACCAAAATGATTGAGTTTTAGGAATACTTTTTACGTTTTAACAAATATCTTCTATTTTAAACGGATAAAAAAAAATTTAAGTTTGAGATAGCTACTAACTTTTCAAACAAGCTATCGAGCTTATAACATCATTTTATTTTTAATTTACTTAAACCGCTATTACAAACTTACTTTTAGTTTGATAAATTGTAAATGCACAGCAAAAGATTTCTTCTGTATATCTACAACAATGAGAACTTATATACTGAAACTCCATTAAGATATCTGTTAGCTTTCTCATAGTATAAATTTAACAGATCCGGTAATAAGGAAGTTTGTTTTAAAAGATTTCAAAAAAACTTTGTACTAAAAATTGCGATACATTTTATATTGTAAATATAATAAAACTTCAAAAAAACGTAAATAATAATTGAGAAAGATTTAAATTTATGTTTTAATAATATAACGAAAAGGTAAGCTTGAATTTGAAGTTTATATGAAATATATTTTTTATTCATAAGCTGGAGATATGCCATTATAAAAATAGATTTTGATTAAGACTGTACCTTTAATTACAGTACATGTAAACTTAACAGGATAATAAAGTATCTGAATTAAAAAAGTATATTAAAAAGAATAGTTCCAAAGCCGACAATGTTTAATAGAAGCTTACATAATATGTTACTAAGTATAATTTGGTAATTCTTATACTCTCAATAAAATTTTCCAATCTTCAACTATTTGTAGCTTGTATGAACTATATTTTTATACATATCCATTTATAGTTTGCATCAAATCTTATGTTTATATATGGTTTAAAATATCTTACAACTTTAACATTTATTTTTAGATACTTAATATCTGATTATACTCTAAAATTGGTGATTGAAGGACTAAACATCATACTATTGATGCTTCAATCATACTAGCTTGACATACCTTTAGCTTTATCTCTTTCTGATTTAGCAATACAATTCAAGTTTAAACAATTTTGGATTTGACAGTCTATTTCATCGCATGGTTCTTCTTTTTTTTTGCTAACTTAATTTTCAGTTTAAAAATATTTAAAAGTATTGATATTTAATAATATGTGAGGTACATGTTTACAGATAAGTTTTTTTATTAAAATTTATTTTATTAATAAAAATATTTTACAAAATAAATATTAGCAAAGCTTTCAAAAAACGTTAACCATTAAATTTAACTTCCTGATATTTCGTAACATTTACGTCTGTAGATATCTTCAGCAAACTGTTTTATCTTAACTGCTTCCTCATTTAATTTTATTTTTTATATTGAACTTTACCTTAGAAAGCTCTCTTGCAATTTAAGTAGAAGCTTGGAAACAGTTTAAAATCTTATAAAAAATAAGCATTTTTGGATGGTTAAATATTACAAGACTACTTTAAAAATACTAATTTGTTATACCAAATTTTATATTAAATTAGTGATTTTAATTTGCTCACCATAAATAATCACTTTTTGCCATTAGCACTTTTCTATACATCAGAATATAAATTTATTCATAGAAGTATTGATCAATGTTTATTCTTTCTGTTTGAAATACAAAATGCTTATTTGTTAGTTGTTGAAAATTTTAATTGATTGTTTAACAGTTATTTTTTAAGTCTTACTTTTTAATGTTAAACCTTCATCATGTTTTACTTTTTGGTTTGAAATGATTTAGATATTTTGCATTGTGAACCAAGTGGCTAAATCTGATATATTTTATTTGAGCTTTTTCTGCTATCTAGTAATGGTGAAGTAAAAATTATTCAGCCAAAAAACGTCAAAAGTATAGTAGCGTGTTTTATCAAGGAAAATTAACTATAATTTAATAAAGATGATTGAACTAAATATATCTTTACAAGTTTGCTGATTCAAACTATGTATAAATATTAACAGTTCATGCAACAATTTTATATATATATATTATTCAAGCAGCAGATATGTTACAAAAAAATCATAGAGATTAAATATAGAGATTAAGTAGTTAAACATTTTTTTTACAATTTATGGTCATACTAAATGTTAAAACTAAAAATGGAAATCATAGAACTAAAGAAATAAATCATGTTTTTCATGCTGTAAACTTATTAAAAAAAAAAATTTGCTGGCTTTTTACATACATAAACTTTTTTCTTATTAAGTTATATAATCAACTTAGACAGAAAGAAACTTTTATATTTTTTAGAACTAATAAATTAACTTTTTTTACTTTGAAACACTGCTCGAGGTCAAAACTTGATAAATTTAGTGTTGTTGCCTTCTATTAAATATTTGTATCATTTTTACCATAAACTCTACTTTTGTTTATTAATTAATAAGTATGAAATTATCTAATAACTATTTGATAATTAATTTTATTTTTATTATGATCATTATTATTTATTAGTTTAATAGTTACTATAATTAAATGCTTGTAGTTGTTGATAGAAAGAAATTTCATTTCATATTTTTTGCTCTAATTATTTTATAATTTAAAAACTTTATTATCAAGTGTAATAAATTTATTTTGTCATTGTGTTTTTATCTGCAAGCTAATTATAATTCTTTTGTTTAATAATAAGTTTGCTTTCACATAATTTTATATTTATAATTTTTTAAATAAGAATCTAGAATGTCTAATTTGTTAATTTATTTTTTATAGTTTTTATAATCAAACTGTACATCAGATAGTCATTTCTTATAACTTTTATATATTCTTACAGAATGGTTTCTAAATCTAAGAAGTTGTTTTATATTTGGAGTTTTTCTTTAGTTTCTAATTCATTCATAAAGATCTTTTTAAATTGCTTTGTTATAATATAATCCAATTCTTATAATGACAATTTATATATCTGCTACAAAAAGGTCTTTTTATTAGTTTATAAAAAAATGTAATATTTGAATATTAAATATATTTATTATATTTTAACCAAACTCTTATATTTGATTTAAGTTTTTAAACTATTCATCAGTACTTATGCTTTTGTCAAAATATTTTATATCTCATCTTATATTTTCAATGAAAAATTATTTGCTTCTATTTTACTATTTATAAATGAAGTTTTAAATTTTTATTAGGAAATTAAATATGTTGTATGGGCAAAATTTAAGAATGTTTCTGAGAGCTTTCCGAAGCAAAGAACTTTATCAAAGAAATTTTGGTTTATGTGCTGTTGCTTTTAATAAAGTTGATCCTATCCAAAAATTATTTTTGAATCAAGTATGTTATTAGATAATTTAAAAAGTATTTGTGATAAATGTAGTTAAAACAAACTTTTTGAAAGTTTGTGACCTTGAAAAAAAAGAAAATTGTTTTAATTATTAAATTGTTTAAGTTATTTTTATGTAAAAGATTATATTAAACATTTCAAATTTATTTAATTTGGTTAAACTGACATATTTAATGGTCTTATTTTTTGTTCCATTATATTCTTTATTATATATTTTTAAGATTGTTTTTTTTTCTTTAAGTGGTATGCTTAGTTAGATATAGTTTTTCAAAATAATAATAATTGTGAAATTTATTTAAATTGATTATAACCATGTTTAAGTATTTTCATTAAGAACTGATATATAACACTGTTAGTTTCTTCATTTTCTTATCTTGTACTTTTGATTCATAATTTGTATTTTACTTATTTCTCTGTAAAGCTCTCATTTTTACATTTAATCTTATAATTATCTTATAATTATTTATTATTAGAAATAATCCTAAGCAATTTATCTTATATTTTATATTTTAAGCTAAAAAAATGTATTTTGTTAACTACTGCTTCAACTTAAACTAATATATAAATGAATTAACAAATAATCTGATCTTTAGGTCAATGCTTATAAAGCTTTATCAGAAGAACAGGGCGGAGGTCCAGTTGATGTTGATGAATCTTATGAAAAGAAAAAGGGTGATGCCATTGCAAGATTAGCAAATGCTTACAACATTGGAAACCCAAATGAGTTTCCTACTTTCAAGTTTCAGGAACCTGACCTAACACAAGATGATATTCCTCTTGAGTCTTAACTCATCTAAATCTTATTATTTGTTGGCATTATTAGCCTATAGATAATTCAGAGTTTTATTAAATTGAGTCAAACAATTTCTGTTTTCATTATTATAAAACTGAAATATATTCTATAGCAAAATGTTTTTGACTATTTTGCTTTTATTCAATAGCAGGAAATTTATTGATGAATAATTTTTAACAAATCTTCTCAATAAATAAGATAAATCTTTATAAGCAGCCAGGTTAAGTACATCAGTCTCTAAAGCACATAATATTAATTTTCTAAAATGGCAGGTAGGCTGGTATGATGACTGCTACAATACAGAAACACAATAATATAATAGTTCTTGTTTGAAAAGTTGTTAATGTGCAAACTTACCTCTACTAACAACAATAACGCTTTTCTTCAGATGGCATTTAGCAGATAAGTTATAATTCCTCTTGTCTGTTCAGCTATATATCTACTAATTACACAAATTTATTATTTTCGTGTAACCTTCTATTTCTAATTTTTATTTATATTTAGTCTGTACCTTAAAAAGATTTAAAGCCACTGATTTACGTTTATGGAAATTAGTAAATTTAATAATAGTTTGTATTTTTGTTGAAAATATGATGGCTTATTTGGTTCTAAGAGGCAATCTTTAGTATAAATTCTACAAAATAAGCTAGCTGTAATAGTGCTTCGACAAGTGCAAGAACAAACTAAAATAGTGAAAAGTTCTGTTTACACATCTCTCTAATTGATTAAAGCTTAATTGCGGATCTTAGTTTACAAAATATAAATTTGTAAGGCATATCTACCTAAAAGATATCTACAAAGTAAAGATTGAGAAAGTCGGATGATAAGTTATTTCTCATTACTTAGACGAAATGTATTTCTTTGGAATGCTTAGGACGATACTTAGGCTAATCAGTTAGTTACAGAAGTATAGAAATTGTCTCTACAACTCAGGCGAATGCAAGTGACACACATCTAGTAAGTTTGTTGGCAGACTCAATTCTTCATCACAACGATATCTGACAAGCTTAGCTACGAAGTCACTATAAAACCTCGTATTCCAGTTGGTTTTAAGTCTAATATTTTATATATATGTATCTGCAAAAAGGAATATATTCTAGTAATGGTTATTGACCTGACAATAGTAGCAGTAAGCAGCTCATAGTGCTAGCGGATTTTATCAAAGAAATATTGAGAAAAAGCTAGCTGGGTAAACAAAAGATATGATATAAGAGCGTCGGGTTTTATAACTGAGGAGGTACTTAGGTGTTAAGAAGATAGAAAAATCTGACTTATGTGGATATAAAAGCTGGATTTCTTGAATACCTTAGCTTCAAGACTGCTAAACTAGGAAGATAGATTTACAGTTGTATTTTTAGATTCACAAATGACTAACGAATAAAGGCTTGCGACAACCTCTTCAACATTCAAAGAATGTATTTGAATACTTCGATCTCAGTTTTTTTTAGGGTACAAGGGCAAAAGTTCAATATCTCGAGATGTGCGGACGAAAAAAGGGTTGCCTAAGGTTAAGCTGAACTTGCTTACAGAATATTTTGAGAACTCTGATTTTTCTAATTGCACTAGACAAGGTTTAAAAGCTTTTTTCGATTAATCAACTTGTTCGAATAAAATAGTTGATTAATTTTATTCATTTGTTTTATTAAACGCATGGCTACAGATCAAAAATTATATTAACTTTTTTTATGACCATAAAACATTATGACTGTAGAAAAATAATGAAAAGGTCCTTAGTATCACAGCTCAAAACAATTAATAAACAAATAGGAACACTGCACAGGCATAGATAAATACAATCTATAAACCAAAAATACAAAATAAGTGGAGAAAATGAAGAAACTAAAAAAAATAATTACAAATATAAAAAATGAGTTTAAATTTAATATAAGAATATTGCAAACTACCCAAGATCTATTGTTTGATAGCTTTCAAAATATGTCTTTAGAATGTTTCAACTTCTTACGTAAACTAACCATATTTGTATCTGGACTAAATCTCTTATGTTGTATATATATGTATGTTGTTTTATGTTGCTGTGCTGGTATTTGGCATGTTCAATAAAAATTAGTTTTTCAACAAAAATCACAACGAACGCTTCTTAAAAATTATAAACGAAATTAGATAACTTGTAAAAGATGATCTGCGCTCAAAAACAACTGCCTGTTAATAAATAAAAAAGATTTTATAAAAATGAAATTGAATCTTCGCTGTTCTTATTACTTAGAATACAATAACATCAAAAAAGTTTATATCAAAAAAGGCAGTTTACAAACTTCAGATATATAAAAAATGATGGTCTTAAATAAAGATTAAAACATTTCGATCGTAGTATTCCTTCCCACACCAAGCAAACATTCTTTATAGGTAAGTTTATGTCTTTACTGAAGCCCTTAAAATCGAAAGAAGAAAAAGAAATAAATTTTTCAAAAAAAGTATTTTTAATCATGAAGCAGTTGATAAAAAAAATTAGTTTTATTGTGAAAACTTATAAATGTAGCAATTTGTTTTACTTTTGGGATTTGAAAACAGTTATTTTTCGCTTCCCGTCGCTACGTTACGGCAAAGATGACTCATACCTTGGGTCGGCTATAATCAGAATCGGGACTGTAGCTTCCAGAAGTCATCTTCCGTCACCATAGCAATAGGACTGGTGAAGATATATGTTGGATACCTTTTTCCAAACACATTAGGCTTGAAAGAGTAGAGTGCGCTGAACTATCCCCACTCTTTAGATCCGCTGCTCGGTGATACGGTTCAGTGATTTAGAGGTCAACGGATTTTATTTCTGGGTTTATTCTCATTTAAACTTTAATCGAAAGTTATTCTTCTTAAAATACTTAAAAATCAAATAATATTTAATGAATTTTCTTCGTTTATACGTCAATTTATACATAAAACATTAACTACAATTCTTAAAAAATCAACCTTTCTTTATTGTTCATTTTCATAATTGTATAAATAAAATTGCATTACTTTGTTTACTTTAATCTGACAGAGATGTACGTTTGCACTTGATTAGTGTATGATAAAACAAAAGCTCCATTGGATAAACTGGTTTATATTTGATATTTTATCGAACACTTGTATCTTATTAAGTAACAATTAATGATATATATTTCTGTAGTTGTTTAATGGGCTTGTAAATTGAAGTAGTAAATATTTGTTAATTGTGTCTGAAATATGTAACAATTACATTTGGTTAAAAGTCATTTTAGATTAGTTATTTACTTTATAAAGTTTCATTAGTTATTCAATATTATCTTAAGTGTCTCTGACACTACTTTCGATTTAAAACTACCGTTGTTGCTGCTGGTGAATTAAAATCTAAGTTAATCTATGAATTTAAAGATAAAACTGTGTATAAATATTACTGCAGTGATTATTTACATTCATACTTTTATTTTGAAAGTTGTTTTAATACTATTAAAGGATTTTTTCTTTGTAAAAACTTTCACCTATTTCTTTAAAGTTTAGTTTAAGCAATCGATGAAATATTTCCTCGGTAATTTCAAGATGATTGTTTTCAAAATATTTGATAAAAGTAAGTCTTAAGAATATAGTGAGATTAAAGTATCCAATTTAAAAGTATACTTCCATTTGAAGATTGAATAAAATTGTTTATTCGAACGATTTTTAAATAGACTATCTGATTTAATCAGTCGTGGAAACATTTTTAGATTTAATATTTTTTATCTAGTTTATCAGAATATTTTGAAATATAAACTCTTTTACTAAATTTAGTTGTTCATAAAACTTTACTATCTTCAATTTACAAGCTTTATCGAGTCTTTTTCAGCCAAATTTAAAAAGATAACCTTAAAATATTTGATCGGTTGTTCAAATAGCTTGAACTTAGATTTTATTTATAAAACCTTATCTGTTGCGAGTATTGGACATGTAGTTTCAGCTAAGGATCAAAAAGTAAGAATTAAACTGTTATTTTGCTTTCCTTTTGAATCAAAGAAACTAAAACTTCATAATAAAGTTCAACTATCTATTATAAATTAGATCAAAATTTGACAACAGACATAAAAAGGTTAAAATGGAGGAACAAACTCTCCAGAAAATATTATTTGCATCAACCAATAAAAGTTGCCCATCTAAGTAATTCACTGATATGTTATTGAAGGAAAAGAACAAATGATACGATTGATTTGAATTGTATTTAATCTAATCCATAGGATTTAAGTGATTCAGAACATGAATCTAGTAGAAGTAGTTGCTGAAAGGGTTTAGGTTTGTAAACATATAAGTTAAATAAGGGGTTTTTCAGCGGCTTTATGAGGTTTATGATACACAAAGAATTTATTTGCTATTTATTTAAGGAATCAAAAATGCTGATATAAAATCTTAAGAAGTTTGAGGACTTTACATGAGTAAGATGAAGATCAAGAAAAATAATTTCCGACAATTCGTCTCTTCTGTTTATTAATAGTAGAAATGTGAAGGTTATGACCTTTCAAGTAGTCATCAGCATGCTTCACTGCTCGCAATGACTAAAAACTGAGACGGCTTAACTGAAATTTGATATTTATTCAGAACTGGTGGAAATACAAAGATTTGAAGACAAAAATCAAATATTTTGAAGCTACTTTAGTGGTTGCTGGTGAAAATATGATCTTCAGTAATTTTCTTTAGTTGGTTTCAAAACCTGTTTATTTTGAAGACAAACAAACAAACTACTTACACTCAAAAGTTTATTCAATAAAATTCATGATACCACTTTCAAATGTAGCTGTACACGTCTATCAAAAGTGATTTTAGCAACTCATTTTTAGGTATCTGCAGTTTAACAACAACCCAACAGTGCTTCTTACATCTAGCTAGCCTCTTGCTGGTTAGATAATCACTTAACGAGTGAAAAGATGAAAAAGTTTGCCACAAATGTGGAATTTGATCTTGCACACGACTTATGTTAGTATCTCCGAGTGATTCTGAAAGAAGATAGTGCTCGAAAGATCTAATCAGTTAAGATCTAATCAGAGTTCGCATCAACAATAAGAAAAGAGAAAAAACTTGTTGTTGGTGGTTGTTTGCTAGGAAATGGGTTTTAATAAAGCATCAAGACATAAAAAATCAGAAGAAGTGTGAGAAACTAAAGCTGATTAAGAAATGAGAAGTAACTAGAGATGTGAAAAGGTTTCAATCGTGATTAAAAGGAAGAAATTAATTAAAAGATTGAATAAAAACAGGTTGTTGGTCTTTACAAGTTGTTAGTGGCGAATTAGTAGGATAGTGAACATGACAAGTTGCTGGTTTCATATATATAGAAAGTAAATAAAAAAAATTGTAAAAATAAAACTTGATGAGAGATTAGAAAGTGTAAAGGATGGAGTCTTATGAGCTGATCAAACATCAAATCTTGCTCAAAAAGAACATCTTTGCCGATAAATGTCTACATCAGACATGTATTTGACGTTGATCTTACAACCACATCAACATCTCAAGTAAATTGAGTGAATGAAATAATTTTATAAGATGGTATAGATGCGAAGGGGGTTGAATCAAACATGAAGTAGCACTTCAAGTTGCCAATCAAAAGATTCTCTCATCAAAATATTTGCAAAATGTAAAATTTTCAAAGTCTCAACTGAAGACCCAGACTTGATCATCAACACTGACGCCTACCGACGCCAGTTAAACGCTTTATGACGTCAACATCAGGATACAGACGAGATAGCATTAGTGGGGGAACCCATCTGTGTGAGAACCTTGTCCAACCACTGTAGAGGACCGTTTAGGTGAATCTCCACCCAACAAGGGGTTGAAGTCACGTCCTGCCGATGATATTCAGCTCCCCAACCCTAAAATAGAAGAATACTGATGAGAAGATGGAAATAAGGAGTGAAAAAGATTCGACTGAATGTTGGTTTCCTTTAAACTTGATTAGAAGATTACTTGAAAAGCGGCATTAATAGAAGTTTCGAATTCACTAGATTGTTTGTTCGCTGAAGTCAGACAAAGAATAATTGTTGTTGACAAACTTTTACGAAGCTCATTCTGATGGTGCACATCTTAGTCAGTTCAAACACAGCTTCAAATCCATGATTAACAGACTGCGAAAGAAGTGAGGCGAAGTCCTGAAAAAAACCTCGTATCAGCAAAATATTTGCTTATTTAACAAATGTCACTTCACAATTCGAAGCTGAAAGAATTATGGAACAACCAAACCGTTTATTTTATTCAATTTTAAGTTAAATTAAAGAAGTTTTTCAATCAGAATATTTACTTGATTGTTGAAGATTTTCAGCGCGCAGTTAGGGGGGATTTTGCATACAGTGGTTGGATGAAAGCCGTGTTGGAAATTACAGTTCCGTGATTGGACGAAAATTGAGGAGTCTGAAAGACATTCAGCATACACTTCGCCGGCAACATAATAAAGATGAACTCCTAAAACATAAAACTTTGTGATGGGAAAATGATAAGATAGCATACAAGTAGCAAAGAGTGTTGAGAAAAGAACATTTGAAAGGAACACGTAAAAGTTGAAGTGTTTGCAGAGTTCAGTAAACACTATGAAAGGAGATTGCGTTATTGACCTTTTATTTATTAACATCACTAAACTGAGTATTGAGAGAGGAAAATTAAAGTTTATGAAAAGCTTTACTGGCGGTGAAAATAGTATCTGAAACTCGGTTATAGTTAGAAGCATCAAATTTGAAGAAGCTGATTTATTTGAGTAAGAACCTTTGCCAATATGTCGTCTCGTGCTTTCGATGGTTGAATTTCGGTTAACATTTGAGAGTTGGCCCAAACAAAAGCGGTTTGAAGTTGATGATGGGTTTGTAAAACCATCAACAATCACTGAAGTTGAAGATGCACAAAAAGCCTCGCCAACACGATTATTCAGTTCGTAATAAACGATTGTACACCATTCGTTGGGCTCACTGTAGTGGACTGATTGGACATCGCCTACAATGAAGTCAAACAGATTCACAAAAGATCTAGAAATCCGAAATAGTAGTACCATGATGATTTTGTGGTTGATGAGACCTTGAGGTGTCCATAACTTCACCAGCACCCTTATCAGGACCATTAGTGACGTCATTGGGAGGCATATAAGCAGGGGGTGGTGTGTCAGCTGGTAAGCTGTAAGGAGAGCTTGGAGCAACTGATGTATCTGGTGATTGTGGAGATTGAAAGTTTGTTGATGAATAAGCATCTGTTGCTGAAGTATAATTGCTGTTCTGATGGTTCATTGCAGACCTGAAATTAAATTGTTAGTTTACTTTCATCATCTATCATCATAATTGCACGTTGAGACAAGTGAACATAAAAACCATAGACGAAATATCAATTATTGAATTAAAAAATTACTGAAGATAGAAAGTATTTATTCGATGGCAGAACTCCAATCAATGTCTACCGAAACAACCAACTTTTGTTTATCAACAGACCTTCAACTTTCATTTTCTTGAAGACAATTCGGGAATAAATAAAAACAACAAAAATGAAATCTCTTTTTTAAACTGTATCAATTATTTACAACTGTCAAAAGGAATGGCACTTGATGGTAAGAGGCTTGAAAGTGAAACGGCAGCAGCTAATATTAGCTGCCAATCAATTGCAGAAGAACTTATACTGCAAACAAAAGATCATATGACTTGAAAGGAAGTTAAATACTTTTTCACTTCGCAATAAATCAGATGAGAATCAATTTGATACGAGACAAGATTTCGAAGTGCAAGTAAACAGTGAAGGCAAGTTACTGGAAAGAAACAATTGGGAAATTGTGTGAACCTGTTGTTGAAAGCTGGATTGTTCGGATAAGTGGCGTTCGGGGGCATATGGCTGTGACTGGAACCACCTCCAACTACGTTGCCAGTTGTTCGCCCTCCACTTAAGATCATACTGTGAGAAGGAACGAAGTCACTGTGACGTGGAACAAGGACAGGAGGAAGCACTGTAAGTTGAAACCCATTTGAGTACTTGTCGAGCTTTGAAGTAATTAAGGAAGTTGTTGAAAGAGTAGCAGATGATGTTTAGTAGAAGTGACATTTACAGGTGTTGATGTTTCAACTTATATGATGAAATATTTAGTTGATTTCGGTGAAAAGCATTTACTTGAATATGAAAAAAACTATTTCCAATTTTCAAAATCGGTTTGAAAACTGTTTGAAGTGAGTGATACAGGAAAATGATTCGCATTATTAGATAGAGAAGTTCTATCACTTAGTGAAACTAACCAGGACTGTCTACTCGTTTGTAGTGATATGGATTAATGCAAACATCTTTGTGTTTAGCTTCAAATGAAAAAGCACAAATATCTAAAGGTTTCAGTTCATGATGACTTTGGAGATCAGGCCATCTCCAAACACGACAGTAAATTACATGAGGTAACCCTTTCCTGTGTGAAACCTTCAAGTAGGAATTCTCATGATAAATGTCAGTTGATTTTTATATTGAAATATTTACCTGAAGTCTTCCATCTAATGACCTAGGTATTGTTACACATTTACTAGGTTGACCTGGACAGCTTAATGCTTTTTCTAATTCTTCCATGGAACCTTTTTTCTTTTTTAGCTTCTTTACCAACGAATCAACCGCTTTTTCTGCCCATTTTTCTTCTTCATCTCCTGATTGGCAAAAAATATACTTTAGTAAACAATTTTGAAATTCAAATAACAGACAACAACTAAAATTGATATTAGGATAAAAAATCTGTTGAATTACATTATTTTAGGTGCATTTAACTAATTTAAATTTAATAGTTTGTTAAATATTTGTAAAATTTTTAATAATGTTATATCTAACAACTAAAGCAGTTTTGGTTGGTCACCAAAAAATATTTAATAAAAACATACATCAAATCAAAAATAGTTTCTAAGTTAAACAATTACTAGAAACTCACAAAGGTTTCACAATATCTGTTTTTATATAAGACTGTGACTTTTTTGTTGATTTATCATCACCATATGTATATTGATAGTCAAAATAAAGTCAGTTATTAACAGATTTAAAAATACTGATGTCAAAATCTTATGATAGTGACAAGAAAACAATAAAAACCTTGTACAAGCTTGGTGAAATGGAATTGGAAAATCAAACTAAATTACTTTTAAATGTTCATGTTTAGAAATAACAGCTTTAATAATATCCGGTAAGATATTTTTAGCTCCTTACAACAGTAGTCACAAATAAAATTAAACTTTTGCTACATTTCTTCTTATTCATTGAAATAAAAAAAAGATAAAGAGTATGAGCTAAAAATACTTTTATTTAAACAGGTGCACATTGACAAACACTAGATCTTAATTGAATAAGTATTTTTAAGTATTTCTTAATATGGATAGCAAATTGTTTGGAAAATTTACCTTTATAAGAGAGAATGCATTGACCTGTTAATTGGTCAATCTGAGTTTAACACTTTTTAATCTTTGCTAGGTTAGTTTAATAAAACCAAAAACTCAAAAACAACTTTTTTTCATTTATTCAAAGATTGAAAAAATGTGTTTTTCTATAAATTGTACTATTATAAACAAAATAAACTAATAATAAATAAAATATAAGTACTAAAAAAGTCTTACTTATAAACCTATTTCATATTAATTTCAACTTAAACAACCAAGTATTAGAAATCTTTATAAAACTACACAATAAGCTTATCAAATATTAAAATCTTATCATTAATCTATTACCAAACTGAATAATTTATCAAAATAACCAACAAATTATCAAATTAAAATCAGAGATATAACTTATAGCTTTCACTTATTATCTGTAATGAAGTTATTACAACTATTTAAAATGTCATGAGCAACCACCTTGTTTCCAACCAAGCAGTCTTTTGACAGCAGGACTCGTAAAACCAAAAAGACTTGTCATGGCCATTATTTTACAGTCGACTCCTTATAGAAATGAAGCTAGTTTTTGAATATATCAAAAATAGCCAACCCAGTTAAAAAACAATTCATTCAAAATTTAAAATTATTCTAAATCCTGTAAGCTTTTATAAACAACCTGTTGACAAAAATACTGGAATGTGTTTGAGTTTATTGATTGCACTAATTAAATAGTATTTAATAACCTGAAGTAAAATAACATTTTTAATTGTGAAGAATATTTGCTAAATTATTTATATTTATAAAACTATAAGCTGTAAGTATATTAAACAGGTATATTAATAACCAAATATTAAGTCAAAAATCTTTAAGTTTACAAGCCAAGCTCAAGTAGAATTTGCTTATTATTATATTACATAAAGTTAGATTGCATAAATTGTTGTATTTAATTATATCTCCTAATCATATTAAACCTTTAACACCCCAAGAAGTATATACCTTATACTAAAGCAATGCAAAATATTAGATAATTTCAAATAGAATAAGGAAATTTTGTTTAAATATACTTCTAAATTATATACTTCATACTAGAAGTGAACAAAAATTACAATATTTTAAAATCTAGTAAATTGGTTATTTAGTAGCTTCAATAATAAATAAAAAAACCATTTAGTAAAAAATACAAAATTTAAAAATTACTTTTCATATAATTATTATTCACTTATTTCTAAATTATAGTAGCGCATATTTCAGTAATATTTATAAAAGTTACAAAATCAATTTTAAATGCAAAAATTTAAACATAACATAAATGCTTTAAAATCTCTAAATTGTAATTTTAAAATTCTAAAAAATTTGATTCAAAAAGTATAATTAAAGATTAAATAAGAAGATTTCCAAACAATGTCATTATCTTTTAGGACAGGAAGCCATAAATAAATAGATCAATAAACATTTATTTTGAAATAACAACAATAACTTTATTAAAAATAACTTCCAGGTTTTTAAAAAGCTTTTAGTTTTAAAAATTCTTACAAATTTAATATTTTTATTACAAGATTGGTAACTTTGCAAAAAAATTATACTATTATTTATCAAGTTGTAATTATCGGGAAAGCTAAACCTAAAAGTTCAATAAAATTAATGCAATGAAACTCAGGTAAAATTAGCAGGCTAGCAAACACTGCGCTGACAAAAAACGACTAAATTGAATTAAGATAGAAAAAAGTTGAAGCTAGACTACAAAAAGAAGGCATTCAAGCTTTTAAATAAAAGAAGTTTTATGAAATGACTGTAATGAATAATTAACACATGTGACGTTAGAGGAAAAGAATCATTTACTAAAAGTATTTTCTGAAAATTGCTTTGAAAATAATTGTTGAAAAAATAAACACGTTGTTTTGGCTGTTTAGAAACTTCTCGTGTTTGTGTTATGGATAAACGAGAACATTTTTTTTAGCTACAAAGGCGACAGGCAGTCGCACGGCCTTTAGTAACCCCATTCGTGGTATTCATCCGCACGAATCTAAACAATCGACTTTATAACTCTGTATTGATTTTTGCTTGTGCGGAAGTTAGTCAGGTATACGAAATTGTTGTGGCGAAATAATTTGATAATCTAGCTTGTCAACAAAATGCTGCACACAAAGTTGTTCACTCTTCTAGAAACAAAAAATGGACAATAAAGTGACCAGATCAGGATAAGTTCAATTTCAATTGAAATATATATTCTTGGAAGTGATATTCTCCATAATGCCTTATTTTCATTTTCATTAAAATCCAACCTTTAATGTTAATAAAAAAATCCGTTTATTTATAATCTAAACTTAACTATCATAAAGTATTTTTCAATATATTTACTTTATTTAACGCATGGCTGCAGATGACAAATATAGTTTTTATAGCGAACGAAAGCAATGTGAGCAGAAACATATTAAAAAGCTCTCAAGTATTACAGTTTACAATGAAGAAAAATTGGTAAATTTAAGTTATGAATAAAAAGTAAAAACCAAGTGAAGAAAATGAAGAAACTGACAATATTATTTATCACTTATTTACAAAAATACTTAAATCACAAATTAGAAAAATCTAAACTCTGGTTATTTTATTGAAAAAACTCTTTCTTAACTGGATGTTATAAAAGTTGTTGAGTGGGTTAGTTTTGGTTGACGAGAACTTCATGAAAGATAAGAGACCTTTAAAAAAATCATCAAAACTGAAATGACAGAAACCGACATCTTTTTTAAGGTGAGTAATAAATACGCAAAACTTAAACTCTAATTCGAGACGGATTTATACTACGGAAAGTTAAACAATGTTCAAACATTTCTGTTCTTAAAAGGTTAACGAATTTGCTATAAAGTAGATGAAATATTTTCTGAACGAATAGTTTACTTGGTAAGCTCTCCTAAATCATTTCAAATCATGAGAGATGAGGATACCCAAGTCTTTAATGACCTGACATTGGGAAATTATATTGTCGCTTAGATAGAAGTTAGAAGATATTTGGTTAGAGTTTGAAGACTTACTTATTTTAAAGTGAAAACATTTGTCGGCAGCTAGCTTGAGTTGTCTGTATTGAAGCCACAGGTTACCAGCCTCCGAAGAAAACTGACAACTGATTGAGAACTAAAGCTTAGTATCATTGTTAAGGAACATTAAATTTTCAGAACCATTTAGTGATGAATTCTGTAATGTCATTGATATAAATATTGAAAAGAAGAATCCATAAAGGTTCTTTTTATATAATTTAATTATTCCACTAAGGAAATAAATCATAATATAAAAACTTCTTATATAAAATGTAACAAAATTTAATTTTTAATTGCTACAAACTCTTAAAAAGCGCGAAATATATTATAGTTATATGGCTAAACACAAGAAGTAACACACTTCCTGATCAACTTTCTTGAATCCAGCTATCAAAAGTGATATTTGAAAAAGTAGTAGCTCACCAATTCGGCAGTTAGAAAATTTTCTAAGCTAACAGAATAACGTTTAAAGAGACAGCTCCTCGAATACAAATGAACCCTGAAAAGTTTCATAAGTTCGCCGGAGACAAAAAACTATCTTAAACGAATCTAAAACAGTATATGGAGTAGAAAAGCTTAGTTTCATAGGCTTCAGAGGCTATTAAGTGGAAAGTAATCATAAACGTGATCCGGAACGTTTGAAAACTCTGATAGATCTTCAACCTCCCTACCAGTGCAGAGAAGAAAAACAAAGATTATGGAGAACTCTAAGAGTATTGCCAGTCAAGATCCATTGATGAAGATCTACTATTGACGGTTGAATGCGATGCAAGAGATATAGCAGCCAGTCTCAACCAAAGCGGCTATCCGATGACCTTTATATCAAGATCTGTACGAGGGTCAGGTACGTATAGGAGACTACTGGCATTATTGAGTCGACTCACCAGTGGAGTCACTTGTTTGCGCGACAACACTTCTTCTTTATAACTGATCAAAGGTCGGTGGCGTTTGTGCTAAAGTCGAAGAAGAAGTCTACTATCGAGAATACCAAACTTATTTTTGTGTATGGTATAAACCAGGAGGTAAGGATGTAGGACCGGACGCACTATCGAGAGCCTGCTAGATAGACAACGTAGTCGGGTATGAAGTTGCTTCTCCAAGCTTTTAGTGGCCAGATTTAATTTAGTATTTAAAATTCAAATTTAAAATTTAGTTTTTTAATCTATAATTATACCAGTTTTTTTTGGAACTTTTTAAAACTGATTCTTTGCATTAATCTTTAAGCTTTTTCATATTTACAAGTTTAGTAGAAACTTTTTGTTTAAAGATGAAATTTCCATTCTCGTCGTAAAAAGTCTGTTTTAAAAATTAAAATTGTTGATTATTTATAGTTATAAAGTTATAAGTCTAAAAAATAGTAGTTTTGTAGAAAACAACTAAAGTTTATGAAAATTATTGGAGTTATAGAAGTTGTTAAAATAGTTTTGTGCTTTGATTTGGAAAAAAAACAAACAATAAGAACTAAAACAGAAAACAAGAAAGTAAGATTGTAGTGTTGCATAAAAAAAATTTAATATAAAAGCTATCAAACTTCGAGATGAAACTTGATTTTGCCTAAAAACTGAAAGATTTTGTTAGAAGAACAAACGGACAAAATCAGTTATTAAGGTAGAGTTTACATATTCAGGTTTCCACACAAAGCGCTAGCCAGCTACTTGAAAAGCGCTAACTTTTGATATTCATAAATTTAGCTTAGTTTAAATCTAGTTTTTATTAAAACATACATTGCTTACATAGTTTTTCAAATAGTATAAGATCTTCTTAAAAGTTCTAAGAGAAAAAATTAGAAATTTTGAATTCAGAGTTAAACAGATTTTTAAACCTGACCAAAAACATGAACAGTCACTAAGGTTTGCAAAAATAGAAAGAAATGTGTTTAAAAAATACAGTAAATTGTAATCAAATTTTCAATGCAGTAAAATTTGTTTTAAAAAAGTTTTTACTGCTTTTGTGATTACCAAAAATAGATGAAAACTTTGCAAAACTTTTTTCAAGTTAAACTTGATGTTTATCTTTTTTTAATTTCTTTAAATAGTAAATAAATTCTTTTCTGAGACTAGACTTTGCTTCAGAAGTACTTATAAACAAATATTTTATGAAAAGTTAAACTACAAGTTGTAGGAAAATATAAAATAGATATGATAAACAATTGAACAGTACTTAGCACAATGAGAACAAGTTTCAGAGTTTGGATGAAGCTTAGAGTTTTTTATACAATTTGTTTTTTACTTATTCTGAATTCTTTTTTAAGAAACTGGCTGCTAGCCCGAATTTTAAATGGCTTTCGAAAACTAATTTGGAGATGATTTGGTATTTTTTAATGTAAAGGTTCTTAAAGCAAATGTATGTTTGATTGATTTTATTGTTGAAGTGTTATATCATCATTAACAAATAATTTGTTGCCGACTTTTATTTGGCAAACTTTTTAGAATATACGCAGCTTTAATGTTCTAGTCTCTGTTTATATACTACATTAGCTTTCAACATTTAGTAAGAGCTGTTTTATTGTGCATCCAAGTTTGAAATAAACAAATATATCCTTATCAACTTATACAATTAAATTACATCAATAAACTTAGAATTTAAATTTTTGATAATTATTTCAATAATCTCTGTTTTAAGTGTCTTTTGTTCAAAGTACTTGTTTATCGCAAAAATGTTTTTCATTTAGTTTTAAGCCGTTTTGTAACATGAGCACCTCTTCAAACGCCAGTGACCAAGAGAACTGTAATGACTTCTGTCGTTTGATTCCCTTTCAATAATTTCTACATTAAAAAGCTTCATGTTAAATTTCATTTAAATTTCATTTAAATTAAATTTTTGTTTTTTGTATTTTCTCAGCGTTTATAATGATGTAGATGATAATACTTTTTATTGCTTGTTTTTTTTAATCATAAAGCTTTGTTACGTTAAACAGTTGGTGTAAGGTTATCAGATTATTTGATCTTTAACAAATCTTTGAAGGCTAGATCTCACTGCTTAAGTACGAAAGTTATCCAAATAAAGTTTAGCTTAAGCTTATAAATTATTAATCAGTATATAAAAAAAAATTTGGGTGTTTATCAAGTAGTTTGCTCTTTTTAATAAACTTATAGTGCTTGAAATGTAATGCTGAAGTATTTAAATTTGTGATAGAACTAAAAATAAACTTGGTAACTTTGGAAAGTTTAAATTTAACAGTTTTTTCAGGTTTTATAAAGTTCAACTATTTTGTTTCAACGTTTTTTTAAATTTCTTTATCTTATTTGAAAGTATTACTATTGGTAATAAATTTATTAAAATAGTTCAGCTATTTGTTTTTGAAAGATTAAATAAACTGAAACAAAACTAAAAGCTTACCATTCGTTACCAAAAACTTACTCTGAAAGTTGATAGAATTCGTCTTTTTTCTTCGAATTTATCCAACTAATTTCATCTGCTTATCAGACTTACTCGTCTTTTTTTCATTGAACTCCGACTTCAACCAAATGTAAATCTGAAAAACTCTTGAAAACCACAAGACGCTAGTAATAGGATAGAAAACTTTTCGTTTTAGGTTAAATCATAAATTCTTAAAAATTTTTGTAACTTCAAAACAGCTTTTAAGAGTTGAATTAATTTTTCATCAGATTATTTGATTCTAAAATAATCAACCAAAAAAGTAACTATAAAGGATTGCTTTTATGCAACAAATACTAGTTTAGGTATAAAAGTTAAAAAAGTGTAAGTTGGATTGAGAACTTTCTTAATTTCAAATTATTAAACATAAGCTGCATTTGCAACAATTTCTGCAATTTTCATAAAGTTTTTGATTTTCTATTTACAGCGACAATAGAGGATATAGTTTAGGTCAAGCACTTAAGAAATAGGAGAAATATGTTTAATTGAAGAAAGTAAGAGACGAGCAAAAGCAAACTACTATCTTCTTTTTTACTTGAATCATATATTTTTCACTTCAATTTTTCCTAAAATCTTGATTTTATTTTAAAAGACAGTTTTAAAATTTTGAAAAATTATATTAATTTGTGGTTATGAGTTATGTTTTTGGTTAGGTTTTATACTGTTGTTTTTACCGCATACTTTCTAAAGGAAACCGTAGGTAAGTTGATACTTGAAAAAGTTTTGTTTTTACTTAATTTAAAAATCAGTAATTGATTATTAAAGATCGGTAGTCTAGTAGTCAACATCATGAACATGTTATATTATTTTGAGTTTTTTTTACAAATACTAGAATTTTTCAAATAATAAACCTATCATATTTATTATTTGAATGAAACAATATTTAAATCTTTATGGAGCTTTTGAAGCACATTTAGGATAACTCAGTGGCTTCTTTAGAAACTCTCTAGCTATTAATTGATAAACCTTGTATGAAGCACTTTACCTTAGATTAGAAACTAAAAAATGTTAGATTTAATGTAGCACATTTGATAACTTTACAATCAACTAAAGGCACGCTTTTATTGACAATTTGATATGTTCAGGGTCAGTGGTAACAGGAACTGCGTGTGATTCGTTCATCTGCTTAAACGGGGGAACATGTGTGTTGGATAACTCGCGAGAAGCGCGCTGTGAATGCACTAATAGTAAGAAACCAATAAATCAGTAATCAAATCGAGCTTATAAGGATATTGAATAGATTGGAATGGAAGTAATTGTGAAGAAGAACTAATCTATTCTTGCTTTTCTTCTGAATCTAGAGACTTGTGTCAATCAGGAGAATGTATTATGCAAATGAATGGGTATATCTATTTCACTTGCTTATCACTTGAATTTGTCCTTTTTGAAAAACTAGAACTTCCAAATGCCAATGTTGGTCATCGTGGGTCGGGAGGTTCTGTGAACGACCATTAAACCCTTGTTTACCTGAAATAAATCCATGTTTAAATGATGGCAAGTGTTATGTACGCGATTCGTACCCTCATTACCTATGTGTATGTCCTCATGGGTTTCGAGGATACACTTGCGACCAAGACATTGATGAATGTCTCTTTCATTTGTGTGGGTAAGGACCTCAAATGTCTAATTAATTGACACCAAGCTATGTGTTCATGCTGTCATAGAAACGGGGCTACATGTACTGATGTAATTGGCGGAGTGGTTTGCACCTGCACACCTGGGTGGACAGGAGAGTTTTGTCGAATTGATAAAAACGAATGTGAAGACAACTCGACTTGCAGTGGACGTGGCGATTGTACTAACACGGTGAACATATTAGTTACTAGTAGTTGCTTCAAGTTGCTAGTGGCTGCTTCTAGTTACTACTAGTTTCCTCTGGTTGTCACTGATTAAAGGTGGTTTTTAAACAGTATGGTAACTTCTCGTGTTGGTGTGAAGATGGCTTCAAAGGTCGTAACTGCGAGATAGACGTAGATGAGTGTGCCAGCTCACCATGTTTCCATGGAGGAATCTGTTTTGACCGTAGCAACCATTAAACATATTTTTGGATCAGTAATAATTTTTATTTTATTACTAGGTAGCAACTCATTTGAATGCGATTGTAGCAACACTGGTTACCATGGTGACATGTGCGAGACTGAGATTGATGAATGTCTTGAGATGCAACCTTGTCTTCATCAAGCAACTTGTGTTGATCTCATTAACAACTATCATTGTATCTGTCACCATGGTTACGTGGGCCACAACTGCTCGGTGACTCATTGTCAACGAAGACTTTATTTCATCAATTGATTTCCAGATTGATGTCAATGAGTGTTCTAGTAATCCCTGTCACCATGAAAGCACTTGTCTTCAGAGATCTCATTCCATCTTGTACGGAGTCTCTCCACTTCTCAATGAAACTTTCTCCTTCAACAACGCTTCAGGTTTTGTTTGCGGATGCAGCAAAGGTTAATGTCCCATTTCTTGCTCTCTATCATCTTTCTATCATATCTGGTTCTTAGGTTACGAAGGAGTCTTTTGTGAGGTCGATATCAATGAATGTTCTCGATTTGATCCTTGTGTGAACGGATCAACTTGCCTCGATCAGATCGCTGACTACAAATGCGAATGTGGACCAGGGACAGGTGGTCGCAACTGTTCAGTTGATCTGATTGCTTGTACTTCAAATCCTTGTGGTGAAAACGGAGTCTGTATCCCACTTTTGATCAATGAAACAACAAGTAAGAAGGTCTTACTTTCATGAACTGATACTAATGATTTGTTTTCAGATGAACAAGGTTATACATGTGAGTGTTCATCTGGCTTCACTGGACTTCATTGTCTTCAAATCTCCCAATTCTCTTTCAACTATTCTTTTGAAGCTGAAGCAATCTTTATCTCATCATCTTCTGATCCTCTAAGAATCTCTTTTCAATTCAGAACAACTCTCTCTCAGATGATGATTGCTCATTTGAATATTTCTAATCATCTGATGCGGGTTAGATCCCCTGATCTCTGCTTTTTAGACTTCATCTTGTGTCTTTCAGATCTTCATAGATACTAATCAAGTCGTGCTAAGTGCTGATAACGTCACAAACGAACTTCGATTAACTTCGAACGCAACTGACGGTGATTGGAAGAGAGTTGTCGTCGAGCTGAATACAACTTCTGTCATTTTTCAACTTGATGACGTCACAAGCACGCGAGCTCGCCACGTGGTTGAAGAGCTGAATCAAGAGCTGCCAGTAAAGGTGATCTTTGGACCATCTTACCTAACGCACACACGTTATGTCGGATGCATTCGTGACGTCACTATCAATGACGTCACATACGCAGTGGACAGCGATGACGTAGTAATGACTGGAACATTGGGGTGCACGCGAAAAGAGATGTGCCAGAAGATCACGTGTCAGTCACGTGGCTCCTGTGTTGATTTGTGGAGTGATTTCAGGTTTTTGTGAAATGAAACTTTTTGTATCTTCTTCTGATAAAAAGATTTTCTTGGTAGATGCGATTGTGAAAGACCTTTTTACGGGAAGAACTGTTCTTCAGAGTTTGCAGCTTTTACTTTCGGATATTTGCAGCAAACCGGAAGTCACGCAACATTCAATGTTGGTTGCTTAGCAACGTTCTATCGTGTTTACAGTTTCAAATTGCTGTTGAATTAAACAGAATCTAATTGTTGTTTCAGCTTATAGCTCAGTGATTCTGATTTAATTATTTTTTTTTGTAGATTTCAGACTTACAGTTTGATTTGAACAATTTGGACTTCTCATTTTTCATTATTTTCTCACAAAATGATTCTGAATTTTTAACTTTGATGAATCAACAAAATGACTCGTTAAAAATCCGATGGAGTAATTCTTCTTTTGATGTAGGAATTCATATATTAGGTCTATCTGGTTAAATTTAAATTAATTAACCTTTAGATACTTCAAACAAATCAAGAAAGAATTTTATCAAATCAGGTGGTTTATATTATGAACAAAAATGGTTCAGTAGAAGAGCCAAAAAGTTCAAAAATTAATTTTGTTCTTCATCTCAATGATAATGAGGTGAAAGTAAAAGTTGGCGATGAAAAGTACGTTGCAATTGATCAAAAATCTCAACTTAAGTTCCAACGTTTCAATTTCTTAGTCACATCTTCGACCAAATAGTTCATTTTGAATCTGGCTCATCATGTGAACTAGTCGTTGGATCCAAGCCAGAAGATGAATCCAACTTTAAAGGGATGATTCAAGACCTTCGACTCAACAACGTTCGTTTAATCATCAACGAAAGCCATTTTGAAGAAGGTGAGTTTGCAAAAGTGAATAACTTTCATTTATTTGAATACTTGTCTTCAGATCCACCTAATAGCTACTTGATAGCGACTACCTCATCTAATTTGATGGATGGAATAACTTCTGACCCCCTTTGTGTCTTTCATCCTAACGGATCTCTCAGAAGCCAGTCGCCATGCCAACATGAATCCTTATGTGTCACGACCTTCAATCAGTTTGTGTGCGTTTGCAAGCATGGCTGGAACGGGCCTTTTTGTGAAAGAGCCAACTTTTGCAGGTACTTGTAGACTGCTTCAAATTTATCATAAAACTTTATTCGGATGTGACGTCATTCAAAACTCGCGGTCTAATGATACTTGATTTATCGTCAGTTTGGACAGCTGTCCACCGGAACTAACCTGTGAGCAAGTTTCAACCTTGAACAGCTTTAACTGTCGAGGGCCATATACTTTTGATGGAGCAAAACCTCTGTATTCGTTGTTTAGTGCCAGAAGCGATGTCTTCGAGAAAGAAGGGAGATTAGATTTGGAAATGCGCTTTCGGACGAGGTAAAAAGATTTAAAGACATCTCCACAACTAATTGATCATTTACAGAAAGCAAGACTCACTTCTGGTCGAAATCCACGTCAATTATTTTGTGTTAGTGGTGAGGACAAGTACTTCAGGTCATTTAGAAGTAGAAGTTGACCACCAATGTGTGGCAGAGTCCAAACAACTAGCCACTGATGGACAGTGGCATCATCTATCTATATCTACTTCTCAGTTGGAGTTAGTTTCTCCCATCTTACTACATCCTTGTAATCAGCTTCTTTTCAGGATAAGACTTGATGATGTGGAATTCAGTTGCAAACAGATGACTGTTCCATCGTTTCTTGCTCCGAATCACATCGAAATGTTGCTGACAGTCGGCAGTTTCAAAGGTGATAAAATCGATCATAACTTCATAGAGCATCGATCCTTTTTCAGGTTGCTTAGAGGACATCTTCATCAATTCCCATTATCTCCCTCTTTACAATACTTCCCTGTTTCCACTTCCTTACGGTTATCAGCTTCCGTTCTCATCATACGGATTTGATGTTAAAATCGGAAGTTGCTCTGGCGATGATGTCTGCTGGAGAAGAGCCAAAGGACCTTGTTTGAACAATGGGACATGTGTGGACGATTTTAATGATTTTCACTGCATTTGTACTCCAGGTGAATACTTCTACTGAGCCTTGTCATGTGTCTCATACATCTCGAAACCAACAGGGTTCACTAGCAACAGATGTCAGACCAACATCAATGATTGTGACGAGGAAAGTTGCTTTTCTAATGGCGATTGTGTGGATCTTGTTCTGGGTTTTAGATGCGAATGTTTCCCAGGATTTGAAGGAGACAGGTAAGAGACTTACTCCTGATCAATTTACAAGATTTTTTATGCTTCAGATGTGAACTGGATATTGATGAGTGTGAGATTTTTTCACCTTGTTTAAATGGAGCAACTTGCCACAACTTTAATGGCAGTTACCAGTGTTTATGTGAGTCCGGTTTCGTGGGTCGAAACTGCTCTGTTCCTCATGACAACAAATGTGGCTTCAAAGATGACCTACCAGTCAATAACACCAACTACCCCTGTCACAACGAAGCTGAATGCTCATACAACAATAACACGCAGGTAACAAGCGCAATTTCAAATGATCAGTCTTAGCAACATTTGTTGATTAAAACAGAGATTTTCTTGTGATTGCATCGAACCTTATATGGGTGATGTCTGTGACACCAAACAAGATGTATGCGCAAATGTCATTTGTCACAATAATGGCGTGTGCTTACACTCCAGGGTAAGTCACGTGCCGGTTAGTGAGCTAATTTGACGTAAGAGGTTACTAGGATACTTTCATATGTAAATGTGTTGATGGATACGAGGGTGACTTGTGTCAACTTGTGCATCACTGCACACCAACCACTTGTTTCCATGGAGGCAGGTGTGTTGACGACGCTACTGATACCTTCCAATGTTTATGTTCCCCTGGTAACCAATCTTATCCGGCTAAACATTCATAAATAGTTTTTCTATTTAGAAAGAGCTGGTCGCCGTTGTGAGGCATTCAACCGTTGCTATCAAGATCCCATGGTGCTGACGATAGCGCCTGATAGCTTCTGTGCTAATGGTGGAGCGTGTCATGTGATCTATCAGGTGAACGAATCGCTGCCAACATTTGAATGTTCGTGTCCTGATGGTTTTGTTGGTCAGTTTTATCTATTGTGACTCAATTCATCTCAATCAACATTTTTTAGGAGCTCGATGCAGTCATGTATCTCCTTGTTCCGAGTCGGCATGTGCTAATAAGGGTCGTTGCGTAGTAACATGGCCTAAAGCCGCGTCTAACAACTCCAATATAATTCATCGACCGCTTGTAAAGACTTTCCCGGGCTTTGAGTGTGTCTGCTCCCGTGGATTTCATGGGGAACGCTGTGAGAAGGTGAGGGCATAAAAAGGTTAAATCCACGTCTAAATGATGACGTCATAGACTCCTGAAGAGCTCAGTCAACCTCTTATCACTATAGCAACGATTGCAAGTGGCAGTTTGCTCTTTTTGTTGCTAACTGTGTGCGTCATTCTGTTGAAGACCTGTTCAGAGCAGAAGACACGAAGCTCACGTTACCATCCCAACGAGGTACAAGACGCGAATAAACTTGACTGCAAAACACCTGAGAAACTACCCGAGTTGAAGCCATTACCTCCCAGTGAACGTCTAATCTGATTTATTTTACCTGATCTGATTCAGTGTTTTTTATTTTTGTACTTTTTTTGTGGCTTTTGTTTTTGCGCCAAATTAAACTGTGAAGTAACTTCTGTTGTTAAAAGAAGCTGATAAAAGGATTCAAAAAAAAAGATTAAAAAGAATCCAACACTTGTTGGAACTTTTACATGTTTAAAAACTTAAATTTATCAGGTTTTGATTAGAAAGTAAATAATTTTGCAACCTTAAACTACAATTGTTCTTTAAAGAAAACTGATTGAAAATTTTTTAATGAATATCAATAAGCAATTAGCAAATAATTGCTTTATGTAATTAATGTTTTTAAACAGCAATTAGCCCTTAATGAGAAATCTTTCAATAAAATTTGAATATAAAAACTAAAATAAAGTGTTAAAAAGAATCCTAGTAATATCATTACAAGGTAATCAATTTAATTTAACTGATTTTTAAAGCTTTTTTATTTGTATGTTAAGTTAGCTTATAACAATATTGATTTATGAACAAGCAATGTTGTGACAAACCAAATATAAAGTACAAAAGATTAAAAAAAGCTTGTCACTTTGTTACCTTGACATGTAACAAAACCGTAAGCTAATAACATGAAGCCAAGAAAATTTATTTCACTGACAAATCCTGCGCTTGGTGGACGTAGGTGGCTAGTTTTTAACTTTTTTCAACAAAGCCCCAATACTAAAAAGCCTTAAATGAAAAACAAATTGTCAAACCTTTAAATTACAAAGGCTCTATCGATCTCTTAAAAAAGTTAAACTATTTAAACAAACTACTATTTGATGATTTTTCTATATTGTTTAGCAACAACAATGGCATCAAAGATGTATATATCAATACAACATTTTACATATATCTAAAAAATAAATTTTCATTAGTCCATGCTATCAATTTAGCAATAACTATGAGATAGATTTTTGATTACACTTTTAAACAAATACCTCTTTAATATAACATGAAATGCCAATAATACCTTCTTGTGGCTGAATCAAATGTGATAACTTTATCTTAAGTTCTGTTAATATCAAGTACTTAAAGGTATTCTGGATTAAAATTCTGAAGTATTCCGATTTATTAGAAATAACAAATTTCCGAAAAAATAGTTAACTAACAAGCTTTTCTTAATATGTTCAATTCAAAGCCTACTAATTGTGTAGTTGTTGTACAAATTTATTATGAATATTTTGAAGTATCCAAAAAAATTATTTAAAAAAATTTTTAATTATTTTTATATCATGTTTTAGAATATAATTGACATTTTAATAATTGCGCCATTTTGTTTCTGCAGCATGTGTTTATGGGTATTTTAGTATTCACATTAAAACTATGTAATTTAATCTACTTTTTAAATTATTTTTATTCTAGAATCGCAATTATTATTTGAATAAATAATTTCTGGTAAATCGTTTAATGTTTATCTTGAACAAAAAATATTTGTAGAAATTTAACAAAAAATGATAAAAATCAGTTTTAAGTTCCTTAAAATTTAGATATGTACTCTTTTGGTTTTGAAATAATTGTACAAGTGAAAAAGAAAGCTCATTTGTAAGATTTTAAATTTAAAAGAATTTACATTATTTAAATAAATTCTGAGTTAGTTTTTAATTAGTTAGTTTTTATCTACTTTATCTTTTTTACTTGTATTTAAGATATGAAAGTTATTTGAAAGTTTATTTGAAGTAATGTTACTTTTCAATATACAAATGAAACTTAAATGATTAATTAGTCATAAATTTTGTACTACAAATTTTCAAGTAAAATCAAATAATTATTATTTTATCTTATAGTGGATATTATTGAATATAATAGAAATTGAAATTATGAAATTATCAAACTTATCAGCAAGTAAGTATACAACAATTTTCAATTAATATTAAGTTTAAATAAATTTATGTTTTATAGAATTATGAATGTTGGTTTATTATTTAACCATATGTGAATAGAACAGAAATTGTTTAAAGTTTTTAATGTATTAATAAGCCACAGATAAAAGTATGTCAGTGTATTATAAAACTAAGTTTAAATAAAAAACTAAAAATATAATTTTTATACATTTTATAATTGAATTATTGATATATTTGGTTTTCTATAAATTTAATTTAAAATAAATTGTTTTTTCTTTAAACAGAACCATTGCATGACTTGAAATTGAAAGAAGTGAAATTTAAGGAATGTAAAAAACTACTTAAATATTTGTGGGATTTTGGAAGTTTTCCAAAAAAATATCAATCTTTACTTACCTGGATTACAAACACTTTACAATCAAGCGACATGTCAGTTCTAGTAGCAAATTAAAACCTTAGATTTTATATAAAAGTTTTATGTTTAATGATATTTTTAGATCAAAGAAATTTGTTTCTTCGTTGTGGAAACTAACTGCAGAGTTATTAAATGAAGCTAAATTTAATGAAGTAATCTCTAAGAGGTTGGAAGATAAACTCCTGCAGCCAGCTTTCATTAAGGTTCAATTCAAGATCATCTTTCACTTTAACATATTTTAATCATTGATTTTAGAGCTATATTAAAGAGATTGAAAATTGGGAGGATATGAAAAGATTTGAAGAGCTTTTATCTGTTGGAAAATCTTTGTTTTGTGTCCAAGCTTTGTCTAATAGCATCAAATCTAGATTCGATTTGTTTTCAAAATTATCTTCAGCCTGGCTGAACCTGCTAATCAAGTACTTTATAATTTATAACAAACTGAAACAACTTTTTTATTTTTCATTTGTAGATTAGAAACTGATACAAAATATTCTGGAATATCTAAAAGTAATGTGAAAGAGTTTGTCCTTGATATGATTATATCATATTCTAATATCTACTCCAAGCAGAATGACGAGATTTTGGTGAGACAGCAAAAATTATTTTTCTTTTTTTATACTAAAGCATAAACCTGTTAGTAATCATCATATACAATATTATTTTAGAGATTCATCATTAAACTGATGATGATGAAGTTTTATCAGTAAATAAATTTATTATCAATAATATTTTAGGCATTGGAGGTATTTCTGGACAACTTTTTCAAATCTTCAATCATTTATTTGAAATTAGAATCTTGTGCAGATTTAGACAATGTTTTGATGAAAATTTATAAAAAAGGGATTTTTAAAAAGTGAGTCTTTTGTTTCACTGAATGTTTATCAATTTTTTATCTTTTTTTACAGATATCAATTAAACTTTTATAATAACTTTGTTAACTTTGATTTGACTGGTAAGAAACAAACCAAAAAAGCCGACAACAAAATCAATCAATGTATTATCAAACTACAAAATATCTTATTTGAATTAGTTTCAAAGGTTATAGATTAGTTTAATTATTTCCAATCTAACATCAACCGTTTTCAACAGCAAAATACCATCGCTTGTATCGCGCTATTTTACAAATATTATTTGAGTTTCTACTCTCAAAAATCAACTTCTCACTTTAGAATGTTTTCTAAATTGTACGAAATCATCGCCTTAAATGATGATGATGCTACAAGCGATGAAAAATTCAGATCAATTTCTCACATGATTAAAGTTGTAGATCTTCAAATTCTTAAACCACCATCACTAATCATTTATAATATTTCAGTTGAATATCGACTATAATGTTTATCAAAGTAACTCAGACTCAGTACATCTTGAAGATCAAGTGATCTTCTATCAGCAGCTCCTCAACAAAATCCTTTCATTTTCATTCAGGTGATTTGTTAAAACTCCTACAACTTCTTCAATCTTGATTTGTAGTCTTGGTACGGCATCTTGCATCCAGCAAATGTCCTCAATTGATCCTCAGAAGATAATTGAGCCGAAACTGGTTGATATCTTTCTCAAAACATCTTCACTATCTTCTAAACTCAACGACCAGGAAGACATCAAACAAATTCATGAGATGTTTTCCCAAATTTTTAAATCATTTATCTTCATTCGAAAGGTTATTTTATCGCTCATTCTGATTGGACGATGGTGAATGACGTCATTATAGGTTGAAATCGTAGTGGATTGTTTTATAAAGAGTCTGAAAACTTCTGATGAACATTCTCTCACTTACATCTTTTCTCAATCACTTGTGTCCAGCAACCTCAACAATTGGCCCACCACTACTGTCTTGGACATTTGGCAAAAGTTACAAAATGAAATCAGCAAAGAATCAGATCAAGTAAGTCCCTCACATCTTCTGCATTGATTTAATTACGGATGCTGCAGCCTCTGAAGATCGGATGCAAAAGACATCTTCCTGATCATGCTGAAGACACTGCAACTAAAATAATCAAAACTGGAAGTTCTTCTCATTCAGATAAAAAAACGCGACGAAGCTTTCGTCGTCACGTGATCATCTTGCTCTCTCATTTAACTTCTCATATCTCACTTGATCAAATGACTCAACAAGTAAGGATTTACATCAACTCTACCTCTTCAAATGTTGATGTCATTTTCAGATGCTCGCCACAAAACGAATCTTTCAACTTCTCGAACATTTAAATGAAGTTGTCGCGTCTTATGAGAAAGAAGAAGATGAAGATTGGATGGGATTGCTACTGATGAGAGATCAGTTCCTGCTTCAGCTGAAGCGATATGATCTTTGCACTGATCCTCTTTTGGATGCAATTAAGATGAGCTGGGAGCAATCTGAGATTTCTTCTCGGATAGAACAACTGGCCACCAAGCAGGACAGTTTTATTGTCACTTACCGCGCCATCAAGTGGTTGTGTTTACGACTCTCTTGGTTGTCATGGCAACACTCCGAGACTTTCCACAAAGAGTCTTCATCTTTTAATGACGCGATCGAACAAACCAAACTCCAACTTAACCAACTTCAATCACGTGATGATTGTGCAGCACAGTGGAACGGCGACGAAAACGCGATTACTTCGCCAGGTAACCAGGCAACTAAACGTCCAATTAACAAACTGAATTTAAATCTTCGCGTTTAGAAATGCTTTGCGCCGCGATTGATGACGTCACTTCCAATTTCGCTACTTTAATCGCAAACTGTTCGGGAAAAACTCTGTTCCGCTTTAATAAATACGTAATCGACGATCAGCTGCTGGTTTCGATGTCATTCCGCGAAAACGCAAATTTGCAGCTGGAAGCGATCCGAAAAGTCTTTGAGATGTGGAAGAGCTGCTCTTCAAGTAATCTCTTGCCTCTAGATGTCGCTTTTCTTCAAGCTTCTTTCTCCACAGATGATTGTCTCAATGACATCATTGAGAAATTATTTGACATCGATGAGTTGAATATGACGTCACTGATGACGTATGAAGTAAAAATCAAGAAGCAGCTGAAAAAAGTAGCAAAGCAGATGACGTCATCCACGCATGATCAACTGTTCGTCGCGCTGCGTCGTCTTCCGGTTGAAGTCTTGCTCCCTGTTCCAGCTGGAATCCTTCTGGTCCTCAGCTGTGTAATTTGGATGCAAGGGGACTCCCCAGCAAAAGGTCTTGACGTCATCCGCGACATCATTGGTTAGCCACGTGATTCTCGTCTTCATTTGCATCTTATTCGTGTCTTTGTCAGTCTCCAACACTGATCCTGTTGGCATCTTGAAGTTGATCCCACTTGAAATCATCTTTGTCAAGATTGCTGCAAAACACGTTTCTTCTCGTCTCGCTGATGACGTCACTTCCGTTCTAGTACGCACCGCTGTTTTTCGTCATCGCATCGATAAGCTTCGACGACACGTAAGTGCTTATGACGTCACTTCCGCTATCGCGTCTTACGTTTTCTGTACAGATTGTGTCTTTAAGCGATGATGGAATGCGTATGACGTCATTACGATTCTTCACTTCCGGTCTAACTTCGATTCTAGCCAGATGCTCACGATTCAGTGACGTCATCAACCGGCAGATGGCGCCAGTGAGCTATGAGTGGTTAAAGATGAGAAGTGGAAGTTTAAATCAAGAAGATCTGAAAGTGAAATTTGAAGAAGAAATTATTCTCAGCTGTAAAAAGCAGTTAGATGCAGGTTTCAACTGATCTTTATCACTTCCTCATCCTAATCTCTTGATCTTCAGTTGTATCTCTCTTCAACTCGGAGTCACGTGATTTACTCACCGAACTCACTTCCGACTTAGCTCTGGATATCACCGACTTGCGTCTGCTGCCATCTAGTGACGACAAATTAATGAGACTTCAAAGTCGCGTGACGTCGATGACTTCACTCAAATCTTCTTCTGATCTCTATCTCCTCTACACCTACTATGACGTCATCATATTCCTACGCCAGCAAGACCATGTGGTCAAGTTAGAAGCCACACAATGGAAGAAGATGATTCAAGATCTTCTGAGTAGAAAAACAGAGTCCTTAGAAGAGGAAAAGCTTCTCGAAAAGATCATAATCCTCATCTTGATGCTGCATCCGAATGAAGATCACTTTTTAGGTCCTCTTTGTTTTTCTTCTTTCTTTGTTTTGCCTTTAACCTCTGATATTTACAGATTTGCTCTCTAGTGCCCTCCAGTGTCTGGATAATGGAAATCCCAATCTCAGACCCTGCTTTATGATCATTCGAATCATCATCCTCAGCTATAACCAATTGGATAAGACTTTTTGGATTTTACTTTCTAGTTTGTCCATTCATAAAAGTAAAAAATTCTTTCGACATCTTCATCTTCTGTAGATGAAAATGATATTCATGAGAAAATCATCAATTTCCTCCGGGATTTTTTTGATAAAGTCCTTCGAATTGCTACATCTGAAGATCTTCACCAGGAGACACTAATTTCGTGCTTACGACTCGTTTCTCAAATCATATCAATGGGATCTGTGAGTGGAATCAAGAGACTCTCTCTTCTCACATCTTCATTATTTTAATCTTTATAGAAAGTCATCAGACATCAACAATTATGGACAACCTTCAGTTGCTTCATCAACGCTAATCTTTCAAGTGAAAGATTCTTCTTCTTCTCATCTTCATCTCATTTGTAATCTTCTTCAGATGCGTGTGTCTTTCATCATGTGTATGACGTCATCAACGCTATTTTCACCAACCATTCGAAAGCAGTGATGAATGTAATCCCACTGATCCTGTCCCACATCCGATCTATGATACGTGTGATCTTCCACATCAAGTAAAAAGTCTTTACTTTCATCTCAATTTTCACTCTGATATTATTTAGTAGTTCTTCAAAGAAATCCGATGAAGATTTGATGAAGATGTCTCATCTGGTGAAGAGAGTGTGTCTTTTCATCTCTTCCAACTTCACCTCTTGCTTCAAAAGAGTTTGTGATCATCATCAGAGACTGTTCTTTTTTAAATCATTTTCTTTTCAGAGATGCTCTTATCTGATCGCAGATTACATATACGGACTCACACAAGGTCCTTTGCATCCATCTGTCAAGGTCTCAAAAATCTTTTTTTTCTGTTTTGTTTCATTTTTTTTTTGCAGACAAATCTGGAAACCGCGATGTTTCATCTGATGGCTGTCTGTGACGATCACATGTTTGCAATGTTGAACGTTCAGCTACCTGCGGGGGTCCGCGATATATTCCAAAAGTTCCATTCTGATTTCGAAAAGTATTTCAAATATTCGGGCGCTGTTTAAGAAGAAGTCACGTTTTTGATTTATTTTAGAAAAATTGTTAATAAAAAAATGTGAAAAAATTCTGTGCCAAATTTGAAATCAGCGAAGTTGGAAGGTGGTTCGTTTCATGACTACTCAGCACTTGCCAATTGTTGTGGCGGCTTTTCAAGGGAAATTAAGTCCTCCAAATTAGTGATATTATCTATTAGGAGCAGTTGTATCATATTTCACTTAAAAAACTTATTTCTATTAATTATTATGATTTTTGATAAAACTTTTTTTTCTCATTGATGTTATCCAACTTAAATCAATATTTTAAACTTATAAAAGAAAGCATAATATTTTTTTAAGAATAAACCTATTTTGTAACTGATTATTTTTAATTTATTAGCCTCAAAACCATCAAAATGCCCACTGACAACTCACTCAGTAAGTTTTTAGTTGAAAAATATTTTCTCAATTTATTTTCACAAACTTTCTATAACACAAAACTTTAAAAATGCATCTCAAATTTATTGTGTACAAAAGAGGTTTCCTTCAACAACAAACATTTCATTGTTCAAATCTTGAAAAGTGTTCATTTTGTAAGATTAGGCAGTAACATTTGTTCAAAGTACTCAAAATTAAAACCAATGGTGATTAACTAAAAACTATTCAGCAAAAATAAAAGGATTATAATTAATTGTAGAAAGAAGCAAACATTGAAATAAAATATCAAATACAATTTGTCATGAAAGAATCGGAATAAGCACAAAGATAAAATATCTCTGAAAACAAAAACTTAAAATGTTTAACAGAAAAAAGATTTACAAAATTGTTGACAGTTTTAAAAATGCCATTCAACTCAAAGAAAGAAGATTTTGTGAAAGTTTGTATTCAGTCTGATCAATTTGTAACAAGTTTGCAGCAAGAGTTATGTGATAAACCCAGAATCTTCTCATCTAGCTTGTAAATGGAGTTGATCCATGATTTGATCAAATGCAACAGTAAGTAGGAGATAGCTTCTTTGATTTCAAAGTAAAATACTGAAATTTGATGTTAGATTAACTTCAGTTTATTTCAAAAAAATCCACAACGAAATTTTAACGTTTTTTTTTTACTGAATTTGTTTCTCAATTGAATTAGATTAACTAACTAATAACCGTTATCGCTTCGATGCATTTTAAACGTTTCAAATTTCTTACAAATACAAGTAGTAAAGAAAACAAAATTTATTGAAAAATAATCTCTACTTTCTTGAAGAACAGAAAATATATATATTATCAACAACCAATAAATATTTGACATCAAACATGTTAATCTTTAGCGAGCTTAAGTATGCAGTTATATCGTTGCAGAGACATTAAAACGCATCGAATAAATAAACAAAAAAATCCGGTAACTTACCTGCTTACTATACAAGGTTGCTCTTCATAAGTCGGCTTATTTTCAAGCTCTGAAAAAAATACTTTTAAGTGAATGATCTTATTTTGAAGAATTAACAAAAAGTTTTAATGAAAAGTAAAGAATAAAAGCAATTTTCTCAGTTTAATCTTTTACACAGTAAAGAAATACTCGTTTGTAATTTCTTAAAATGATGTTATCGTCAGTGTAGCTTAGTGTTGAAATGAATGAATGTAAAGATCCAACAAAATCTTTCAAAGACTTCTTTTGATACTTTCCTGAATTAAATCGACTTTCACTAGTGAGTTTTCTTTCACGCATGAGTCTATTTTTAGGTTAGATTATAGAATGTAGCATTTTCAATCGGCTTATTTTACCTCCTGTGATGATAATGAAGAAATTTTCAACAACAAGCCTCACTTGAATATTTCAACTTTCTTTGATCTTTTGTAAATTATATGAATTTTTTTCAGAAGATTACTAAGTACCCATTACAAATAGTTCTAGTGATGATCAGAAGATTTTTTATTGAGATATAACCAGCGGATTATTCAAGGACTGGTAATAATCAGACTCAAAACTGCAGTTCGCGATTCAGACAGAAGTTCTACAATTTGAAACTTAGTTCAAAAAGACTCTCACCAAAAAATCGACGACTTTTTGTATCTTCGATGACATCACTGACGCTTTGTAAGCTTTCCTCATCAGTATTAGGATCAAAATTACATCTAAAGAAGAATAGATGATAACTGGTAAAAGAGGCAATTTGTTCAAACTCACTTTATCACGTGACCCGCATCGTGGCGTTGACAGCGACCCAAAAAGTCGCATCGCGACTGATCGACAGATATGACGTCACGATGTGTTGTGAATCGAGACAGGTGATCAAAGCCGGCGAATTTTTCTGAAGGGAAAAATTCAAATGATGACGTCATCACTTCGCGTGAGAACTCACCGTTTTTTACGATTTTGCCAGAAACTGTTCGATGAGGTCTTTGAAGACGAGGTGAAGAGGATCGGCGTTTGTATAAAAAAAGAGCCAACAAGATGAAGAGAAAGAAAACAAGAACAGCAGCAGAGAGACATCCGTAGATGGCAAGTCGAGGGCTAGTTGTTGGTCCAGTTGAATCGAGACAAAGGTGACTGGGACAAGTACGGGTCTGTGAATCAGGACCACGACAAGTGAGATCAAAAGGAGGAATTTGGTCACAAGTCCTATCTCTCTTTTGTTGACAGTCCCGGTCACATGCTGTCCACTTGGACCAGCTACTCCAACCATCTTTCGCTATAAATAAGCTTCGTTTAGCGCTTATGACGTAGAAACTTCTCGAACAGCGCGTCACTTGTCGGATTAGTTTTAATCTCATAAACAAAGCTCGATTGTGAGCAGAAAACTAACATGGACATAATTTAGAGCAGCTGCGGCTTTGTTGGGGAATTCCAGGGCACTTCCGGCCTCCATTTATTGGTTTTGGTTGGTCACAAGTTCTGGTCCGCTTCCGTTCTCCAACTCCGCATCGTCCACCACAATCAGACCATGGACTCCATTTGCCCCAACCTCCATCGACTGTGGACAACTGGTCAAATACCTAGTCGAATGTCTACCACTTTTACTGACCTCCAACACGGACCACAGCTGTGTGGCTGCTCCGTTTGCCAGCCATGTTGCGGGCCACACAAGTATAGTTACCCGCATCGTACAAATCGCGAGTTTGGATGATTAGATCCCCAGAGTGGGTCGTAAAAAGGTTGCCTCCATCTTCTAGTGGACGCCCATTTTTTGTCCATGACACTACAGCGGCAATTGAATGAATGAAGTCCAAAGTAAAGAGCGCGCAAACCTTGTGGTAGAGGATGCCCGCTTGGTGGCGAACATTGTAGTTTGAACTCTCGGCCGATTATGGCGTTTCCACCGGTTGGCTCATGCTCAAAAATCTTCTTCAAATCTATTCAAATGGAAATAATGACAAAAGAAGTAAAGACGCGATAAAGCGACTTACATGCCACCTCGATAGACGCCCCTCGACTAACCACGTGACCAGCACTGTTCCATGCTTCACACTTACATCGGAATCGAAATCGAGAAAAGAACGCGTCAACTTCTCGACGTGATACACTCAACGTCAACTTTTTCAACCTGACAAGTTTACAGCTCAGCTCGTGACGTCACATGAGAAGCGCATACTAACGATTCAGCGGTGTGGTCATTTGACGATTGGTCAGCGACCATCTGCTGTCCATTGCAATTAAAAATGACCCGGTCCGCGCCCTTTACCTCACATTGCAGCTTAGTTGCCCGACCTTTGATGATGAAGGAATTACGAGGACTCTGAATAAACTCTGGAAGCGATTCCATCTGTAGACGATGAGCAATTGTATGTAAGTCTCGACGACGCGCGCTTATCAACAACACTATCCGTTTGTTATTACAAATCATCTTCATCTATCGCTGCATAAGATCGGCGGCAAAGTGGCGCCATCAGTAGAGACGTCACCGCCGCCGATAAGTAGCAACCGCATCTACAACCACTCTTCAATTTATTTCTTGTTTTGCAAACTATAATCGAGCCCGTTGCCACCCACAACGCGTCGACTTCTCGCACAACTATCTGATTGTTTCAAACAATTCACATTCAACTTTACGTTGAGATTCTTAGTTGTTTGAATTTGTGTTAATCCAAATTTTAATGAATGAAAATTGTAGAACGATTCCAACATCACAAAGAAGTGATTGTTGCTGTGGCATTTGGTTTGAATCGTGTTTCAAACCCATTAAGAATAAAATAAAATTCATAACTGATATTCAGACCACTTGACAATAGAAGCAAAAGTTGAAGAAAAATCGTTTTACTTTGAGAGCTCTAAAAGCTTCGGGTGATTTTTTGTCTACTCTTTATTTGTTTTGCCATTACCACAACATTTGTTTGTATAATTAATACAGAACAGAAAGAATCTAATCTTCTTCTCCCCCATCGCGGCCCTCACTTCTTATCTTGAGTGAAATAAACACTTTTAAGGGATACCATGAAAACCTTCTCACGTTGTTTTCAAAAATAAGTGAATAGCTTGAATATTAGAAACGATTTTTATAAAAACGTTTATAAGCTTGTTCATAAGGATAAAAAAAATGAAAAAAGTTGTAATCACCTCAATTTGATTCTTCAAGTTTTCCAAACCAAAACGTCTACAAAAACCTGTTAAAAAATCCCTTTTAAAGATTTTATAAAAAAACTAATTTCAAAATCAATTTTATAATTATTTGTTTATAAAAATAAATAATTGTAGAATCGTTCAAAGTTTCAAAAGTTAATCAATCCAAAAGCAACAGTCAACAACAAACTTTACAAACAACTTGCATACAAATATTTCTTTATAAACTAAAGATGAATAAAAATCAAAGAAATCTGTGATAGAACTTCCACAACAAATCTTTCTAACCTCCTCAGTGATCAACAGTGAACTAAGATGCGAAAAAAACAATGAAAGTTATATATCAGAAGGAAAGCTCTCACTCAAGTTCTCCTTCTTCTCTTCATCTTCTCTTTTTTACTCTTGGGTGGAGACTGGTAGGCGTCATACAGGCGACGTATTGTCGCCTCCACGAGTGGTTGATCAGTCGAACATCGAAAGAAGCCAATAAATAAAAAAAGAAATGTGAAGATAGATAAAAACTTGCCCATATCATTTCGTCTTCGGTCAAATGTTGTTTTTGTCTATTTTTACCTAATCTTTTCAAAGTTGGAAGTTTTTCCCTCTAAATCTTCTATGTCATCAAATAATGACTATGGAACTCATACAGCAATAAATATATAAATCTGAGGAAATGTTGTCCATATGTTACCCTTGAAACATTACCGAGTCTTTAAAAATGACAAGTTTTCGTTGTTGCTCATTTAGAATCTTGTCAAAAAATTAACAAATTGATGAAAATAGTTTGAGACAAACAAGTCAAAAAAAAATTCAATTTAAAATTAATATAAATTATCTAGAATCTTCATCGGCTTCTTAGTAATTATGGAATCAGTCTTAGCCTTTTCTTTAATGTAAAATTTCATGTAATTAATATGCCAAGCAAGTGCTTTGATATCTTATCTTTCCGACATTTCCTATTTTATTAAATTTTTTCTTTCATCAAACATTTGGTTTGTAATTAACGAGCCGACTACTGAACATCAATTTTATGTTTTGAAAAATTGAGATAAAAATTAATTTTAAAAATACAAGTAGAATTGAAAATAAGGATGTTTAGATAACTTGGCAGTTTCTAAATTTTTTTCAAATCTTATCGTTTTAAATCTGTAAGATTTCAAATCTGATACAAAATAGTTTACGAGGTTTATTTTTATTTAAACTTTCAAAAGTTATTTTAAATATATCTCAAAGTCATTTTTATCATCACTAAAATCAAATTTTACTTCTCTTAAATTTAAACATAAATAAATAAAACCTAAAAAAGAATTAGTAATTTACAGAATCTTTTAAAAGTGATTTAATTTGGTTGTTGAGTTATAAGAGTAAGCAAGACCCTCATAAAGCAAAAAAAACTTATTCAATTATTTGCTTGATGTCAGTAACTGGTTGCACGAGCTCTCCACTTTAATAAAATCCCAAGACAGTTTAATTCTCAAGGAAAAGCAGAAACAATTCCAACCTTTCACTCTATATTAACTTTGATGTTCAATCAAGCGTACAGATGTAATGATGAGATTATGATGACGTCACATACCACCACGTTAGCGCCACCTAACTAAAGTTAGTGAAAGATTTCAGTGTTGCAGTCTCATGATACTATCTGAAGCTTGTTCGAATTATTCGACTATTATAGAAACAAAAGTGGATTAACTTTCTAGCGAACCCCATCAGCTAACAACAGTCATTTGTATGCAGGATAATCCTTTAACCACAGTATTTATGTATTGATACATAAGTTCAAAATGAAATCAGGTTGCTGCTGAATATGAAGTGAAATAAGGAAATTACTGACTACAAGCAGTAGATGACAACCATTTTCATTTGCAGTTTCCTCGCTCGCGAACCATTTAGTATTGTCAATCAAAAAAGAAGGGCGCCATGCTCAGGGAAAGCTTCGCCCAAGCAAACCATCTCAATTGCTCCTCTCATGAAGCTCTTATTTTATGATTCGAATGATATTTGTGATCGTTCAGTAGACAGTAGACATCCAGCTCAATAAAACCCCCAACATGCTTATCTAAACAATATTTGTTGTATCGCTGAAGAACTCATTTATTTTCCTGCAACTGAAGAAATATTTATTATTTTGATGTTAATATGAACAAGTTTTTAAAAAATCAATTATAGAAATTACTTTTAACAAAATCATATTTTTAAGTTTTAGCGAAAAGCTTATTCTTAAAAAATTTAATTTAATTCTAAATAAACATATTCTGACTTTTTATTGATTCAAATAGATTTTTTATTTATTCATTAAATTTTTATTAAAAATATTGATAAAGCTTAAAAATCGAGTAAATTTTTTTATTTTATTTTCATACTTTAAACTTTTCATCTTAAATATTTAAACTTTCATAATTTTATTTATAGAAATTTTTATGAAAAAGTTTTAGATAAAATCTGAACTGTTATTTTCAATCTTCATGTAACTATCGACAAATTTTCAATTTATTCGCTAACTTTAAAACTTTCCATCAAATAAAAACCTTTAATTTTCTTCACAGTATTTTATTTTCATTTTTTCAATCTGCCTTAATTTTCATTCCAATATCTTATCTTAATATTTTCACAAAAAACTCATACATCATTTGTAAACTTATTTTTGTGATAACAAAATTTAGTTTTTTTTTTATTTACAAACAGGTCACACAATAAGATCAAATTATCAAAATACTTCGAACTTTTCTACAAAGTGACTACAAAGTGAGTGTTTCATGCCAACTGTCAACCAAAATTTAATATGAAACTTCCCTCTAGACTGTAGTAGACATAGTTAATTAAACAAATTCGACAAAACCACTCCGGTATAATTAGTAGTTTATTGATTAATTTATTCTAACAAATATATTTTAATAACTTCTTGTGGTTTATTTAATTATGTAAAAAGTACAAACAAATTTAGATGAAAGAGTTGCTCGTGTGATTTATGTTACTTGAATATCGTAATTGAACATGTTCTTATTTGCAAAGAAAATCTTATTCGTAAGTCTTTAAAATTCTTTAGATTACGATTTAAATAAGATGAAAATTCATTTTTACAAAATTGAGTTAAAAATTATATTAGTAAATGTCAGAATTATTATCTTATTTATTTCATATGTAGAAAAATTAAAAATATTTTAATGAGAAAATTTCAAATTTGTTTTTTTTTGAATGTCGAATTTCTTTTGAGAAAATTATATTTTTAGAAAAACTTTGTAATTATCGTTTCAGAATAAAAAATGTTTTTAATGAGAGTGAAAATCACAAGTTGATTGTTTTTATGGGAATTTGTTGTTTACTTGAAGATAGGTCGTCGTTTTAAGTAATCAAATTATTTGATTGTCAAAAAAAAAGAAAATTTTCTCGAATAATGATTTATCAATTTCTGATCTGAGCTCTTCACAACAAACTACTTCAAATATCTCATCACTTCTAATCTTTCAAACATTATTTTAAAACTCTTTAAGACTAACAATTGAGTCTCAAAAACATGATTGGTCATCAACAGGTCAATTTTTATTGACGCGAAACGAAATCGTCCAATCGTCTTGTTGGTCATTTGAATAATTGGAAATTAAATTTTGTTATTTAAAATTTCACAGAATTGATTACATTATCAAAAATTAATTTCATTAATAAACAAACTGATCAGAAAAAAGCGATAAACAAACTAGAGAAAGCGACCTGTCAAGAAGTTGCTGCAAACATCTGAACAAAACAAATAAATTATTTCAATTCAAACTTCCTCATAAAGATGGTTGTAGTGCAGATCGGGAAGTAGTATTTGTGAAAACCACTAATAGTGAGAAAGTATAAATGGAATAAATTATAATTTGCAAAATCAATCAAATCACGAAACAAAATGAAAAGAAGCTTCAAAACAACACTGCTAATCGAAAACTACTTCAAACTCTTGAATATATAAATGATGACCGGATAAGTGATTAGATGGAAAGGTTTGTTGGTCTGTGGTTAGGGGTTGGGTGGAAAAGCACCAACAGAAGTACCAGCTACTGGTGGATGCTGGTGAATATGGCTGATTGGATGGATTTAGTTCAATAACCGCTTCAAGTAAAAGAGTTGAGAAAAGAAACGAAGATACAGTGAAGTGCAAACTGGTTGAAATACAAACTCATCATATAGTTCATTTGAAGCCTAGCTGCAACCAGCAGCCTTTGTACCAACCAACCAATTTACCAACTAATTATGTTGCTGGTGGAAATAGTTGATAAAATCAGCCATAAAATAACAATTAAAAAACAGAAAAATATATAAAAGGCTTATTCACTTGATTTGAAAGAAGGTTCGCGGCGGGAGTTAACTGACAAGCGCCAACTAGCGGCTTCTTTTACTTCAAGTGATACAAATAAAATGGCGCAAAAAAATAAAGGCCAGGTAGCTGCTAAATGAAGACAAGAAGCTGCTTGCTTTTGCATAGGTGCTACTAGATGACAGGGAGAAGAAAAAATGAGATCATCTTATTCACGAGATTCAAAGAAGCTGAAGGACTTCTCGGAAATAACGAATCAAATTTTGTAATCCGTAGATGTAGTTATCATCACGTTTCTGTTCTTCATACACGTGTGCAAAATCAATCATTCTGCAAGAAATCAGCGATAGTGACGTCATTAGAAGTGACGTCATCAGCACCAACCTGACGTCAACGATGCTGGGTGGGAAGCGATATTTAGAGTAACTGGAAGCTGACTCCTGTATGCGACGACTGAGCGAAAGAACAAACTTGTTGGAAGCGTCACCTCGTGTTTCCGCCTCACTCGAGTAACTGTCATCAAACAAATGAAAGATCCACAAACAAGAAGATGCAAAAACTGACCCAGACTCGAGACCAGCTGATTGTGGACGTTGTCGGGAAGGTTGTTTATCGACCACCACTGCTGCTGGCTCCTCACCACCTTCTGCAAAGATCAAACGAGTTAGGATGGGACGAAGGACGCGCGATGGGATGGCATGAAAATGAAAAAGTAGCAGCAGGCGGTTGAAGCGACGTGGAAAAGGGGCACTGACCCGTCGTTGTGGGGGCTTGAGGGGTAGTGTTGATGAAGCTGTTGACCGCGTGCAAGTAGTTGTCAGGTTGCGCAGATGACGTCATCTTGCGCAGCTTCGAGTCCTCGTCGGAGTCGGAAGAAGGATCGAGAAACTCTCCTTCGTAGATGAAGAGAAGCGATGACGCATAAAACTGGAATCTGCCGGCCAACAACAACGGGTCAGCAGGAAGTGACGAGGTGTGGTTGTCATGACAACCAGCTCGATCAACGTGACGTCACAGCAGCAGCATGGAGTAGAGTCACGTGACCGGCAGCAAACAAATTGGCAACAAAATAGAGAAACGAGCAGTTGGCAGGCAGCTGTCACGAGCATTAGTGACGTCATCATCGGGTTCTTCTCCTTAGTTGACCACGAGGAGTATGATCACGTGGTTTGTGGCAAATAAAAACATGAAAATAGACAATTATGGAGCAACACCAACCTGGTTTGAGACTCAAACCAGCTGAGAATCATCTCGAGTCTTTGAATGAACGCTTTGACGATATACTTCTTCCAGGCCAAATTACCAGATAAAAAAACATGTAGACCTGAAAGCAACAATAGAAACATCTGGAATAACAATCGAAACAACTGGAATAACAATTGAAAGAAACATGGGTGTCTATGTATTTGTCAGTTTTATTGAAATAAATGTTCGGAATGAAGTTCACAAGTGACATGCGGTAAGATAATTGAACTAAAAGTGGATTTGATGAAAGTGAAACTGGTAGTGGTGGTGGGGGAAGTATTTTACAAATTAAAAGTCTCTGAAACTTTTGATAAGAAACTAAAATATCGATTTCAAAAAAATCAATTGAAGGAAATAGTTGGGAACCTTCATGAATTCCATCTATTGATAGAGATCGACCATAATGCTTATCATAAAAGATTGCTTCATTTGTCGTCATTCGAGAGATCTGTTGTAAAAAAGTGATGACGTATGAACAGTAGATGATGATTGATAACTAACCCTCATTCCAAGCAGTTGAAAGCCGATCTGCGAAAGAGGAGGATACTTAGAGATCTCAGCTTCTCGTTTGTGAGCATCCGCTCCTGGATCATAAGACACACGTCCAATCTTAATGTCGAGAATCGAAGGATTACGAAAACGACGACAAACATCTTCTAATTTCAAGTAGCTGTCTGTAAAGTTGACACAAGCGAATGAAAGTGACCAGCAAGCCAGTGTGGACCACTTACATAGTGGACAGTTGTCCGCTTCGGTTTCTGGGTCAATTATAGGAGGAGACCAGACTCCAAGTAGTTTTGGGAGAAAAGGGCGAAGGGTAATAAGGACAGGGTCACTACAGGTGGGACTGAAAGCTCGTTCATAAAAACTTTTCTCACGTTCCCCTCTTGGAGGAGGTTGAAGAGGTTTCATGATGGAACCATCGCAGTGTTGAAGCATTCCTGGGTTGAACAGCAGCTGTTAGTTAACTTGCTTCACGTCAAACCTACAAACTTTGTCGAAATGTTGAAAAAGAAATATCACAAAAGGAAAAGTAAACAATGACTGGCTTTTGTGTGGATTTCAGCACCCTATACAAGATTAATCTTCAAAGAAATCTCGAAATGATGACGTAGAAGTGATGTGATCAGGTTGAGGCTTGTTATTTGTAACAAAAGCAATCATAATCGACCAATCACATTAACTTACATTATGATGAATAATAGATTAGTTTGTGGGAGAGTTTGCTGAAAACATCCAGCTTTTAATAAATTAATCATCTTTAACAGATTTAGTTAATACTTTGTGATAGTTACATTAAGATAAACATTTGAAATTTTTCAAAAAAAAAGTAAATGAGAAAAATTGTCGACAAAAATGTCTTCAAAACAAAAGTGCACTAAAAAGATTGTAAGAAAGTACAAATATGATGTAAATCAAACCTACATTAAAATCAATAAACAGTTCACACAAGAGAGAAGACATATTTACAAATTTCTCAACTTAAATCTACTTAAGATGTAAAATGAAAGTTCAAGAAAAATTTATATCGAATACTTATCACAGCTTTACAAATTAAAGTAGAAACTAAAACATACAATTAGAAAATTGTTTACATTAAATTCATTCACCTTTTAATTTAGAAAACTAGAAAAAAAATTTAAATCAGAAACGTGATAAGATTAAAGTGAAAAGAGCTGACCTATTCCAAGGCGACCCTTCCCATACCGGTGGCCAGCAACTTGGTGAGCAAGAGGACGGCAACCTTTAGGCAAAGGAGGGTTATTGGATAAGCCAGAATCAGGAATTGCCTGATTCCCATCTATTTTACTATCTGGTGAAAAAATAAGCCTTTACAAAAATAGTTTTTAAACTTATAACGCTAGAATATTAAATATTAATAAACAAATAACTAAATTTTTAAGTTCAAAATTTGTTGACAGTTGTTAAAAACATTTGATAAATAATTTACATATTTATGATTGATATGACCTGTTCAGTAAAATAAAGAATATTAATAAACGTTTTACCTGATTCCGAGCAAATCTCTTTTCCAAGAGTCTCATTATTAGACCCATGTACTTCAAAAGAACCAGACATAGGCGATATCAAATTGTTATTAAGTAAAATCAACTAATAAAATTAATATGACGAATTATTACATGAATAAAAGTATAACAATTTAGAAAAATATAAAAGTAAACTTAAATCTCATAAAATGTTTTTAACTTATAGAAATTGAATAGTAGTTTAAAAATATACATCTTCTATAGAGCTTGAAAAAACATATTTTTCACATTTAATAGTTTTTTATACAAGCTTGTCCTCATTAAATGTACTTCAACCTATTCAGTTATAAGCATATCATGAATATAATAACTTATATCTTTATTATATTTGAAATGTTATGAATATTTTATGCTAATATAATGTCACATTAAAACTTATTTCAATCAGTAAAGAAAATTCTAATAAATTGCTATAAAGATATATATTATTAGATAATATTTGTTCCAATTAAATGTAGAAAACATATTAAAAATAGTGTAAGTTCAAAGTAGATGTTTTTGTTTTGAAATCTCATGTTAATAGTTCAATCAGATTTATTGGTTATTACTTTGTGTTTTATCAAAATTTAACAAATCTTTTAGAAGATTTTATGATTAACTTGATTATTAACATTTCTTTGATATTTAAAATTTAAGAAGTTTTAATACATCAAAATGACAAGAAGATAATTTTTGCTATTAATTAACAACAAAGTAAAAGTTAGTTACATAGAAGCAGCCAATAATTTATATCAATAATATAATTTTTTAAAATCAATTATAATGCAAGTTGGTATAATCACAAGCATTTAGTTAATCACAATACTATAAATTAAAAAATAGGAACAAAATAAAATAATAGAAAATAAATTAACAAAATATTGACAAAAATACCTTAAAAATCGATGGATACATAAAATACTAAAGTTCACATGACAAAATAATTGTTTTAAAAAATTCATTCATATAAACAATCATAAACCAAATTTCAAAAAACAAAATAACATCAGATAAATGACAATTTAAAATGTTTGTTTAGAACATTATGACAAACTTGTTTGTTATTTCCTTAAAAAATAACTACATTCATATTTACCAATAAATAAAACCAATTTTTGAATTTTTATAAACTCGCCACTAAACATCAAGTTTAATTTCTAAAAATAATATTTTTTGATGTGTGTTCTAAATATTAACCAGTTTTTTATGCAATAAAGATTTGCTAAAAAAATGTATTGCCAAGTGTAGTTACTAATTATTTTTTAAAATGATAAAAATTTGGCAAAAAATCACAAATAAAATAACTTTTAAAAAGTTTACTTATTTGTAAACAATAAATCTAAAATAACTATTTAAAAAATACTAAATAAGATGCAGCTGAAAATGCTTGAAGTAAAATAGACTTTGAATTTTACCATCCACTAGTTGCTGGTCAGTGGCAAGTGTTCACACATTAACGTAAAGACCGGCAAGCAGCAAAATATATGATGAGGGCGGAAGTAGGTGGGTAGCTATAAACCTACATTACGCAGTCAAGCGTGTTACTCAAAATATTAAATAATGTTTACCTTTTCTGTTCTCTTATTATATTGCAAGCTACAATAAAAAAAGTGAAGCTAACTGAATAATAATTAACTAAAATCATAAATAAAACTTTTTTTTAAACGTCCTGTGAATTTAGTACTTATATACATAAAGATTAAAAAATTCTCCTAAAGATTGATTTGTATGATTACGTCAACAAAACTTTTTTTTTCTCATACTTTGTCAAGACTATCCAAACAATGTAAATTTTTGTTTGTTATTCCAGGTTTAAAAGTATACTTTTTAGACTAAAGATTGCTTTGAGTATTAAAAAAATATCAAGAAAGATTGGTTTTCAGGTTCAATAAAAAGAGCTTAGTTATAAGATATTATTTAAGCATCCAAACAATTAGTTCTAATTAAAATGCATTAAAACAGTTTATATGAATCAATTTAGGTGTAATCAAATATTCTAGCAAGATATAAGTTTGTTAGAAAAATGCAATATATAGTTTATTTTTATATTATTTACACAATAGTTTAAAATGGCTGCTATGTTCTATAAACTTATATATAAGAAAAACAAAAAGACATCACTTAAAGCTTTAATGTAATTTAAAACTAAAGAATAAATGTATTATGTATTTCACCAAACCACAATTCTATGTTTTGTAAACTTTTTTGGAGATTAACCTGGAAAAACAACCGAAAGAGCTTGAAAACAACCTCTCTTTAAAAAAACAGCTTATATAATAAAAATATATGAACTTTCATTAGAAGCTGGAACTTCTACTTTCCTACGAATTCATACTGTATCAAGTATAAACTGTTTTTGAGCTCATGACAAAATATAAAATCTAAAAAGAATTTCTATGCACAAATGTGTCACAATTAACAGTGAGCTTTATTTAATAACATTATTCATAATTAATCAGCTGCAGAATAACAATTGTGGAGTAATGCAAACTCTATCACATCAAATGATTTATGTTAAAATAGAAATTATTCAAAGCATTATTAGGTCAACATCTATTTTTAATCTTAACTCATGTTTTCACTAAAAATAGTTTTTTTTCAAAAAAATAAAAATATTTTGCTCTTTAAGGTAAATCTAAAGTTAATGAAAGATGTCTAGTTTTTCAACTAATAAAAACTAGTAAAGCTTTTATACTTATCTACTTCTCAAAAGATAAATGAACTTTTAAGGTTGAAAAATGAATGCTTTTTTTCGTCTCAAGTAAATTTTCTTTCAGTAAAAGATTATTTAAAACCTCAAGAAGCTTTCTTTTTACCAAATTCCCCACAGACTTAATAACCACCTCAATATAAGGATATGTTATGAGGAGCTCAGAATAGTTGTTTCAGCTAGCAATAGATGACATCATTTTGAGGAAATTACTGCTTGTTAATAAACTTTCCATATAAAATTAACAGAATGGAGAATTTTTGTAAATGAAAAAACTGATGATTAAGTTTTAATAGATGAAAGTAATTGATTAGCCTATTCAACATATTTCATTGAGAAAATAGTCGGAATAAACTAATTTTGTTAAAAAAAACGGATTTACACTCTAAAAAGTATATAGTTGATTAATAAGCTAGTTAAAAACTATAAATTATTGGAGAAAATGTTGTAATAATGAAGCAAGTTTATGAAATTTCTTATTCTTAATTTTTTTCTGTTTGAAATATAAACTGATTGAAAATGTTTTATATTTCTATCAATTTAAAAGGCAGACATTTTCCTAACACTTTCAGAAAGTTTTCAGTTTGTCGATAATACTTATCTTTAGCTGCAATACATTTAAGTGTGAAAAAATCTTTCATTTATATTTCTGAAATTAAAATCTGACATTTTCTTTCTGAATTTTGTTAAGTACAAAGTTTAAAGGTGATATTTGTTGCTATATTAACCAGTAACAATTGACTTGTAAGTGCAAAAGACACAATTCTTATGACTATCTACTCTTAATTGTTAACTCCTTATATCATGAAAGTGATATGAGCAAATGGTACCAAATAAAGATTAGCCATTTTACTAAAGAAACACAAAACTGTTGGAACTGAATCAAAGTAGTTCACATGCAAATGGAACCAATTAAAATCTTACCAAGTGAAGACAATGTAATAGTTTCTCCTTGATAAATAAGCTGCCTAAAAACTCTCAGCATAAAATAAATTATCAATTGAAAGCTATTTATGTTTGTGATAGGTGATGGTTTGTGTTTTGGAAATTTCAATGTTTTAAAACAACAAACCTTTTAACAAAAAACATTTTTTGAAACTATGCTGGTGTTTTGTGCTAAGATACTTGTAGTGTACGCTAGCTTGTGATTAAGATAAAGCAACTTAGAGATTTTTTGTTAATTTATCGCAATTAAATATTAAAGATTAAACTGTTTTGTAGAAACTTCTTATAAAGATTCAATTAAAACTGAAAACAAAACTGTTTAACTATCTTTTAATAATTGGTTTTGTAAATGTAAGAAACAACACATTACATGCATCAACAAAATATTTAATTACATATATTAATTGAATAACAGTTAGCAGATTTCTGCTTAGTAAAAGCATTTAATTGAAGTAATTAAAATAATTTGAAGGAAAAACGTAGCAATATTTGTCTAATACATGAAACGACGTCAAGGTTTTATTGATTAAATAAATTTCAGCTAATTCAATCGTTAAAAGCAAAAGTGACGAAATGATTGTTATGAATGTTGTCGAAGAAAGCTGATTTCAAACCAACAATTTATTTCTATTAATTTGAATAGCTTGCCTTTAATGGAAAATATTAAGGAGACGAAACAACAAACAACAAATTTCAGATTATGAATGTTGAGGAACAAGTCTAGGTCCAAGTCGGCAGCATAAAGAGATGAGTTTACCGACGAGCCAGGACAACATACTAGGACAGGCAGAATGCTGTATGGCTTGATGGGCGGCAACTCGTAGCTCGTAGAAGACCAGTCTGAACAACACAGCCAGTTAATGACCGAGATAAGAAGGCAGAGGGAGCTAACCTGGAGTAGGGGTTCCTTCGGGACAGATAACGATGCTGAAGAAATTTGTAAAAGAGAAGTACACCTAAAAAGTTACATCGGCCCCTGCAAATAGAACCAGTTGATACTTGACCTCACCGTGTATGGACTTACGTGAACAACATAAAGATTACAGTTGGCATCAGAATAATCTCAGTAAGCGCGATAAAACGAAAGATATCTGTTTGTTTCCTAGCAACAGAGTTTATGATTTTTCTTAGAAAAAACCAGGAATTTGCCCCATGGCAATCTATCAGTTGACGGGTGAAACTACAAGCGTGTAGAACCGCAAACATAAAGACTGGCAACAAACCAACTACAAGATAAAGATTGTTAAAAGAAATCAAAGATTAGATTTACTAACCAGTTACAGGACTGCTAATAAGAAAAATCATTGAAAACATCAGGTAGTGTGCACTGTCTTCTAGCATACATTTAGCAAAATGCTCCCTGCTGAAACGAAACACCGGAATTCGTTGATGGATTCGCAAAGCACAAACCACTCCGTTAGCAAGCATAGCTCTTGTGAAGTAATGATCCATAGGAAAAGCGCTGATGAGAAAATAGTAAATATTTCAGATGGTAAAAGTTGGTGGGATGACTTACTTGGAGAAAAAAACAAATTGAATACTGAGAAATATGATGTATAGCCTCATGACCCACATGGCAGAACCAATCTTCTTTGCGACGATGAAGTTCTGAATATTTATTTGATAAAAATAGAAATTAATCAATTGTAGTACCTACCATCATTGAGCCAGCTTCCCTTGCCTCATGTACAGAAGCACCATCAGAACCAGAATTGGCATAGTCGTTACTGTTTGGCATTTCAACTTGTGATAACTTCTTCGATTAACAAATAAAAGTAAAAACTAAATTAAAAAAGAGGATATTTAAATATCAGAGCAATAACAAGCACATTACAAAAGATAATGAAAAGATGTCTTCTTTGTAAATAACATTTTATAGCAGCTGAATTTTGTAACTAGACATTGAAAAGTAGTCTCAAATATTGTAGACAATCCTCTATAAGTAACTATACAATAATTTCGTTATTTTGTTAAAAGGTAAAAAAGTGAAAGTAAATCACAAAATCAAGAGAAGATATTTTCTTCTATTTATTCATCAAAAACAGTTCGATCTGTTAGTAAGAGCACGTGACTGATAAAATTGAAGCTTATCACAGTACAACAATTAACATTCGAAACATAATTTGATACAAAAAAGTTTTTTTTTAAGCTAGCAAAATAACTTTTTGTACAAAGCATCAACAATTTTTCAAATGGTTGGTTTTGGCAGTCTTCCAGCAAAATAGGCTGACATTGCAGCATTTTGCTGAGCTATATTCATATGAGAATTATTACCAATATTTTTTCGCTGGAAATTTTTTATATTGATCGTACCAGGTTCAACTTGCTCTGGTTTTGACAACTTATTAGTACTTTCTTTGCTGTCAGATGATTTACTAAAATACTTAGGATCTATAGCAGGTCTATCTGGAGAATAATTTTCTTTATTTTTTGTAGAGTTATATCTTATTGGTGATGAAGAAGAGTCACTACGTGACGAGTGGTTGTTAAAATCAATCTTTCTAGTGGGGCTTGGTTCCTGAGTGTGACCAGATCTCATATTAGGACTTGTTGTAATTGTGGAGATGCCGATATTATGTGAAGATTGAGCACCAGGTAGATAAGAGTCAACTGGTGTGCTATAAGGCGGAGCTCGCCCATTTATATTTACTACAGAAGGTCGGACATACCCAAAGTTGTTTTGTTGGGGGACTTCAGGGTTTCTTGGACGTGACGATATCTTAACCTCATTTATTTGCCTATTGAGATAATTGATTAAGTTTTCATTTGTTTTTATTATATCTGCTGCTTCTTCAAGTTTTTTAATACTTTCATCAACATCACTTCTGCTTTTTGACAGTTCATCTTCTTTTCTCTGCAACAAATTATCTTTTTCTTGAATTTTTAATTGGATATCAGCAATTATTTTAGCTTGATCTTGAATTGTTCCTTCCTGTCTCACAGTAACTTCATTCTTTACTTTAATTTTATTCATATAATTTACCAGCTCCTTCTTAAGACTTTTAATAATTTGATTGGACTTTTCAATTTCTTGAGATTTTGTTTTTCCAATCTTTTCCAACCCATCTAATTTATTATTCAGATTCACACCTTGCCCTATTAAATCATCTTTTTGTTTTAACGCTGACTTTAATGATGAAGATACTTGATTCAGATATTTTTCTTGATCAGAAATTTTTTGTTCTAAGATTCCGTTTTTCATTCTCATTTCTTGATATGCTTTTTCATTAGTATGAAACTGCTTTCTCAATGAAAGATTTTCTTTTCTAGATTCTTGTAGATTTACTGAATTGATATCTAGTTCTCTATTCAACACATCCAAATTTGTGTCTTTCTCTCGAATTGTAGCTTCAGCATTATACTTCCAGCTTTTGAGAGAATCACAAGAAGCCTCTAGTTCTTTTATATGATCATCTGTTTCCTTTTTCAACTTATTTAGACATTTATGAATTTCTTTTTTTTCCATTTCATGTCGACGTTGCATCTCTTCTTGTGATGTTAAATATTTTTCTTTTTCACTATTCAACTCATGTTTATGTAAAGATACTAACCGACCCATCTCACCAGTAGATTCATTTCTTAACTTGTTTAGTTCAACATCCTGTTCTTGTAACTGGCTTTTAGCTGAAATTAAATCACTATTTAAACTATAAATTTCATTAGTAGTTTTTTCCTGAAGTCTATCTAACTTTTCTTGAGCTACTTTCAGACATGAAGCCAAATATGTTTTTAGGTCACCATCATTCCCATGTACAAGTTTAAGTGAAAGATGTTGTAGATTCTTAAAAGAATTTATTTGAATAACTTTCAATGTACCAACATGTTGTTCAGATACAACAAGATCATTACAAAAAAACTCTAATACGAACATAGGATCATCTTTATTTTCTTCTTCTATACATTTCTCTAATAATCCAATCAAATTTTGAGGAAATGAACTAAAATCCACCAGTAAACCTTGCTGAGTTTTCAGCTGCTGAAAATCTTCTTCAGAAAGAGATAAATTATATAAGAAAAAAGGATTGCTATCATCTGTAATTCGAACTAAAAGTTCTTTTCTGTGAATTGGGGAAGTTGTTGTTTGAACTTCAATAGCTATCCTAATATTACCAAGGCGTTGAACATTTTCACTATTCTTAAAATGGACTTTTACATTTTTAAAAAACAAACTTTCTGTCATTTTTTTTAATATATGTCAATCTATGAGAAGACTCTGTATGAAGGGTATAAATTTTAAAATGCTTACCAAAATAATATATTATCCTACTGTATGCATCATTTTAAATAAAATATTACATATAACAAAAATAATGTTCAGACACAGTTTATTAGTTTATAAAAGAACATTAAAAAATAAATAAACTTAGAATTAGTATTTGTAATGCAAAAGTCAAGTTTAATCAAAAATAAAATTAAATATTCTAAAATTTTCACTTTTTTTTTAATAAATATAAATTTTTTGACTTTATTAAGCAACAAGTTATATTATTTTTATATTTTATACATAAAAAAATTATTTACTGTGAATAGCAGTTTTTAGTTATCAACAAAGGTGTAAAAATCAGATCTAAACAATTAAAAAAAAATGATACTAAAGTGATAACTTAACAGAGAAATAATAAAAAACAAAACATATTGAAAAATATACAAATATATATTTTAAAGTAAAAATTGTAATAATAGATTTATTTGTTATTATATCTATTTTTAATAAACAATTAAGAATAAACGATCGTCAAAAATATATACTTGTTTTTCATTGAAAATTAGTTAACACAAATAAACAGATTAAAAGGCAAAAACGGATGAACCAACTGTTAACCGAATCAATATCCGTTTTTTTATGTTTATTTATAGTCTCTTTAAAATGCAAAGAATATTTCAACAGTGTTGCCAAAGCTACTTCGGAATTAAAATGATTTAATAAAGTGGTATAACTTAACCAAATAACTTATCGATTCTTAGTTATTCTAAAATTAAATGAAAAAGGTAAAAGGATTATATATAAAGATGAAGTAGATAGAAAAAGATGAGAGCAATTTACCCATAAAAGCAAACACTGTTCGCTACTCTATGTAACAACTAAAAACTACATTTCATTTAAAAATATGTTAATTAATTTAAAATTTATTTAGTTTATTTATTACAATAAATGCAAAGGAGAGTGCCTCCCGCTAAGACACATTCTCACAAATAATACCTGTTAAATAAAATACTTACAAAAGTTTATCAAATATTAAAGGCTAACTAAATTAGCTAAAAAATGTAATAGTGTATCTATTATCTAAAGGTTTTTAAGCTATTTGAATTTACAAATTTTGAAAAAATATTTATTAAAAAACTATAGACGCGTAATAATTGTAAAAACATCATGACTACTCCCAGTATGAAAGTTTAGCATTCCTTACCTAGTCTCTAAAAATTGCTTTTTATGGCTTACAGATGTTTGTGTTGCTTAAGTATGCTAAAGTATTTAAAATTTTTACTAAAGATATATTAAAACCTATATTGAATGTTTAAGAGTGAGTAAAACTGACAGCAGAACACCGCCTTGATTAGGTGATAATCACTTATGAATCTTTATTTCAGAGAATTTATTCTCTTTGCCTAAATATTTTTTGTATGATTTAGTACTGAAGCATATAAATAACAACAGTCTTTAGACTCTTTGTTGCTAGGGCAACGATATCTAAGATTTTGATCTTTCACCATCAAGAGTAATTTATAGATATAAATAGTATTTCTAGAGTTGTTGTTGGTCAAGAAATTGTACAAGTCAAGGTGCTGAATCTATCAACTTTTGTGAGCTATGCGATGCCCAAACCATTTTCTTTACTGTTATAAACTAAAGTTCTTATGGCTCCACCAAGCAAGCCAAAATTTCAACTAGCTTTTCATTATAAAACTTCAAAGATGAAAGGGAAAACAATTTACTAGTGAGACAAACTTTTCTATTAGAAGAAACAACTACCTTTTTTCATAAACAATTTGGAAAGTAAATCACTTTGATATTCAAACAAAATTAACAGAACTTTATTTACTGTTTAAAATAAAAAATTGTTATATAAATAGCAATTTGCTTAACTGGCCTTCTACTAACAATTTTGAAGAAATTTATTAAATCTCAAATAATTTCATGTTTTATTGAGCATAGTAATAATGACTTATTTTATACAATGTCCTTAGACATAAACATAAATTAAAATCTAATTAATTTTGAGAATAAGTAGTTATAATAATAAAAAACTTAAAACATAAGAAACGAAACACAAATGCTAGGATAGAACATAAAATAATTTTTTTTCTATCTTTATTTACATTGCTTTAATTCTTACATAATTCTTAACATGATTGTGTAAAATATAAGATGTAACTAAAAAACATTTTTATAATATAAAAATATAGAAAAACTTTTTAAATGTGTATTGCTAAAATTTATAACCAATGTAACATAACCAAACAATATTTTATAACCTTAAACTTATTAGAAAATGTTGTTTTATTTCAAAAAATGTCCTATTTAAAAGAGAATGTATACAACAAAATAGATATGAAGAAAGTGAAACTGTAGTAGAAGTCGAATTTATTTGATGAGAATTGGAATATCTGGATTATTTTGATGGTAGAGCTTATGCTTTATTTGATCTTTTAAAAATATTGGTAATAAAAGAGAATCAATACTAGCTTCATCCTGAGTTAGTTTATGTAATTTACATAAACAAAGCTCTTCAAGTTTATGTAAAGGACTTACTATATTCACTCTTCTAGACACATAAACAGAGCCTCTTTCTGTTTGCATTATAGATGAACTAGGAAAAAATATCATAAATCGTTTTTTAACATTATTAGAAAAGCATAATTGGTGCCTATAATTTGTCTCATAAACTACAAATGGATGACCAACATAAGTTTTTACATCAATTGCTTCTTTTGGTTTTAAACTTGAATAATAAACCTGATGATGTCCATGAAAATCAATCCATTCTAAGGACACTGATTGTTTTGAAAGATTGAAAAATCTAACATAAGAAACTTCATTTGAAGGAACAGAAACCAGATGGCCTTTATTATTCATAATAGCTACTAACTTATCAAAACCTTTTAAAATTTAAAATAAATTCAAAACAAATAATGATATTAAAGAAATTATATTATTTTTACTTTTAAAATAGTAAATAAAAAAGTAGTATAATCAAAACAAAAGATTGGAACTTAGTTCTCTTTGAGAATGTTAAAAAGAGAAACTTTAAATTTTATCATTAAAAAAAGCAACAATATTTCAATAAGATTCAAGTTTTAGAGTTGTTTATAAAATAGATTAAAATTGAGTTCAAAAGTTATCCAGCTTTTAAGATAAAAATTATTATTAAAATAATTCTTGTTTTTTGACGTATATCAGAATATTTACAAAATAATTTGTAAAGTTGTATTACTCAGTATTCAGAAAGGCTAGATAAAATAGTCAATTATAAACAAGTTGGGTCTTGATGAATAAAAAAACTAAGAAGCTATTTCATAGTACAAGATAATTGTAAATTATAATTGGGTTAACATTATTCAATATTTATAGATTTTTAAGTAAAAAATTGAAATCAACTTTTGGTACTAAGAAAGAGCTAAAGCCACAAACACAACGCATGGATATTATTTTTGTAGAAAACCAACTTACTTTGCAAGCAGGTAAAAATCAACACAAAATAAAAAGTTTGATTCGATTAATTGAAACGTTTTAGTCGGTATATTCATATTCTAGGACTTACACTTGGACTTCAGATATTTTACTTACGTCCTTTACACTGGATTCAATTCAACAAACAATTCTATGCAGCTTGGTTTGTTACTGAGTTTATGACTGAGTCGTAATAACTTTTGGCTGACTAACTGTAGTATGCTTTTTAACTAGAACTGATTCGAATTTCTATTGCAAATTGTTCATTTTATTTTAAATTAATCAATGTAGAAAACACATCATTCGATATTTTACACTGCGAATTCGTGAGTAGCTCGAAAGTAACTTTTTTCTCTCTTTATGCTTTTCTCTTACGTAAACCTAAAAAACCTTAATAGTATTTCATTAAGATATAAAAGAATGGGGTTAAAGAAAATGGTTTAGGTAGCCACAAAGTTAAAATAATTGAAAGCAATAATAAGCTTTTATAGAATATAAGCAGTCATCATTTAAAATAAATTAGTTAATAAATATAATATGGTTCTAATTTTCAATTGATTAAAGATTTTTTAGCTTTAATGAAATGATCAATTCCTTTAATGAAGTTTGGAAAATAGCAAACTTTTCGATTATGAAGTCACTTTGTTGCAATTTGTAGAAATGATCTACTGTAAATTGATTTATTAGGTCGGTTTTCATGATAATTAGATTTTGTTGATGGAATGTTTTCCAGGTCAAAGTATTCAATATCTGTAATTAATTAAAATGATTATTCATATGTAAGACTCTTACAATAGCTTCAATGGTACTTTAATCTAAATTTCTTATTGTATTACTACATAGCAATTTATATACAGTTTACTTTCTTGTATTATCAATAATGATTTTAATAGGTATTTCAATCAACAAATGTATTAATTTATTATTTATATATCTAAAAAAGTAGTAAACACGAAGGAGGGTGCCTGAAAAGAGCACCTCTCGCTAACACACATTCTGATAAATAATATAATTGTTGAAATTAAGTTAAAAATATAGAAAGCAAAAGATGTAACACATGGCATCTCACTAGTCCCCAAACATATAAGAGTAAACAATTACATACAATGTTAATAATATACAGAAGGAAAATTCACAGTTAAGAAATGACAATGTTGGCAATATTATAACGGTTCAACTTCTGCTTGAGTGATTCTGACATAAAAATGTCTGATGGCAGCTGGTATTAAGTACTAATTGTGCAGTATGATGAAAAATTTGCTCTGATTAACATACCAAGTAGTATCAGCTTATTAAGATGTAATGTGTGTCGTCTGAGTTGATATAACTTGAGTGAAGGTCTAATGGAAAAGAAATCATCAAATTTAAGGCCAATTGAATTGTAGATAATTCCGAAGTATCGAAATTCAAGAAGCTAAAACGATGTTTATAACTATTGTATTTAATATTAAATTTCCTGCATACTAATCTCGTAAATGTTGCCTGAACAGATTCGATTTTTTGATATCACTAACTTGATATGGTATTCATGCATTGACATTGTATTCAAGAATTGGACGTACGTATAATTGGAAGAGATTGATCATTATGGATCATACTAATTAAAGGTCTTTACACTAATGTTAAATAATAAATAAATAAAGATAACATATTTGATGAGCACTTAATTTAATTATGTTCATAACAGATACTTTACTTTACTTGGATTTTTGTTGGAAAACTTTTTGATATATTTGGTGTTGGCTGTAGAAACTAAATATTTGAATAGGATATAAACTAATTGTAAAAATAACATTCCAAAGCTGATTACTTGGTATGATGTTGCTGTTAGAAACATTGGTTTCAGTACAGTCATATAATTTTTCTAATTAATATTTTTTTTCCATTTGTAATCACAAAATCTTATCGAAGTTTTGAACTTTCATAAAGTATACAGGAAAAGCAGTACAAAAGATAAAATAAAACTTTTGATGAAAGTATTGTATAAAATTTAGCAGAGTTGTTAATTGAGTTAATAGTAATTAATTAGTTCCTCATCAATAAAAAAATTAATGTTTAAATAGTTTTGACTGAAAGTGTAGAAATTGCTAGTATCATTGTTATCTTGACAAACAAGCAAACATAGAAATCTTAACTTACTTAAGCAAACGCCAAATAAAAGATTTATTTAGAAATATTATTCAATTAAGCTAACAACTTTAAGTTTAGTTAGAAGAGATAAAATATTACAGAACTAAAGACATTTATGTAATTCAAAATGATTCTTAAATGCAGAAGATGAAGATAATATAAAAATGATAATAATAATATAGTTGATGAATAAAATAAATAAATCAACATTATATTTCGTAGTTTATAGTCGAATATTGAATATGCATACCTATTTTGTAACCACTAAACATTTATAAAAGTATATTTCTCAATGATTTTAAAAGTTGACAGTAAACGTCACAAAGGCGACAGAACACACTACAAGAAAAAGTTTTCTTTTCTCAGTTACTTCGACATAATAAAGAGTTTATCGCTTAACTAAAAATTTCTTCTGTAAAGGTTCATGTTGGTTTGTAAAAAGAATAAGTTTCCAAATTTATTTAAACTATTTTTCTGTAATTAAACTTTTAATCAATAATAAGAATGAATGAAAATGTGACTCTGTTGTTTAAATTATTTGAAAGTCGTATACCAAGAGAAAGTTTTTCTCCTGCTGAAATAAAACGATGGCGAAAAGCAATTGAAGAGGTTTTGTATTGTTTTAGATTTTGTTTACTAAAAAGTATATAATTAATTTGTAAATGCACAAACAGTTAAGTTTTTTTTTTAATTTGAAAACATTTTATTTATAGGAGTTAATTGGCTTTGAAAGTAACAAAGTTGAAAACGAATTGAGAAAAATTGTTTCTAAGTCCTTTCCTACTGACTTACGATACAACTTTTTGAAGTAAATTTTAATTTTACAATTTATCGACAAGAAAAGCTACAATAAACCAAATATGTTTGTCTAATTAATCTATAATTTATAAAAGAACATTGTTTTTTTTAATACTGTGACCAATTATAGTTGGTTTATTATAGGAGTTTATCTTTAAATGTTTTAAGTATTTTTGGTAAAATTTGAACCGAACTTATATAAACTTAAAATTTCTTTATCAAATTTTGATATGTAGATATTGTTTACTCTAAAAATGTTTAGTCGATAAATTATGTGATTTGTAACTTTCAAATAATTACAGCAACTGATAATGATGTCTAACTCTTATGTTAGATATTCTAGATTTTCTGCCGTTAAGTCAACGAAAGAACCAAAAGCATCTTTTCTCGAACAGATTAATAATTTTGGTCCTCAAATGTTAATACCAGTTCAACTCAAGGTTAGAAGCCACTTACCAAGTCAAGAAAGTAATTGTGACTTTACTTAAAGTAAATATTATAGTGGTTTTCTTGTCATTTCCAGCCATTGAAAGGGAAAAAGATTTTATAGAAAATGAAAATTTTAAATATTGGCCAAGAGGAGTTAACTTATCTGGTGAATCAGATACTCAACTAACAGATGGTGATGCAGTTTGATGCTGTTGTGTGTTTTATCAAATCAAGCCAGTTTTCCAGTCAACGAGAATGTTATTCATTAATTCATATAATCAATAAATAATATTTTAAAATCTGTATGTCATTTATCCTAGCTTTTGAGCGCTAAAAAGTAATTTACAAAAATGAGAGTAATTGTTTGGAAGTTGTTCTGGCAAATCAGCAAGTATTATAAAACCACATTTTAGAAGATTAAGGAAATTAAAAGCATGAAGTTGTTTTCAAGATTGATTAGGACGAAAGACAAGTAGTACAGAAATGCCAAGTCTATAAACATGAAATAAGCATACACTTTGTGAAATCTTTCACCTACAGACAGACTACAATCGTATCTATCAATTAACAGATGGATTTGATATTATTTCATGAAATGAGAAATTAATCTCAATCAATAGTGCTTATGCTTGTGTTAGTTACGAGTTTCCGGTTTAAAAGATTTAGCAGAAGTATCTTTTGTGACTTTCACCTGCGATGTTCGTAAATGCATTCAACAATCTTGTATTTAGCTGCTTGAAAGTACCACTTAATCAAGTTGCACGCGTATACTTTGCTTAGAATTATCAAAACTAAATCAGCAAGTTTAAGATTTGATTGCTTGATATGATTTAGACATGAAACTTTGCAGAATCCATTCAAAAGTAAACTACCCCCTTTTAAAGGAACTAAACAAGTTCTACAGCAAATCATCACTTCATTTAATTAATAAAGTTACTTTATTCTGAAGCTAAAAAATGCAGACTATTAAAATATTAAGATTAACAAGCAGTTTGACCAGAGAAATGAGAAAATTACAAAACGATGAACACTAATACAATAGAAATAAGTTTATTTTATTAATCAACGGTACGCAACCAACAAGCTACCTTTTCCCCACGAAGTGATAAACAAAAGTTGTTGAACAGATGCCGACAGGAAGATTAAAAACGACAATTAGATCGAATAAAATTGTTTGAATTAGAACATATATTGGTGAGAAGCATTTACTAATAATGTTTTTAGTATTGTACTAAACAAAAGATATCCAAATTAGAAATAGAGAAGTAGTACTAGATGCAAGTATCTGCATGCTTCAACAAACATGGTGGTGGTGGGTGAGTGGGAACACATTGCAGACAATTCTCTTTCATTCATCTTTTCACCACTTTAATCTAAATCCATATCGAATTTTTGACTAGCATCTTCATTTTTGTCTGCTTCTTCATCAACAGCTTGGCCATTGGCTGGTGGTTCCTGAGAGGTAGCAGCAGCAGCAGGTGCGGGATTACCTGCTCCACCATCAGTGGTGTCATCAGTTTTCTCGGTTGCTGGTGCTGGTGGTGGTTCAACTTTGGGTTTAGGTGTATTCAACACTGGTTTACAGACCGCTTCCAAAGACTAAAGATGAATTGTAATAAGATCTCACTGAAATGAACATCTAGCAGTTGATCTTACTTTAGTTTTAGCTCTGATATCAGCTACTGTCATAACAGGATTTTGATGAAGAGCTAATTGCTTCTGTTGTTGCATACTTTTATTAAACCATTCACCAACTACAGCAACTTCATTTATTACTTTTATAATATCCTTTTCTTCGATATGAGCCACTGCTTCATCCTATAAGCAACAAGTTATTTGAGAAGATGACGATGCGACGCGGCGGTTGGAGTTTCTATTTTTAATCAACTTTTAGAGCTTTCAATTAGCGGCAACCTTTTCGTTGTATTTTGCGATGAATTTGTTGTACAACTGAATGAATCTTCCTAAATCTTCAAGTGCTTTTGGTCGTTCCAAGTTTTCTTGATATCTGTAAACAAATTATTGAGAATCCGATCAACTATGATGAAGCGCTTGCCTCTTGACAATCGGGTCTCCGAGCTTCTTTAACTCGTTCATCTTGTCGAGGTAAACCTGTTTAATCTCATCTTCGCCTTCTTCATACAACCAATCTTCGGTTTTAGTCAGCAAAGAAACAAACAGTTCCCGATCCTGAAAACAACAAACTCTCAAATTAGATGAAGATTAGGATCAAGAAGTCTTACTTCTTCCGTCACAAACTGTTCGTATCTATCACATAACTTCTCACGCATCTCATACACATATTCCTCGACCGAATTACGAGCTTCCGCTTTATCGCGTTCTTGTTTATCATTTTGAATCATTTGCGACTGAAAGAAGTGAGTGAGTGAATGTTGTGAGATTCCGATGATGTAGTTACCTCAATTTCAAAGTATTTGTTCACATCCGTTTGTGGGAGATAGAGAGTAAAGTTGGAGGAGATTGGAAGATCCACACTCTTCACTTTCGTCTTCTTCTTTTTCTCAGGTGTTGGTACTTTGGCTTCTTCTGAAGCAAATAATTAGTTGGAAAGAAAATTTGAGGGAAGCACAAACTTTTCTGAGGAGTTTCGTTATCTGTCTCCATCCGCTGGCTCCCAGCATCAGTAGAAGTCTCATTTGCAGCATCAGAGGGACTCTCAGTTTCCATCGGTGTCTAAAATAATGAAGAAAATGAATCGACCAATCAAATTGAAGAGTAACTTACAGGCTCATCTGTTGCTCCCTTCTCAGCAGCAACTTCCGCGACTTCTTCAACTTTTTCAACAACTTCTTCAACTTCAACCTGAATTCAGTTGATTTTTTTTAATCTTTCATCTTTAGCTTTGAAATTACTCTCTTCTAACAAGCTCATTGTAAAATCTATTTCAGGTTTGGTGTTATAAACAACAATTCTGACTAGAAATTGGGTCGAGAAAGCGAATAAGCAAAAATATTTTGTAGTGACTACGAAAATATGAAAGTGAAAAAAGCGATAAATCGCGAAGCGAAGGATTGAGACAGCTGATTGGTTGATACTAACCTTCTCGACTAACGAGGCTTGGGTGACAGTAAAAAGACCGTTGATGTTCATTCGTACTTTAACTTTAATCTTCGAAACACCTCCCTCCTTATTTGGAAAGACATTTGAAACCATGAAAGAACCTGCAGCAACCATTTAGTTGCGTGATATTTGAACCACCTGACAGCCACCAACCAATATCAGTACAAGAATGATGAACAGATGATGGGTGGGTGTAAACCGCTCGTAATTCAAAAGGTTCTTTTCGATGAAAAGTGAGCATCTTAGAAAAAGGTGATTGGTGATGACTTGGAAAGATCTCCATGGAGCTGTTGGATTAAAAGTGTTTATAAGATGACGTGATTGAAGATGTCAGGACCTTTCTCCTTCATCTGGAGCAGTCCATTTGAGTGTTATTGAGTAGGGACAACTTTCAATGACGGTGAAGTCACGAACTTTGAAAGTCGGTGACAACATGGCACACTGCATTCGAATATTGGCATCAAAGTGGCATTAGATGGTCTGATTACCTGTAAAGCGCATCCTCTGGCTACAGCTTCATCAGCGTTCAACGTGGTGCTAGGATCTTTACCAAAAGTGGCTTGGATCAGTTGTTTGACTTTTGGTACGCGAGTACTACCACCAACTATCTCCACTGCATAGATATCATCTTTATCCAGTTCTGTTCAACAATCAATGGTTTTGATGAGAAAGCCGCAAACCAATAACTCATATCAATTTGGTGATTAAAAATAAGCTCTTTAAAAAAACAATGCCAGTCTACTTACTGCTACTCTCTAAAACACGTTTTAATGTATCAGAAACTCTTTGGAATAAAGGCGCGCACATATCCTCAAAATCTTTTCTGTAAGTAGATTAAATGAAATTAGAGTTGTTCATTAACACCAACAACAAATGTGCTTCTGTGTTAGAGTGTAAAGATGAGGATTAGAAAGATGTCATCATTTACTCAATCTTGTTGAAGGTTACAAAAAGCTGTTTCATATATTTGTGTTGATTAAAAAATAAGTATTTTGTACCAACCGCGTCATGTAGCCACGAACGTCTTTGTCGTCCATCAAACATTCAATGTTCATAACCATTTTAGAGGAATTAGATGAAAGTAATCTCTTCAACTTTTCACATTCCGTCACCAGACGAATGGTGGCACGCTGGTTATTCTTTACATTAATTTTGTACTGGTCCTGAAATTTAACTAATTTCGTCAAAACTATTCACAGCAATTATGGAATTTTGTTTAAATATTCATCAATTGTAGCTTGAATTAAGAATGAAAGCATCCTGACACTACCACTAGTAGTACCTTGAACTCAGCAGCAAAATGTTCAGCTAAAGCATAATCAAAATCACGACCTCCAAGAAGAGGATCAAAAGCAGTGGAGAGAACCTAAACAAAGAAAGTTAAATAAAAACATCAAATATTTGGCTGATTACACAACCTTCAATTTGCCTTTATTGAAAGCAACAGCGCATATTTGTAGAGACGAGTGACCCATATCGATAAACACTACATTACGAGGTTTATCTTCGACATTAGGTAGGTCTTGTTTGTAGATACCATAAGTAAGAGCAACTAGAAATTTCAAAATTAAGAATTAAAATTGTTGAGAAAGAAGCCTGAAAAAAGCTTTCCTACTTGCAGTTGTATCGCTTAACATCCTCAAACAATTCAAGTTTGCGATCTCGGTGGCTTGGAGTAAGCTCCGTCTTTCAACATCAGAGTAAAAACAAGGAACCTAGAAAATAAAAATATTATTTATGAATCAGTTGTTTAAGAGTTATCACAAAATATGATTTACATCAAAGAAAGGAAAACGAAACTTATTTAGTAGGAAATATTTTCCTTTATTTGTTTATCAAGAAGTAATCAAGAAAAAACTCACTGAAACCACACAATCATAAACCGGTTTTTTCAAATTAACTTCAGCAATAGATTTCAGTTTTGTAAGCAACATAGCAACTATCTGTTCCATACTAAATACAGTTTGTTCATCTTGATACTCTACCTAAAGTAAAAAAAAGTACAAATCTTTTTAAAATTATTTTTAATTATGTGCATACTACAATGATTACAATTATTCTATTTATATCATAGAAAAGTTAGATGAACCAGTTCAGAAGTAGCTTCACTTCTAAATCTTTCAAGTAAAATCTTATTCATAAGCCTTACCTGAACACCAACAAATCCACTAGGCATTTCAACTAGCTTATAAGGAAGGTGTTTAGCTTCATGTTGCACGATTGGATCACTATAAAGTCGTCCAATTAGTCGCTTGAAGTTCGAAATTGTACTTTTTGCATTAAAAACCACCTACAATAAGATTTATTATAACTTAAAGATCTTTTCTATAAATAAACAAGGAAATAAAACCAACCTGGGTTTTGGCAGCACCACCAATAGCTCTTTCTTTTTTAGTAAAAGATACAGCTGAGCTGAAAACATATTTTAATTTACATAATTTTAGGTAATATTTTCAGTTATATAATCTTACAAATCAGTAAATATATTTTTCAAAATAATAAAAATACTTACAATGTATTTCTATCACTATATTCATTAGCAACAGTTTCAATACCACCAGCTCTAGCAACAGCTACATAGCTAGACAAGTTTCCAGAATCAAAACCAACAACGGACATATTTAGTACTTATATATTACTACAGGATTCTCTATTTAGAACAGAGTTTAGAAAATAAATAACTTGATGAAAAATTTGTAGATAAAACCTGTGCTTAGTAGATAAGTAAAAGTGAACATCTATTTTGTAGATAAATCAAAACAAGAAATAAAAGTAAATTTCAAATTTACTTTAATATATTCTAAATCAATAAAACTATTTTAATAACTGTTTAGTGAGAAAAAACAAATTATTACATAAAATTCTATATAACAAAAAATATAAAAAACAATCAATAATACAAGTTAGATCACTTAGAATACAAAAAATGATTGGTATTCAACATTTCAACTACTTTTTAGTTTAACAAATAAACCTATAACATTAAAAATGTAATTTTCTTTTATATATTATCCAGATTTTTTTATGAAATATTTATTACAGAAAATATTTTACAAGCAAGTTATATAATATCTAAACTAGTTATATCATAGTTTAAATTATTAAAAAAAGTAATTAAATACAATGAGCTTAATTCATTCTAGTATGATATAAATGGGACGACTTGAGTATACATACCAAGTCACAAAAATAATTTTAATAAAACTTTCATTTTAAACTTGAAAGTAGATATAAGTTTATGAGAGATAAACATCTTAAATTTGTATAAATATTTCTATTAATTTATTAATATAATATATAATATAACTCTATTAATTTAGAACAAAATATAAGATAATAAATTTATAGGCATAATTTATAAATTGAAATTATTTATCTAAAAATTTTATTTAAAACTTTATAATCTTAAAGAAAAACAATTAATTTTTTAACAAAACATTTTTTAAGGAATAATCAAAAGGGCAGATATTCAAGGTTCTTATAAATATTCATTTCATGTAACTCAAGTTCTTTTTAGATTTCAATAAAAAAATTTAAAGCAAATCTCAAAGTAAAAAGAGTGGAGAAAACCTAGATAGCACTTACACCAGACAAACTCTATTTGTGCCTATTGCGGAAGATTTATGGCTTAGTACTTTCTAGAACATGTGAGAGAAACCAAGCGTGTAGTTTAGAATTTTCCATGGACGATCTAAACATGAATTTTAAATATAAATTATAAGTAGATCTAAAACTAATTATTGTTCAAAAGTTTTACTGTTGTAATATGAACTTAAAATAATTAAAAAATAAACTTATCTACATAGACATGTTTGAAATTTTTTGAAAGACGAAAGTTCTTACTTCAAGCTTTAAAAATACAAAAAAATGGTATCTTACAGATATATTTTTCTTCGATTATGTCAGTTTTGATTAATAAGCCTTTATTTTTAAGGTCTTACAATAGAGCTAGCAATAAAAGAATCCCAACTATATGATGATAAATAAGAAGATTTTTTTACAGATGTCTACACAGTAATCTTGAAAATTATTACGAGCTATGATTTTGCTTACTTTTTTTATTTATTCTACTTTTATAATCATCTGGTGGCTTCATAAAACCTTAACAAATCTGATAAAATCTTTGTAATAATAATTCAGTGAGACTGAGTTGAGTACAAATATTTAATTAAAAGCTATCTGTATCGATTTGGCACATTAAATTGTAAAAGATTTTGGCAAACAAAACCAAGTTGATTAAAATAAACCAAATGTTTGGAGGTTTAAAGTATGTGTGAGAGATTAGACTTGTTTGATAAAACATTATCACACGGCTCAGTTGCTCATCAAAGAATCTTATTCAAAAAGTAATTATCATACTGAGCAAATTTTAAATCTAAAAGAGTAGCTTGAGATATAAAGTTTGGAGATGAGTTTATCATGAAAGTAGAAAAGTATTCACAAAATGGAGGTGAATATTTATTTATTTATTTATTTATTTATTACAATAAATGTGAAGGAGGGTGCCTAAAGAGAGCACCTCTCGCTAACACACATTCTCACAAATTAGATCTATTTGACGTGTAAACGAAAAATCATATGACAATGAAGAATTGCACAGAATCATAGTATTGTAAAAGAGAAAAATTCACAGTTTAGAAAAGGCAATGTTGGCGATATTATAACAATTCAGCTTTTTCTTGAACAGCATAAGTGATTTTGACATGACAATCTCTGATGGCAGATTGTTCCATGTACTGATTGTGCGGTATGAGAAAAAATTTAATCTGGTTAACGTAGCTGGTGGAGTGGACTTGTTAAGATGTAATTTATGTCTTCTAAGTTGATATAACTTGAGGTAGGGACTAATGGAGAAAAAGTCATCAAACTGAAGATCAATTAGGTTGTGAATAATTTTAAAAATCAGAATAAGGTCGTATTTAATTCTTCGGTTTTCCAAAGTATCTAGATTGAAGAAGCTGAGACGATGCTTATAACTCTCGTATTTGATATTAAGTTTCCTGCAAATCAATCTCGTAAATGTTGCCTGAACAGATTCGATTTTTCTGATATCACCAACTTGATATGGCATCCATGCACTGACATTGTATTCAAGAATAGGGCGTATGTACAGTTTGAAAAGGTTGACGTAAAACCATGGATCTTTAGAATTAAAGGTCTTTATGATGAGGTGGACAAGCTTGATAGATTTTCAAAAGATTCTGGAAACATAACTGTGCCATTTGAAGTCAGATGTCAGAGTAATGCCGAGGTCTATGACTGAGGATACTCGTTCAAGAATAAATCCATTGATGTAGTATTGGTTGCTGAAGTTGGCAGCTGGCTTACGGGAGAATGTTATAACTTCAGACTTTGTTGGCTGGATTTTAAGTTGCCAGTTCGCAGACCAGTTTTCTACAATATTTAGTGCAGTTTGGAGTTTTGAGTGAGAACCAGATAATAGCTTGATGTCGTCTGCATACACAAACACACTGACATTGTCTACTGTTATTAGTCTTCTGATGAGGTCTTCAATGAAAATTGAAAAGAGAAGGGGAGCCAGAACGGAACCCTGAGGAACAACAATGGTGACTTGACTAGGAGTAGATAAAGATCTTTCAACTTTCAATTTTTTAGAGTGATTTTAAGTAAAGATAAATGTAAGGATGGAGAAGAAGAATAAGTTTTATTCGAACGTAGACTAACAGTTATGTTAGATTTAAAAAAATCAAGGTAAAACTATTTTAATAAAAATAGAACGTAAAAACTAGATTTTCACAACAATTCAGACGCTATGAAATCTGATTTCTATAAAGAGACTTACTTTTGTTTGCAAAGTTTACCAAAAAAATTCTAAAGAATAAAAGACAGGAAAAACAAACGTTTTATTGTTTATATTTTCTAAAACTGAAAAAGTATCTTAAACTAGAAAGATTGTCTATCGAATATGTGATAAAAAAATAGTTTCATAATTTATTTGTTGTTATTTAAAAGTAGATATTTAGTTACTATTTGTTTATTTATTTAATGCTTGGTTATAAAATATAAGTATTTGTAAGCTGTTTGTATAGTGTTAGATAATAATTAAAAATACAAGTTATCGAGATAAAACCTTGGCAGTTTGTGTAGAAACTGAATGGTTTTATGTCAAAAAAGTTTTCATTTCTACTTGTAGATAAATAGAAATTGATCTAAAAAATAGCTTTTTTAGAGAAAATTATTTTTTCACATAAAAAGTGGAAAATTTGGAAAGTCGAAACTCAATAAGAAAAGGGTCAAAATGTCAAATGAAACAATTTTATTCTTTTGCTTATTATTAGGCTTATCTTTGATCTTTATTCTTTGTATTTGTGCTGAGAACAGAAAACTAAACAATAAAAAGAAACTTCGAAAAGTCAAACTTATGAAAATGCGTCAAAATTCTTTACAAAGTAAAATCTTAACTTCTCCTGCTGCTGAAGAAGTAAAATCATCTGATGCGCAAATGAATAATGACAAACGCAGAGAAGAATATTATTATTTTGAAAGTGATGACAATATACAACAAAAAGCTTTAAATAATCCTCTCTACGAAGCATTAGAACCCAGAATCTCTGAAAACGACGATGAAGATTTATATGAAACTATTAACAGTGATTCGTATATACAAAGTGAAATAAGAAAAAATTTATCTCAAAACAAGCGACTAAGTATTGGAAAGGCAAATGAAAGTTGTTCGTATCAACGTTGGAGCTCGCTTATGAGCTCAAATAATTTGTATGATACTTCTTTGTCAAAAACTCTTAATGGTTGTCGTACATTGAGAAATGATTCAGTTGCCTATATCCGACCAAACGAAGTTTACCTCTCGCCGAGATCATAATATCAACAGACTGATGTTAGTGATGAACCTTCAGCAGCTTCAGCATACTTTGTTGATGAATATGTTGATTTTTGAGGCTTCTTTTGCAGGCATCTAGGAAGAGCTTACATCAATTTTTTTTAACTTTTGGACCATATTATTTACTAAAGTTGTGACTTTGAGATTATTACTATTATTCTCAACTCTTTGAAAGAATATTTTTAACTTTTTTTAATTCTTTAAAATGTCTTTGTTGCAAATATTTTAATCTTCAATTGTAAATCAAATCTATATTTTTCAACTGTATGTAATCAACTTTCTCTTGTGATTATTTGAACATAAAACATCGATTATAAAAATACAAAAAATCACTTGTAGTAAATGTTTTAATAAAATTTTATATATCTAAATGATTTAAGAGAATTTTTAGTTATCATATTTTTATTATGACATAAATAGATAAGTCAATAAGAAAGGAAACTAAAATTAACTAAAGATGATTTAATAAAAATGAGAGGACTTGCCAATTGTTGCAATACCTACTTTAAGGAGAAAAGTTAATAGGTGGTATTATTTATTGAATTTATTTACTTGAGTATATTTATCTTAGTTTTGATGTAGAACTAGCATCTAATGATTATACTCTAGCTAGATCTGTGAAAAAATCATCAATAATTTAATCTGTTTAAGTTTTTAAACAAGACGACCACAGAATAGCATGGAAAGGAGATCTAATTTTAAAAGTCTAATTGAGTCACAAAAAATAACCAAAAATATTAAGCCTCAAAAACGTGATTTCAAAAGTTTGTTTTCAGCTTATTTTGTTATTTAAAGTTGACAAATGAGGTTAGAAATGTTCATATTCAAGATGCTTCCTGTGATAAAACAGCAAATAAGCTTGTGATTTTAACACTTCATCACATGTAGTTTTGAGGATCGTGTGGTCATTGCAATCAAACCATCCACCTGTTTGCTGACGAACAAATACTGAGTAATGCCCACATTGTAGGTCTCCATGGTGGTTGATGACAGCATACAACGAATACAAGCTGTAGATAAAGATGAGATGAATGTTGGTGATTAACTACAAAATCTTACTTTTTATCTTTACGCGGAGGTGGTTGTAGATTGGAAGTTTTGTTGCTTTCAGAATTTCGCAGTTGCGATGAAGTGAAAGGAGTCATGTCTAATGTGATGGGAAAATTGACGAAGGTGTCTATCTTTTGTCTCGCCTGTAAACAGGATAAGATGTCAGCTTCGATCAGTTGGTGTTTAGACATTAGAACCGACTTTTGAAGTATGCTCGAATCGCTTCAAATGGAAGCAGCAGATCGGAGGAGTCTTTAAGATACTTAATTGCTTGGTTGATTCCTGGTAACTGTTACATCTACTACATTTAAAAGCTTTATTTCCTAAATGTTCAGAGCGAGTGAACCTGCAAAGAAAATTGTATTTGAAATAACTTCTAACTAGCTGAAGTATCAAATTTACCTTTCTAAGCAGTTCTGAATTGAGATAGGTACTCTAGAGTCATTCATATGATTTATTTGTACAGAATTGTTTGAAGAATGAGGTGGAGAAAAGGCAGTATGCCAAGGACTTGACGTGGAACCTAACAAGCGAATAATCTTGTGAATTCTTTAGTGAAACGATAAATGATTACCGGGTAACTCAAGCGAGATATCAGAAAAAGCTTCATGTGTGGTTGAGTTATGACCGCAAGTTTGGCATGTCACATCGCTTTGACACATTCCATAAAAAATTTGATCGATTATTCCTGTTGAAGAATGATGGTTTGAGTAGAAGTGATTTGGTCCAGGTGGTGAGCAGTTGTGGTTGTTGACTTGGGAATCAATACACGAATTTTCACTTGAAAAATAAATAGATCAAAATATTAAATATGACAAACTGGTGGGAGCAAATTATATCAACAATCATAAAATAATTAGAAAGTTTCTTTAAATAAATGATTCTTTTTAAACTAATTTTTAGATGAGAAAAAAAGTAAATTTCTCAAACCTGCTATCACCTAATTGAGATCTCAAAATATCAAGTGAAGCCATCGAGAACTCATGAGCATCTTGTTGTTCGTAACCTGCTAACTGACGAGCGTGGGTCCACATCAAATGTAAAAGCCTGTCCGGAATCAAAGCGTTTTTTTCTCCAGTGTAAAATTTCTGTAACAATTTAGTTCAAAGTCTCAGCAATTTGAAGTGATCTTTAAAAAAATGTTATTCAATTTAATAAAAAGATTTTAAAATAAAACTCACTATTCACACAAACAGATTATATTTATCATATTCTCTTTATAATGAATATTATCGCAATTTAAAAAATAACCTGAAACAAGTTAATTATTTCACAAACTAAACAATCTTCTTTTGAGCAGCGATGCCTGCCAGCAAGGAAGTAATCTCTCATCATAGGTGTATGTACAAAAGCCTGAAAATTATTTAGTTACGAACACAAAAGAAAAGAAATCAACAAAAGTTTGCCTGCAAAACACAGTTCATGAAACAAGTGCTTCCTAGGTTAATCAGTCCCCTCAAGCCAACGTGATTATTTGAAGCAAGATTTAAACGAGTAGGATTTTCATTTATATACTCCAACTCTACACCTTAAAATAAATAATGATGTTTAAAGATAAACTCTCGTATTTAAGTTTTTTCAAGCTCTAAGTCTTTTTTTTTAAATCATCAAAATTTCATAAGTGTAATAAATATCAAGGTATAGTTGACTATAAAGTTATAATAACAGTTTTATAAATACTTTTTAATAATTCTATTTGAATAAGATGTTTAGGACCGCTTCCTTCAGCTTAGTATTAAATCCCTACAATATCAACATCTTTTCTTAAACCTTGTACTATTATTTAAAATCATATGTTTTTGCCATCTTTGAATTCTTTAAAGATTGTGATCTTTCATACATCCTCAGAGATTTATCGTTCAAAATAACCCAAACAACAAGTTTAAAACCCAGTGAAGCAACGAACTTAAAACTATCTTCAAGACTCAATGACTACATCCAAATATTCCACTTCTTTAAAACTTACACTCTAAGTAACCTTCTTAACAAGTGAATTATAATGCTGCCAATGTCTTCAATTTTTTCTTTATTTTATTGGTTTGAATTTCTGATTTATAACTTACACTTTTATAGTGTTTCTATATTCTATGCATTATTCATGACAAACTCTGGTACTTATGACTTTTTCAGTATTTTTCTGTAGTCATGTTCTGCTACAAGAGCTCTATAATCTGTAGTCTTCAGCCATTCATCGATTAAATAAAATATAAATTAGAATTGATAAAAACCTGATGGTTCCCACACAGATATTGGAATTGGTAAGCTTTTATGGGTTCCATTAAACTTACAGGCCCTTTTCCAAGCATTCTATATTAAAAAATAAATTTGTCTATAATACTCGTATCAGCTTATGAATCAACAAAACATTTTGAAAATATGCTAATAGTTTGCCCAAATATATATTTAAGTTATGCTATTTAAAAAATACCTACAGCAGTAGATTCATCAACATCAACATCATAGATGGCACAGTTGCAAGAAAAACAGTGAATTTGTCCATAATTTAGATCAATTGCTAACACATGATCTTTCTGTTCAGCATGAGCGTGTATATGCTTGCTATAAAGTTAACCAAAAGTTACTTTTTTATCAAAATATTTTATTCAATGAGTAAACCTGTTATAGCATCCAATGTAGACACAATACAGACATGCATATAGACGGCCATAATAATTTGAGCATACATAACACTTTCCACTTTTAGCACGAATCTAACAGATAAAATACAAAAGTTATTAGAAGAATTGAAGAGTTTTACTTTATACTTCTCTATCTTCTTGTGAACTATAATAAATCAATCTGTTTAGTAATGCAATAACACCATCCAAATTAGTTTTAGATTTATAAGCTTTGAAATGTGAACAACCTACTGTAGCCATGAGACAATATCAGCTGAATTCTGAGTAGCGAAAGCTAAATTTATCTATAAACAAAAAATTAATTAATTAGAATTGAAAATCTAAAGTTGTGATTTGATAAAATTTGAACTCTTTTGGTTTGTGGTAACAAAAAGTAAAATATATCGTAAATATTTATTAGTGGTTAAACAAGTTAATATAAATTGTTATAAATTGTAAGTGCTAATAAAAGTATATAATTTCAAATATTTGAATTATGTATACAAAAATTAAAATTAATATCTTATATTAAATATTTTTTACAAAAAAAAAGAATACTTTAAAAATTCTGCCACTAACTTAATTTAGAAAGACATTTTCTGAAGATACCAATAAATTTCCTTGAGAAAATTAGATTATTATAAATGAAAAAATAGTCAAAAATAGCACCAATAAAACTTATATTATTTCTAAAATATAAACCTTAAAAAATAATATCAACACAATTATATATTTAATCTAAACTTAACTAAAATAATTTCAAAACATGTTATTTCAAAATTATAAACCTTAAATAAATGAAATTTACACATATACACAAATAGTTTAAATTTCCTTAAAATAATTTCAAAATATTAAATAAATAAGAAAAATGTTTTATTCAAACAACTCATGAAGTGACTACTACAAGTTAATCATGAAAATAAAACGATAAGTTATGATAAAACTTCTATAAAAAAAGATTTTTATTATTAATAAAAAGTTTTTTATAGAATCACAGAGTCATACTTTATTATTAAGTAATACTATTTTTAGGGTTTAAGGTTTATTTATTTAAAATAAACAACAATTTGTTGAAAATCAATAATGTTTACATTAATATATACTAAGATATTTTGACTTATTTACTATATTGGTAATTACAAAAGTATAAATCATCAATCTTTGAAATCTTTCAATATAAAATGGATATTAGTATTTGAACATATAAATCGAACATAGGAAAAATAACAAATTTTTACGAAAGCATAAAATATATGCTAAATATACAATTTGGCTTGCTAAATTGTTTGCAAAAATGTTACAAAATGCTAATGTGAGTTATAAGCACTGCAATGTTGTTGGGGACAGTTTGTTCCTAAAAAAAGATGTGTTGATTTTTAAACGTCAATATTGTTAATTCCAAATTAGAAACATAATAATTTTTCCATTTTTATTATTTTATTTATTATTTATTTGGTTCAACGTATGGTTATAGACGATAAATTATACAGCTCATATAAAAATTAAAAACTATTATAACTGCAAAAAGATAATAAAAAGTCTTAAGTATCACAGTTTATCATGATAAATGTAAAGAAATAGGAACACTGCAGAGATATAAGTAGATTATAAATTTTTGAATAGTAGTTTTCGTTTGCCTATCAATCATCTTATTAAAATTACACTATTGAAAAAATGAGCTTATCTTTTCTTCAGAGTTTATTTTCCCCGATAATTCACCAAAAATTATGTTGAAAATTTAAAATCCCTAATACTTATTCAAGGCAGACTGTAATTAAGCATATTTTAAATATCTTTTTAGCAAATAATTTGTTCTACATTATTAAAGGACAACTAGAATTTTAGAAGAGTTACAAAAATTTAAAAAAATCAATTTTTCAAAATTGAAATAACAACTCTTAAAAAGCAAAAACCATATATTGCTCTAACCATTAAATGTTTGATGTGGAAGAAAATGTTAATATATAGTTTATTGTTGGTTTTATCTGGGATTTATTTATTTTACTTTATCACTTTTTCAAGTTACGTTATAATAGAACCTTTTTTTAAAAAGTTGAAGATTTTTATAAACATATTGTGATAAGAATTTATTTTAAAATGTGAAAAAAGGTTTTCATAAAATCTAGTAGGTAGCTTCAACACTATTTTAATTCTATTAGTTAAATCTAAAATGTTATTAAACTTAAGCTTTTTCTAGTGAGCAGTAGTTTGCTTTCACATTTTTCTTTAGTCTGTTAAAGTCTTTATAATTAAGGTTTAATAATCAACTTTATAATCAACTCCGACTTTACATCATCGTTTTTAAGCAAAAGCCGTGAGGAGTTTCTAAAGTTCCTGCTGGATTAGTAAAACTACACTCACAATATAGTTTTTTGTTACAATTGTCAATTTATGCAATTTGATGTTTTCTATGAGCTTTTTATCAAAAAGCATAAACTTTTCACCTTAGCAATCTAACCTTGAATATATTTTTCACAACCTGTCAAAGGTTTTCCATCTTTGTCTTTTTTAAAATACCTCCTAAATCCAGTTTGTTTAACTCAACGTTTAGCAAGGACAAAATCCAAAAAATATTTCTGTAGCCATTCACACTTTGCAAACTATTTACACACTCAAACTTTTGAATATGCCCTTTCCAAACCATTATTTGCATACAAACTAGGTGATCAAGATTGTTAAAAAATCATTGCCACAACCTTTTAAACCAAGCGTTTCAATAAAAGTAAAACTGGTCCGCCAGAAACATTAACTCGTTAACACAATCAAATAAAAGTTACTTATTCTTGATCAGCGTTCAACTATCAATCAGGTAGTCTTCAGTGTTGACAACCAATTTTTATAAACTATTTTTCTATTTAAGATGTCTGTTCATAGAAATGGCAGCGAACTCAGATAATTTCGAAAGTGATCAAAAAATGTTCAGCAACGCTAGACTGGAACCATTTTTGCTAGAATTATCGATCACAGATGCTACTGCGCTGTTAGTCTGATTTGCTATATATTATATGCTTATATATATATATATAATATTGATATATTATTAAACTAACTCATTACACTTTTAACTCTAACACTGTTATTCTAATATCTCTCTTAGCTTGTAACAATTGAAATTATACTTTTTCCTATTTCTTTTTTATAGAGATTTTAAAATCTTTACATTATGTTTAAAGTTTTGTTTTCTGTTACTCATGTTTTAAATCTATTTTTTATACTTTAATCTTTTTTTTATTATAAAAACATTTTGTTGGAATTTTTTTTATTTAGGTTTTGCAATTTACACAAAAGATTACTTGGTATTGCGTTTTGTTTATTTAAGTAATGTTTGTAAAACTTTTTTCAGGATTACACAATAAAAAACAGTTATAGACATTATTGTTGTTAAAAATATTTTTTTTACTGTTTTGTTGTTCGAATTTAACAAAATTGCTTTCTAACAGAACTTTGTTTTTATAAAGGTAAAAAATAATAAAACGACAAAAAGTAACTTTTTTATTGTAAATAAAGCAATTCTTGAATAAAAATTTGTGTGAATAAAAATAAATAAACAATTTGACTCACATTATAAACTTTTGTCAGGTTTTTGGTTGAGTCATTGATAAATATACTATTAAAAATAATGGAGGTTTTATTAAAATGTTTTTTGGGAGATATATTAATCCAAGTTATTGGTTTTGTTTTTGCATTTATGCTTTCTACTGAAAAATTTTTTGATTTTCTTGGTAGGTAATAAAATTTATCATAAAAAAAACTATATTTAAACTTATTTTATAAAAATCATTTAGTATTCCAATATTTAAACTTTTAAAGATGTTACTATTAAAGCAAAATTACTTTTGTACATTTCTTTGTAACATTTATTTATTGTTTTATAAGGGTCTTTGACTTACATTCTTTTGGCATCTTATAGTTTATGGGTAAGCCCTACCAGTAACAGCAGGCAGCAAATTTTAACAGCCTTGGTCATCATTTGGGCCATGAGGTGATTCAACATTTTTTCTTCGCTAAATATTTACAAATACTTTAATAATATATGGAGAAGTTATAACATTTCTAACCTATTTACAAGCTAAAATGAAGAACTAATACTTTGATGTGTATTCATGAATATTTGTTGCTTAAATTTCATTTTATGGAAATTATTTTCAGTTTTCAATTTATAGATTAGGTCTTTTTCTAGTAAGTAGAGTTTTGATGACAGGAGGAGATAGAAGATTCAATAAAATCAAAACAAATGCGCTGAGATATTTAATTTATTGGATGATTCAAGGTAAACTATTCTGAATTTTTATTTTAACAAATTTTTAAAATGATAAATAGCTGAAAATTTATAATCTCAATTAAAATTATTTAATAAAATTAGATTTTTATTCCTCTCAACACTTTTAGGTGTCTGGGTTTTTTTAACTATCTTACCTGTTCTGATTACAAACCGAAAAACTGGTAGTTATCGACTTGGAAGTCGAGATTATTTGGGATTAGCAATCTGGATCTTTGGTTTTTTGTTTGAAGTAGTGGCTGATTATCAAAAATTTGTTTTTAAACAAAACCCACATTTATCAGTAAGATATACTTGATTGAAATTAACTTGTAAACTATATTCTCTTATATCCTATTTATTACAACTTTTAAATTAAATCTAATAAAACAAAAATTTTAATTCAAAAATTATTCAACTTTTAGAATACATTTATAAGTGAAGGCCTGTGGTCAGTCAGCCGACACCCAAACTATTTTGGTGAAATTACTTTATGGATTGGATCATTCATCATAGCTTCATCAGCACTTGAAGGTGAATAGAAAATTGTTATTGAAAATGTAAATGGAAAAAATTTATCTTTAACATAAATTATTATAGGATTAGAATGGTTATGTGTCATTTCACCAATTTTTGTATATTATCTTCTTACAACTATAAGTGGGGTACCTATACTAGAGAGAAGTGGATTGAAAAGGTATGGACATTTAGATGAATACAAGGTCTACATCAATACCGTCCCAGTTCTTGTTCCTTTCATCGGAAAGCCTTAAACAATACGTGTTGTTATTTAATAGTTCAATTCGATAAATTTGTAAACTTATTTAATTCTCAAATATAAGGCAACTAAAATGTAGAAGTTTTTTTATTTATTAGGCTTTATATTTGTAAACTAATTGCTTGGTTACAATCTTATTCCGCTGTGACTTTCTAATTCTATTCATTCTATATTTGGGCAGCGCTGTTTCACTTAAAGAAATCTTTCTTTTACAAAATCTAGATTTTAGCAACTTGGATAAATGTTCATGCTCAGTGATAGTGATTTGATTCAACATTTCATCTTGTTCACTCTCTATTTCTTCTTTTAAAACATCTTTCTTGTCCTCTACCCTTTCTTCCATAACTAATTTAGCAAATAATTGTAGTCATAAATCTGAAAAATTAAATAAACAATTAGAAATTAAACTGTTAAAACATGATCATTACGTGAAGATGCAACTGTTCTAAAGCTGAACAATTTGTAAAGCCTAAAGACTTATCTAGCAAAATATATAAAAAATAAACATTTTGAATACATTTTTTATCAAATAAGAAATAAATATCAACTTTTATTAACAGTTTAAATTCAAATATCCATATAAGGGACATAATTTTTGAATTTTTTCACCATTCTCAGACTTGGCTTGATACAAAATTGATCACCAAAAATTGTAAATAGATAATCATCAAAATGAATGTGGAAAATATTTTTTGCTTTTGGTATGTTAATCATCTTATTGCTATTGGTAATAATAGAAAAGATGTTCTTAGTTTCAACAATCACTGTTCCTTCCATTCCAATAAGCGAGGTGGTTGCAGATTCAACAACTTTGATCTCAGCTCCATGTAGATCAACTTTTAGCATAATTTCTTGCAAAGTGGCCAAAGTGGCGTTTTTAGACTTTTCCTTTTGATCAGCATCTTTTGGTACAGGAAGTAAATCAGTCATATATTGTTTCCAAATTTCTCTCAAAGGTTCATAATCTTTATATAGATAAATATTTCCACTTTTCAATGAAGATAATACCTTTTTCCCAGAAATAGACCGCAATTTTTTTAATTTCTTTTTATTCTTTTGGCCTTTTATCAAAACAGATGATTCAGATAAAAGCAGAATTGGCTTTTGTTTTAGAGAAGTTATACTATTATCCTTCTTTTTTTGTGAAGACATTGGCATCGACTTGCTTAAAAATTTATCCGTAAAATTTTCTTTCATGATGATCAGTTCTGTAAATTAATTTAGTTATAAATTCAAAACTTAACAAAAATCAAATAAAGTAATAACAATTAAATGAGTATAAATTATTATTTTCTGTTTATAAGCTATATTATATGCATTTTATTCAAATTAACTTTGGTGGAAATTAAAACGTCTGCCAGATTCCTAATCATAATGTAAGAAATAGAATCATAGCAAAGAAAATGTAAAATAATGAATATAATAATTAATAAACAATAACTATAGAGCAACAAATGATATATTATTGATATAAGATAAGTTTTAGAAAAGCTAGCTATAAATTATTAATTATAAGCTATGATTTTATAAGCTTTATTATATACATTTTGTACAAATTAAGTTTAATAGACAAATTAAAACTTCTGCTAAATTCTCAGTCATATTGTAAGAAATAAAATAGCTTTTTAGTTATTTATCATAAAAGAAACTAGAAAGCTATAATATCAAAAAATGAATATAATAATAATTGATAAACAATAATTATAGAGTAACAAATGATATATTTATTGATCTAAATAAGCTTTATAAAAGCTAACTAAATAATAAGTTATTAATTATAAGCTAAGATTTTAAAAAGAATAATTTGAAAATGGTTTGCTGAACAGAAATAAAATTAAATTTATAACTTTCTTAAGTTCTTAAGTATTCATTTCTTACAAATAATGAAGATAAAAAAAAAACTTTTAGAATTATCTATTCAAGAATCCTAATCATTTAAACTAACTCATATTTAAAACAACAATTGTGAGCTAAATAGTGTAAACAAATTTAAATAACTTTAAGATTTTATAATAAAAAGCTTTAAGTAAAAAATCTTTAATAGATAATCAAAAAAGTTTCTACTAAATGTAGTTGTAGTTACACCTAAATTCAAAAGATTATTTTTGTTACATTTAAAGTGAGTTTATGGCTAAAATATTTATTAAACACTTTAAAAAATATGAACATGACTTTTAAAGATTTATACATAAATAAATATATTATATCTACAGGTTTTTAAGAATATTAATTATTATCTAAATAAAATTTAATTAAAATTTTTTATATTTAACAGCGGTGGGCTATGAGTCGTCTACTAAAAGTAATATTAGGTCTTTTTTTAAGGCACTTAATTATCACCCGAAAAATGAAGATATTATGAAAAATGGAAGAATAATTACTATAAGTTTTAAAAAAAATTATTTTAATTGATTAGTAACAACAAAAATGGTCACTTTGTGAGGCATAAATTATATTTGCTGAAATAATTTTGAAATTACTATAGTTTCATAAAATTACGAATAGGATTTGCTAGACTTATATAAAATTATATTTATAACTAATTATTCATCGAATTTATAAATTACAAAGTTAAATTTTTTTTGCAGATCGCATATTTTTATTTATATAATAAAATGTCGACGAATTGCAATGTAAAAATGTACAAAAGGATACTTATCCAATTTATTGTATTAATACGAATCAATATTTTGCACAAAGAGTTAAATTTTGAAGTTTAAGTAAGATAAAGCACAAACTTTGAAATACTATCAGAATTACATATACAGTATTTTAGAACAAATAGCAAAAGAAATATTAACCATAATTACTAATATATATATAATATTAACTAATAAAAAAAGTATTATCAGCATTAGATTTTAGTTGCTTATTTAAACAAAAAGTGTATAAACATTACATGAATAATAAAATTTTAGCATTTACAAGACTATACAATTTTCTAATTGATACAAAAAAGTTTTATTTATGCTTGATAGAAAACTACTGACACATTATATAAAGCTAAAAGACAAAATAACGAGAAATAAAAATAAGTAAGAATTATTCGGTGTAAGAAACGTCACTTTTAAGTTTTAAGGCTTATTAGCATTTAAGACAATGTTATTACAAGCCATCCATGTGGCATCATCCTCATCTAAAATTGACTCATTTTCAATGCTGTTAAGACCTGAATCGTAGCTCATACGAATATTTTTTTCTTCACTTTCAGATATTTTATTCATCGGATTTTTAGTTTGTTTTTTTGAATGAGTTATCTTAGAAAATTAATTTGCATAAGAAATACATTTATATGTAACGATAATGGTTTTACTGTTTTCATTTTATTATGAAACTTTGTTATTCAATTATTTAGTTATTTATTCAAACTCCTAAAACTGTAAGTACTACTTTAAATTCTATCGTTATGTAATCATAAAGAGTTACTATTTAATTATCTTTATTTCTAATTTAAAAAATAAACCATCGCTTAGTAAATGTATAAAAGTCATAAGTTTATAATTTAATGATTTTACTTATTTTACTTGTTATACAGATCTATTTGAAGATAATTTAATACATCAATTTTTTTTTATAAATATTCTTCATACTTACTTGATTTATTTGGCTTTTAGATTTAGATGTATTTTCTAAATGGTCAAATATTAGTCCTGGTAAGATAAAACTTTTGCTTTTATTGCTATAATTCTTAATAGCACTTGTATTTTCAAGCTTGTATTTCATTTTTTGAGGAGACGACGAAGAAAAAACAGATTTAGTTTCTTTATGACGAGTATCAAAAGTTTGACTAGTCGAAAGTGGCATTATCTAAAAATTTAAAAACAGTTTAAAGTTCGAAAAAAGATTTTTTATAGCAACAATTTTGATTACATTTTGTTGAACATAAACCAAAACATCGAAGTATTTTTAAGAGAATAATTTTGTGCAGTTAGTAATAAGGTTGTTGAAAATAATAAATCAAAATGATGTATAACTTTTTTAATTATATGTTTAAAGTTCGAATTCTCACCTATCACCTCAAATGATAATATAAAGTCTTACACAAAGATTGCTTTATAAGGCATTATAACAAGTTAGCTCATTAAACTAATAAAAATTAAATAAAAGAATTATGATGTTAAGCAGTTCCTTTCATTATTTACACTATTTATTTTAAATTAATCATTATTTTTCTAATAAGTTTTTCTTAGTGTTTTATATTCTTCATTATATTATCTACTTCCAATTATCTATTAATTTTCACTTCTGTCATCAAAACAACCTCGATCAACATATATGTTTTATCAAATTAAACTTTCTAAATTTTGATAATGTAATAATCATTTTTAAATAAATCAATCAAAGATACCTTGGATAGTTTTGTAATTCGTACTGTGTTTGCTTTCTTTGCTTTGCAGTCTTTCAAAGCTACGACACTGCTTGTGATAAGGGCTCGAGAAGCTTTTAAGCTATATAAAGAGTTTTGTATTTCTTCTGGCGTTGAACATTCTGATTTTTTTGCAGTGTTTTTGCTACTGATGATATTTGAATATTTACGTGAACACCATGGCGACAACGATGATGTAGATACAGATTGAGCTTTTAAGTTTGATTCGGTAGCGATAGTAAACCACTTTAAACGTTTTGCGCCTTCTCGTACCTTTAATTATAAAACTAATATTTATACATATATATTGCTACCGCCTTTTAAAAATCCTATTTTTTTTACAGTTTTATATAAACAAGTTTTTGACATATTTGAAAATTCTAGTTATTTTTTTAAATGACCATATTGTAGCACAATGTATTGGTTGGTTCATAAGTTATAAATTTGAAGGTCATATAAATACTTTAATGGCTACTTCAATAGCTCTAATATTTACATATCAAATTGTCAACTGCAAAATATTCACCTCTGTATTACATAAGCAATGAAAAACAAAGAGAAAGAATCCTTGCATTGAATTGATACTTGCAAAAAGATACTGAAAGACAATTGTTGATTCACTGATTGCTAACAAACCAAATAACCAAGTGGTTCCAAGTAGTGGAAACAGAAAAATGCTACCTCTTACTGCATTTCTGAAAATTAAAAATTATTTATCATCTTATCATATACTATAAATACTGTAAGATGTTTTAGGTAAAAGCTGAATCAAGATATGAGAAACTTTCACAACACGAATTCCACAATCAATATTTTACATAGACTCTATTTCAGGCAAAAGATTTTTCTGTGACATCATACAATTAGAGTTAGAATTATAAAATAAATTCTTATATATTTTTATTGACAAGTTTTATTTAAAACCTTTTAATGGTTTAAGTAGCTGACAGAGTTTTTTGAAGTATTGAAAAATCTACTAAATTGTAAATTTTTGAAGCTTACAAAATACTGATAGAAAATAATCCGAAAAATTATGAAAGCCTAGTTGAAGCATAATGTTAGTAATGATGTAAATATTATTATGAATCAAATTGTTCAGTCGTAACTGAAGTCTTGGTCAAAATATCCTATGAATTTTCGATTAAAAAGTTTTAAATGTGTTTTATGAAATCTGTGATATATAAACTTCGCTTAAATCTTTAGCCAATTAACTACAAGAGCTCATGTTTCATCATTGTCATACAATTGAAGTGTCTCAAGTACACCATAGTGGGCTGTCCCAAGAGTTTTGACTAGAAAGTTAAAAAAAAAAGTGGAACTAACAAAGTTGTTACATATTAAAAGCTTAGAAAAGATTTTAAGAAAAATCGTAGTTAGATAACCAATTTTGAAGGATTAAAAAGTAGGTGTAAATTTAATTAAAAGATTTTGATCACAAGAAACTTCAAATTCAAAAAATGTAGCAAGCATAAATTTCTTAAAAAAAAATGATATTCATTTAAAAGCTACACAATTAACTAACTTGATTTTCTTGGTGTTTGTCGAGTTTGACTGTCCTGAATTAATACTAATGATGACTTTAACGACAGCCAAAAGAATTATTGTATTAAAAATAAGAACAAAAATTGCTGGCGCAGCAAAAGCCCAGATTGAACCATCAGAAGGTGATAGCCAACAGCTGTTAAATGATTTGAAAAAAAGCGAGTTAGATTTATTGGGGAGAATTTATACTTTTGAAATATAATAAATTTGTTCAGCTACAATTTAATTATTTTTAATCAAAGTCTAACATTTTGCTAGTAGCAAGTTTCCAGTGTAATCCGCTGGCACTAACTAATATTAAAAGTATTGGAGCAGCCCAGCCAGCAGCTATAAAATACTTCATCCACCTTCTAATAGATATGAATACTACAACCACTTGTGAATAGAGATGTATTGCTGTAAAAATATTTATAAAATAAACCAACTGACGTAAAAAACTCACTGAGATTTAACCTTCAATAAGCATCCAAGCTAAGACACACATATTTGTATAATATATGAGTATTGTAATCACAATACAACTTCCATACGAAAACTTTTTAATACGCTCAACAAGAAAAATTAGGTCTGCAAGTCCTACGGCAACACCAAGATTGAAATGTATTTTCATGTTTTCAGAGTGAAATCTACAGAACAAGTTTGATTTGTATATATTTGCTTATTTAGAACATTCAGATTTGTATCAGACTTGAGCTTTGTAAAGACTGAACACATAAGAATCACTCCAACCAAAGACAAAGAACAACCAATATCAGTGATTATATCCAATACTTTCATGTGGCTTCCATAAGTAACTTCATCAGCTATTTTTATTTCAGAAACCTGTATTTTTTAGGAAATAAATCTGCAATTTTTCCACTAAAATTATGAAGTTTTTACTTACTTGTAGCAGCACAGCAAAGCTGGTCAAATGAGTACATTGGCAAGTTGTGTGAGTAAGATTTGACTTGACAAGTGTACAACCACTATCTGACCACGCACCTCCTTCAAAAGCTCTTCAAAATTTCATGTTTATTTTCTAGGCTACTTTTATTGAACAAAATAATCAGTAACTTTAAATAAGAACAACTAAAAATATATCATAGGCGGCTAACTTTGTATCTGATTGCCAAAAAACACAAACAGATCTTTCTTCAATTTCAGGATTTATATTTTCCCATTTATTTTGAAGCTGTTTACATTTTTCAACATTTGAATATGTTCGGTCGTTTCCAATAACTTTCCCACACACAAGGCTCTTGTGATGAAATGTGATATGAACCGGATTTTGTTGAAACAAAGAAGTACTTGGTAATGGATGAATACTTGTTGTTACTATCTCACTATTCATTTCAGTTGAATGTATAATTCGTTTTGTATCTTCTTTTCTAAGTTGAATAATTATCGATTTAATAAAGTATACATTGAATCAAACAATAACCCTTTCTACAAATGAGCAGTTTTGTTTTTTTACTTTTTAAAGTTTTGTTTTGAAACTCATTTCTAAGTTAAAATAACTAATTAAGTTAAAATGAATTACAAATATGTTGCAAAAAACTTTTACATTCATATAATTAATAAATTTAGATATAACAAAGTTAGTCCTTTCAGAAAATTGCTTTCAATTGAAACTTATTAATCCGAATTAGTTTAGTGATTTATAACTTACGTATTACAGTGACGTATTGGAACGTGTTTATTCAACTGGCTGTATCTTACATTCACCAGCATTGATTTATTTTTCAAAGCCATGTTTGGAATATAAACTGTTACAGGTAGATTTGTTTCATTCTCTAGTTTATCATCACCTTTTAATAATTACTTTTGTATGAATAATTTTGTGATCAAATTTAAATGATCAAATGTTTCACAAAAGTTATACAAGTATTTCAAAAACCATTCTATAAACTAATCTAGTTGTTAAAGATTTATAGTTAAGTTGATTCAGAAACGTAAAAAAATATTTATAATCAAAACAATAAAGTTTATTTTTATGTTTACAATTCAGTGAAGTTTAAAATCATATCGATGAATTGTTACACGAAGACCTAATAATTTATCAATGATAAAAAACTTACTCTTTAGACTCAAATATTCTACACTAGTTTTGGGTTGATGGAAATATAGTTTTCCAATGTCTTCTTCATTAATTATTAGTCCCTTGTTATGCTGGATATTTTGAACTTCATTATTTTTCACCATCCAATAGGCTACCCATAAAACAAAGTAAAATAGTCATAGTATAATTTAATAATTAAGTTATTCAGTTATTTATTCAAAAACAAAATAAATCAACTTACAAAGAAATTCTGAACGAGCAATAAACGAGGACTTATCTATTTCAAGATATCGTTTACTAGAATAGTCTCCAAGACTTTCTACGATATTCAAAATTCCTGCTGAACCGGGTTGTAGAGGATTCTGGAAAATTGTTGTTTAGCGAGATGATCAAAATAATCTTCTAATGTCTCTTGTTTGAAAAATAAAAAATATTTCTCTAAACAAAAAATGGTTTTTCGTGATATTTACTCTTTCGGATTTCTCCCAATATTCGGAGAACTGCGGTTGAATCAATTGGCTGCTGACATTTGTAAAAGATACAATAAACGTATTTAAGACATCCTCTTCAGCTCCTTTTAAAGTGTCAAAATGAAGAATTTTCTGAATATTTTTGTTCAATTAGAAAATGGTTGAAATTAAAATCATAAAAATAAAAAGTTTGAAACTTACTTCCATTGAAATTGTAATAAATTCGATATCACCAACAGAAATTGCTGATAAAGGTTTGGATGGAATCAAAACTTGAAGAAATTGCGAAATAAGATTAATTGTATCATTTATATGTACTGAAGGCAACCTCTCAAGACGCTTTATCTATATTTAATAATTTTAATTGTTTTCTAATCTCTTAAATGTCTCACTTCTGATTCTAATCTCAAATGATTTGCCGTTTTTCTTTCGTAGTATTCCCATTCACTAGCGTCGTTCGCTATTGTCAAGTTTTGATCAAAAATATTTCTTAGGCTATCCGCTGGAAACATTCTTCTATCAAATTTGGATTTGATGCATTCTGCACCTTTCAGATTAACGCTGTTACAATTTTCGTGATGTTCACACATACAAACACAACCACATTCAGCTGAAAACTTCTGATCAGATCCTATAACCAACATTTGTCTGATAAATCACAAAATATTATTTGATTTTTATTTGCTTACCCCAAAACTCTCTCATGCCGAGAACTTTCATTCTAGGAATTTTTATAAATATTTCAGATACTAAAAGAGAGAAAAATTTTTGATTAAATGACTTTTTGATGAAAACTTCGACAAATTAAGATTAAAAATGAAAGAAATAAACATCAAATTAACAGCTCACTTTTTTCAGGCATGATTTCAGGGAAATATAGAAAAACCTACAGATAAATAGATTACAGAATTGAGTTTGGATCAATATGTACAAATTACCATAATTAAAGCCAATAGATATTTATTTGCTTCCATTTGAAAAATATCATTAATAACTCACAAACTAATCTCAATTCGTATGCTTGTTTCAATCTTAGTTTTTTAGCTTGATCTCAGGTAAACTTTGAACATTCAACGACCTTAAATTAGCACGATTAAGTCATCACTTCATAACAGTTGTCGTTTTTCAAGTAAAAAAGGTTTTGCTTTTACTTTCAAAGAACCAAAACTTGTCATGTGATGAATTGTCTCAATTTCACAAGGTCTTCTACGTCTTTATATAACAAAAAGATTCTTTACTTAAGCAGCAAAATACTTCTTTGTTAAAAAGACAGAAGCTTAGAATCGTTCTTAAAACAATCTTTGTTCGCAACAATTGTACTTAATTCTGTGGTTAACATTCGAGATTTTTTCGTTTTTTCGAAGTATTATTTACAAGAAAAACAATGAACTAGTCGTTCACCAAAATTGTTTCAAATCACTTTTATAAATGTCAAATGTCAAAAACTTCCTTTATTTGATCAGTTTATATTATCGAGTAAAAGCTTAGTTTAATGTTTTTATCTTACAAAACTGATATTATTCTCATTTTGTAATTACTTTAAACATTTTTTGATAAAAATTTCTCGAAACTGGTAATTCATTTAACAGTCTAAAGTACACTTGATAATAAATTACTGGAAATGATTTGAGAATTTAAAGTACTTTTCAGTTAAATACATGTGTAAATTCTAATCAAATAGGTGTATCATCTTTGATTTTTTGAACAGCTTTCAGAAAGTTTTAATCTAAAGTTATATAATTATTTCACTTGAATTATTTACATTTGTTAAAAAGCTCACAAATATTTGAAATATTTTATAATTAGAAACAACTTGAAAATATTCGAAAATGTTAACTTTCAATATCTTTTTGATTCAGTGATTTTTACATCCAGAAATTTTTCCAACTTTTAATAATTAACTTTTAGATTACTTACAGATATGGTTTGTTTGAATGGTGACTAATTGAATTTATACTAAAAATAATTTGATTAATTTGATTTTATTCTTAAACAAAATTCCCGTTTCAAAGAAATTCAAATATTTCGTAATTATACAAAATGATTTAAAAATCAAAAAAATTATCTTTAAAAAACTATGTGAAATTATTTAGATTCAATTTATACATATTAGAAAGAATATTCATCTTTATAAACAACAATCTATGAAAACGAGATAAAAACACAAGTTAGAACTGAGAAGTCCATTCCTCGCTAAGCTTCCATAACTTCTCAGCATCTTCAAGATTTTTTCCTTTGGGTAAAATTTCTTCTGGCTTGCAATCACTGTAAGACACAATTTTAATTTTCAACCTTTTTTTTTGTATAAATTAGTAAAAAGTTGAAAAATATAAACCAGTTTGTAAAAATATTTTATGGTTTGAACTATTGAAAGTGATCTAACCTGATGTACAAGCCACTGATCTTTTCTAGCTCCGGAGCAACCGCACAGTAAATTGAGCACTGGGCTCCATGTATGGGTGTTTTCAGAAACAATTTAACAATTGGAAGAAGAAGAGCAGATTTAAATCGATCTCCAAATGATTTAGTGTTGAACATATAACGACCTAATTCAGTTTTCACGACTCCAGGATGAACACAATTACAAGTTACTTCAGTACCTGATAATTAATCAAATTATTCAACACTTTTAATTCACCAGTTTTCATCACCTTCTAATCTTTTAATTAGACCTTGCATATGTAAGATGTTTGCAAGTTTACTTTGAAAGTAAACATCCCAAAGAACATACTTCTTCTCACGCATCAGGTCATCCCACTTCATTTCACCTCGCTTATACCCCATAGAAGAAAGGATGACGATTCGGCTAGGACCACTTCTCTGCATCAACAATCAACATGAATAAATGTGTTCCCTGATAAATTTTTAACTTGTATGACGACAAAAATGACGTCAACTTCAGGCTTTTTATTTCTAATATTTGTTAATATGAACTACCTTGATTTTAGTCATAGCTTAATCACTAAATATGAAAATAATCAATCTACAAAATGTTTCAGTTTTATAGATGTACGCCTTAAATAATTTACAAATTTTTAAATAGTTATTAACAAACAAAATTGAAATACTTTGATGAGATCAAGTAATAGATTTGTCAGAAGAAAGTGACCAATGTGATTGACTCCTAGAGTGATATCGAAATCATCGACAGTTTTTGATTGAGGATGAAGCATCACCCCTAATTCAAATTATTTAACCATTTTAAGACTTGTTTGAAAATTTACAAACTTATTCATCAACTTATAATTTCTTTCAACTTATAACTTTGGTTAATATACATAAAAGCTTTATATAAGAGCTGTGTTGATAAAATGATTACATGCCTGCGTTGTTGATAAGAATATTTAGTTTTTCTTCAGTGTTGTTTATCTTTTCAGCGAAACTTCTAATTGAAGCAAATGAAGCCAAGTCAAGCTTTTCTACAATCAATTTAGCACCAGGGTTTTCTTCAATTATCTGCCATCAAATTTTTGTAACAAAATTTTCTTTATTTCTAATTTAAAATATCATTTTGATCTTATGGTATATCTAAAACTTTGTTCAGCATTTTACGTTATGATAATAATTAGCTTAATAAATGTTCCTTAATTTACAAATAATTCATTTAAATTTAAACTTTAAATAAAATATTTGTAACTTGTAAACATTTTTAAACACAAAATACAAAAATATTACTTTTTCTTTTGCCTGGTTAGCTTTTTCAATATTCCTACAAGCCATAATAATTCTAGCTCCTCTTTTTGATAAATCTTTAGTTGTTTCAAAGCCAATACCGGTGTTAGCACCAGTAATTAGAACAGTTTTTCCTGTCAACTTTGCATCGCATCTCACCCAGCTTCCAACAGCACTTATTACTTTCACTAAAATTAAACAATTTTAGACCATCATCACCATCAACTAATAAAGTTAACATACAATTTAAAAACTATAAATCATACTTTAAGAAATAATAATCAAGAACAACATAAGAGACTTACATGACATTATAAACTTTCTGATGTCTTATAATTTAGAATATTTCAAATAGTTGAGTTTTAGATAGAATTTTTTAAACAACAAAATTGAAATAAGATATTAGCAAAGAATGTAGTAGCAGCAGTAGTTTCTTTCAAAATATAAATTTTTTATTTAAAATTAGTTTGTAAATTAAGCATTTTTTTGACTTATTTACAATCTTTAAATAATTTCCTGTAAACTACAAACAATTAGTTTTTAATTATTATTCTTCAATTTAGCAATTGACGGAAATATGGAAGTAATTAATTTTTTAAGTTTGTTTACATATCGCCTGTTAAAAAACCCCTATTGCGAAATGTATTAACTTTTAATATTGAATTAAAAGAGCTTATTAACTCATTTTGTGTTATAGTTTTATAAGCTTAAGTACAACTTTATACCATAGATTGAATTGTAGATACCTTGGTTATTGAAAATCATTTTGTTAAATTTTTATTAACAAACATAAGGAAACAGTTGATTTGAGAAAAAAGTTGTTCCAATTTCAAATTTCAATTAATCAGTGATTTGTATACAAGCTATTGTAACTTATTAATTACAAATCAGTTTATAATATACAAGCTTATTCTGCTCGATTACTCAGCAAAAAAGCTAAACATAGTCGACCCATTTCGGAAAGTAAGTTTATATGGTTGAGGAAAAACAAAAAAAAACTCTGTCGGTTCCCATATGTTAGTTATTTTGTGAATATTTTCTTTAGATTACTTTCTACAAGCTTATTTTATTGCATACAAGCTTGTGAACTACAGTATGTAGCAGACTAACTTGACAATCTTATTCATGATAAGAGTTGCATTAAATATAATTTTTGTAATCGACTTCTTTATACTAATTGATAATCTTAGTGTTTATATGAGCTCTGCCATTATTGATCGTTTTGTAAATCATGCATGTGCAAGCTCAATTAAAATTACTTGATTCACAATTTAATTTAATACTAAACGACAAAACTGAACAACAAAACTAACCTATTAAATGTCGTGAAAAAAGTCGCGAGTATAAGGTAGAAGAAAAACGGAAGATAAAAAGTTATTTAGAATTACAAGAAAACAAACAAAATAAATAAAGAAAAATTAGATATGATTTGTCAACAAAATTAGTCGAATGATATTTTCTAAACTTGATTTTAAAAGACGTGATAAAATTTTCTGCAGTGATAGAGCCAGGAAGAAGATCCCAATCCTTTTAAAAAATCTATTAATCGTGTATTAAAGTTTGATTAGATTAATTTTTAACGACGAATCACAGAGGACGTAGGAAAGATTCCAGTCTTTAAAGTCAAAATTAAGAAAAAGCGTACAAATGTTAAACAGTCGGCCAAAGAAAGAGAGTCATTTATTAGGTTTCATTTTCAAGCTTTGAGAAATAGTCCTTGTTGGAAGAAAAAAATACCACTTATAAGGAAAACCCTCCAAGTAAATGATCTTTAAATGGATTGAAGTTTAAGAATATCTTCTTTGAGTTGAAGACTTCATATGGAAAAGTTAAACTATAACCTGTGGTGTAGAGTTTTAACATTTTCTGAAATATGGTGTTAGAATATGCTAACCAGATAAACTATCTGTTTAGAATTGGTTTAGCAACTTCATACCGAATTCTCTAACCTTCTACGTCATGGGAGATAAGAATGCCGAATCTTTAATGAAAAATTGTATTTTTCTTAGATAGAAATCAAATGATTTTGGGTTAGAGTTGGAGGGTTTATTTACTTGTAAAAATCTTTATTGGCAGCCAGTTTGAGTTCTCAGTTGTGTCTAGATTAAAACTATAGATCGGTAGACTCCAAAGAAAATTACAAATTAAATAAGTCAGTGCTAAAAAGTTTGGCGTCGTCGGCAAAGAGCTGTAATATCATTTGTAAATATTGAAGAGAAGAAGTACAGTAATACTCCTTCGGGGAACACCATTGAATACAAAAAGAGGTTAAATAGAGTTATTGATGATGACTTGTTGTCTATCTTTAGGAAATTATAAAATCCAAGAGATAGGAGTAAAGTTGATCTTAAGATTTTGTCTAAGAGTTTTTACTATAATGGAATGTTTAGGTACTGGTGGAGACATGACACCAGCTGATCAGAGGAAGGTTTTTGAGGAAGGAATCCAAATTGATACTTGGAAAGTATTTAAAGGTTCGTATAGAATTGGAACAAAGTTGTATATTGAGTTGGTCAGAACATAGATGAAAGAGCTGTAAAGGTGTCCTTTGTAATCCCAGTTTAAAGAAGATAGACGGATCACTTCGGAGTTAGCGAAATAAAAGTTAGTATAAGTCATTGAGGGCATTTGCAGATGAATCGAATCACAAAATCAAAGATTGAAAAAACTGAGGAAAGTGCCAAGGGTATTCATTGTCCAAACTATATCAGGAAGGTTAGATTCTCTCATCAAATAAAAAAGGGTTACTATGCTGTGAGATAGTTTTGGATTATTGTGAAAAGTTGAAGGAGAGAAAACACCACAAAATCAAATTTTAAATTTCAAGCTAAAAAAGTTGACACAATTAACTTGATAATTATTTTTAAAAAATAATCTAAACCTATTTACTTTTTAATTATGAAAGTAAACACAGCTGTATCAATTGGAGCATATCTAACGATATTATAGCCAGGGAAATAGATCATTGTTATGATTTGAAAGCTTTTGTTTTAATCAATCTGCATTTAGAAGATTTTAAATCAACTCGATAAACCGCCTCTTTTATCAGAGGTACTATATGCTTCATCAATTTTATAAAATTTAAGATTTTACTATGTAGAAGTTGACAACTTTAAGATAACATTATAGACGAATGTAATATCAAGCTTGTATTTGATTATATCATAACTATTAGACTTGAAATTTATCAACTAATTTGAATGAAATAAAAGTTCAAAAGATAAACATCAGAACTTCTCAATATGGTCGTTTTTATATTTATTTACAGTGTTGATGAAATTTATTGCAAACTATATAAAGTAATTATCAAGTTTTATGATTTACAACATTTTATAATAAATTAAATGTGATTTAAAACAAATTTAATGATTTGCAAAACATTTGGGATTAGTTTGCAAAAGTTGTTCCCATTGGCATCCAGATATTCTTACATTGAGTTGAATGATACAAACACTCTTCACTACAAGGATCTTTCCATGATCTTGAGTATCCGTAATTGACCCAAGTTCGCTTCAAGTTAAATGCTGAAGCTTGTTCCACATAAGCGGAACCCTGAATTATTGAATTAAAAGATAAATCAAAATAAAGATGAAGTCTCAAACCTGGCTGGTTCCAAAGTACCACATAGCATCGACATTTTGATGTTCCGCTAGATACTTGCTGAGATGATCTCTATCTCCAGTTAGAATGTTTATCACTCCCCCAGGAAGATCAGATGTGTCAAAAACTTGATAAAGATCAAGTGCGGGAAGAGGAAACTGTTCACTAGGAACGATCACAACACAGTTTGATCTGACAACTGCAGGAGCAAATAGAGACACAAAAGATAGCAGAGGATCTTCATCCGGACAAGCGATCCCGATTACCCCGACAGGTTCACGAAGACATACAGTGCATCCGTAAAAGTTGGTTTCCTATTTAAATGTGGACACTGTGAGCTTTCAACAAAATAATCTTCAAATCAACCTGAACACTTCCACCAAACTTGTCAGCATAAGCACTCCAATGAAACAAGCGGCTGATAGATTCGTCAACCTCGTGAAGACTCAAAGACTTCTCTTTCCCTTTGAAGATTAATATTTAGTTGCCATCTTTCTACCTCTAGAGAACTGGATTGTTATCGAGAGTTTTTCAAATAGAAGCTTTTATTTGGTTGCAGATTTAAAAATAATCAGAAAAATTTTGGTAAAATTTATCAGTTTTCTTTTTAGTTTAATTAGTTGAAGAGTTAAAAGCAACCTGTCAGTAAGCTGAGTTTTGCTCCTATTTCTTCTCTTCTAAGTTCCAAGTTCTCAGCTATATAGTACAAAATTTGAGCTCTAGAATACAAAAAATGAAGTTATTAAAAGCAAAAAGAACAAAATATTTTCAGATATTTCAAAAAAAAATATCGAAACCTGTTGTGAGCTGCTCGCTTGCCCCACCCTGCGGTAGCTTTTCTCGCAGCTTCCACAGCATTTCTAACATCTTTGCGATTGCACTCACCAACATAAGACACAATCTTCCCAGAAAATGACATTATAGGACGTGAGTAACATCCATCAGGCCTTTTTTGCGATCCACCATAATATACTTTGTATGTATGATCAATTTTACAAACTGGTTCACTTTCAGGGTTTCTAATAACAAAAATGATTTTATGAAAAGATTAAGACTTCTGGGACCTACTTCTCACTTCCTTCTTCACTAATCTTTTGTTGATTGAAAGGTGCAAGCAAAACAGCTTCACCGTAGGTGCCCCCAAAGTTGTTGTCCACTGTCACCTACAAACACTTCAGTTACAAACCTTTCACCAACAAGAATTGACAAACATTCTGAAATTTCTCGCTTGGTCTGCAATCCCACAAAGGGTGGACATATTCGAAGAGTCCTTCTTTGCCTCCATCTCTCCCAAATCCACTCTCTCGGTATCCACCAAAACCCGCCGCCGCATCAAACATATTGTGACAATTTACCCATAATGCACCAGCTTTTAGCGAGACAGCAACTTCAAGGGCTGTTGGTCAGAAGTGAGATTTGATGAAACATTTTAAGCTGAATACAGATTTGGCGACCTGTTGGTAAGTTTTCTGACCACACACTTGCAGCAAGCCCATAATTAGAATTATTTCCAAGGTTTATTGCCTCCTTCGCTGTACGGAAAGGCAAAACCACGAGTACTGGTCCAAATATCTGCGGTTTTTCATTATTTCAGCATGAAGTTATTTGCATAAAAACAGTCGATATCAGTTTCAGTTAATTATTGATTGAAATAAAAACATTTGAAATTATTTAGATGATTTTCAACAACTTTTCAGACTTTTGTCGAATATCAAAAAAAAAATTGAAAAATGATCAAACAGAAAAATGTTTTTTTTTCTTCAATTTTCATCAAAAGTATATATATATATATTTAATAATTTATAGAAACCTCTTCTTGAACAACACGCGAAGAAGTTTGGACATTTGTGATTAAAGTCGGAGGATAATAAAATCCGTCTCTTGGGAGTTTGCAGGGAGCTTGATAAACATCAGCTCCTTCATTCCTTGCATCTTCAACATAATCACTGATCGTTTTCAGTTGTTGCTCGCTAACGACTGCTCCAACATCAATCGTCTATAAGAATCAAATAAAAAAAAGTTTGAAACGAAGTCCAACATCTTTTCATCACCTTATCCATAGATGACCCGATCCTAATATGAGTTAATCTTTCTTTTATCTTTCCGATAAATTTATCATAAATACTCTCTTGAAGAAGAAGTCTTGAGCCAGCGCTACACACCTGCAAATGGTCAGTTAGTAACACGTGACAGCAGCCAGACATCTACTTCAGCACCTGCCCTTGATTAAAGTAGATTGCATCAACTATTCCTTCAACGGCGCTATCTAAATCTGCTGTTTCCATCACTATGATTGGTGATTTGCCCCCTAATTCTAGAGAGAGCTTTTTACCGCTACCAGCAGTTAATTTTCGTAATGTTTGTCCAATCTAGAAACGTTTGAAGCTTTTTCATGATTGCTTCAGCAACAAATTGATAAAAATATAAAAATGATTTATTGGTCGATTGACATCAAGAAGCTTTTTCAAAGTAATCAACTTTCTTACAGGTGTGGAGCCAGTGAAAGCGACTTTATCAACACCTGGATGAGTGGCTAGTTTACTTCCAAGAGCTCCGTTACCAGTAACAACATTGAAAACACCTTCACATCACACGAATTAAGGAAAAAAATAGATTAGAAGAGATTAAACCTGGTGGTAATCCTGCTTCATGACAAATTTCTGCTAAAAGCAACGCAGTAAGTCTTGTAACAGAGGCTGGCTTCAAAACTACTGTGTTACCCATCGCAATAGCTGGACAGATCTGCATCAAAAGTAATTAGCAATTGAACATGATAAAAAAAATAAGTTGGAGTTTGTGCTGCAAATTTCTAACAAATAATTATGAGTTGGTAATTGATCAACAAGAATTGAACCTTCCAGGTTAATAACATCAAGGGAAAGTTCCAGGGAACTATTGCACCGACAACACCTATACAAAACAAGGACTTTGACAAAAACCTCACAACTTTTCTTGATTTACAAACCAACTGGTTTCCATCCATTCATTTCAGTCTCAGAGAGTTGAGCCCATCCGGCATGGTGGTAAAAATGTCGAGCAACTAGTGGTACATCACAGTCACGTGATTCTCTGATTGGTTTTCCATTATCAAGTGATTCAAGCACTGCAAGAAGACGATGATGTTTTTGGACATTTCGTGCGATTGCATAAAGGTGTCTGAAAAATTAGAAGATTTTGTTTATTTAGAGAAGATTAAATCAATTGTTACCTAGCTCTAATATGAGGTTTAGTTTCTGACCAGCTTTTAAATGCTTTTTCAGCACAAGAAACAGCATAATCTACATCACTTTCAACACCCTAGAAGAAAAATTCAACAAATTTCAATCAATTAATGAAATGATCAACTATTTCATGTTTTACCTGCGTGGTTTGTGCTAAAAATTGCTGGTTGCTAGGATTAATTGATGCCAATGTTTCCCTATTTTCATTTTTGATCCATTTACCATTGATAAAATGACCAAAGTCTTTTCCATGTTTTAGGAGCCATGCCTATATACAACCACACACTCAAAGTTTATTTCAATTTTAAGTTTTTATGTAAAATTGGATAACAATAAAAAAGACTTGACTTCATTAATTAAACACTTATAACAACAAAAAGAATATCATTCACAAAATATCTAATTTAAGAACTTACATGTGCTACACTTTCTGTTTCAGGAGCTTTTCCATATTCCATTGTTTCAAACAACTTTACAACTTCACTTTTGCTACTAATGTTTATAGAATCTCCACTAGCATCGATTGTCATCATGCACAAACTGATTTTAAAATAAGTGAAACTAAAACAGAAAAATTCTCATAAGAACATTGATGAGTTTAAATTATTACTAATAACTAGCTTTACTTATTAAACAACATCTAATTATTTAATAAAAATTAATATATATTACATTTCTCTAGTATCAAAACTTATTATTTTATGGTAATAAGCTTTCAAAATTAAAGCAATTTAAACATAATTTCTATCAATATAATTAAATATTGATTGTAGATTTATAAGAATGTGAAAGTAATCATTTATTTAAAGAAATGTCAACAAGATTGATTTCCATGTAAACTTATTGTAAGAGCAAGCAAGATTTTATCATTTTCTAAAACCAAGAACTTCATTTAACAGTAATCAACTGAAACTTTTCAATCAAATAAATATTTGTAATAATCAATTTAATTTACTTAAAATTATATAAAATATATTTATTAAATAAATTTAATCATTAAATAAAATAGGATTAAGTGAAAGGCTTGAAATACAAATTGTTATTTCAGTAAATGCGTATCTTAACATTATTCTTTTTAGCAAACTTGCAAAAAAATAATATTGCTGAAAATTCAATTTTAATTTTAGATAATAATGCTCAACAAACAAACATTGTCAACTTAGATTAGTTTGGCTTTTGACAACTCTGGATTTGATATTAACTAACTAAAAATCTTGTTTTTTTTATTTTTTTATTTTATATATATAAATGCGAAGGAGGGTGCCTAAAGAGAGCATATCTCACTAACACACATTCTCAGGAGTTTTTTATGTCTCCACCTGGGGTCGAACCCGGTACTTCCTAACTAGATGTACCTTGTAGCTAGGTGTAGTAACCGCTTCGCCACCAAGCAGGACTTTTTATTTGTTTTATATTAGTGAGATTAAATAAAACTAACAATTGAAAAGTTTACGCTTTTCTAAGATTTTATTTCACCATTTTAGTGGTGTTTGAAAATTTTAAAACGTTTAATTTTTAAACAACTACAAGCGTTTTTAATATTTGCTTAATAAATCATGTAATTAAAAGGCTTGTCTACTTTCAATGATTATGAAATTTTAAAGTTGCTGAAAACATGTTTTATATACTAATAGCTTAAGCTACGAGACACATTTTATTACATCGATTTATCTTCTTGAACCTTTTGTTAGTTGCAAATTAAAGTTAGAAGTTGAAAATCAGTGTATTTTAGAAACCTTGAAGATCTATAGATTGGTCATTAACACAAAGGTTATATTAACTTTCTTTAGGTACAAAGAATTTATTCTCTAACACCAAGTATACAACTTATCTACAAAAGTCCTTAAAAGCTTAGAAGGTCAACAAGTTGAGTAAATTAGTCTTTTAGTTTATTCTATGGCAAGTCTGGTATAGTTTCTAAATTGACAATCTACCACACTTTTTAAAATTTAGTTTAAAAAATATGATTCAAGTAATTTCGTTAGCGAGTGACATATAACACAGCCAGTTTCTCAATTATTTTGTATTGTTGTAGACAATTAATATTTTATTCATTCATCTGTATTATTCTTTCTATAATAATTATTTTAAACTGTGAAACAGATGTGGAGCTTGCCAGTTGCAACCGTATGTTGTATAAGTAATCACAGAAAATGTTGTCAACTAGCATATCAATTATGATGGAAAACTGGGATAACTGATTCTACTCTCAGATTTGAATAGATCTTTCTAAATGAAGATGAACAATTTAAAAAATCTAAAATGATTTAGGAAATTCACGAATTTACAGAAATATAATTAGTAGTTGGGATAAAGAAACATAAAATCTTGATTGCGTAATTTATTAGATTTATACATTTTATTAAAAAAACATTTTCATTAACTAAGTAAAAATATATCTAAAAACTTTTCCAAAATATCGAAGAACACAAATAAATTTAAAGCAGATTAAAGATAGAGTAATAGAGGAAAATCAACATGTTTAATTCAAACAATAATTTAAGATTTAGAAAAAACTTTTTTCGAATCATTTACGATGACATCAAATCCTTTATACTGCATGGCTAGAAAGTCACAAAACTTTTTACTGTGATTGGTTGCTTGATGAGATCTCTGACATTCCGGAGAACAGTAGCAAGTAAAGTTACAATTTTCACAAACCTTCCATTGACCCACCTGTAAATCAGTCAACTGTTTGGATTTCAAAGTTTTCATAAGTGTTAGTTATATTTTTATCTTATTAATTCACAAAAAGATGATTTTTTATTAATAAATCTAAAAGACTGATTTGAAATTTACACTTCGTTCAACATTCTGGCATTCTTTATTGGAACATTTTCTTAAAACTTTCTCGCATAATTCTGGCAATGGATCAAGAATAGACGGAAACAATTTTTCTGGCCCTGAGTATAAACATTTTTTACTTTTCAATATCAGAACAATAGTTTGGAGATCAGCTTTATGAATAAACATTACACATTTTATATGGCAAATGTAAATATAAAATACATCAAAAAGGATAGTCTCACAATTTGCAACACTTTTGTCATAATATTCAATTTTTATAAAATATTTTTTATATATATATAATGTGTTGATTTATATAAAACAAAAATAAGAACAAAAATCTTAATAAATAATTTGTATGAAATGTTTTGAAACAAACTTACTACGTTTTTCAGAAGACTTATTATCAGAATATAATTTATTCCAAATCCAGCTTACACAGTTTGAAATAACCAAATAATTAACATCATCATTGCTGCCATAAATTTCAATTTCAATGATAGGCTAAAAATTTGCTGAAATAAAAAAAAACTACAAACTTTGACGAATAGCCTTGTGACGTCATCAAACGCGATAGTTGATATTTGAATATGGAATTTTGCTTTTGAAGAAAGTCTGCTTTATCTGACCTAAATTTACTTCAGTCATTAAAGCTACAGCCTAAAAGCTGGAATAAGGTTTTGATGAAAGGTAGACTAACCATTCTAGTATGGCATGCACCAAAATAACAAATGAAAACAACAGAGCGCTACTGCTAAAACTCATAGTGCGGTAAAAACTCTCTGATTGATGCCAAACCGGATCTGTAGGCGGTGAATCAGTGTTCCACATTAGAATCGATTTATAAGCATAAGCAAATATATCATCTTGTAATAACTTTGGCCAACTTTTTGATTGTTTATCAGCACAGAGTAAAGCAATTGCCTAGGAATACTGGTTGAAACAATACAACTTCTAAAATAAACATTATTACCTGCATTGAAATGGTTTGGAACTTTACAAAGTGCAGATAAACAGATTTAGAAGTAAACTCCGGAGACTTTAATCGATTTAGACATATATTTACAAAATTTCTTTTGATAAGTTGACTGTATGGGTCTTTCATTCTTTTTATGATAAAAAATTAGTTATTAGAATGAGCTTGATTATAATTACTTCTCTGATAGTATGACAACAACTAGACGGTCAAGTACACTGATTGCAGGAACCATATCACATTGCAAATCACCAAGTTCAACCATTGAAATTAAAACTTCAAGAAACCAAGGTTGTTTATCGAGCACGATCTAATATACATCACAAAAGTTTACTTCGTTCATAAAAACCATGAGTTGAATTTTCAACGAATTTTATTTATCAATAATCTACTTTTTAAACTTTTACTAAAACAGGTTTTTAGACTGACTTTTTCAATATTATCAACACATAGTATATTTGTTAGTGCATCTAAACATTTTTGACGAATTATTGGCAAAAACGGATTCTGAAAATTTAAATGATAAGTTGAGAAATACTATCAGTTGATACACAAACACTTACCTTCATCATTGAGAATATGACAGGCAACCCACCACTTTCAGCTATATCCCAACATAAAGAATGTAAAGCTTTTCGGAAAATTGTTCCAGTATAAGAAACATAATTTCCTAAGATATTGGATAAGTTATTAGATGTTTCGATTATGAGAGATTTATATAAACTAACTTAATTTAGTGAAACCGTTCTGCCGTATATCTCGAGGTAATTTGTTTAACTGAAGATCACAAAATGTACATGCCGTAAATGAGCCATGATAAAGAGCAAACATCAGTTGACTAAGATTAAAAATCGCTTCAGCTTGCTTTCGAGCTGATTAAAGCGATAAAATCAGTTGTGAACTGACAACAGAGCTAACTTCAAGTGTTGAACAGTTTTTAACAAAATTAAAAACAAACTCTTGCCACACAAGCTTTATGATAAAACAAAAATAGTTGTAACAAAATAAATACCTAGTAGTCCTGCTGGTTCTAAGAGATCCATGTCTGATGTGGTGAGGCTGGACCAAAGAAAAGGGATGCCATTAACATCCTGAAACAGCGACAACACGGAACTTATATTAAAAAACTAGTTAAAAGATTACTGAATATAAAACATTCTATATTTAAATTAATCTTATGTTTGTATAAATTATAAGATTAATTGTAAAGAAATAGGAGAAAGCTGAACCATCTACATGAGTAGTCAAAATAGAAATCAGATGATCAGAGTTGAAATTGTCCATATCAGAAAAAGAATACCATTCTTTAAACTTAAAGATTCTTGGTGTAGATTCCAGTAAACGATGATTCGATTTGTATGTAATTCTAACCTGAAATTCCAAAATAATCAATTTTACATACTACATTAATTAAGTATAAAATATTTAAAATTATAGCAAATATTTCTAGATATAATGATAAAGACCAAATTTAAAGTCTTTCAAAAAGAGTATTTACAATAGAAAAACTAAATTACAACAAGAAATTTGATTCAACATTAATCAATTATAGCAGTTTGTAACCTTAAAACTATTTATTACTTTATAACTAAATTTAACAGTATAAATAAAATTTATTTATAGCTGATTATAGAAACATACAGGCTTCATTATATGCAGTCAAATCTTGTTATTATGCCATTAATAGTTACTCTTATCAAGAATTTATAAAATTTGAAAAAATTGAATTTCATTCTAATTGATAAACTTCCACTTATGAAAGTATTAAGTGGAAATTATAAATTAAAAAAAAAATTGATCATTATTTTAAAATAAATACAATTGAGACAGTCAAATGTTTATTTTTCATTTTGCAAACTAATAATCTACAAATAAATTTAATATTTTTGCAAAATAAAAATTTAACAAAAATGTATATAAGATGTTTTAAACTATGAAATCTAAAAAACTTTAAAGGAAAGTTGAAAAACTTAGCGGCAGTAGAATAATAATTGACGATAATTGGAACGCAAACATGTTTAAGTTGTATACAACGTAAAAGGACAATTACAATTTACAAGTAGAGTGTGAAACAAATACAAGGTTTTTTACAGTCACCAGCACTTTTTTTCAATTTTTAAGATAAACTAAATTACTTCCAAAACCTTTCAACATTGTAAAGTAATTAGCTAAAATATAAGTAGATTACAGTAATCAGATAAAATTATATGGTTAAAAGAAAGATTCTATTTTTATACTTTATTTTCTAGAGGTTAGTTAAAACAATTTTTAAAATAATTACTCATATTAAGTTTAACTTAATCTAAGAAAAAGATAGTAAAAATATATTTTTAATTTCCCATATTTGTACTAAAGTAGGAAGCTTAGGTCAGATTATTGAAAAAAAAAACTTTTGTATTAAGCGTCAGAATAAAAGAATATAAAACAAATTATTTTATTATATACAAGGCATAGGTAAAAAATTTTGAAGTTAGTTTATATCTTTATTAAGGATGAAATATTACGTGAAAATTAACCTATAAATTATACAGTTTCACATATTCAAAAGTTAATAAATATTACAATTGTAAACCACTTAAATGAATAAATGTTAGTTTAACCTGGTTTTTGAAATTCAATGCTTCTTTAAAATACTTTTTAAAACTTGTTATGTACTGTAAAGTTTTTGTTACAAAAAAGAATAGTAAATTACTTAATAGTAAAAAGTACTGATCATCAATTATTCATGATCATAAGACATATGGCTTTATAATTTTTATGTAATTGCTTACTTGATATCTTACTTTATTACACTTACAGTAATAAAGGTCAGATAAAAATTGTCAAGTGTTTTAAAAGTTTTATGACAACATTTTTGACTGATAAGATTGAAAAGATAAACTATAATAATTATAGATAATTGTTATAAATAAATTCGTTATTTATATTATCTATATGAACAACTGTTTAGATTTTATTGGATATATCTAAAAAGATACATCGATAATATATCTCTAAATATAAGTAAGTTTTGAAATATAAATGAAAAAAATTAAAAAATTTAGCGTATAAAGTATAAAATTATTCTTTACAAGATGTTGCCAGAACTAATGGATAATATATAATTAACTTTGTGCTTCATTACGAAGATGCGATTAAACTATTTTCTAAGTCTTACCTGGTAGTAATTGGTATACGACCAATGGTATATAATTATGATCGAGACAACTGGTTTAAAAAGTATTGAATTAATGTAAAGACTATCTACAAAAATTTCTCTATAATGTAAGCATGTCATATGATAGCTGTGAAAAGTCAATAAAATGTATTTCTCAACTTTGTAAAACTATACAGCCCCGTACATTTATTTTGTTTAATGCAAAACTTTGCAAGGCATTAATACTTTTCAAAAACAGATCAAGATTTTACGACTAAAAAGCCTATAAACAAAATATAAAAAACGAACTATAATACATACCATTATACTGTGATTAGAAGAAAAGGGTTCGATTTAGAAAAATAAATTAATCCTAAATATCTTCATAAAGTACAGATACCTTGATTAAATTGATAGTTATGAAAATGGTGAAGTAGCCACGAAGTGAATTTGTTGTTTGTTTTTCGATTATTGTGACTAATTACGGTTGCTTCAGAGATAAATGCTGATCACGTGACGTAGCACGTGTCTACGTAATTAATGGTTTATGGATTTATAATAACTAATAGACGATGTCACTGTATCAAAAAAACAGATTATAATAATCACAATCTTGCCTTAGCATGACCAAGTTAAGATAAGTTATTGTATACAATTTTTAAATCATCAGTTGGTCGAGAAGAAGATACTAAAAAAGATTAGAAACCGAACAATTATTTTATTATTAAGCTTTTCTGATAATAATGTACATTAATATATCTTAATGTGTTTTTGATGTTTTAGCAAGAAAATATGTTTTTAAGAAAAATCTAAAAATATAACCATATTTTTGTTAAAAATTTCAAAGACATATGGTGGGCTTTAAAAAAAAGCAATTTACTTTTAACTATGTTTGAGATACACGAAAGATTCAAAATTTTATAATTTAATTTATAAAATCAGATTTCTTAATTTTACTTTGACTAAATAAATATATAAACTAATTTCATAAATCAATTAGAATGTTATTTCTTAAATTCATAAATTAGTTTTTACATTTTAAATTTTACCTATTTCCAGGTATAACATTGAAAAAATTTATATATGTAATATATCAAAAGTATCAGATATTTTGAGTAAAAATAGTTTAATAGAAAAAACTCTTTTGTTAATTAAAATAAACGTTTAGAATTTTTGTTTGCTTGTTTCGGCTAGTTTAAGTTTAATTTTGTATAGATTAAATAAAAACCAAGCTTGCTAAAAATATGACATTTACTAAATCAAATTAATTGATTATTTATAACAAAGAGAAAAACTATCTCGAAATTTTTTAATTTTACACTTGTATACATTTGTAAGAATGCGAGTAAGCGAGAGGTACTCTCTTCAGGCACCCTCCTTCGCATTTATTGAAATAAATAAATGAATAAGATAAATACATACAAACATTTTTTGGTAGCCATACATCTAAGAACATATGTTCAGCAAAAGTCATTTAAGAAGTGTATTAATAAAGCAAATATTTACATAAAACTATTGCAAAGAAGAAAAATTAAAAATCGATATAATATAAAAACTTGTTAAAGGAACTTATCAAATTAAATTTTTATAAATTTAAATTTTCAAATAAATCATTTTCAGCTACTTCAAGTTTGCTCGTGTGAAAGTGTAGTTTTAACTTGGCAATACAAGAGACACTAGCGTAGATTTGACATAGATCTTTGCTACTTTCACCAAGGTCAATAAAGACAATGATACTGAACAGATAACAATAAAACTACAAATCCTTCACTAGGTAGTCAAATATACGTAACTTTGTTTTGTAGCATTTATACAGTAGTACTGTATAGAACAAGACAATTTTAGTATCTCAAGGTATCTGTTGGTTTTAAAAGTACAGATCATTAGATGATCACATTCAATTTGTTACTTAACTTTGTGCAACTTCAAAAATGCATTTCCTTTTATTTCGCTGCTTTATGCTTCATTTTTAGCTTGCCGATCAATGTTATTTTGACAATTTTTAAAGTATTCAAACAATTTTTCTAAGTTCTTAACTGTATCAAAATTAAGTTAATTGAAACTAAAAAAAATCAGACAGATGGTAGATATGAAGTTTGTTTCATCTTTATTTTGAAGCCTTTTCAATACTTTTTAATTAAAATCTCTTTAAAAAATGGATTTAAGAAATATTATTAGCTATAAGCTAAAGTAAGCAATCTGAAAGAAAGTAATTTAGTATTTAAAGTAAAAATATTCTTGAAAATGTGGTTAATCGAGCTTAGATAGAAAATATCTGCACATGATTATTTGAAACAGAAACAAAATTAAAAATCAAAACGTTTTAGATCAATGTTTTTTTATCAACAAATTATGATGAATTGCCAAGAGCTATTTTCGAAATAGAAATATCTGCCACAAAGTAATATAGTAAGAAAATATAAAACTGATTTGAAATTTAAGTTATTTATTTTACAGTGCTACCTAAAATAAATCATTAATTTTTCGAACATAATGTTCAATAGTATTAATTGTAAAATCTGTGTTATTCTGTTTTTCTATTAAAAATTCGTTGGTTTAAGTTCGCCATAGCAATGTTGATATTTGCTTGAGGCAATCTAAAATTAAAACCACGGCATTCAAATAAAGTTTAGTGTTTTATTTATGTGTGTATCTTAATGTTAGTTCTTAAATGTTTTTATACCACGGAAAGGCCAAATGCTTACAATGATGTAAGAAGCAACAGTTTTTAAGATCAAACGATAAACACAAGAAAAAAGTCGACTTTATTATCTACTCTCTTGAAATTGATAGAGGCAGTTTTCTGGTTTTCAGTAATATACATTTGTAGTATTAACATAATATTGTTTATGAAATATAAATTTATTTTAAAGTATTGATACAAATGAAAAATGTTGAGAAAAAATCATAATTTTTTAGTTAGTGATCGAGAAGTTTGATTTTTTTTTTCAAAATAAATAATTCAATATTAGAAAAAGAGAAAACTTGGAAGACTATGATTACGGTGCTACTCAAAATATTTTAGTGATTATTGTTTACTTTTGAAAAGCAGTGGGAACAGACTTTCGAAAAAATAAAGACGCTTTAAGATCAATTATTAATGATAAGATACTAACAATTTAAAAAAGAAAACCCTTTAAATAAGACACTCATTTGTTCAAATGATTTATCTTTTAATTTTAAGGTGTATAGAAAGTAAAACTGAAGCATCTCACATATGATTATAACTGAGGTTTTTGTTTACTAAATATTGTTTTTAAAAACTATAATTGTTTAATTCAATCAATTCAAAAAAGTTTTAGTTGTTTTTCTCATAAACAATTTTAAAATGACTTAATTAAAATCAAAAGTCATGCTTATGTGATTTTGAATAAAAAAGTCTTAGACTTTTTAATGTCAAATATTTAAAAAGATTATTTTACGCTTATAAATACCTTTTAACTTTTGTTATTTAACTGATGTTAAAATTAGAATTTATTTTTTTGAGCTAGTTTGAAAAAGAGCATAACCAGTAAAAGTTTCTATTTTAAACCCTCGTAGCAGCATTTCTCAAACAATAATTTCATGCTTTGCAGATTAATAATGTAGTTTCTAGCTTGAGAGCAGTATCTAATGATGTTTACAACTTATTGTCAAGGTTAATATCATAATTATTTGTTTCACTTTTGATAATAAAGTGTTGAGTCAGATTAAAAATATTTTTTAAGAATTTGATAATTACTCCAACCTTTCTACTTATTCAGCTGAGATATAACAGACAATTTAAATCAATTTTAAATCAGGTAATCATTAGGAAGACTGTTTTTTACGTTTATTACAATATTGAAACTACCTAATTTAACTTATTAGTGTGACAAATAGTAGTAATTTGATAAATTATAACTTGTAAAACCCGTTTTTGTAAAAAGTGTGAGAAAGTTTTTTCCTTAGTTATGATAACAACTAAAAAAGAAAAACAACTTTTACAGTTTGTTTAAAACAAAATAAATATTTATTGAATGACCAATATCCTTTAAATATTTTCAAAAAATCACAAGAGATTAAATATATTATAATAAAATAGATTTTATTTACTTGATTCATATTTTGTTGCTGTAAATATTTTGTTGCTGTATTAAAGATGAGGCTTAGTAAAAGTGCATAGGAAATGATGCTAATAAAACCCTAAGCAGTTAGGAAACGAAGTATAAAAGAGTGAAAAGATGAATGATTTTCAAAGTTACTTTTTAGGTTTGTAGTTGGCTAGAATTTGTCAGTGGCGAGTTTTTTAACTTTCAGATGTACAAAAGTATACTAAAAATTCATCTTTCTTTCGTTCTTCAGAATTTTATTTAGTTTTTAGTTATTCTAAACTTTTAAATAGATAAAAGGACCTTCGTTAATATTCGATAATGAACAAAGTTTGCATTTCTTTTAAATAGAACTTTTAAACCTGTCATTGAAATGCAAAGTGACGAAAGCGATTTATTCATTTAAGTCTCTTGATAACAATTATCTAATTATCGCTTAAGTTACTACACTGTCTTTGAGATTATTTTTACTTTATAATTTCTTTCTAAAGTTTTTCTTTGATTTATTTTGTTTAATTCATTATAACTACGCAAGCTAATAAAGAATTTATTAAACCTTAGCTCGCAGAGAGCTTTTGCAAGTTTGTATAAATGTTTAAGTCATTTGAAATTAGCAGTTAAATGTCAATTAGAGTTTTCAGAATGAACAGAGGTCTTTAGTAATTTAACAATAATTTTTGTAAACTTTTTACTGCTTTCCTAAAAGTTAGCTGCATCAGTTTTTGAAAAGTTTTTTACATGCTTTTTATCAAATGCAATTTTTTTGATAAGAACTGTAAATATATCCTTTTTACATAAATTGTTATTTAACAGTAACAATTTATGTAAAAATAAAGATACAATTCTTTGGATCTAATCAATAATTATAAATAGATATTTGTATTAAAATATAATTACAAAATTGAGATTAACTTCCAAAGCATTTCAAATAGCTTATAGTTAGTGATAAGATTGTAAGTTTGGCTGGTAAACATATTTGCTGGTAAAAAATAAAATTTTTCACTTTAAGTAAAATTGTTATTGTGTAAAATCTTTTTTTAGTAGACTTTTATAAAAAATTTATGTTAAACAAAATTTATTTTCGATCAATTTCTACAGTTTGTTTTTTTCATATTTTCATGGCCTCTTTTAGTAACTTTATTATGATAAAAAAACTTTTGAAAAATCTTAACCCATTTTATTGTAATATTTGCTTATTAGTAGGCATTTTATGCATGGATATATTCACTGCTACAGGTAAGACATATTCTTTCAAATAAACTTGTGCTTCTTGTAGTCATTTGTATATATTTTCAAGGTTTTAGTTGCATCATTAGGAAATCTTTTAAGTTACTTCAAAATAGTAATTACTTATTGAAGAAAAAAATCGTGCTGTGAACCTCTCATTAAATATTGAAGTCAAGCTATAAGCTAAATCTTAGTTAAAGTCTCAACAAATTTATCGCTTATTTCTTTATCCTGTTAAACAGCATATATATTTTTTTCATAATTCGATCACAATTACTAATTTAAAGCATTATATTTGACCTAGAAAATTATTGTGTGAATAATTTAGGCAAACGAAAAGCTGGCACATTTTTTTTGTAAATAACTACAGTGCTATAAAAATTCTTATTTAAGAATACAACGTTTATATATAGTTCATGTTATCATTGTTTTAATCGTTTTAAAATTTTTCCTCTGACGTAGTGGAAAGTGTTATTCTAAAGACTATTTTTTGCAAACTTTAGTCAAATTTCATATAATAGCTATATACATTGGACTTATAGAAAATTCAAGTATGCATTTCTATTTATGATACGTTTTATCCAAGTAAGCTTAAAAGAAAGCTCTTCTAAACGACGCGCGATTTTGTATTGCGTCATTAATCTATTGAAACTTGTGGCTTTATTTCGCGCAATTTTAGTATTTTCATTTTAAAAGATTTTGGAACACAGACATCATCATACTTTGCAAAACTGTTGGCGTAGAAAGTCATCTTTGAATTTTGTTCGTTTACAGAATTACCAAATTTACTTTGGATAAAATATAATCCAAATGAAACATGTCGAGTTGAAGATGGACTTCAAAGATGCTTAACAGATCCTTCGTCAGTTCATCATCATGAGATTTGTGTTCAAAGAGGTTTTGCTCCTTTTATGTGTCCTGAAGTTTCAAAACATTCTAGATGTGCAGATGATGAGGTCGCGTGTATAAACTTACTCGGGTTAGAAATACAAATCTTAAGTATTTCAAGATTTATAAAATTAATTTAAAATAGAATTAACTGATTATGTCTGAAGATAGAAATAATTGCACTCTGATAAGATTTAAAGATTGATCTTTCATTTGAATATCTATAGGATCATGTGCGTTCCGAGATATGCAACAAAATTTAAAGTTCCTTGCGAGTTATCGCAAAGAGATCGATACCTACCTTGTCATCCAAATGAATTTCAATGTGCGATCACAAAGACGTGTATCCCCAGACGTTGGGTCAACGACGGTATTGACAACTGTTCATGGAATATATCTGAGCATAATGTAATGTGACTTTGTAAAAATAAATTTTTAATTATTTTCTTTTTATTATCTTTTATTTTAAACGTGAAGTTAAGAAGTTCAATCATAACTGCTTGTTCATTACAGTCTTTTAGGTTTTTCATCATTCGCATTATAGATTTTATAAATTTACTTTTGAATTCCAATCATTCAATAAATCAAGTCTAAAGTACAATTCTCCCAACAAATTTCAATTTATGGCTAATTAAATTTTTTACATTTTTAAACTGGTTTTTAAACTTTACTAAAAACTGAAAAAATGTCAGCTGTAATTTTTGTAAGCTTTTTTAAACATTCATTAGAAATGCTTCTTATTTCTTGAAGTCGTGTTTTAATAAGAAATTTAATTAAAGTTTAAACTTTCCAACGTGATATTCAAAACTAGTGCTCTAACACGTTTACAATGCTTTAAGTTATCAGATCAAAGATTATTATTCAAAATCAAATTTTTATTTTATCTTTTAGCTTTTATGGTAGGTCAACCGCCTTTCCAAATAGTAGAAATTAGATTTAATTCAAAATGAAAACTTTTTGTGCTAAATTGTAAAGCAACGTGAAATTAATTTTATTTTACTCTTAGATGGTAGTGGATAATAGTGACGAGACATTTATACTATCATCTTGCTACCAAACGGAATTTTATTGCAATGAATCTAAAAGATGTATACCACGTGATATGGTGCTAGATGGTAATCCACAATGTAGTGATGGTTCTGATGAAGTTGAAGTACTTGTTTGTAATCAACAAACTGAATTTCAATGTTTGGATAATGGACGTTGTATCCCAAGATATCGGGTTAATGATGGGTTTATGGATTGTGGAAATGATGAAAATTTCACTGATTTTAAATGTATTCCAGATTTAGAATATGATTGTAAAGATGGACGTTGTATTCCAATTTCATGGGTTGGCGACTCACTTAAGAACTGTAATAATGGAGAAGACGAGAAACAAGAGAAAGTTGAATGTAACTTGGCTGGCCACTTTGCTTGTAAGGACCAATCGCGTTGCTTGCCACTTAAGTATCTTTGTGATGGAAGCGAGAACTGTGCAGACGCAAGTGATGAAATAGATCTTTGTCAGTATCCTACTCTTTTCACATGTTTTGATAATCCTAAGATAAACGCTCCTTGGTCAGCTACTTTTCAAAAAAAGCACTCTAGTCTTCAATACTGTCCAGACAATTCTGAAAGTAAAGCTCTTATCTTACCAGGTTTCAAATGTCAAGTCTCGCGTACCAGTTTTACTGATTACCCGACTAGACGCAGTTTGATTCCGCAACTGTACATCGAGAAAAACTTCTCAGTCTGCGCTGACCAATCAGATCGTTGTGTAGATGACAAAGGCACGTTTATCTGCGCGCGGTGTTTCCATAACAACACGATTATCGCTACAAAGCAAATTTGCGACGGAATAATCGATTGTCTCGACCTTTCAGATGAATGTGTCTGTGAAGACTCACCAGTTTTTCCACTTTGTGATGAAGTTTTTAATCCACAACAGTCAGAAATAAAGATGTCAACAATTTGTAATGGAGTCGTAGATTATTCAAACGGGCAAGATGAGAAGTTTTGTGATTATGTCGGACTAGTAGAGGATGATACAAAAAATTCAGGTTTCTACAATTGCCAACAAAATCCACTGATAAATAACAATTGGTCCACCGACCACAAGGCCAAGTTTTGTGATGGAAAAGTGGACTGTCCATGGAAAGATGATGAATGTTCATCAGAGTGTCGAGATGAAATTTTTCGAGGAGATACTAATCGAAGTCCGATAGATTACGAGAGTCTTTGTCTCAAAGATCAAAGTCTCAATGCTCTCTGTGGAGGGATAACGTATCTATACGAAGATGTACAGCGGTCGAGACGGAAGTTGAAACATCGTAATGAAAGCTTGATTCGTTTGATGAGTATTGATATCCACAATTTAAATATTGTTGCTGATTATAAAGGACTTGTCAGCAAATGCTTTCAACGTATAGATGAGTATTGTGATCAAACAAATGATTGTGATTGGCGGTTTAATTGTAATCTACAAAACGGATCACAAACTATCGAACTGTCTCGCGTTTGTGATTACGCCGTAGACTGTAACAACACACGCGATGAATTAGTTTGTCCAGAAACAAGTCACTTCAAATGCTGGAGTGGAAAACCGGTGTACATCCGGCGACATAAATGCTCAGATGGAGTTGCTGATTGTGCGGATAAGTCGGATGAATGTGTAAATGATGAATTCTCATCTCCTTATGAAATGATTAAAGATAATTTCTTAAGACATTTTATTTGGGTTGGTGCCATAGTTATCATCATTGCAAATTTGATTGTCATATGTAAGCACCTTAAGAAGTTAAAATATCTTCGAGATCGTCACTCAATGCCCTACATCAACACAACACTAATCACTCATCTGGCAACATCCGATCTTTTAATGGGAGTATCTCTCATCATTGTTGGAATCAAATCAAGTATGTATTCTGGAAAGTATTGTTATTACGACTATCAATGGCGTACAAGTCACACGTGTAATCTTGTGGGAGTCCTAATAGTCATAGCATCTCAATCATCAATGAATATTCTTGTTCTAATGACAGGACTTCGAGTCTTTGTCACTTTAAAACCCTTTTCGTCCAATCAAATCAATTACAAGTTCTGTCACTTCCTCGCTTTCTCTGCTTGGTTGACTTCTTTTATTTTTGCTTTGATTCCAATTTGGAATGAAGATCTGTTCACTAAAGCCTACCTTATCAAATCCCATTCCTACTTCCTGATGCCGTACGTCAAAAAGAGCGCTCTCAATAGCTATCTGAAACGAACAGATCAGATCTTGAAATGGCAGAATCATTCCAAGATCAACTCTTCATTTTTACTCACAAATCATTCTATAGATCAGTATCCGAAGAGATCAGTGATTATTGAGGGAGGATTTGGATACTACAGCTCTTCAGGAGTCTGTTTTCCTGATCTCTACTCTCGAGACTCCCCAGAGTTTAGTTTATCTTTCACAGTAATCATCTACAACTTTCTTGCTCTTCTTTTTATCGCGATTAGCTACATCTTCATCTACGCACAATCAACAAGGAACCGGATGTTGGGAACGGAAAATCAGCGAAGGTTAATCGAACGCGCGAACAACACTCTGAAGCGAAGAGTCATTTACATCATCGTCACAGACGCAATGAGCTGGATTCCAATCATAGTGATGGCATTTCTTAGTTACAGTGGTTACACTCTTCCCGAGTCTGCTCATTCCCTTTCAGCAATTGTTCTTCTTCCAATTAACAGCGCGATTAATCCTATCATCTACTCTCGCTTTGATCAAATAGTCAAGACACATTTTAAATCCCTTTATCAACGTACTAGCATCCGAAATCAAGAAAGTATGATCCGGGGAACACAAACCATGGATACAGTCCTTTGAATAGATGATGATGTCATGAAAATCTTGCCATATTAGCTGCCTATCTCATATTTTGTTTACAGACATTGAAAGGCTACTTGTATATTTAATGAGATTACAGTTTGCTCTTTGCATACGTATAATCTACATTAAATCGAATCAAATGTTTTCTTCTTGTTTGTTTATCTCTTATCTTTAAAAGCATTCTTACTTACTGAGGTTTTTAAATCAGTTTAACTTTTACAGTACTGAATCACATAAGATGGTGCTTTTAAAAAGAGTTTTACTTACATTGAATTTATGTCATTATTCTGTAGCCTTAAGCACTTGAAATGTAATCAGGTAAGCGTACAATTTAAGATGTATACTCAAGATAGCACCACAAGACGTACAAGAGTTTTTACAAATTGATCACTACAAATTTGTCTGATTTAATCTTTAAATACAGTACTAAAATTTAATAAATAAATTACCAACTGGTAACTTCTACTTGATTTCAATGTGTACTTTAATTAAGTTTATAAGTAGTACAATGCTGTTAAGTGATTAACCATTTAAAACTAAACTATTCTATTTCTGTTTCGATGTAATTTTCACAACCACAGCCTAAGCTATCTTATAGATACTGGTAAGTATGATGTTAAAAGATAAAAGTATTTAATATTCGAAATTAAACATCATTCAAGGCACTGCTGTAGCTTGCTTCTTTAGTTTTCGTTTATTTGCAAAAATAATTATTAAAACAAAAATGTTATGTGCTAACAGACCATATTTAATAAATAAACAAAATACTGATTATTTTTAATCATATGTTGGCGATCTTTCACAATTAGGATTTATTTTATCGTGGATAAATGTAATAACTAACCTTTATGAGAATGACGTTAGTTGAGAAGCATTAGAGATGCTTTTTTAGAATAGGAACGTAGCCAGAATTGTGGGCCACACAGCTCAGAGTTTACTATATTATCGATTGAAGAACAAACTGTCAAGTAGATCCGACCAACTTTTCCAAATTTTATTTCGTACACAACAGCCTGGACGATCACCAAATATAGTGCCAAGGTGAAATATACTTGACAAGTTTTTTGGAAAGTAATTTAGAAATAATTAATCATTAAAATAGTTAGTTTAAAATTCTATTTAAACTGAAAGGTATTCAAAATAACTTAATAAACTATATTAGATAAATATTTTCTAAATAATTCGAAAAATGTTAAAAAGTTATTTCGATTTAGAATTAGTTTAAAAACAAAAGTAGTTTTATAGTATTTCTGGGTTAATCATCATTGACTAACTTTCAGTTCAAGTACTCAAAGTGAACTAGTCATAAATATTAAATGATTTTAAAATTAAATTATATTTTCTCAAATCAAAGTCATTTTATCTCTTGCTTATTTAAATGTTATATACAAATAGTTTTATTATTTTCTTTGATTTTAAGTGAAGCTGTTTTATATTTTCAATCAATGTTGATTAAAATGAAATAAATAAACTAGTTAGCATTTCATTGATAAATTCAGGATGTGAAACAAATTCTTATAATAAATATTATTAATCATTTAAACTTTGGAATTCAAAAAATATTTTTTTAGATCAGAAACCTAATCGTCATTAAGATTCTATCTTTTCTACTATTTACTTGCTAAGGAGAAAGTGCTAAAAAAGTTGCTAATATTAACACTTATAAGTACATTTTAATTGATTACATTTTTTGTATGAATGAATTTTACAAGTATTCATTTTGTATACATTTGAAATTTGTTTGCTCTTATTTTATTTTATTTTGATAAATTCTAATTTTAAACTAAATATCAACACTCTGATAAATTATTCAGCTAATTTTTAGCAGCCAACTAGATACTTAGTTTTATTTATTTAACAATGAAAAGGTAAGCTGATTTGAGGTGATTTTTAAAGCTCATAAGACATAATACAAACACTGAAGTATTACATCTTATATACTGTTAGTATTTACTGCTTCAATATCATTCCAAATACATAATATACAAAAGAATACAATAGAAAGACAGTACAATTGAGATGCATGCTTTGATTGCGTTTGTTGATAGACGTTAGCTGATCAATAATTTAAAGAGCTGAAACCAATTCTTCTGGAAAATTTATGATTGACAAACGAATCAAGTCTAAGAATACTCGATATCTATCACTATAAAAAAGGTTTTAATTTAATTACTTCCTACTTATTTGATAAAAATGAGAATATTTATTTTGATCACCTGCAAGTAGATCTAAGATAACTATATCCAGAACTTCCCCCTGACCCTTTTTGTGAACCTAACATTCGCTGAACCATCAATGCATGATTATCTGTTGATACAAAGTGAATGTTTGGAATGAGTGAATAAAATAGTCACTAGTTACATCTAAACTGGGTGAATACGGAGTCAACCTCGATTAACTCCTGTAGTATAAGAAATGAAGTTTGGAAAGTTGATTCTTTTTTGTAAGTAAAAATTATTAAGGCTCCCTGAAATTATCAAATATTTTAGTGATTGAAATATATTTCTGCTTCGTACAAGCATAGCTGAGAAACTTAATCTACGTTCCCCTTTTACTAGTTTCGCGTTGTAGGTGGTTTCGGAGAATATTTTTGAAAAATCTTCAAGATCTTTCATCTTATCTTCGAGTTTATTCTTTTTGATCTTATCTTCTTCTTTCTATAAATTAATAAATAAATTTTTGAAATATTTGCAAACTTGTCTTTTTTTACCTCAAATTTTTTTGTTGTATTCATTTTTAAATCTTTAATATTTTTCTCAATTCTTGCAGCAGCTTGAAATCCTTTTTCATTATAAAACGTTTCCAGCCAATCATTGATAGTATCAAAAAGAGTTTTCTTCTGTTGATGTTCCAACACTTGGTGGCGTTCTTCTTCGGTAAGTGCTTCAGAAAAATGGGCATTATTGTGACGGATTCGATTATCCTAGTCAGAAAAAAACATCATTCAATTTAGATGAGATAAAAACTTTTAGAATATTACATCTTTAACTCCAAAGCAGATTTCTAATATCCGAAATTGAACACTTTGAAATCCTGATGCGGTTCCAAGAAACGGTCTATAAGACATAAAGATTAAATCAAGAAGACCTTGATTGAAAAAAATCCAAAATACCTAAACTTGTAAAATGTCAAAGGATGCATCGTCTCCAAGATACTAAACTGCTGTTTGATTAGCTTAAAAGTTAAATTTTAATAAATTTAAGATATTTTACTTCATTATCCGCAAACAACTTTCTACCAGCAATAATTTATCAAAAATAAGGATCAAAATTGTTAAGAAACCTTGAAAATTTTATTGACTCGATTGATTCGGTTGAAAATTGTTAATAAATTAACAGATTTCTGATCTTGTAAAATCTTTTTCACTGAATCCATATCATGCAAGATCTGTTTGAACCAAAGCTCAAAAGCTGAAATTTTTTTTCAAATCTAAAAAAATTTGCAATTTGACAAGACATTTGTGAAACCTTGGTGAGTAATAATGAACAACATCTCATCATGAATAGCCACTGGAAGCTTTTCTTCACTCCTCATGGCTTGACTCTTCAACAGTTTGTTTAACTAAATCAAAAGGAATTTTTTTATATAGAATTTGTTGAATATTAAGGCCACGCCCCGTTTTTGAATTTACGAAATAAATTTTTGTAAGAGACTCTAAAATAGATTTCTATGTAAATATAAGGAATCCGTGGGCTTAAAATAATCTTACCAACCTACTTCCTGTTTTGTTTAGAAACTATTTTTATCATTAGATAACTGCAAAGACAAAGACTTTAAACCTGGAGGTAGCTTCCATATGTAACACAGTCGTCGTCATCTTCATCATTATCACTTTTTCTGTAATGATTTTAGATGATTTCAGTATTCAACGTTTAAATTTCACTTTATTTAAAGCAATCTCAAGTTTTTAATAAATTATTTTAAAGGAATATTTCTTACTTAAAAAAAGGGCATGACATTTTTGATCAGAATCCAAAAAGTCTCTAGCAAATAATAATAAGTTGCTTTATTTATATATGATCAATCAATTGTATTACATTTAAACATCAACAACTTTCAGCTACTTAAACTAACATACAATGACAGTTCAGTTTTAAAAATGTTTGTATGGTTTATAGAGCTTATATATATCTGATATGCTTTTATATCAACTATTTTAGTTTTAAACCTTTTGGAAAATAATAAAAACTGCACGTAAAAAATAGTAACAACAAGTATTTCAAAGAATACTGAATAAAGCTGTAATTAAATATTAGCTACAGATTTATCTCCAACAAATTAAATAAATAAGTAATATTTATCATAAATTTGATACAAATTTTGTCAAAGCTTTCTGATAATTCATAAAACCATTTGAGGAAAACATTTTGACAATTGTGCATTTATAGTTATTTTATTTGAGTATTTTTCTGAGAAATTAACTTTTTTAGATTATCAAAAAATCCATTAACTTTTACATCCTTTCACCAACTCAATAATTGTTGATAAAGTTCAGTTGGTGGGCAAACATATTAGTGATTCTGAGTAGAAAAGAACTACTGCTTACTGAGAATTTCTTTTCAATCGAAAAAAGAAGAGAAATAAGAATCAGAAGAGTCATTTAACAAAATAATTAAAAACCTTGAAGTAGCTACATTTTGAAAAACTTTCTTTAAACTTCTTTCTAAATCAAAAACACCTTGAAATCTATTTTCCATTTTTTAGTCGGTTTTAAGTAAGTTTACAATTCAAGAATTAATAAAGTTTAAAGTTCAAAATCAAATAATTAGCTGAAAAAGAATAAAGTATGCTGCTTTTTAAAATAACTAATAAAAAATACTTTTTTAAAATCAAATTCGTCATTATAGATTACATCTTTTATAGTTCTTGCATGTACTAGTAACTATAAAACAATTATGTAAGGCACGTGACTAAGTTATTACGTTATTACGATGATTAATAATTGTGAGAAAATTATTTTGATAAATAACGATTAGTATGTAACTATAAGAAATATGATTAACTCTTTAGTTGAATGATCTCTTTCATCTAATGCTTAATCTGATTTTATTATTCTTTTTTTTTCGAATTAATTTTTTATCAAACTCTAAATAATGTGTTACAAAATGATTAGACAGTTTTATGCTTGCTGTCATTTTTTATTTGTGTCTTTCGACTATATCTTAAATTTTAATTTACAAAATCGTTTTGTTGAGTTTTCAAACTTTGTGAACAATATAAGAATAACCTAACTTCAGTTATTTTAACCTATCTTAGAAATCTCTGCTAAGCTGTTATTTTAATATTATTATATATAGTATAATAAAAATGTAATAAAAGCTAATACAATACAATTGTATCGCTGTTGTAGTTGTTTATTGACAATTAAATTCAACTGAATTCATGAATACGATATACAATACATAAGAAAAGAAGACAATTTACAAAGTACAAGCGTAGAAGTTGCTAAATCATTAAATTAATTACAACGTCATACGTGTCATTTATTTCATCATCATTTTACAATTTTTTGTAGTTTGTTATGAAAATGACTCGTTATATACAGCTTTATTCAAATTATTAAAGCGACTAACAACAGCGATAAGTATATTAGCGAGTCGTGCTACCTATAACACAGCGAATCAACGAATGACAACGGTATATACGAAAATAACGTTCAACATATTTACTACAGCGGTAAAATACTTTACTGTTATAACACAAAAGTTTATTCAACAGTCAAGTTTGTTAAATAGCTTTCAACACTTAATTCAATAGAGCTGTAGCTAACTGTATTCGATTATAAACTCTTTTTCAAAAATGAAAACTTCTTCAAGCTATTATAAGATTTCTGATCTAAATATTATTCGAATAAAAAAGCAAAACTTTTAGATAATTTCATAAACCGATTATGTGTAGCTGAAGCGAGGTGATAAGATCGAGTAACTGATATACTTTTGTATTTTTGCCTGAGAGTTGAGAGAGAAGTCCCACCAGATCGTCAAATACAGAAGACTATATGATTAAATCCAGGGTACTTGGGCATGATTTAAAGCTTTGTATCATATAAAGTGCAAGAAATAGGAAATTGAAGTTTATAACTATCACGATTGTAAGAAAAATAGAATTTGTGGAATCACGTAAATTCCGTAGATTTAAAATAAATTTAATTTCTTTTCATAAACTCATCTTATTTATGAAAATTTATATCTCAGTGATCTTATAAAAGCTGAACTTTTAAACCCATCAATAAATCTTTACTGAAGAAAAGAACTCTTCAAATATTATTCTTAAAGCTGACAAATCAAATTTAAATTAAGAACAAGCTAACTTGTACATTTGTAGAAATTCTGTCTCTTTTTCTAATAATGCTAAAAAATGGATAAGTTAACATGCAAAATACTATTTAAACCATTATTTAAGAGAAAAGCTCTAAATTTTATAAACAATTCATCATAAGATTTTTGTTTTTTTAAATTATGATCAAAATAGTTACAGATGGTTTATTTCAACAATGAATTAAAACTAATTCCTTCTTAAGCAGTCTTTGGCGTAATACTTAAAAGCTAAATCAATTTACTTTTGTACCAGAAAAGTGAAATGAATTTCACAACTTCAGAATTTCTTTATTGGTTAGGGTTTGGTATCTTTTGTTAATTTTCTTTACACAACTTGAACAAAATAGTTACTCAGTAATTTCAAATTAAGTCTCAATAAATGTATACACAGATTGATAATTAATCCTTTGAAACGACATGATCACACCTCAACTAATGTTAATTCATTCTAAAAAAGTATTTTGTAAGACATAGAAAGTTGAATGCAGCTGAAAAATATTTATAGAAAACTAAAATGTATTTCATCGATTGAAAAAATACTTAGAAGAAAAATAATCGTTTACAACAATGAAATCGCAAATTTAGAAAGTAATCAATAGACAAACAACACGTTTTGTTTGAGTTGCTTCTTTATTGTTAAAATATGTTTAAATAAAAGAATAGAATTGTTTACATATGAAGAAATTTTCTTTTTAAGACGGAGTATTTAGTAGTTGGTCATTCAGTAGATCTGTTTGTTGTGGTGCTACTCTAAAGAAATTAAGTTAAAGAAAGTTTAGCTTTAAGAAGTTAGAAGACATTAGATAACAAATTTTAAAGTTTTGTGCCAGCTTTATTTGCTTTTTGAGATTTGTTGTTAAAACTTAATAATTAACTTTTTTATAAAATCAAATAAAGTAGAAAATAACTCAAGAAAAATATTTTTGGTTTTCAACTTTAGTTTATTACATTTAAATATAATAATTTTAGATTTTGTGATGTCTACTTGTCCAATTGTAAGAACTTGTAATGGAAAAGTTAAAGGTCGTCAGTGTAAGTTAGCAAAGGCTTTAAATGCAAAGATAGTTTGGAACTACAGTTCGATTCCGTATGCTCAAGCTCCACGAAGGTTTGAAAAAGCACAGAAGTAAGTAAAAGTAAACAAAATACTTAACTGTATCTGTTAAACATTAATCAGTTTAATAGAGATTCAAGTCTCTTGAACATTTTATAAAATAAAAATTAATAACTGACAGAATTACAGAATTCTCTACTTTTATCAATCGGATGAAAGTTGTTTAAGTAGATCCCATCAATTTAACTAAGATTTTATAAAACTCAAGTTTATATTTGTAAACATTTATTGATTTCTAAGATTGGAAGATTGGAACGGAGTTTACGATGCAACAACACTAAGAGCTGCCCCTTTGCAAAGTAAAAATCTTGGAAGATCTTATTTTGAAAATAGTGTCATCAATAATGAGTTTGGAGATGACTTTCACAGCGTTAGCGAGGATTGTTTGTATCTCAATGTTTACACCTCAAACCCTGATGTAGATGCAAATATGCCGGTGAACAAATACTTTCTTCTCAGTAAACATAAAATAAAATTCTGATTTGAAAGGTTTTGTTTTGGATTTACGGTGGTGGCTTTCAATTGGGTGGCACTTGTGGATTTAACGGCCAAGTTATTTGTGGTCTACATGATATTGTTTTGGTTGTTCCAACTTATAGAATAAACGCATTTGGGTTCATTTCATGTGGCAAGGATTCAAGGTGGCCGGGAAATTTGGGTCTACATGATCAAATAATGGCATTAGAGTAGGTTTCACATGCACAAATAGATAATATTTTGAGTAATATTTGCTAAAACTTCGAATATTTCTTAAAATAGACTCTTATAGATTCAATTATAAGAATATTTTTAAACTTTTACAAATCAGATGGACACGAGATAACATCAGACGTTTCGGAGGGAATCCTAATAATGTGACTGTGTCTGGTGAGAGTGCTGGTTCCATATCTACTAGTCTTTTAATGATATCACCCTTATCAAGAAATCTTTTTCATAAATCAATTTGTCACAGTGGAACTTCGAATTTTCCAAGTGAGTCTACATCACAATAGTTTTATTCTCATCTCTTCTCTTAGTCCTTGTAAAAGAAAATAATGAAGAAGCGATGAAAATGTTCTTAGAGACATTAAATATATCAGAAACTAACCCTGAAATTTACATGAATACATTAAAAAGCTTACCTGCTCAGCAACTAATCGATGCACAAGATGATATGACAAAAGTTAGACACAACAAATAAAGGTTCATCTTTAATAAAGATCTTTCTAGAAAATGTGTGTCTTCAGTGTTTGTGTCGATGATAAGCTGTTCTTTGAGAATCCAATTGAAACATTACGAAAAGGAGAAGGTAGTAGTAAGCCTTTGATTGTAGGATCAAATAATAGTGAAGTTGATGGAATCCTTGGAACTGATGATGTTCCAGACTTTATGGAAGGTCTTACTGAAGATGAGTGTAAAGAGTTTATAAAAGGAATTCTTTTACTGACAGTTGAGGTGAACGACTTTTTTTCTTTTTATTAACAAACTGATAATCTTTGATTTTAGCCAGATCATATTGATGAAGCAGTTGATGTAGTTATCCAAGAATATAAGAGATTCTTAAACGCAGATGACAAGTTTAAATGGAATCACGTAGTTGAGTCTTTTATGAGAGATACCTGCTTCACGATGCCAACAATCGAAAAAGCGAAGATCTATTCTGGTGACGTCAACACTTTATCTACAATTATACAAATTGATGAACTTTCAGAGGCTTCCAAATCACCTGTGTTTATGTATCATATGACACAACAAATGAAATATGGACAAGATGATGAGTTGGGAAGCTGTAAGCAGAAGAAAACTGAATGGTGTCATCGTGATCATGCAGATGATATCATATTTACATTTGGATATCCATTGATGAATGGTGACTTCAACATTCCTGATGTTAAGTTTAGTGAACAAGAAAAACAACTGAGTTTAAAATGGATGAAATATTTGACTCAATTCATGGAGTCGGGGTAATTACAAATATTTCATTGCAAATAATTTATCAAGCTTTTTGAAGCGCGCTTGAAATATTTTTTCAGTAATCCGAATATTGATGGAAGTCTTAACTGGCCTTGTTTCAACTCTATTCATCAGAAGTATCTGATTGTAAATGAATATTTAAAGATTGAAGAAAGATTATTTGAAGATCGATTCGAAGTTTTCTCTCAAAAATTACACATTGTAGTTCCTTCAGTTCTTTACTAATTCACAGAATCTTCAAAATCTGATTTATATTTTTTAATTATTTTGATTAATTACGCTTCAAAACCATTTATATGAATTACAAAATCGTGTTAGCTTGGCTGCGCTTTGCTAGATAGAGATGAATAAAATGATATCAGAAAAAAGAGAGAAAGTTTTAAGAAGAGAATGATAAAGTTGTAACTTGAGAGGAGTTTCTATTTTCACTTGTCATCTTTCAAGTAATTAAATTAAAAAATTGTAATAATAGAACAAGTTTAAATGTTTATGGACATAATCAGTTGTCAAAATTTTTAGAGTCTTAAAAAATACTTCAGTGTTTTTATCATCAAATTCAATATCTATAATATTTCATCTTTCACAAAAATTTCTTTTTTTTTCAGCTGAAAAAAACTTAAATTAAAGATTGTCTAAGCGCAATAATAAGTCCATTTCAATTTTACATTGGGTATAGTTTTAAGTAATAAAAATTGAATTATCTTTCACGTTGGTAAGTCAAGTTTTAGATTTATTCAATTAGAAATAGAAAACTATTTTCAACTAATCCTTATTTTAAACAACTTTTTGAAATAAATCAAGAAACTAAATCTGAAAGAGCGGTTCTGCTCGAAAGCAAGAACTGACCGAAGATTTATTGAGTAAACATACAAAATTTAATACCAAATGAACAGTATGCTATTACGATATTTACAATCATAATATTCAATATATCAAAAACAAAGTATAAAAAAAACTCACTTTTCAATAAAATTTAGTTTTATTTTCTCAAACTCTAGATAATTTTATTTTAATTACTTCCGTTTTTTGTTATTTTTTAAAAAATTTTTATACGTCTTGAAGTTTTTGCTTAAATTAAGTTTACAATTTGATTATGTAGATCATAAGATCAAACTTTACTTGGCATCAAATTAAATAGATACTAAATATAAAAGTTTTCTAAAGAATTTTTATGCTCTGAAAACCCATTTACAGATTTAAAGTTAATTCAAACAGATCAATTAATAAGATTTATATAAATTACATTTTGAAACATTTTTTAAGACCACAAGCAAAAAATTTAATATATCTTTTAAAGATTATGGTTTGTGGTTCTTACATAAAGTTTAATTTTGATTTTAAATGACTAAAGTAAAAATACTTGGATATGTTACTTTTTTATTCCAAAGAAGAAATATTTCGAAAATTAGTTCAGCTGTTTATCACATGCTGCTAAAACTTGTCAAACATAGTAATATATTTATAATTTCATCACGATTTATACTTAAACATGCTTTTAAACTCAAATACCGACTTTGTTTGGATTCAAGTTAATGCTAAAAGTGTCATAATAGAATATTTAGTAATATTCACTTTGCATAAACTCTTAAGTAGATATTAAATTAAACTTCTAAAATAATTTCAACATGAATTCGATCTATACTAATAATCATTTTATTTCAGAAAAAGTTTATTCCAAATTCCTGAATTTCAAATTATCAAAACTTTTCTTTCTTATCTAGCAACATTAACTTTAAAGATATTTTGTTATTGTCTTTATATTATCGAAAATATGTTATTGATTATTCAAATATTTTTCTATTTTTTCAATTTAGTTACTTTTGATATAAAAAAGCTAAAATTAAAATTGAAAGAAATTATATTTAGCGAATTTATTATATCTTAGGGTACAAATCAACATCACGAAATTATTTGCTCAGCAAATTTTTCTAAAATTAATAATGCTAAAATTTTAATAAGAATAACTCAAAAATCAAATAATTATAGAATAAATACAATATATTAGAAACTTAATTAGGTGTTGAACAAAATATTTAAAATGACGAAAAAAAAGTTTCAAGAAATCAACTGAATAAAGAAATAAGGTTTGTATTTTTTGATGTTGTAATTGTTCTTTAGAATGCTTTTAACTATCAGTTTAAAATATTATCAAACAATTTTTCAATTAGCTTTTATTCTGCTAAGAATAAATTCTGCATAAAATTTTAAAGGTTTGAAAATGATTCCAGTTCTTAAAAATTTACTATGTGCTAAATTATTATTTTATTTTTTAAGATAAATTGTTAAATAAACAAACTTTTTTTGTCAATTCGTCTAGGCCTTCTACATCTAACCTTTTAGCTAAGGTCACAAGACATATTTTACAAAAAAGATATATTGAGTATTAAGAATGAAATTATTGGACTTAAGTTGTAAAAAGAAATAAACCCTTCACATAAATAAAACAGCAAAATTATTGAGTTTGAGTAATAAAAAAGGATGTAGAAAAAGTATGTTTGCATTTAAACCACTTTCATTGTTGTGTACTTATAAGTGAACAGAATTGAATGAAAGTGCAAAGAAGTTGGAATGAACGAATTTCAGTTTTATGTCTCAAGTGTTCACTTATTGTCAATAAAGTTTGAAATGAAATAAGTTTGATTTTTCTAAGCTCTAAACCTTTTAGATTAAGATTTCTTTAAACTTTTCTACTTATCTAAAATCGATTAAGTCTAATGATTATACCTTTATTTGATTTTGAGCAATAGAATTTTTATTTTCAATTCAATTTCGTGGTTTGTTTAAGTAATTAGGGTAAAAACTTGCTTTATCAATACAAAAGAAACTTAAGTAAATAAAATAATTCCACTTTCAAGCAAAAATATTTTGATATCTATTGAAAGTTGAAAATATTTTTCTAGAATGTGAATTCAAGTTTAGATGAGAAAGTAAACTTTAGATAAAATTCTTCATCCGCTAACTGGCAATAGAGAGACTAATTGTTATGTATGGACAGATATAGTGTGAGTAATTGTATCTGATATTTCATTTTGAACTTATCAAGATACAGATCAGTTGATATAAAGCAGCTCTAAGAACTTGTAATGTATTTGAATAATTTAATTAGAAAATGATGTTTTAAGAAATGTTAATATAGATGATATAAAAGTCTTTTTTTATTAGATATAAAAATAAGTATTTACAAGATTTTTATAGGAACTTGATGCCAAAAAATCGAGTCAAATAACTAAATATCTTAACCGCAGTTCAAGTGATTCAGGTTCAACAAGCAAATATATACTTCATCATTACTTAAGATGCTAGAGAATAAGATTAAGTATTCGCGTAAATATTTAACCAAAAATTAGAATTAGAATCAGTCAATTCAAGTGTGAGAAAAAGGATTGAGAGAAAATAAAGTTTTGAAAAAGAGACTTAGGAGCCTGAAGCAACAAGGCAAGCGTCGTTACAGTCCACTGCACATTGCTGTGTATGTTCTCACTTGCAAAAGTTCTAAACGAAGGTCTACGGCGTTGCCAGCCAAGCCAGCCAGCCAGCCAGCCCAAATTTAAATAAACATTTTTTTTTTGTCTTGTGTTATAATCTGATTTGAGATTGATACTTGAGTGACATAATTTGAATAATTTGTAAAAGTTGTTTCTATCTCGTCATCTGATTATTTGTCAATAGTTTTTATTTAATGTAAGAATGAATTTTCAGTTATTTTTTCTAGTGAAGATGTAATAATCAATATTAGGAAGTTAGGAAGAAGTAAGCTAATCAACAAAATCAATGTTTTGTAATAAAATATGTAGAAAAGTAAACATCACTTTTTCGTTTTTGTAGAGATATTTTAAGATCAATTTTTTGAATGTTTTTTTACCAGTAATATGTATTCACCTCAAGGTAAGTTTTCGAATTCAATATTGGAAACTTTGTTGAAATCCTCGTAATACTAATGTCATAACAATTATTCAATCAAATCTTGTTGTAAAGACTTTAAATAAACATTTAGTTGTATTACTCCAAAACCATCTGTGAAAAGATGTCAGTTTGTTTACACCAACCCTCTCACTAACTCTTAGATTAAGTTTGAACAACTTTCGATGACGTCATAACATCATGATTCTATCTCTTTCAACAGGAAACTGCTTCCAGCAAGACACAGGAACAGCAAGTACCCTTAAAGGGGTCTTTCATCAACTCCCTGGTTCACCTCATCATAATCTACGTCACAAACACTGCTCGCCTCATCAACAATACTCTTATGCAAGTCTACCTCTTGCGTACGCGACAACTGCTCCCACAACAACAACAACAAACGAACAACAACAACAACAACAACAGCATGTCGTATACGCTGAAGTTGGTGCCAAGACCCTACAAATTAACCCTGCCACAGGGAGACGTTATGATAACAACCAACAACTGTTATTGCGCCCGCGACCTGTTTACGCGCGACGCGTGGATTTGATGATGTCCAATCAACATCAGAGTCCGATCCCGCGAAGTTTGAGCCGTGGAAGCTCCTGTAAATCATCTTCATCGTCCATGGACGAAGTGGTCGAGTTGTCAAGTGGAATTGGACTAAGTAGCCCCGCTAGTAGTCCTCGAGGTAGTTTGTCCGTGGACGATTCTTGCTGTCTTTGTGGTCACAGCTTCGTTGAAGAAGGAGCATTTGCGTTACCATGCCAACACTGCATGTGTAAAAAGTGCATCGACCAGATGATGACGTCATCGCATCGACGCGACGTTGATTTTGTAGCACTGAACTGTCCTGTTTGTCGTGAACCGTTTTCACTAGACCGTAAGGGCCGCCAGAAGGTCGAGGGCGAGGCACAGAAAAGCAGGTGGGGCGATGACGTCATTGATTACGTCATTAATACTATGTAAACAACTCGTATATATTAACATTATGATGGGTGAGTGCGTGTTTATTGAAGCGTAAAGTTTGTGTGAAACGACATTTCTTACACGCTTCACTGACTCCGAAACAATTGCTGAAGAGAAAAGCGCTTCGCCGTTTCCATTACTCGATGACTACGTCACACGCGCTTTTCCGCTTTTCGAAACACACGTGACGGCGCTCTTATGTCACTACAGCAACGAGACAAGCAACTTTGTATTCTCAGCTCCAGCGAGGAAAGTCTATTACGGAAAGATCAGAATGAAGCGAACAAGCAGAACAATCAAATTGTTGCATGTCAATATTGTGAAGTGGAACCAGCCCAGACCGCCCAGCACGCTTGTGTTACTTGTCGGGCTTTCTACTGTGACATATGCCTGCGGACCACACATCCACGAAAAAAACCTTTTATCAATCACAAAATAGTAGGAGCTTCAAACTTCAACGATGGTACAATGTCAACAATAACAACAACAAACAGCCAACAACAAACAGCAACAACAACAGCAACAATCACATGTTGTAATCATAATCAGGTCTGAAAGCAAATTCTTCTTAAACTTTCTTCCTTAAATCGATCTCTATCAAGTACTCTTCAATTTGTAACTTCAGATTGACCGCCAATGATTTATGACGTAATAAACGCGCGACTAAAAGCCGAACAATTTGTCTGAGAGGGTTTAATTACACAAAAAGCAAAGTTTCTAATTTGTTGAAAATTCTTATCTTTTGTTACTGTAGAAACCCGCGGAGGTTTTCTGTTCTAATTGTGACAAGTTGCTCTGTAAGAACTGTGGTTTGATGGAATCACATGACTCACATTACCTTTGCAATCTCACCGAGTGGTCACGAACTAAGAAGGTGAGTTGCTGACGTTGTTAGTGATTATTGTGATCAAGAAGTCAGCCGACTTAGACTTTGATGAAGTAGTCTTAACTTTAAAGACAAGTTCATAGATCATTAATTTCAATGATCCTTGTTTACTCTCATCTATCATCTCTACTTTTTATAAAAGTTCTTTCAATTGAATCAGGTAACTCTTCAGTATGTTTGGATCAACTACTCTTATAACTTTCTACACAAGTACATCTTAACACAAATCTTCAATACATTTTCTAAATTGTCACGAATGACTTTGAACCTGCCAACGAAAATTTATCAAATTTTAACTTTCTTTTCAAAGTAATAGATGATAAAAGCTCCTTAAAAATTCTCTAATCTCTTATTTACTTAGAAATAATTATTTTGAAGTTCAACAATTTTTTGAAGAACAATTTACTGAGTAAATAGAAGTTGAATATGATTACACAAAATGCTTCTTGTGTGAGAATCTTATGTGTCAACAGCAAATATTTTTCAATAGAATGAAAAAGTCTTTACCTACTTAAAAATGTTTGCTGAAAAATAAAAATCTCTAATTACAAATGAATTTTTAACTTTTCTTTGAAAAGCAATAATTTCATTTTATTGATGTAATTGTAGGTCGATATGAAAAGTGATTTGCTACGATTAGGGAAACAGAGTTTCGAGTTAAAAAGAATCATTGAAAGTCTTCAAGAATCATACAATCAAACGGAGGTAATTAAAATTTCGAAAACTCTTTCGACCATTTTCTTCAGGTCCTAACATCTTTAAAGACTTTTCCCCAACAACTAATTCCAGATTTAATTCTTTCAACTTAGTGATGACGTCACTATTAACCTGTATGTTGTATTGATATCACGTAATGTGACGTCACATGACACTGTCGAAGAGCAGTGAAGCGTGAAGCGAATGGTATAAATCGAAATCATTGAAGCAGAACGAAACTAAACTCATCAATAATTCTTTGCTTTTTGACGTAGTGGTTTCCGCTTATATGTAAATGACATCACAAAGACGCGCTGTCACCTGTTGTATTTCGACAGACTGCTTCAGATCACCAAGAGAGCAAACTTATCACAGAATGTGACGTCCTCATCAGAATCATCCAGGATCGTCGTGACGTCATCACTTCTAAAATTCGCGAAAGCAAAGTGAGATCCGTCAAAAAAATTGTGTGTTCATTGATGCGTGACGATCGCGTGTTTCGGACAAATCCCGTCATTAATTCTCAACTAAAACTTTCGCGAAACTACTCGAGCGTGAAATCGGAAGTTTGACGTCATCATGATTAAGTCGCAACTTTAATCACGTGATTTGTTGATGACGTAGGCAACAAGACTTTGTGCGCTCTCTCAAGAGATCTCATTTGCGCGTGAGAACTTGGAGATGATGACGTCAGCGATGAAAGGCGCTCGTGACGTATGCACGTACGAAGATGATCTTCCACGGTTGGATATGGTCAGTAAATCTTCTTCTTCAATTTTGCTCTTTTAACTTCTCTCTTCTTTTTTAGAACACAAAGAACGCAGCTGACAGGTAAGAGATTCGATTGATTGCGTCATCACTAGGTGACGCTGAGTTGTGCAGATTGAGTGAAGCGATCCAAGCAGCCAAGCAAGCATGCAACTGCAAGTATGACGTCATCAGACATCGACCAACCAACTTCAACTTGGATTTTTCCAAGCAACGTCTTGCATTAGAAAATTTAGATATTTTAGAACGTGAGTGGACATCAGTCATATTGACGTTGCCATGGCAACTAGTGATCTCATTTTAGCGCCTTCGTTGCCAAGGATATGTGATGAACTTTGTACACAATCTCATGATAAAGTGACGCTACAATGGCGATCATCAAATCCAGAAGATGTTGATTGTTACGAGTTACAATACGCCATTGACAACCAATCACCTTCGAGAATAAAACCCGATAATTGGATGGTACGTCACAACAGCTTCCTGCCTCTCGACTGAATCTTCACTCGTCTTCAGATTGTCCCAAATATTCGCGATCGTCATTATACGCTACACGGGATGCAGACTGGGACACGTTACGTCTTTGCAGTTCGCGCTATAAACCAGGCTGGATCTAACCTCAGTGACGTCATCACCATCAAAACACTCGGTTTATTTGGCGCTGATGACGTCATGACGCTATTTTAACAACGAATTTAACAGGAATTCCGTTCCACTTCGACCCACATTCACTTCATAAGAAATTACGAATCGTAAACCACAGCTACTCAGTGATGCGTGACGAAAGCCAGATGAAAAGCGGTAAAAGTGACGCAACCTTATATGGTGTTGCTGGTAATGTCTCGATCGACAGTGGACGTCATTATTGGGAGGTGAGTGTGACGTCACTGATGACGTATGATTATTTGTATGCCCTTGGTTTCAGGTTGTAGTTTGTCAGAGCACGATATATGCTCTCGGCGTCGCCCATGCAGACGTCGCGCGTTATGACTGGGTCGGTAAGAATAGCAAGTCGTGGGTCTTATCCAGGTGAGTTGTGACGTCATATAGATGGTTAAACTGGTTGGCTGTGGTTTACAGGAACAACCAGTGTTGGTCTGCGCGCCATGACAATAAGGATGTTATTTTACTGTCACCAATTCCCTTTCCCAAAAAAATTGGTTTGTTTTTCTTCTTTTTTGCTTTTAGTGTTTTGAAATTCAATTGAGTTTGTGACACGCTTCAACAACTTTTCATTTCTGTTGGTTGAAGAAAGTTCATTTTACTTGAAATTTAATCTGATATTATTGAAATTCTGTTGAACTAGACTTTGCGAGCGTTATACCACACAAAATTTATTTGTTGTTCTCAAACACTCTGAGATAATTAAAATTTTCGGTTAAAATGGCTCCACTGCTTATGACGCTACCAGGCAGCCAGTTTAATTATCACAATTGAGTATTGCGGGTTAATATTAAAAAATTTCATTATCTACAATAATGTAAAAAAGGGGAATTACCTTCTTTAAACAAACAAAGTGGTCGCGACATATTCTGGCCCAAATATTTGTTAGAGATCGATTCTGTTTGTTCTGATGATGACATCACAAAAGCAACAAACTAAAATCGACAAAGAAGGTAGTTTTGGTGTCAATTTATTTATGACGTTATCAACGATAAAAAATCAAATATTAAAAGAAATAAAATTGAATAAAAAATAATTTTGATCATTTTGGAAATTGAATGATTCACGAGAAAGCAAAATACCGCAAAGTTAAATGGTTTCACAGAACAAAGAGTTTTCATTTTTCATTTGTTTGTGTTTGCTGGTTGGTTTCTGGATAAATTCAAATCAACTGCCTTATTGTCACCTTTTACTGAGAAAAATCTTTTCAAAAAGAAAACTTTTAAAAAAAGTCAAAAAAACAACTTGAGAAATAAATGTTGGGATAAAAATTGTGTTATGAAAACGTTTAATTATTCCTTCAATCAAAATAGAAATAAACAAACTTGATAAACTAAATAAATAGTCGCCTAAGGAAATAAACTGACAAAAAACTGCCGTATCAAATGACTTGTTCGTGTAGAAAGCTTGTTATCGAATCATACTTCTTTACAGGTATACTCTTGGATTACGATAATGGTACCTTATCTTTTTTCGATGGGGCGAGCGGTAGAAAACTGCATACCTTTAACCCTGGGACCTTCCGAAAACCTTTACGCCCCTCTTTCGCCCTTAATAATCGTTCCTTGACCATCAACACAGGAATTGTAGTTCCAGATCATCTACAACTGACGTCATAACCACAATATGACGTCATGTACTGGTGCACTTACATGGTGTTATTTACGTTATCTAAAGAGTGCAATTTCCTTTTAAAATTTTATTAAAATGATTTCTTTGTAAATAAAAATCGTTCAGTAAAATTTCAACTTTGAAATTCTCTTTTTTAGCACAAATGCTGTAAATTTGCGGGAAATGAAAATTCTTTTGAACTAATTTCTAATCTTTTTACTCAGCTCATAAAATCTTGTTCTTCTTTTTTCTGATACTTTGATGAAGGAAGATAATCTTTCTTTTATGATAAAGATTTCCAACAAACTTTTCCAACTCCTGCAGATAACTTCGTATTTTTAGTCACTTTTTCGCCTTTTTATTGACACTGCAGGTTTCGTGTCAAACTTATATCTTACATCATAGACTAGAAGGTCACGTGGTCGCTTTGCTTGAATATTACAAATAAATTTATGGAAAATTTGTAATTCTTTCAAATTGTTTTCTTTTTTATTTACAACTAATTGCAACGGAACTGATATTTAGCTGCAGGCCTTAAAATGAAGTTTTAAAAACATTTTTTTTGCTGTTAAAATGTTTTTTGTTAGTGAGAGATCTCTAAAGGTTGATATCGAGTTTTTTAAAAGTCAATCTGTCTGAACTGAATATTTGTTTTATTCAAATATCTTACAACTTTTTTAAATAGTTTTTTTTATCTTATTTTTCTATAATTTTAATAAAATAACAAGAATGGAAAAGTTGAAACAAAATGTTTTTTGTTGAGTTTCTAAAATACTTCATTTATCAAATTGACATTTTACAGACTTGTTTTAAATACAAGCTTCATTATTCAAACATTATTTATGACTGATTTTAAATCAAACAAGTCTGAAAATGTTTTATTGTTGTTCAAACTTCACTTTTCATGTAAAAATCTTGCAGTAAAACTTAACAAATCATTCGTGAAAATATTTCACTTTTTACTGCTACTAGCGGAGTTGTTATTCAAAAAACCAACCGGCTGGTGGCGCTAAATGCCTAAAATCTTGAACACATGCTTCATTCACATCAACAACAACATGCAAAAGATCTCAAGATCCTATTTACATCTTTGGATCTTCAAGGATCTTCTCTTGTACCTCCATACCCGATTCCAAGATCTACATCTGATATCAAGTGTGATTGATCTCCTTTTTTATCTTCAATGATCTTCGCTTGTTCTGATCTTCCAACCTCCGCATCACTTGATGTTAAAGATTGTTGATAATAGCGTTCAGAAACGCGATGTTCTGCTCCCAGATCTGCATCTAAGTCTCCATCAAACTTTTCGTAAGTGACACGAGATTGAGGGGCGAGATGAAGATCGTTGTAATATCTCCGATAGATGCGGAAAGCAATGATAAATCCGAGACCTTCGGCTCCTTGAAAGATTGCATAATAAACGGGAAAAAGAAAATACGCCCCCATGTGGCGACTTGCAAACGCCATCTTCAAAATAGTCGATGCCAATTGGCTGTTTTGACTTCCGGTTTCCACCGCTGTCAGCAACAATTTATTGACATAATCATGACGTCATCAACGCTACTTACCGACAGTTCTGCGGCTGGCATCAGGAAGACCAAAAGTGGTCGCTGCAAGATATCCGAGTGCATATCCAAACAAGGGCATCAAAATTGCGATAAAGTAGCAGCTGGGAGAGATGGCATCGAAGATCAGGCGGCCGAAGACGATACAAGAAAGCGTCATCAGCGCGATGAACGCCGTCATCGCCCCGAAGAGAGAGATCTATAAAGAAGAAGATGAAGAGAATGAGATGAGATGTTAGGGAACCTTCATGATGCTATTTGCAAGCTTTTCTGAGTATCTTTTGATTGTGAGTCCGAGAAGAACCGGGAACAGAGTGAGAAAGAGAGTTAAGATGATTCCTCCAAAAGGAATGAAGCTTCCAATCTCTTTGATTCCGATCCAATTTGTTCCGTAGATGAAGATACAAAGCGGCATAAATATCAGTGCAAGTAAAGTGGATGTTGTGGACATCAAGATGCTGGAATGACATCATCATTTACGTCATCTTCAATCTCAGAAATCAATTTTATTGAGTTTTGGAAGTCACGTGACAAGTTGCGATCGATTTTTTTGTTTATCTGCAAACTTTTCAGCTACAAACCTTAGATTCATATCTCCGTATAAAAAAAAAGTTAAAATATTCGAAAGGTTTCCACCAGGACAGCTACCTGTCACTATGACAGCAATGGCCGAGGTTTTGTCCAGTCCAAATGTCTTAGCAGCTAAGAAAGCCACCAATGGCATAATTCCGAATTGACAAGTTGATGCTATCGCAATTCCTAAATTAGAATTTTATTTAATTTAGAGCCTCTTGAAATATTTCAAATTTTTATCGATTTTTAAAAATACTTTCCAAAAGTGCGACTTCAAAAAAGAAAATTGTGATACTAATAAAAGATTTGACGTAACTTGAAAATACTTGAAATAAAACTGAAGTACATGCCTGTTGGTTGAAGTAGATGCCCTTGGATAAGTTGCAGATCCAAAGTACATCCCAGACCAAGCATAGTTTGAATGACCACCAAAACTAAAATACAATCTATACTGGTATTCAAACCTTCAGAATTTTCTAATCTTGTCAATAACTCGTCTATCACATCAGAATTTTCGGTTGTCATAGTGACGTTACTGCTGTCAAGACCCGCTGTTGTCATGGTGATGTTCGAAAACGAGGACATTTTGTTGTTGCTCGTTGACAAATGAAAGCCAAGGTTGTGAGTCACCACTTGCTCCAGCCCTTCTGCATTTGCTCACTTGCTCTCACGCCCTCTAGTGACTGTGTGTGCACGTGATATGTGACGTCACTAACGTTTCAAAAGTTAATTACTCTGAAGTGAACCAGCTCATGAATAATAGAAAAGTTGTGAAAAATGTTTGCTGATCGATTTTCATTTGAAATTGGAAAAACGAATTTATTATCAGCTACTGTTTTTAATCCTGATCAAGATTTCAGATATTATCCAATCAGAAAGCTTGAAAAAAATCTAGAGATTTTCAACTTTCTTAAGAATCAAAGCAAAATTGTATTATTGAGTTTTGGAATTTAATAACTTAATTTCCATTTGATTTGAGTTTTCTTAAAATATTTTCAATTAGAGTTATCTTTAGAAATATATTTTGTCATCTATAAATATTTTTATTCTTTCAGAAATCATTTTTCTTAAATATTTAAAATGTTTAAATATTTGTTCATCAATATTTACCTTTGAATCAGTTAGTACCTAATGACAAACAAACATTTTTAACTTGGAATTTATTGATTTAACTTTATTATAAAATTATTTTGTTTCCAAGTGTCCCCACTTTATTATATTTCATCTAAAAACCACTTTTAACTCTTTTCTATCAGTTTTCAAAACATCTTACTTCATTTAGAACCTAAACAAGATCGTAAGAACTCTTCTTGTATCTTCTCTAAACCCACCTCCTAAAAATTTGTTGTACTCCTCAATAAATTATTCCGTAAATTGTTTCTTTAAATATTGATGATTGAGAATTATTGCTTCGAATTACATGTAAATGTTGTTTTTAGTTTAAATAAATCTTTAAGCTTGATTAATCTTGACTTTATAAGTGATTATAATAATCTGTATGTATTAAGAGTTTATCTGTTGTGATTTGAAGCAACAGATATCAGTTGATTTGCTTTTTTGAGTAAAAGTCAACTCAGAATTTACTATTAAAATAAATTCTTTTTTTTCACAGTTATATGTTAAATTGTTAAAGTTTATTAAGAATATTTTATGAAAATAAAATTAATTATGTTCAGTAGCTTAGTTATAAAAACTACAAACATAAAAATATTAATTAAAAAAAGCATAAGAAAATGGAACAGAATCTGGAAAAAAGTTTAAATTATAAGTAAGTTGTAATCTAGAACAGCGTTTAAAGTATATTTATTTGATTTTAAAAACTTAAAAATATAAAAAATTATTAATATAAAGTTGATGACGAGCGATTAATTTATGTTAGTTACCAAAATAATTTAACGAAAGACATTAATGCAAAAAATTACATCTTTATAATTTTTAGTTCTTTTTATTGTCACCCTTACATTTGAGGATATTTAGTAATTAATCTCAACTGTAAAAATTATTTACTGAAATTACCAAAAAGTTAGTATAAGAATTATATAGTGCAATTTTTAAATAGCTTTATAGAAATTAAAATAAAATAGTTATTTTATTTCGAACAATTTGTAAGGCCCTTTCCAAAAAGTTAAAACTTAACCTGATTTTGAATTTGCTTATAAAATATTAAACAAAATTTTATTAACTTTTTTTAATCGATGTAACTAAACATCTCAATCAAAACAGGACTTCTTATGTGTACAACTTTGAATTAATTCTAAATATTTGGAAACTTCACGAGAAAATTATTTCTTAACTATTTTTACATTATTTCAGTTTTATAAGCTTGTGTATATACATTTTCTAAAAGATTATTTAACGTTCAAACATTAAAATATTTTCAAAAAGACCTCAATCTAAAACTTCATAAGATTTGCTACGTTTGAACAAAAGGTGTTTTTAAATAATACTATCAGATGAAAATTAGGAAGATTTCGTAAAAGTACAAGCTTACCATGACCTAAAAGAAAATCTGAAAACAAAGCTGACATTTTAAAGTACTAATCTTAAGTTGCAGTAGAAACTGAGCAATTAAATTGATGTTTGTTTAACTAGTTTCAATCAAACAGTTTTTAGCTCACAAATAATGACACAATTCTTTCGATTAAAATACAAATATATACCAAATAGAGCAGAAAAACTGTTAAAGAACAATTTGAACTTTCTTTTGAGATGTGTAAAGTTTCATTACATCCATTTAATCAATCAATGCAAATTTATTGATGTTATCCATGTTGGCTTTTAGGCATCGATTGATAAAAGTTTAGAAAATCAACTGAAATGCTAACTTCAACTTTTGTATTTAATTCTTGAAGTTGTGTTTGAAAACTTTTTATGATTATTTCTTTTTTGTATTTTAAAATATAAAACTTAAAACACATCAACATTTAATTATAAATACAAAGAAATAGTGAACATAAAATACAAACTAACTTTTGTAGAATGATTAACAGAATATATTTAGAGCATAGTTACAATTTAAGCAAAAGATTTTTAAAACCATATCATTTTCTGTGAATGCTAAAGTAAACTTTCAATTAACTGAAACTGACTTGATCTGAAATGTACACGAAAATGTATTGATCTGAGATAAACATGTTTCTCTTTTTTATTTACTTTTTATTTCTCTTCAGTTTTTAAACATATGAACTGTTTCAAGTAACTCCAACTGACGAGCTCGGGTAGAAGCAGCGTTAATGTAGCCATTACAGAATATATTTAAAATTATATCATTCTATATCTGAAAGTTTATTTTTAAACTGATCAATTTTTATTTCTTTCGATTCCTATTAAAGTAATTTTTCTGGATAGCTTCAACTAGAGCTAAAATCAACAACTAATAAGGATTCATAACTATTTAATTCTATACAATGCAAATTTCAAATGGCTTGACAATATATCAGTAAACGTTTAAAGTTTCTTTTTATTGTTTTTTATTTTTTAACAGCTCATTAAATTTAGTATAAAAAATTTTGAATAAAGTTTTGAAAATTAATGAACCATCTGATATAATTTGTATCCAAGAATTTGTTGAACACTCTATTTCAGTTCTAACCGCATATGGCAAATACTTAGAAAGGAAATTTTATTTATAAGAAACATCACCAAACGTATCCGAAAGTCTTGAAAATGCAGAACACTTTCTAGAAGTGATGATTTTACAATTTTCAATCAAAATCTCACTTATGTATTTGTCTTCTTTAAAAACGGTTTTTATTTTTTAGCTAATTTATTTTTAAAATGTTGGAAAAGACATTATTATTTAATATATAAATAATAAAATCAGCAGAAGAACCAACTTCAGCAACATACACAGACACTTTACTCAAAGTTATCATCGCTAAAGAATGGAATCTAATAATTACTATAAATAGACTTAATTTTTGAAATTATCGAATAAGAATTACTTTAAAGAATCAGTAGATAAGTGACATTTAAATCAAAAAGTTTCACAATATTCAGTCTTTAAGTAGTTTTGACTTTAGCAACAAATAAGTAATGTTTATAAATTTTGTTGATTGAGACCAACAACTTTGAATACTTGAAAAATTGATGTAAATGATTTGTAGAAAAAAAAATAGAATTACAAAATAGTTATGAAACTAATTGGTCATATGGATTTTGGATGTTGCCTAAGGCCGATTACAAAAAACTATTTCACTGATAGAAAGTAAAAAGTTAAGTGGAAAAGTAAAAATTAAAGTTTGTATAAAGTAAATAAGAAAAAATATTTTAACATTTTTTTAAAATGAAAGAAAGTTGACATGATAATTATGTCAGATGTTTTAGATAAAAAAAGAAAATTGCTGACGTCTTCATCATAAAGATGGCTGTTAACATAAAAAAATAAGTTAATGAAAGAATCTGGTTTTAGAACTCAACGCAAGGTTGAGATTCATTTTTTTAAAGTTTAACTGAGTACTTTAAGGTAAGTATTAATTGAAGTAAACTCTTTACTTGGAGAAATAGTTACAATATAATCCTCTAAAGTTGATGCTTAAATTTCATATAGATAGTTTCATACGTTAGAGTTTTTAAGACATACAAAAACATTCAAAATTTAAGTTATTATCAGTAAAAAAGCACAAAAAAGCATGCTTACATTCAAAATACAAAGCAAGGATTTCTCATTAACTGAACGTTCATAAGATGTAACCGTTTTCTTCAGCCAAGTACACTCAGGAACAGCTCTCATTCTATTCTTATTATTACTATAGAAAGCTAAAGCAGACTCCAAATAAGGGTTTGATAAAACAATTATGTATGGTTCTGCATAATAATGTTAATGTTTTTATGTATAGCATTTGATGATTGGTGATTTTTATAACGTTATTATTGATGGATGATTTATTCAAAAATTTTCTTTTAATTTTCTATACTTCAAACATTATTGAGAAACAGAACCTCACAGAGTGAACCTGTATTTAGTGAAAGCTCCAAAATAAACAAAAGTACAAAAACTTTTAAAAGCCGAATGAATACTGCTGGTAAACAAATTAATCATTCTACAGAATATTCTCTTGGCTAAGAAAGTCCTGAATATGTTGTTAAAAATATTTTTTGTTTAGAGAATATTTATTGAATCTTTAAAAAAATAAGAACTTTTTTCTTTAAACTTATAATAAATAATAAAAAGGAAACCAATATTTTTATATTTTTATACATCTATTGTCTTATTGAATACTTTGTAGAAGTTTATTCTTAATATAATTCTTAAAAAAAGCCATGTTTAATATTCTGACTAGCTATGAGAGGTTTCTTTATAAGACATAATGGGTGTCAACACAAATCTAAATCAGATAATTAATGTTTTTTATTCCATGATATAATTTTATAATCCAAAATAGAGCATCTAAAAGCATAAAATCACTTTCCAAGGCTTAAATTTGATTTTAATAAAGTTTAAGTTTTATCATAACGTTAGTCAAGACTAATTAATCTAATTTGAACTACAATACACTTGTACCTCAATTTGAAAAGATTATAAATTAAATAAGAAGGAATTAATTTAAGTTTTTTACTATAACGCTTAATTAGAATGAGATTTTATAAATTTCAAATTTATTTTGCGCAATCAAAAAAGATTTATTGACAAATGAAGTTAGTAACTTAAGTCAACAATTTCCTTTAAAGAAATGGGATACGTAAGCCATTCGGAGCAGTTTCCACAATTGACAACACCGTAAAAAGTCTTCGCTTGTTTTCAAGACACACTTTTTTGAATATAAGAGTTTAAAATCGTTAAATTTACAATTTAATCTGATTATGATATAAAAGTCGAATTTATCCGTAAAATTTCATAATAAAAGTACTATCCCAGCATAAGATAATTTGTTTGAAACTAAATTCAAATTTAACCAACTGCAAAGCAAGTTGTACAATAAATTATTACAAAAGACCAACCATTTTTTTTCTTTAAGTATAAAATAGTTAATAATATTAATATTATTAATACTAAAATGTATAGAACTTGCTTATCTCAATGGCAATTGAAAATTTCTTCACGTTGGTTTCGTATATATGATCCTAACTGTAATTTCATCTGACTTTTGGCTATGATAGATGAACACTAAACAAATTTTGACCATTTTATCAGTTCAAATTATTTTCAATATCTACACAGAATTTTATAGTTCTAAATTACAAGATTTTATAATAAATAATTACTGATTTACTTAAACTTTCAAATAGTTTGATCATTAACAACAAATATCATATCTCTTAATACTAATCATATACAAAGTTTAGCTTTTGGTCTTCAATTAAACTTGAGTAATTACTTAAACCATTAAACGAAGTGTTAAATATTTCATAAAATTATTCGATTTATATAAACTGTTTTATTCTATCGTATACACGATAATATCTATCAAAACAGTTGTATATCCCATCTATATACCAAACGTATAAGAAAATGATTTGAAATTTTCTATTTTTGTCACGATTTTTCAATTAAAATCTTCATATGTACTTCATTTTTACATTTTTTATTTTGAATTTTGAAACAGAGCGTTTGGTAGAATTCAGAAAAGGATCAACAAAGAGCTCAAAACTAAATCCAAGATTAATCTGTACAGAGCTGATATTATTTTTTGATCTTAGTTACTTGCGACTTTGGGACTATTTCGATCGACGCTGCTTCCGAAACATCCTCAGCGTTAATAGATGGAACGTTTTACTTGATAATGCTGTTACCTAGTATCGAAATTATGCTCACAAAATAAATACTTTGTTGAGTCGGTTACGTTTCTAGAATAAAGAATTTACCCAAAATTATATAAATGGCTAACTTTCATCTAGCTAAAGAAACAGAGATGCACCAAAAAAAGTTATTAGGAGCTAGTAAAATCCTCGTTAAAAAGCTGGCTGTACAAAACTCTCAGCTCTTTGCCTTATAGCAGCTGGAGAAAAATCACCGACATCTTATACCTTCACGCCAAACCAGAGTCGATACAGCAGAAAAGAAGCTCAGGGAAGATAAAACTTTCACAATCACCAAATTTCATTTAACGCAGGATAAATAAATCTAACCGGGTGTACTTTTCGCACATTGGCTTATTCAGCCACAAACGTGTTTGCCAAAAAACAGGTTAGGCTTATACCATCTTTTTGTTGCTCTTTCTTTTTTGATACATATTTTTACAAAGCAAAAGTTATCTCCAGATCTTCAAAGCAATGTTAATGATGCTAGTTGATAACTAGAATAAAAATCTCTGATAAATATAGGCTTTATAACAAAGATTTTACTCAACAACCGCCAAAAGAGCACAAGCAGAGTTAGTTACCAGCTGGTTGTTAACTAAATAACTTAGGTAACTTTAAGTACCATCTTATGTTGTTAACGTTTTGTCTTTTGACCATTTTGTAACAAATTAGGTGGACTACTTTTTAGATTAACGTTTTGGTGTTAAAACTAATTCAAAATTTAAAGAGATTAATTCTTCCATTTTACTAAAAGTACATAGTACTAAAAGTTTTACTTTTTCACATTTTATTTAAGGTTAGAACTTTCTTTTATACAATTATTTTAATAAAATTTACTGTAAATCATAAACTTGTGCTATTCCACTTAAATAATATTTTTCTCGATATAGTCGTATTGATTTTGAAAAAGTGAGATAATTTTTAATATGTTTTTAGCTGCCTTTATGTACCTTATTGATTTCTTGTTAGACCTTTCCATGTGGCAATTGTATTTTTTGACATTTCTAAATCCGGTTATAATTTTCAAATAAGTACATACTTCATTCCTAATTATTATTATATTTGTTGATGACAGCTTCAGAAATTTCTTAGCTTTATCCTATCTTTCAAGATATTTTTGTATTATGTATCACTTATCAAAAAAACTACATAAATTTCATTTTTTTTTAAATTTTAAAAGATGCGATAAATTTTGATGTAGTGATGGAATCGGGAAGGTAAGTCCAAGCCTTAGTTACCGTATTAAGAAAGCTGTGACTCCACTCGGTGTTATTAAACTTGTTGAACGGTTTAATTTTGAATAAAGAGCTTTTGAGGGGGTATGGGAAGAACTTCTGAAGATGTATGGGATCTTTAAAGTGCTTTATGAAGTTAAGATGACAAAAATCATTTCTAATTTCAAACACTAGTACAAGTTCAGACAACAAGTATTACAAGGATTTAATATTTAGCTTATAGAGGCGGTCTTCGTATGAAGAAAAAGATTTGCCACATCTAAAGAAAGCTTTCCTGGTGAATGACTTTTGACGGAGTCATGTCTTGTAATGTTTTTAAGGACTCCATACGGAAGAGTTAAACTCTAATTTAAAACAAATGTATTCGATAAAACGTCCCAGATTTTTTTTTGAGATTTGAGAATTGTATAGGAAGTTAATGAACCAATTCTGAACAAATAGTTTGTTTGGTGAGTCCATTTTAAGTCTTTAGAGATGAATATTTCCAGGTCTTTAATGACCTGACATCGTACAATTTTATTGCCCTCAAAATAGAAGTCAGTTGATGATGAGTTAGATCTGAAAGTCTTACTTATTGACTGTTGAAAATATTTGTTGGTGGCGAGCTTTAGTTGTTTCGATTGAATTCATAGATTAGTGGATTCCAAAGAAGATTGAAGAGCAAGTGGTTTAATACTAAAGAGGTTAAAATTGTCGGCAAAAAGCATTAAAAATCTAAAAGCATCTAGTGATGTAGAACCGTATGTAATGTCATTTAATAAATGTTAAAAAGAAGAGGGCCAATAATGCTACCTTGGGGGAATACCTTTAAAAATCTCAAGAAAACTTGAAGAAGTCGTATTATTTATAACTTGTTGTCTATTTTTAAGGAATTGCTCAATCCAAGAGATAAAAAGGGGGTTAATTGTGTGAGAGTTTTTACTTATGTAGGATGTGAAACTGAGTTAAAGGTTTTGTGAATGATATTGGTTGTTCAATTATTTGCTGAGGAATATAGCCACTGGTGGAGACAAGAAAATAGCTGGTCACTGGAAGATATTTGAGGAAAAAATCCAATTTGATAATCAGAGAGCAAATCGTTGTTGAGAAGAAAAGTCAGAATTTTCTGTGAACTGATCAATTCGAAGCTACTAGTGAGAGAAATTGGTGGTTTTGATGACCCCTTTTCTATAAACCAGAATAATGATGGAACTCTTCTATTACAAAGGTACGTAACTAGATGATAATGAGGAATTAAAGGCATGTAATACAGGTTTATGAATAGATTGATCTCTTCATAAAGTATGAAGGAATCTGTTTAGGTGTATGAGTTAAGTTATATTTGATGTTGTGTACGGAGGTGAAAATTCAGTGATAACAAATTCTTTGCTTTAAGAATAATATGTTGTAATTTGTGAAAACTTTGGTTGAAAAGTTCAGATTTTTTTAAGATCACTAAGATGCAAATTTGTATTTCTATCAATAAGTAAGAGATGTTGATAATTTGGAGTTTAATTTCGATTTAACAAATTTATATAACTTATGTGATGAGCTGCTGTCATAAACCTTCCTTCGTGCCACTTATTAATTTCAATTTCATAATTCTTTTGACTTAAGCTTGTAGTTTGCATGAATTCTTTAGATCTTTGTATTAAAAATGTCTTGCATCTAATAAACTTTTAATGTGTGATGGAAACTTAATAAGCATTTGAATAGAATGGTTTAAAATGGTCATAAAAAGACTGTAGCTCTTCATTAGTCTTGCATTTTCAGTTAGAGGAAGATAATTAGGTGTCAAATTACCTCTATAGAAAAGTAGATTATTTATAAAACAATCTGGTTTTAACAGAAAATGTGTTTGTGTGTTGAAATCATTCTTTACTACTTTTTAATTTCTTACTTCGTTAGGTCATTTAACAAGTTTTTCATAAAGATTTTTATAGTAGATGCAACAAGTTTTAAAGTTTGTTGAAAATGCAAACAGATTTGATAGGTAATGTTTGAACTAATATTTGTATAAATCTAAACAGATATTAGAAAAAAATTTGACTTGAAATTAAAAATAATTGCAAACTAGAAGAGATCAAATTGAAATTGAAAAAAATGCTTCTTAGAGATGGGAAGTAGAAATTAAGACATTTATCTACATGAAGCTAAAAATTAATAAAAATAAATCAATAGATGATAAAGATTGATGTCAAAGATTGATGTCAAAGTGAAAAATGATTTGTTTGACGCAGAATTCAAATCAATCATCAAACTGTTGAAGCATCAACAGCTCTTTCTGTAAAGAAGGATCAAAGACTACTACACTTGATGTAGGAGCAAGATAAGATTCATTGTTATCTTCTAATAATTTCTACAAGAAATGTGAAGTTGTCAATTAGATTGAAGACATCAATTTGTACCTTGTTGAAGACCCCCTTCGAGAAGTAATCAGCAACATGAGAGAATCCGTTTTGAGACTTTTTCAAGCCTGACATAAACTGACGATGCATTTCAGCAGAGTTGGATAAGAGCTGTTGAAAGAACTTGATGTCGAAAACAATCTAATCTTTTTCATCTCAAAACTTTTCACTTTTGGAGTCAATAATTAAAAAATTTTTATTGACATTTTTTAGCTAGATAGAAAAATGAAAAACTTACTCTCTCTTGAGCTCTTAACTCTTCTAAGATCTTACGGTTCTTGCCACTACAGACGGGACACTCATTTTCATTTTCAGCATAACTTTCAAAACAGCTGAAAATGACAAATCGATGAAGAAATGAAGAAAGATGTGACTTCTTACTGTTGATGATAAGAGTGTTGACAAAGAAAATGGATTGAAGGAAGTTCCAGGTCGTGATTACACAAACTACATTTAGTTTCTTGAAAAATTGTCGCGCTGTTGACCAGAAGTGATAATTAAGGCGACCTCACATTTTTAAAGTCACCTGGTTTGTAGCTCTTCAATTCTTATTTGCATCTTTTGTGTCTCTTCTCTACACTGTGAAATCGATCTTTCATATTTTCTAATCTCATCTGTTCCTTGATGAATTCGTCGAAGTAAATAGTCCTTGACCAGTCCTAAGGTGGCAGATGGGCTATCTGCTAGCAACTGGATGACCAGCAGAGGTGGCAAAATGTTGTTTCGGTCAACATGTATTTAAATGTTAAAGAAATAAGATTTTAAGAGAGAAACAGATAAAAGGATATAGTTCAAAACTTCTTCTATATACTCTTTACAATCGTGCTTCTTTTCTTGAGCTAAATATGATAAGGCATGTTGCCATAACGACGTGTCCTTATCTCCATGACGACGACAAGTATCAACAACTCGATTAAATGATTGTTGTTCCATATGATGACGTAGAATTTGTTGATACCTACAAATAACTTGATCACTTGCTACTTATATGATGTAGTTAGACAATCTCACAACTCAGCTGACTCATACAGATACAATATCCCTTCTTCAAACTTGTTCATCTGACATAAGATGAGAGCTTGGTCTGTATCAAGTTTTTGGATTGACATATCTTTTAGAAGATTTAAACTTTTATTTTTCAGAGTATTAGTCTCCTGCAAGAAGATATTTGATCGATGCATTAGGATATCAATTTTGAAAGCTTTTATAAAGTGAGTTACAAAATACCTCTGTAGTATCTTCTTTCATAATATTTTTCTTGATTTTTTCCAGGTACAACTCTAGTAAAGTGTTACAAACAATAAGAGATGTTTTTCCCTGAGCCTGGGAGTAGAGATGGATAAATAAAGCTACAAAGTGCAACACATTACTTTGATAAGATGTTCAAGAAACGTTACAAGCATATCAGGGCTGTTAACGAATATATGAATAAAGTCTTCGCCATTTGTTAAAGATTTATTTGATACTTCGAAAGGATTTTCTACTTCTGATTCGTTTATTTCAGCTGTTTATAAAACCAAAAAATTAATTTTTTTTTTTTTAAGTTGAAATAAATAATTAAAACTTGTTAACAATCAGTTACTGAACAAACGAAAGACCTGTACACAAATCTTTTAGTAACTCCGTGGTTTCTTTAGGAACATTGCTCATTAATACTTTTCCATATTGTTTTAAAGTGTTCTCTGTCTATCAAACCAAATAAAAGTTAAATAAATGATTGAATGAACGACATGAACTCAAAAGTGAACATGCTAATAGTTTAATTTATGGTTTTACTTTTATAAAACAGTCAAACTCAAATCAAGTAAGTGACATTTGAAATTATTTCTTACTTCTTCAATTGAAAGTTTTTTGATATAAGCAAGAGCCTTGCTATACTCTTGTGTGTCTTCCAACTCAATTTTCAAATACCATTTGTGTTTGTTGTGTTTTTCAGCTAGTTGAAGGGCATGTCTGTAGTAACCAGCTTGCCTACAAACTCGAATAGCTGTCTCAACATCAAAATGTAAAGCAGTTTTTGGCTTCTGCTAGAAAAATTATGATTAAAACTTCAACAACATCACCAACGACTAACCATAATAAAGTTGTTAAGATTTTCTTCATCTTTTAGTTTAGTGAAACAGTTTAATAGCAAAGTGGTGTGATCTTCATTTGCAAGACCCTTTTCGTGCATCACTTGAAGATATGATGTCAAATTATGAATTTGTTGGGCGTCAAGAAACTATTTGATAAAAAAACAAAAATGAAAAACCATCAACAAAGTATTCAAATTATTACTTTGCGTATAATATAACTTGGTTCCAAATAGCCAATAGTCGTGATATATTGTTGAATAGACCCGTCAAAATCACCTTTAAGATACAGATGATCACCATACTGTTTGAAAATCTCCGTCATTCCTTCTTTTCCTAATTCCTGGCTTTTTGCAAGATTAATTGCTAAGGAGTAAAGATTTTTTTTGAATAACAGCTGCAAACAACAAATATATAAAATGTAAAGATTTCCTCAGAAACTAAACTATAAAAAGATCTAACCTCTAATTTTTGGTGGATGTCAATTTCTTGCAAACAAATTAGATTATTTTTGGCTGAAACGATATAAAAAGACCCCCACTCAAACAAAATCTCTTTTACATTTGGAAGTGGTGCAGAGTAAGCTAAAAAAATTATAATAATCAAAATACATTTTAAAATAAAGCTCAAGTACAAAATGATTTTGTGAAATTGAACTTTTATATTTTTCTTGTAAATAAAACAACTTTTACCTATAAGTTTCTGCTTCATGTCATATATAGTAACAACATTTTTTTCTATCACATCAGTAGTGCTAGAAATAGAAACAATTTTATCAAATTCTTATCAGATATTTGAGTATATAGAAGACTATACGAAAAATTATCAACCTAAAAACTTAATGACTAATTTTTTGAAACAAGAAAGTAAATACCTTGTTGACGGTATTGATAACTTGGCGCGATCTTTATATGTCACAACTAAATAACCATTAAACCAACTTGCCATTACCTTTTCCCCTTTCAAAGAAAGAATATTTAAATCAATGAAAATATTCAAATTTATTATTTAATCTACATTTGAGTAAAAAGAAACAAATTAAGTATGAATAAACCTTAAATATGTAAATACATAAATAAGATTTTAGAAAGGATATACCTTCAAAACCATAGCAAGCCCCTCTTGCATTAGGTTCGTACAAGTAACATACATCAGTAGAAGTAACAATGAACTGAGAGTTTAACAAAGCATCAGACATCATACTACACTTATAACTACAACCACGTTCATCTAGAAGTTTCTACAAAAGCAAAAAACTCTTTAAAGATTTGGTTTGTTTCAGTTTTGTGAGCTAGTACAAATGAAAGTTTTCAGGTAACTGATAAAGCATGAGTAACAAACTAGGCAACCTTTTTTGGTAATTTATCTTGAAGATTAAATGACATAACTTCATCTTCAGTGGATAGAAAAATATAATTTTGTTTATTAGAACCACAAAAGCTCACACCAGTCACTGGTGTAGAAGTTTCAGTTGGTAAATGAAACGTTTTGTTAGTACGCCTAAGATCAAATGATATTTCAATTAATTTTCAATCTATATGAAGTAGGACATTACCGATCCTTAGCTATATCTCCTTTGTACAGAGTACATGAACCTTGTTCAAACCCAACTGCCATCAAGGTTAAGTTTTCATGAACTATGAAAGCTGTTACCTGTTTGAAGATTTTAAAATGAACTTAAGAAGCATTTCCTTGTTGATAAAAAGATATTTACCCTGCTGGGAATATTATCTACTGGAATTGTTGGCTGAACACGAGAACAAAATGGAACCCCAAACTTGTCTTTCTTATCTAAATTCCAAACTTTGATAACAGGATTCAAACCTTTTTCATCAATCTTATGAAATAGAAACATAGTTTTATCTTTTACAATTTAAATATTTTGAATAAATAAAATTAAACTATTGTTTTAATTAAAGATTTATAAAAGGTTCATGAAAATAAAATGATTATTGAATAAGATTATTGTGAAACTTGTCAAATTTCAACTTACACCAACAGCAGCCAGTAAATTATGGTTCTTTAGCTGATATATATGACAGACATGTAGTTTAAAAGCTTTGAAAGAAGAAACTTGAAAATTATGGTCTACTTCATGAATAAATCCTTCATAATGTAAACAATAATAGCAGAATTTCAGCAGTTAAAGAAAACTGAATCTGTTTTAATACTTATAAAATCAATTAATAAAAATTTTATTAAGTTAATTATAAAGGATATCCCCAAAAACCAAGTAGCCACGTCCACATGTTGAACATGTTATATCAATATTGTCTTTTACTACATTCCAACCACAAGTTGATTTAACTGCCAAAGGATTTTGTTTGTTGAAAAAATTGAATCTTCTCCACTATAAAAATAAAAGTATTTATGTAAAAAAAGCTTACATTTAAGAAATATAAACTTTTATAGATGCTACAGCTAATCTTTTTAAGAACAAATTTAGAATAAACTATGTTCATATATTTTTGCTTTTAATAAAAATTACTTATATCCAAAAATGATCAATTCTGATAGATTATCAACCTAACAAATTTTTATTATTATTTAAAGTTAGATTGGATTTTTATTACCTGAATTAAACTCATTGATTGTACTCAAAACCTCCTTAATTAAATAAACCAAAAACCTGTTAAAATTGAATTAAGTTAAAATTATGTTTCTAATATATTAAATAAATAGGTTGTCTTAAAACTCAACATTTAATGCAGCAAAGTCATACAGTAAACTTTATAAAGTCTAATTATTAAAGCTAAAACCCTTAACGTAAAAGCATATTATATCGTAAATAAAAATTTATTATAATTCTTGAATTTGATAAGTTCTAAAAAGTCAAAACATTAATTTCATTTGCTACTTTCTATTCGAATAAACAACTGTGTTTATTATACTAGACCTAAAGTGGTTTTATTCATAATTTCGCTATCTATTTATATTTATTTATTTATTTATTTATTTATTACAATAAATGTGAAGGAGGGTGCCTAAAAAGAGCACCTCTCGCTAACACACATTCTCACAAATTAGATCTATTTGACGTGTAAACGAAAAAGCATATGACAATGAAGAATTGCACAGAATCATAGTATTGTAAAAGAGAAAAATTCACAGTTTAGAAATGGCAATGTTGGCGATATTATAACAATTCAGCTTTTTCTTGAACAGCATAAGTGATTTTGACATGACAATCTCTGATGGCAGATTGTTCCATGTACTGATTGTGCGATATGAGAAAAAACTTAATCTGGTTAACGTAGCTGGTGGAGTGGGCTTATTAAGATGTAATTTATGTCTTCTAAGTTGATATAACTTGAGGGAGGGACTAATGGAGAAAAAGTCATCAAACTGAAGATCAATTAGGTTGTGAATAATTTTAAAAATCAGAATAAGGTCGTATTTGATTCTTCGGATTTCCAAAGTATCTAGATTGAAGAAGCTGAGGCGATGGTTATAACTCTCGTATTTGATATTAAGTTTCCTGCAAACCAATCTCGTAAATGTTGCCTGAACAGATTCGATTTTTCTGATATCACCAACTTGATATGGCATCCATGCACTGATATTGTATTCAAGAATAGGGCGTATGTACAGTTTGAAAAGGTTGACGAAAAACCATGGATCTTTAGAATTAAAAGTCTTTATGATGAGGTGGACAAGCTTGATAGATTTTCCAAAGATTCTGGAAACATAACTGTGCCATTTGAAGTCAGATGTCAGAGTAATGCCGAGGTCTATGACTGAGGATACTCGTTCAAGAATGGATCCATTGATGTAGTATTGGTTGCTGAAGTTGGCCGCTGGCTTACGGGAGAATGTTATAACTTCAGACTTTGTTGGCTGGATTTTAAGTTGCCAATTCGCAGACCAGTTTTCTACAATGTTTAGTGCAGTTTGGAGTTTTGAGTGAGAACCAGATAATAGCTTGATGTCATCTGCATACACAAACACACTGACATTGTCTACTGTTATTAGTCTTCTGATGAGGTCTTCAATGAAAATCAAAAAGAGAAGTGGACCCAGAACGGAACCCTGAGGAACGCCGCTGGTGACTTTACTAGGAGTAGATAAAGATCTTTCTACACGGGTTCGTTGGGTTCTACCTGATAAGAAATCTTCAATCCATTTTAAGATAGAGTTGCTGATTTTTATGTTTTTCAATACAGTAATGAGCTTGTTGTGTGGAACAGAATCAAACGCTTTAGCAAAATCAAGGTATATGATGTCACATGGAGTATTACTTTCGTAATGAGCTGTAAGCTCATTGAAAAAAGTGAGATGTTGAGTCAATGAAGATCTTTGCTTAACAAAGCCATGCTGGGCATCAGATATTAGATGATGCTCCGTCAAATGGCTAGTTATATGGTTGTGAATGATGTGTTCTTGAGTTCTGCAGATAACCGAAGTCAGCGAAACTGGTCTGTAGTTAAGTGCAGTGTTTCTAGGACCCTTCTTATAAATTGGAGTAATAATAGCATTCTTCCAAATTTGTGGAAGTCTTCCCCGCTTAAGAGTCATGTTAAAGAGTAGCGATAAGGGTAGCGCTAAAGAAGAAGTACTTTTTCTTAAAAACAAAGCTGGGATTTGATCTGGGGTGTTGGAAACTGTTGATTTTAGAGAAGAAATAGCCTTAGATACTATATCAACTGTTATGTCTAGATCTACCATCTCAGAGATATTTGAAAGGATATTGGAGTAGGAAATAGTAGGAGTATTGCCATCATCGGTTATAAAAACCTTTTCAAATTGTTTGTTTAGCAATTCAGCTTTATTCTTTGGTTCCATCACCAGCTGATTGGCGTTATCAAGCAAGGGAGGTAGATGAGATCTCGCCTTAAGCTTGTGATTAATGAAGCCAAAAAACGTTTTCTTGCTAGGTGAAGATAAGATTGCACTTTCTTTTCCTAAATAGAGGCTATAAACTGATTTCTTGTAGACTAGACAAAGATCTTTGTATAGAGGTTTGATGGAAGGATCTGCTTTAGTTTGTTTGTATAAGAGGTTTTTCAAATGCTGTAAATTCCTTAAATATCTTGGCAAGTGTGGTTTTTTGTTGACTCTATATAAAGGTATGAACTTTTTAATTGACTCATTAACAATGTTAGTAAACCTTGAGTAGATATCATTGATGTCTTCGGTAGAGTTGAAAACAGAAATCCAGTCAACACCTGATAAAAACTTGTTTATACTGTTATAATTTCCACGATAAAAGTTCCGTATGCTTGGAGTTTTAACGTTCGTAGAAAAAGTTTGTTGGAGCTTGAATTCAATCATGTTGTGATCGCATGTCAGAGCAAAAGGTTCATTTTGATCAACGTAGATAACGTTATCAGGTTTTGATGTGATGAGAAGATCCAAAGTATTACCACTAACTTGGGTTGGAAAAGTAACCATCTGAGATAGATTATTGGCATCAAGGAAGTTTACAAAGACATGACTCAGATTGGCTAAATTAGTTTTGTCTCCATTCAAATTAAACATTTTTCCATTGAATGCTAAATTTGGGTTATTCCAATCAATTCTACTAAAATTAAAATCCCCGAGAATATACATCTCAGGACAAACAAGGCTTTTCAGAACCTTCAATAAGGCCTTAATAGTAACCTCATCGTTAACTTTAGACGGTGGTAGGTAGGTACATATAAAGCGGGAAAACTTAGACTTTGAGTAATGAAAATTGAAAGCAATAATCTCAAATCCTGGGCAATCAATGGTATTTATCTTAATTCTTGAAATCATGGGTGCCAGTGATGTTTTATAGATTACACAAACACCGCCGCCTCTATCAAACAGTCTATCACAGCGCAAAGCACGAAAAAGATCACTGTCATCCAGAAAGGAGTCAGGATAAAAGGGTTTCAACCAAGTTTCGGTAATGAAAACAAATGTAAAATCTTGAGAAAGCAAAAGAGCTTTCAATTCGAAAATTTTGTTGACAATTGACCGTGCGTTGAAAAACATACCTAATATAAAAGAAAAATTGTCTTTTTGACACTTGTAAGATTTGGTGGTAGTCTTCTGTGTACTGTTATCTTGGGCTGGAAGCATAGTATTAATAATTTTGTGCGAAGAGAGGTTGAATAAGGGTGATGTGGGTCCAGTGGTTATTTTGCACTTCCGTTTTTTGAAAAGACCTTCACAATCTGTAAAGCCCATGGTGGACCTCGAACTTTGTATTTGAAATCAGTTGGTTGCTCTTTCTGATTTCGGCTGTACGCCTCTTTTAGAAGACGCTTATTTTCTACGCGATCATCTTCACACATATCATGTGCTACTCTGATGCCCTGGAATTTTTCGTCCTGCTTAAGTTTATACAGCTTAGCAAGAAACTTACGTTTGTCCCATCTTTCCTGAAAGGAAACTTTTAACGGTCTTTTATGATTTGATCTTTTTGCCCCGAGTCTCTATGTATCTTTTTATTATAGTTTTATGTTTGAAAAATTCATTTATTTATTTCAATAAATGCTAAGAAGGGTACCTAAAAGAGCACCTCTAGCTAACACACATTCTCACAAATGACATCTATTTAGCCAAAAATATAGAAAGTAAAAGATGTAACACATGGCATTTCGATATCACTCAAAGCATATAACAGTGAACAATTACATGGAATGTTAATAATATAAGAAAGAAAAAAATCACAGTTTAGAAATGACAATGTTCGCAATATTATAACAGTTCAACTTCTACTTGAACAATGCGAGTGACTTCGACATGGCAATGTCTGATGGCAGCTGATTCCATGTATTAATTGTACGCTATGAGAAAAAATTTGCTCTGACCAATGTACGTGGTGATATAGGCTTATTAAGGTGTAATGGGTGTCGTCTGAGCTGATATAAATTGAAGGAAGGACTAATAGAAAAGAAATCATCAAACTGAATGTCAATTAAATTGTGGATAATTTTAAAAATAAGAATTAAGTCATATTTAATCCGTCGGATTTCCAAAGTATCTAAATTGAAGAGACTGAGACGATGTTTATAACTATCATTTTTAATATTAAGTTGCCTACTTACTAATCTTGTAAATGTGGCCTGAACAGATTCAATTTTTTTGATATCACTAACTTGATATGGCATCCATGCACTGACATTGTATTCAAGAATTGGACGTACGTACAATTTGAAAAGATTGATAAAAAAGCATGGATTCTTAGAATTAAAGGTCTTTATAATAAGGAAGACAAGATTGATTGATTTTCCAAAGATATTGGAAACATAATTGCGCCATTTAAAGTCAGGCGATGGAGTAATGCCAAGGTCTAGGACCGAAGACACTCGTTGAATAATAAATCTATTGATGGAGTATTGGTTCAAGCAATTTACAGCTGGCTTATGAGAAAAAGTTATAAGTACAGACTTTGTAGGCTGGATTCTGAGCTGCCAATTTGTACACCAGTCTTTTACAGTGTGCAGTGCAGTTTGAAGTTTTGAAGGATTGCAAGATAATAGCTTGTCTGCATACATAAGCACACTGACATCATCTACTGCTACTAGTCTTTTGAGGAAGTCTTCAATGAAAATTAAACAGAGAAGGGGACCCGGAACGGAACCCTGAGGAACACCACTAGTGATTTGAGTAGAAGTAGATAAAGATCTTTCTACACGAGTTTGTTGGGTTCTACCTGATAGGTAATCTTCAATCCACTGTAAGATAAAGCTGTTGATTTTTAAGGTTTTCAATACAGTAACGAGCTTAGTGTGTGGGACAGAATCAAACGCTGTAGCAAAATCGAGATATATGATGTCTCAGGGAGTGTTACTTTCATAATGGGCTGTAAGCTCATTAAGAAAAGTGAGATGTTGAGTCAGGGAAGATCTCCGTTTCACAAAGCCATGTTGGACATCAGATATTAGACGGTGCTCCATCAAATGACTGGTCATATGGTTGTCAATGATATGCTCTTGAGTTCTGCAGATAACTGAAGTCAGCAAAACTGGTCTGTAGTTAAGTGCAGTGTTTCTGGGACCCTTTTTATGAATTGGAGTAATAATAGCTTTCTTCCAAATTTGTGGAACTTTTTCTCGCCTACAGTTAAAGAAAAGCGATAAATTTAGTGATAAAGATGAAGTAGTTTTTCTTAAATACAAAGCTGGGATCTGATCTGGGGTGTTGGAAACTGATGATTTTATAGAAGAAATAGTCTTAGATACCATATTGACCGTTATGTCAAGATCTACCATCTCAGAGACATTTGTAAGAATGTCGGAGTAGGAGAGAGAAGGAGTATTGCCATCGTTGGTTATAAAAACGCTATTAAATTGATTGTTTAGCAACTCAGCTTTATTTTCTGGCTCCATCACAAGCTGGTCGCTGTTATCAATTAGGGGAGGTATTTGAGATCTCGCCTTAAGCTTGCGATTTATGAAACCAAGAAACGTTTTCTTGCAAGGTGAAGATAAAACTACACTTTCTTTTCCCAAATAGAAATTAGAAATAGATTTCTTGTAAACTATGCAAAGATCTTTGTACATAGGTTTGATGGAAGGGTCTGTTTTAGTCTGTTTGTATAGGAGGTTTTTTAAATATTGTAAATTCTTTAAATTTTTGGGCAAATGTGGCTTTTTGTTGGCTCTATAAAAAGGTATGAATTTTTCGATTAACTCTTTAACGATGTTAATAAATCTTGAGTAAATAGTATTGATGTCTTTGGAAGAGTTGAAAACAGAAATCCAGTCAACATCTGATAGAAATTTGTTAATACCGTTATAATTTCAACAGTAAAAATTCCTTTTGCTTGAAGTTTTAACGTTCATAAAAAAAGTTTGGTGGAGCTTGAATTCAATCATATTGTGATCGCATGTCAATGCTTCATCTGGTTTTTATCAAACATATCATAAATTTTCTTGCTCACATCACTACAGGTGAGATGAAAGCATGAGAGACATTTGAATCATTCAATTACCGGATCTTCACCAGAGCAAATTTTATTGCAGGATTGGCAATTGTAATCTTGCTTTGATGAAGTCGGTTTTTAAGAATTTTTCTTTACAGTAGACCGTAAGGTCTTGCCACTTTTATGTGAATCCATCATAGTTTGCATAAAAGATTTTTACTGTCACCAATCACAGTATATATATACTATACAAATCACTTCCTATGAATAACTACATCACAACTTATAAGCACTTATTCAATAAGAATATAACCTATAACCTTATTCAAATATAATTGTTGAATAAAATATGAAATAAATATATACTATAGGATGAAATAAAATTTAAAATTGTTTCAGTAAATTTAGTCAAAAAGTGTTTATACTTGATAGTGAGTTTCTAGGAATAACCTTTTCTTACTTCTGACAAAGTATTATTTGTTATTACTATCAAAGCTTATTGTGTAAAATTTTACTTCTACATATGTGATAATAAGACTTTAAAGTTTTGAGCAATCTTTAAAAAACTTGTACTTATAGGCCTGTTTCTCATTATAGCCACTATGCAGTTCATTTCCTCAACAAAATGAACTTAAATGATTCAACATCTACAGACAAAAACACAAATTATATGAAGTCCGCTTTACTTTCCAGCATTTATGATATCATTTTAACAACTCTGATTGCAAAAGGTTTTGAAAACAAAGATGTAACTTTTATCTATGTGATTTGTTACCAACTTTTAAATATCGCAAGTGTTGATACTGATAACTACGTTCTTTCGTGTAAAAATAAACGGACAAATTGTGGAGAGTTTTGGAAAACATAAACTTATGTGTATTTACTTGGAGTAAAATCGAAAATCTATAATGTACCAATGTGTTTAAAGATGTTAAGTTTGATTTAGATTTCTAAACTATTAAGTAATTAATACGAGTGAATAAGTTTGTTTACTTGAGCTGATGCTAAAAAGACAAAGCCGATAACTTAAGATCATTTAATTTAAATATCATCTCATTAGTCTTATGATAACAAGATCCAAGATGCTACTAAGTACATCGAATAGAAACAAGTCATACATTTTAAAGTATACAGATAAATACAAATCAGAAAAAGTTAGATTACCGAGAAAAGTTTGCACTAATAAGTAAATAAAAAGTTTAAAGCTTCAGCACTAGAGTTGCGGGTTTGATTCAGAGGCGATGAAATATGGAATAAATAGAACGATACTGCGATAACAAAGCTTCATACTTAAAGCTGGCTAAAAATTCGACTTTGAATACATTGAGACAAATGCAATTACCAGTTTGGTACTAATATTACATTTTGAAAATCTTTTTAAAGACCACCAAAGTGAAAAGAGGCATGCCTGCAAAGAAATTTCAAGAAAGTATGAATGGCTATTCTCAGCCGAATTTAGTAGTAGTGATGAAGATTGCAAAAAGATTTGAAAAATATTTACGAAGTAGGAACTTTGAACAAGTTTAGACAAATATTAGTGGTAAGACCGCATTTGTGAAGACTCTACAGGTTGGTACTTGGCACCCTTATGTCGACGCCATCTGGAACCAGTCTGCCGGTGACTATTACTGCTGAATAGTATCGTTTTCACCTGCAACAAATTCACAAAAGCACTTGAAATCGATTTTCTGATGTCAGTTTTCAATTATTTAAATTTCTAAATTAAAAACAAAAGATTTAAAAGTAGTTGATATGAAATATCGATTATTCCAACAGATAGTGAAAGTCCGGCATGGAAATACATCATGTCTTTTATATTAAATGTTAAAAAAATAGTTTTTGAATAATAAAAAGTTGATCAAAAATAACTTGGTAATTGTCACAATTATAATAAGCAGCTTAATGTAACATTTAGTTTTCAATCAAATAAATCAACTCACTTTTCGTTTGTTATGATAGATAATGTATGAAGCAAACACAAAAAATATGGTGAACATGAAGTAGAAGAAAAACCAACTGCTTGTAGATTTTTCAACGTAAATCTAACAACAAATTAGCAATTAAACAAAAAACTAATTACGTTTTCTTATTATAAACACTTATAATTCTAAATTTATTCTTTTAACAAATTGTTGCTTGTATCTTACTTTCACTTCTTCTTCTTTTTCAAATTTCTTATGGTCTGTAGAGTAAGACATCAAATGTTAATGAAAAAATATGAAATCAGTAAAATTTCCAAGAATCAATAGTATCAATTAATTACTTATAATTAAAATAATTTATTTTATATACAACAAATAAAACCAGGAATGGATAGATAATGAAAAAGCTTATAATGAACAAAATCAATTATAAAACATAACAAGTAATTTACTGTCTCTAATCACCTGAATCAGAAAATTGAGTTTCTTTTTGTTTCTTTTCACTACCTACAGTTTCTTCAAAAGAATCATCTTCATTCCCTGGTTCAATAAACTTATTATTTTCATCTTCTGGTTCAATGAAATCCTCATCTTCATTCACTAGTTCAGTGGAGTCCTCATCTTCATTCCCTAGTTCAGTGGAGTCCTCATCTTCATTCCCTGGTTTAGTGGAATCCTCATCTTCATTCACTGGTTCAGTGGAGTCCTCATCTTCATTCCCTGGTTCAGTGGAGTCCTCATCTTCATTCCCTGGTTCAGTGGAATCCTCATCTTCATTCACTGGTTCAGTGGAGTCCTCATCTTCATTCCCTGGTTCAGTGGAATCCTCATCTTCATTCACTGGTTCAGTGGAGTCCTCATCTTCATTCCCTGGTTCAGTGGAGTCCTCATCTTCATTCCCTGGTTCAGTGGAGTCCTCATCTTCATTCCCTGGTTCAGTGGAATCCTCATCTTCATTCACTGGTTCAGTGGAGTCCTCATCTTCATTCCCTGGTTCAGTGGAGTCCTCATCTTCATTCCCTGGTTCAGTGGAGTCCTCATCTTCATTCCCTGGTTCAGTGGAGTCCTCATCTTTATTCCCTGGTTCAGTGGAGTCCTCATCTTTATTCCCTGGTTCAGTGGAGTCCTCATCTTCATTCACTGGTTCAGTGGAGTCCTCATCTTCAATCCCTGGTTCAGTGGAATTCTCATCTTCAATCCCTGGTTCAGTGGAATCCTCATCTTCATTCCCTAGTTCAGTGGAATTCTTATTTTCTTTCCCTGGTTCAGTGGAGTCCCCATCTTCATTCCCTGGTTCAGTGGAATTCTTATTTTCTTTCTCTGGTTCAGTGGAGTCCTCATCTTCATTCCTTGGTTCAGTGGAGTCCTCATCTTCATTCCTTGGTTCAGTAGAGTCCTCATCTTCATTCACTGGTTCAGTGGAGTCCTCATCTTCATTCCTTGGTTCAGTGGAGTCCTCATCTTCATTCCTTGGTTCAGTGGAGTCCTCATCTTCATTCCTTGGTTCAGTGGAATTCTTATTTTCTTTCTCTGGTTCAGTGGAGTCCTCATCTTCATTCCTTGGTTCAGTGGAGTCCTCATCTTCATTCCCTGGTTCAGTGGAGTCCTCATCTTCATTCCCTGGTTCAGTGGAGTCCTCATCTTTATTCCCTGGTTCAGTGGAGTCCTCATCTTTATTCCCTGGTTCAGTGAAATCCTTTTTATCATTCCCTGGTTCAGTGGAGTCCTCATCTTTATTCCCTGGTTCAGTGGAATTCTTATTTTCTTTCTCTGGTTCAGTGAAATCCTTTTTATCATTCACTAGTTCAGTGGAGTCCTCATCTTCATTCCCTGGTTCAGTGGAGTCCTCATCTTCATTCCCTGGTTCAGTGAAATCCTTTTTATCATTCACTAGTTCAGTGGAGTCCTCATCTTCATTCCCTGGTTCAGTAGAGTCCTCATCTTTATTACCTGGTTCAGTGGAGTCCTCATCTTTATTCCCTGGTTCAGTGGAATTCTTATTTTCTTTCTCTGGTTCAGTATAAATAAATGTATTAAATTGTAAGCAAACATAAAAAATTATTAAAATTTATGATTTTTAAACTATCTGATGCCTGATATTACTGCATAAATTGTGTTCAACAACAAGTACTTTCAAATACCTGCAAATGTAGTAAGGAAAATGAAGAGTAAACAGGTCAACATCAGGTATCTTGATGTTTTCATGATTTATTTCTGTTAGTGTATTAACACCATAATCAATTGTTTATTTATAATTAATTCAAGTCCATACCTGTAGCTTGTTGATGCTAAACCACTTTTTTTAATTTTATTGTACAAATCAACCAATTTTAAAACAAGCTGAAAAACAAATGGACTTCTGAACATTATAGATTAACATTTGTAAAACTTACAAAATGATAACAATCTTATGAAAAAGTACGTTTACAACGTTTGAAGGGAACAGGATTATAAGAAGTTGAGAGAAGCAGAAGATTTAGTTTGAAACCTCATTGAGGTTAAAACATTCAACAAATGTTTTCATCAAACTGAAAAACTCATAAATAAAATTGAAGAAATGAAAATCAGAGGATGAAATCGTTATTTCATTTATCCTAGGCATTTAAACCAGTTGGGCATAATTATTGTTTTAAATTATCCGTAAACCATGAAATTATGTGCATGTAACAAACGAAACTAAAAAATGACAACATTTTCCAATAAAAAAGAATTAATCTAAACTCTTCCTTGTAAAACCTAGGTCAACGTTTCTAGAAATCCATCTGTAAGCCAGAAAATTTTCTCATAATAGAATGCTTTACTCTGAGCAAAGTTGCTCCAACTCAGTTTTGATTTGAGCTTCTTTTTGAAGTTTGACTAGTTGGTTTTTTTCAAGAACCTTGCCAGAACTTTGTTGAACTTTCAGCTTTTCAATATCACGAAGCTTCTTTCTTAGACTTGCAACTTTTTTTTGTTTTTCAGTTTTGACACCTCTAGAAGCCACCTCACTTGGTTTCTTGTCACCATTTCCATTCCCAAGCAAGTACATAGCCATTTTAACAGCGTCTTGTTGTTCATTGCTTAAATCAGTAGAAACCTTCTGGTTCGGTTGTTGTTGCTGCTTTTTATTATTTCTCTTTCTCATATTTTTCACAGCATTCTTACCCATTTGCACCTTATCAATAATTTTATTTTCATCATCACTATCTCTTTTAATCTTTGTTGAATAGTCTGGTCTTCCTCTAGCATTTGGAGGCACATATTTAGCAGGAGTAACTTTTGGCTTAAAGAAAACAGCTTTAGAGATATTGGCATGTTTTAAAGGAACAGGAAACTTATCATGTGATATTGGCTGCCAGCAAACATGAAGAAGATTCTTTGCCCATTTTCTTTCAACTAAGTCACCAGATAAATAATTCCATACCTTAAAACCATTGTTGACTCTCAAACGTGGAGTAGTAGTGGCAGTAATAAAGTGGGCTCCATCTGGACACCATTCAAAGAGAGTTGTATCAGGAGCTGAGAAAGTTAAAACTTCTTTTTTAGTTTCAACGTCCCAAATTTCAATTGTGCCTCTTAAATTTCCAAAACCACATAAAGCTATTAGATTTCCATGAGGGTTGAAGAAACATTGGTTTCGTGGTACTTGTTTAAATTCAAAAATTGGATCACACTTCATGTTATAAAAAGAAGCTTTTGATGGCATGAAACCATAGACAACACAAAACAAATTTGAGTTTGGGCTCCATACAGCATCATAGATAGGTCCTTCTCTTGATAAAGAAACTCTCGATGATTCACCATTTGTTGAAAGAAAATACAAATTCTGTTCTCCATAATATGATTGGCCAGTCGAATCTGACTCTAACATAGCAATCACCAAAACAGCATTACCTCTCTTATTCCAACGTAAGTCAACTTTATCAGCTTTATAGAAGCTTTTATTAGACACCAGATCACTTTGATCATAAGCACCTCTTGCAAAAAGTCTTATCGAAGATGGTGCACCTTTACTGCCACGGATAAATGCAGCGATATGTTGCTTACCTTGTGCATTTGGTGACAGTAAAAAAGTAGAGAGTTTGTTCACATGCAGAGAATTAGCAATTTTTTCAAAATCATTGTTTTCATAGAAATTAACTGTATTTCCTTTGAGTATGGCACATTCATTTGTATTGCTAAACCATTGAGGTAAGCCAATTGTCTCAGACTGCTTCAGAATAAATGAATGAAGAAGCTTACCAGAAGGAACAGAAAATATTCTGAGATTTTCTTTACCATATTCACTTTCTCGAGAGTTAGAAAAATTTTCCCATGTACATAGTGCTTCACGACAAGGTGAAAATTTCAAAGAAAGAGTTCTTGGTAGATTTAGGTGCATTTTAATGTCATTTGTTGACATATCTATTACGTCTACACCTAAACCATCACAGTAAGCAAATAAAGAACCATCATCAGAAAAAATACAAACACGAGATTCAGTTTGTGATTTACTTAGGACTTCAGGCTCAGTATCAACTTGACCATTTTTCCATGTTATTAGGTTTAAGGTGGAGTCTCCACGGGCAACAGTTATTGGAAACATTGCTGCTTTCAAACGATTCTAAATCTGCCATAAGACAAAAAAAGTATTAACACTTTCTAACAAAAAGTCATATAGATAAATATTTATAAAATCTATTCAAAATCTTAGTGGACAATTTGAAAATAATAAGTTCAGATTTATAAATTAGCTACATTATAGAATAATTATTGAAAAAAAAACCAATTTATAAATTACAAGATATATAAAAACATAAATAGTTTAATTTTGACATTATTCTTTCTTCTTGAAGAATATATTTTTAATCAAATATTTTCATACATGGTTACCAGAAAATAAAGGGTAAAACTTGCAAGATAATGTCAGATTTATTTACTTAATTTACTCAACACAAGACTGCAGGTGACAAATTAAATACAGTTCTTACAGCAAACAGTATGACTACAGAAAAACAATGAAAAAGTCTCAAGTACAACAATTTAACATAAATAATGTACAAAAATAGAAACAGTACAGAAGCATCAATATTTTACCAATGCAAGAATTAACGTAAGATTCAATTTAATAAATTAATAAAAATATTATAAATTAACAAGAAGATAATCTATAGTTCTGCTCATTTACTAAATTAGAAAAAAATTGATAAAATCAAAAAAGTGGTTCAATATTGAACAGTTGTTTATTGAAATGAAACTACTTTTATTTCAACATTATACATGAGTAACAATATTCAGAGTAAACTAAGTAAACAATTTTATTTAAATCTTAATTTTTACATATAGTTTTATTCTCAAAAAATAACATTAAATACTTGCCTAAAAAAATCAGAACTAAAATAAACCATGAACAAAGTCATTCATGAAAAACATTTCAGTAAATTATCTTAACTTGAATATATATGAGTAAAATATACATATTGAAAAAATATATAGACATATGACAAAAATTTAAAAATAATATAGTTAAATAATAATATATATCAATAATATAATCAAAAATAATTAGTAAATTAATTTCCCGAGTTGACTTCGTTTTGGCGTATTGAGCCATTATAAGGCTCAATCATCAATTTTATATATTTCATTTTTATAGATATCGCATAAACTAGAATGTATTTAAAAATGTTACAATATACTTGATTTTTATTATTTAACCTAGGAAAATTTAACAAGTATATTAATGTTCCATAGAATATGACTAACAGTTATGAACACGCAGGCTCAACTATTATATAAAAAATTGCAGTCAAAATGGTTAATATTGTATATGCCTAAATAAAAAAACAACGTAAAAACTTAAAACTAAATAAGTTATTAATCTAATCATCATTTTATATCATAAATAATTTTGAATATAGTATTAAAAAAAACAACTTTTAAAGATAATGATAATATTACAAGAAATCATAATTTGAGCTGGTAAACGAATATGTTTAATAACGAGCATAATTAAGTGCATTAACATGTTACAAAAGCTATAACTATTAATATCCTAAAAGATTATCATTAGTCTCTGAAAAGTTAGTTATATTAAAAAATAATTTATATCATTAAAATGTAATTATTCACTGTTATATTGTATGAGGACTCGTGTGTTTCATAAACTGCCATGTGTTATATATATTTTTCTCTATATTTCCATCTATTCATTTTGTTCTCTTTTCTTTGATATTTTTACTTGTGAGAACGTGGGTTAGCAAGAGTTAGTTTTTTCAGATCCCCTCATTCACATTTATTGTAATAAATAAATATTTTAACTAAAATCTATCATATAATTTATTATTCTGCTAAAATAAAATAATAAACAGGATAAAAATTTTATGCATGTGATAACACTTGATAAGACTATAAATACAACAAAAAATGCTATAAGCAAAATAATGCAGAATATAAAATATAGTTTTAAAATGACGTCATGTAAGATGACTGTTAGAGTCAGATAATTTTTCTCATGAAGCGTTGGTTTAGCTTTCACAAAGAATGATAAGAAGCCTTCTTAAGCAAACATCAACAAGAAAATATTTCAATTAATTTTATTAGTACAATAACGAGCAAATATTACTTTCAGTGTACTTAGTTCACAGAGCCTAAAATCACAGGCTTCTTTGATTTGTAAGTTATCTAAATCTATAAATATTTTCTAGATAGGGAAATTCAAAATGTTGACTAAATAGTTTTTTATAATCAAGCTGAGTACAAAAAGTCTAAAAAATCAATGGAAATACTAACTCCAACAATCCAAAGTCATCAAAAAGATTCATGAAGAAAAACTGCTTAACCATATAAGTACTGATAAAATACACTGAAAATATTGACGTTTTTAAAAGGTTTATGCATAATTGATAAATATTAGTAAAATTTATAAAGCATATAAATCACATTTATCTATGATTTTTAATTTGTGATATTATAAAATTTCATAAGAATAGCAGTCACCCTTGCATTCTAAAAAATTTCCTTTTATAGGTAGCTAAATAAAAAAAGGCTTGCTTATTTAATCTTTATTATCAGAACTTTGGTATTATTTAAAAGTTCGACCACTTTCCTTCTACTCTGGAATTTGGCTTTTAGTATATGTTAGATTTTCTTCAAATAGCTTCACCTTAAATGTGGACTTTTTGCTTTTCGATCATACAAACTGAAAGAAAATATTTAAATCTGTAGGACCAAAAGTGCTACTATGAAAAGATCACTGAAACACTTTTTTGTTTATTTTACGTAGAGTTAGTTAATTAATGTTTGCTAATAAATCAAGTCTTCAAAAACATTTCAAAGTTAAATTGTATTTAAAACTTTTTATTAAAATGGATATATAATGAAAAAACAAATTTGATACACTAAAACAACCCACTAAACGCTTCATTGACTTCTAGCGCTAATGGTATATTTTTAAACCCACTAAGGTGTACAAAAATGCAGTTTGCTATTAACTTAATGAAAATAGAGTGCAATTCGCAAACTGTAGTCATTTAAAATTGTACTTATTAAACAGTTTATTGAATTTTATCCTTTGTTTGTATCTGATATAATTGTTTGTTTATTTCTTTAAACAACAGCATGACAACATGCAGAAGCAACTTGTATTAATCAGTATTTGTTAAAAAATGTTTGCTGCTTAAAAGTTAGGATAAATTAAATATATATAATAAGACTTACGTTGGTAAAGTTAAAGAGCTTTTAATGTTTCTATCATATAAAGAATACTTTTTTAGAAATTGTTTAATTTTTGTATAAGCTTCTTTATAAAGTATTCTTCAATCATATAAAAAGTTTATTAGAAAAGTTCTCACATTTTTTAGAAAACTGTAAATTATTTGTAAAAACTTTAAAGCTTAAACTATTTTTACTTATGGTAGAGATATATAAGAAGATATCATAAGATGATTTCATTTTTATTTGTGTAAATTATAATTATTTAACTAGATTTGGTGTATGTATTTATTTTTTTTTATGATAAACAACTTTTTAGTAATACTATATGTTGATTATTTTTCTTACAAAGTTTATTTTAATTATTTTATCCACATATTTATTGATTAGAATTAATTCAACTAATTAAATTTATTTCTTTAAACTTTCACCAAAACTCTATCAGCAGGTTGCATCTCTATGAAAATAATATTTTATAGAATTTATCATAAGCTCTCTAAATCATTCAGTTTGTAATGAGGTTTATAAGATGTTTCTAAGCATAGAAGAAAACTTAGGAAGAAAAATATTTAAAATTAAATTTTTAACGATTTTTTTAACACTTATAATCACATGTAAACAAAACACATTAGCATTTGTGGTGTATTTACTATGTTATCTCCGTAAATGTATTTTTTTATTCTTTAATGGTTTTTTATAAAAGATTTTTTTATTACTTAATATTCAAGCCACCAATATTTTTATACCTAAAAGATATATAGTCAAGTTTATTATTAAGTTGTCTAACTTATTTTAGAATCTATATCTATTTATGGTTATATAGATTAAACATGAAGTTGACCATATAATAATGATGGTACATGTAGGTTATTAAATATGTTATTAATTGTTTTTTACTGATTACATCTATAAAAAAGAGAAAAAACTTAGTTCCTTACATAGTGTAAAACATATTTGATTGATTATTAATGCTTTATAAAGTTAAATAATTCTGATATAATTAATTAATTTATCTAATATTGTTAATAGGTTTTCCTTCAATTTTAATTATGGTTAAATCCTTTTTTTATAACTAATTGTAATATACTTCATGAATTCTATAAATAAGGAGGATGATTTATTAATTAGTTCTTTCGGATTCAAGTTAGTTTTTTATTTAAGATTTTTGTTGAACTTGATTTAAATAAACTTTTTATGATTTCATATGTTTTCTCTGATAGATTTTTTATACAATTCATTGTAACTAACAAAGTCATTATTTCTTAAAATGAAAAATATGTTCTATTTAATTATAATAGATGTCTGCATCTCTTGAAGTTGTAAATTTTGCACTAAATTGTTCAATTACTTGTTTGTATCTTAATCAGCTTTTGATTTTGTCTATATTCTTTTAAGTCTAGATCTTTTAAGTAATTGATTTTTAGAAAATTGTTTTATAAAAGTCTCAAAAAAGTTTTTCTTCATCATTTTTAAATTGGTATTAATAATTTTTGAAAACTTTAAAAAAATCAGTTTAGGTTTATTCAACATGTGTTATAATAATAATTGTATATTTATTAAACACTACTTAAAAGTTTCATTTCTAATTCGGTAATAGTTTTTAAATAGTTCAATAAAAACCTTTTACTTATTTGTCTAATTTATTTCGAGATACAAATGTAATAAAATCTTAGATGAAATGTACAAAGAGGTTACTTTTTGTATATTGTTTGTTTCTTGTTTGTAATTACAAAGAACTTATTTAAGTCTATTAGTATTAAGTGTGTAGTCTTCATTTATTATCTAACTTCTATCTATTTTGGTTGATGAAATGTTATTAGCTAACTTAATCACCGCATTTGAATTCCTAAGAGAATAAGTTTGTTGCAATAAGAAAAAAGCAAACACTAATTATTTGTAATTTCTAGTGAGGCTCATCTTTAGATTAAATAGATGGAAATACTTGAAGTAAACTTTGAATACTTTTAAGTTTTTTATTTGCTACATTGCTAAAGTTTTGTTGACATTAAATATTTCTCCTATTTTCAATTCAGTTTATATCAAAGTTTTTCTTTCATAGCTTTTAAGTTAGTAAATGTGTTTTTACCGGAAGTAAACCTCTTAATTACTCTAGTTGCTTTTAGTACTTAAGAAGTTTGACTTATTTGCTAAAGATTTTAATCAGTAGACTTCAGATACTAATTTGTAACAGGTATGAATAAGCTGCTTATAGTTGTTTAACTACTAATTAATAAACATTGCAAAAATATTTGAGATTTAGTTAAATTAGTGAAATTTCTAGCATTGTAATTACCATGTAAATTTGTAATCAACTAAGTTATGCGAATTTCTTGCAAAGCCTTTTTTGATATTGGCTAATATTGGTATGTGAGTGCCTAAGGCTTCTCTCAATCTATCTATCATTGAGTTTTATACTTCCCTATTATTCTTTTTCACAAAATGACGCATCAAAAGTTTAGAAAATTTGTTTAAATTTGATTTTCAGTTAATAAAAGAATTAATACACTACAAAATGAAAAGAACAGTTTTGAATTTGCAGAAGTTAACATTTTGGTTACATATATTTCTATCAAATCAATTTGCCGAAGTTATTTGGCATTAAACCCATCTATAAATTTACAAATTAAATAAACCTTGTGGCATTTTCATTTACTATTTACTAGATGCGTTTTTGATGATTAAAGTAAATTTTGAAATGAATTACTTATAGTTTCGCTTCATTAGTTTCAGAGTTACATTCAATAAACTTTATTTTTAGTGAGTCCCCTGCGCTGAACACTATGTCTAATGATCAGCATCTTGTAGAAGATCTTACTGCTGATGAAACCACTGCTCATAACCACAACTGGTCTCCTCCAACACAAACCAATCACAACACACGTTTAAATGGCGATGATATTGATGAGGGTGTGTGTTTGTTGACTGGATCTCTATTTCTTCTAACATTAGTCTTATCTTGTAGTTTCTTGGCAGAATGAAAGTAACAATTCAAATATTTCTCAAAGAAGTAGAAATAACAACGATTATGGAGTTGTGAGTTTTTATTTTCATTTCATAAAATAAAAAAGCCAAAAAAGTTCGAAATATTTCGATTTTATGAAATAAACAAATAGCTATTTTCAAACTTGACTATTTATCTCATTAAGATTTTTAATAGTTTAATAAAATAATAATAAACATTTTAATAGTTTCGAACCTTCTTCATAAAAACTAATAGGAAATAAATGCTAACCAACAAACATTTTGATATTTGATGTTCAACTGATTTACAAACTAAATATTATCCATTTAAATGTAGCAAACCGTAGAAGTTGAAACATTCAGTTTTTTCCAACCTTCTAACATCTCTAACTCTTTTAACAGCAAATTTCAAATTTGAAAAACGAAAACTTTAGTTTGAAACTTCGTATTTATTACATGGAAGATAGAATGCAGAACAATCTCGGGCAAGAAGAACTTGTCAAAAAAGTAAGTAATTCTTCTTCATTTTTCTTATTTCAAACTACTTCCGCAACAATTAGATGCTCTTTAAATGATATCATTTGAGAAAGATATCATTTTGAAATGTTTGCTTCTAATAGTTATTTGGTTGTAACTTGTTGTGGTTGAACTACAAGCGAATAATATAATAGAAAAATCTGTGAATGAAGTATTAACATTTTAATTTCATCTCTTCATTTTTCCTGGTGATAGTGTTTAAGATCACGTGTAGATCTGATGATAATATCATATCTTACTTTTGATAGAACTCATTTGCTTCTCGTTTTGATAAATCAATTTCTTACTTTACAGAATATTGAATTAAATGTCGAATGTGAAAGACTGAAAAAAGATTTGCTGGGGAAACACGAATTGCTGATTAAAGCTTCGTATGTTTATCAATTGCTTCTAGAAACTTGTCATTAATTCTCAATCAAAACATCTTTCATTTTTTGATAACTTATTTGGTATTCGAAATGTAGTTTCAATGATAATGTCTCTGACAGAAACGCTGTTAAGTTGATGGAGATAAATAAATGTGAAGAAGTGAAATTAGCCAAACGAAAATCTGCTGAGGTTGAAGAGCTAAAGAAAAGATTAAATGAAAAGTTGGCCAGTTCTGACCAGGTTAGGGTTTACTGTGTGTCAGTAAAATATGTTGAAGTGCAAATTGATAAACAAGTTGTTAGGTCTCAACATCTAGTTAAGATCTCTTAAATTTGAATTACATTTTGAAACTAAAATATTTTATAAAATATCAAGCCTTTCAAATATTATATCAAAGACGATTTTTCAATATTTTGGTTTTCAAAGTTAAATGTTTATAAATATATAATAAGAGTATAGATAATAAAGTTCTAAAGAAAAGTAGGGAATGAGTTTCAAAGTAGTTCTTTTAGTTGGTTGATGGTGCATGAAATACCTTGTAATTTACACAAACGTGAAAACCTCTCTAAAGTTCGTAAATTAATTATGAGAAAAAAATTCATTTTCTTTAAAAAACAATTTTTTTTTCTTGGTTCGATTATTTAATGAGAAAAGCTCTTAAAAGCAAACTTATTTGTCGATTCTTTACATGAAATACAGAATATTCACGTGTTACAAAAAGCTGCTGAAGATGCTGCTAAAAAGAGTCTCAAATACAAAGCTGAATTAGAGAATCAAAAAGATGAAATGGAATCATTACTTGCTGAAATCAAAGATCTTAAAGAAAACAGAAGAAAAATGAACTCAGGTGAATTAACAGATGATAAAATCAATTTCACTTGCAATGATTAGTACTGAGATCAGAATTCTTACAATAAATCAATTTCCAATAAATAATTCACACTAAAGTCAGTGTTTCACATCATATCTGCTGATTTCACATCAATATTTCAATTTGTTGTAGAAGACGAGGATCATTTTGATGGCTTCAAAGAATGTAATGAATATCTGAAGAAGAAGATGAACGATTTACAAGAAGATTTAGAAGATAAAGATAGGTGCTGACTACTTCCATATTAAGTCATCTTCAATTTATAATTTAAATATAAAATTTATTATCAATAGTTTTTCAAGTAGTAACCAACCAAAAGTAATTCAACTGAATATTTATTTTGGATTTAGCTTAATTTGTTTATTTATTTCAGTTTAGTTTTTAATCCTTTCTGCTCCAAGTGAACTTTCTTGCAATTATCAACTAATCCTTTTAAATATTACTTTTGATAAATTAAATTATTTTCATTTTCAATTGACTGCTTGTTGATGAAAAGTACATCTGTAGGAATTTTAATTAAGGCCTCTTTTAGGTCTTCAATCTGTTTTTAATTATTCAATTAGAATGATTTTATGTCATCAAATTTACGAATAAATTATTAAGATTGTAATGATCTGAAAAGATGAGGACGTCTGCGAGATTTTCAACTAATTAGTTTAGACTGATTTCAAACTTCTTTGAAAATATTCAAAAAAACTAATTGTACAAATTTGTCGATGAAACTTTACAAGTTTTTTCAACTTATTTTCAGTACAATTTCTCGCTTAAAAGAATGTCTCAGTTCAAAACAGACCGTCATTGAGTTGTTAAATGAAGAAAAGCACAAAAGCAACAGCAATCAACAAAACTCTTCTTTAAATAATGATGTGAAAGTTTTACAGGAACAACTTGAAGTTAGTTGCCAAATTTTATTTTTACTTATTATTTATTTATTACAATAAACCTGAAGAAAGCACCTCCCTTTAGCACATTTTCTCACAAATATTAAGTTAGAAATATAGAAAGCAAAAGATGCAACACATGGCATTTCAGAAGTCCTTAAAACATATATCACTTACATATGAATGTTAATAATATGAAATTTAATTATCAAATGTAAAATGACAGGAGAAGATTCTGGAAATAAAAGAATGCAAGTTGATGGAATCACAAGCTCGAAAAGATTATGTGGTAATTACAAATTAATCATTTAACTTATTGACTTGCTTCTAACTTTCCATTTCTATCAATAATTTTCTGTAAACTAATTTTTATCAATATAAAATTGTTCTACTCTTCTAACTACTTCAGGATCTTGTGATGTTGCATGAAGAGTACCAGGTAACAGGGTGCAAATTGTTGTTGTAATCATGCTTGAAGTTGACTTCAATTGCTGCAAAACGCAAAATTTGAATAAATCGAGATAAAATTTGATTGAATATTTATGTTTGTTACTTCAGTTTGTTACTCGATTTGCTGTTGTCATGTTTTCATTCCTTTTAACGACTACTTCGTTTGCTGTTGTTTGCAACAATTCATTTCTTACAAGTAGCTTGTAGATGTTGATGGTAACAACTTGTTTATGTGATAGGAACACATCACTGAACAACAACAACGATTAGATGATTTCGAGCTTGCCACAAAACAAATGACAGAAGAATTAGATCGACGTGAAAATGATCTAAAAGTGAAATTAGCTTCATTTGCTGCTTCATTTATCAAATTAAACTTCCGGTAGGAACTAAAGAAGCAATTGAAGACTACAAAAGATGAACATGAAGAAGCGATTGAAAAGTTGAAAGAAGAAAAAGAAGAAAATGAAGATGAGATGAATAGAGAAGTTAACAAGCGCGATAAAGCTGTCGCTGTCAGTTGATGACGTCACTACTTTTGCAATCTATCTGTAGATAAATTCAACAGCGAAAAACGCTGATAATGTAGATCATATTAGTGTTTCCAACTATTTTATTCGAATATATCAATTTACAAAACATGTTTTAATGACATCAAATTTTTTATATAATTTTTTTGGTGCTACATCTAAAAATTCGGGTTTTTAAAACCAATTTAGAATTTATCGAATTTTCTTTCTCTGTAAGTAATTTAATTTCTATTCAGGTTCTAACAAAAGTCCTGAGAAGCAAAGAAGATGAAGTGGAAAAACTTCAAGATGAGATAAAGAGCTTTGAAGAGAAAGCTGAAGACTTAGCAGATACTTTACACAAATTTGAAATGCAGAAGGTAATTTCATTTTCATAATTGAAAATGTCATCAATTTTCTCGAAATATTTCTTAAATCGTTTATCACCAAATAGAAGTGATATTTAGAAGTAATCATTTTACAAACAACTTTTTTGTCAGCAATTATTCCACTCATCTAGAAGCCACATATAACGCGAAATTTTTCTGAAGTTTTGTTGCTGAAATTTTAAAGATCTTACTTCTATTTTCAAAATCTCTTTTAATTTGAAACAAATTGATTGGTTAGACATCTGACCAGCAAAGCCAGATCTTACTGATTTTCAAATTGATTGTCAAAGAAAACAGAGATCTTGTTCCTATAGTGTGTCTCAAAATACCTGAAACAGTGACAAATATTTATCCTTAAAAAACTATTTCTATGTCAGTTAAAAAAAGTCCTAACTTTGTGTAGAAGACTTCTTAGAAAGCCTAGTATCTTGAAATATAAAAAGTCCTCGCCAATAACATCAAGTCAACAAAAACTTAAAATAGATCTGGTTTCTCATGATTGAAGTAGAATATAGATAGTGGTTTTCCAGTTCCTGATAAAACTAAACGTCTCGCTCAATTTTCAGCTGTTCTTCTATGTCAAGTCGTTACTGTCGCGTTAAATTAATTAAGGTAATTTATTTGATAATTATAGAGATATTATTTTCATGTTGATACTAGTAGAGAAAAAATGTAAAAACTCTAAGTAGCTCCAAAAAATTGTGGCTCATTGCGATGCGGAATTTGTCATCAAAGTTATCAGTTTAGAAATTGATAGTTTAAAATCATTGCCCTTATATGAATGCTCACATTTGCTTCATTTATATATATCATGTTTTGTTGTTAATCTAAAGTTTGTGGGTCATGATTTGAGTTTTGCAAACATTAGGTTCACTAAATCTGGTATTAGTTGAAATTTATAATTTTTCTGCTGCATTTATTTTGAGATTATTTCATTTATATATTTTTCATTCTTTTTATACTAGTGGAAGTTTCCATAATTGTATTTTACTGTATTAAAACACTAATTACTCACATCAAGTTGTGTTTTTTAAATATAGTTCTGACACATCACTTCATCTTTTGACTTCAGTTATCTCTTTTCACCAGCATGCATCTGAAAATTTATTCTTTTGATCGATAATTCTATTTAAAAAGAGTTAAAAACTCAGCAGTTGGTTACGTGTATGCAAAAAACTTTTAACAAAACTTTAGCAATAGTTGTGAGGCTCATTATGGTACTTTTATCAACAAGTGGTTCAGACAGGGATAACTATTTTCAAATCATAGCCTCACGTCAATATATTATGCTTGAATCTTGTTCGATTATATATACAGCAGTTTTCTTTATATCTAATATTTGTGGGTCAAATTTTGCAGCCTCAAATGGCAAGCAAAGACAAAGTGATCTCTCAACTTCGCGCACAACTATATGAATCAGATCAAGCGCTTCAAGTGAGTCTCAAATCTTCTTTACCGCTTTCTCATCTCACGTGACGTCACAGGAGATGCTCGATGAAAAGATGAGGATTCAGGCGACATACGAGAAAGAGACACGTCAATTGAAGCTACAAGCTCGCGGCTTCGAACTACAAAATGAACGCTGCAAAGCTGAGGTTCGATATGCTTCAGTGGTTTGGGTTGATGTTGACGTCATCACTAGGTGACACTGTTGATTTGCAGCTGAATAGAAACGAAGAAGTGACGCTTCGATTAGACGCGATGATTAAAGAGAAAGATGAAGACCTTCAGGCTGCTCTCAACAAATCTAAGTTGATTTCACGTGACTTGCAGGTACATGCGCGAGTGCTCGCGAGCAGATGACGTCATCTACGCTTAGGTGAAAGATGATGAATGTAATCGGTTGGTACGGGAACGTGATGATCTAAGCGATCAGTTGTCAGTAGAGAAAAGACGTTTCGGTGAGCTGGCGGACAAGTTGCTAGCTCAGCAGTCACGTGATGACGTTGCTACTGACGACACGCTAAGTGCTAGCGCCACCCAGCGAGTATGGGAGTTGGAAGATAGACTGCGCGCGAAAGGATGCGAGTTAGATGTGAGTAGGATCGTGAGAGATGAGTCGAGATGATGATATGTGTCTGTGGATGCAGGAAAGTTATCGTGATCGCGATAAAACACTGTTGGAAGTGACGTCATTGAAACGCGAAATCGAACGTTTGCTTCAGCAACGAGAACAAGAGATGGCTGAAAAGCGAGATGATATCGCGAGAAAGGACAACAAGATCGTCACTCTGACGTCATCACTCGAGAAGTCGAACGCATTAAGAAGGGTTTGTGACCTCTGACCCCAACTTCATCTAAATGATAATTTCAATTTTTTAGGAGGCTGAAGAAAAATTGATGACAGAAACAGAAGAGTTTAAAAGGTAAGTTTCTACCTTCATCTGATCCTTGTATCATCTTCATCTGATCTTCATTTGATCCTTATCTGATCCTTGTATCATCTTCATCTGATCCTCATCTGATCCTTGTATCATCTTCATCTGATCCTCATCTGATCCTTGTATCATCCTCATCTGATCCTTGTACCATCTTCATCTGATCCTTGTATCATCTTCATCTGATCCTTGTACCATCTTCATCTGATCCTCATCTGATCCTTGTACCATCTTCATCTGATCCTTGTATCATCTTCATCTGATCCTTGTATCATCTTCATCTGATCCTTGTATCATCTTCATCTGATCCTTGTATCATCTTCATCTGATCCTTGTACCATCTTCATCTGATCTTCATCTGATCCTTGTATCATCTTCATCTGATCCTTGTATCATCCTCATCTGATCCTTGTACCATCTTCATCTGATCCTTGTATCATCTTCATCTGATCCTTGTACCATCTTCATCTGATCTTTATACCATCTTCATCTGATCTTCATCTGATCCTTGTACCATCTTCATCTGATCTTCATCTGATCCTTGTATCATCCTCATCTGATCCTTGTACCATCTTCATCTGATCCTTGTATCATCTTCATCTGATCCTTGTATCATCTTCATCTGATCCTTGTATCATCTTCATCTGATCCTTGTATCATCTTCATCTGATCCTTGTACCATCTTCATCTGATCTTTATACCATCTTCATCTGATCTTCATCTGATCCTTGTATCATCTTCATCTGATCCTTGTATCATCCTCATCTGATCCTTGTATCATCCTCATCTGATCCTTGTACCATCTTCATCTGATCCTTGTATCATCTTCATCTGATCCTTGTATCATCTTCATCTGATCCTTGTATCATCTTCATCTGATCCTTGTATCATCTTCATCTGATCCTTGTACCATCTTCATCTGATCTTTATACCATCTTCATCTGATCTTCATCTGATCCTTGTATCATCTTCATCTGATCCTTGTATCATCCTCATCTGATCCTTGTATCATCCTCATCTGATCCTTGTACCATCTTCATCTGATCCTTGTATCATCTTCATCTGATCCTTGTACCATCTTCATCTGATCTTTATACCATCTTCATCTGATCTTCATCTGATCCTTGTACCATCTTCATCTGATCTTCATCTGGTCCTTGTATCATCTTCATCTGATCCTTGTATCATCTTCATCTGATCCTTGTATCATCTTCATCTGATCCTTGTACCATCTTCATCTGATCCTTGTACCATCTTCATCTGATCCTTGTATCATCCTCATTTGATCCTTGTATCATCTTAATCTGATCTTTATACCATCTTCATCTGATCCTCATCTGATCCTTGTATCATCTTCATCTGATCCTTGTATCATCTTCATCTGATCCTTGTACCATCTTCATCTGATCTTTATACCATCCTCATCTGATCTTTATACCATCTTCATCTGATCCTTGTATCATCTTCATCTGATCCTTGTATCATCTTCATCTGATCCTTGTATCATCTTAATCTGATCTTTATACCATCTTCATCTGATCCTTGTACCATCTTCATCTGATCCTTGTATCATCCTCATCTGATCCTTGTATCATCTTCATCTGATCCTTGTATCATCTTCATCTGATCCTTGTATCATCTTCATCTGATCCTTGTACCATCTTCATCTGATCTTTATACCATCTTCATCTGATCTTCATCTGATCCTTGTATCATCCTCATCTGATCTTTATACCATCTTCATCTGATCCTTGTATCATCCTCATCTGATCCTTGTACCATCTTCATCTGATCCTTGTATCATCTTCATCTGATCCTCATCTTTATCTTTTTGAATTTCAGATTAAATGAACAACTTCACGACAAATGGATGAACAGCAAATCTGAAGTAGAAAAACTGCGAGCTGACAGATTGAGGTAGATCTTCCTTCTCTTCTACTCTTCATCTTCTTTTTACAGATTCTCTTCTTTTGAGAGGTTCTCAATGTTCCGATTCACTTCACTTTTTTCTTCCTTTTTTTCTGTCTATGATAAAACTTCTTCTTTAACGCCAATCCAGTGGTGAGACTCCCTATTCCTTCTTCTTCTCTTCTGTATCATTTAAGATTACAAAGATCAATTTAAATGATGATTTGTTGCAGGTCATCTACAGATGAGTCGGAATCGTTACGTCTTGAAGTCCGTCAACTCTACGAAGAGTTAGAAGCGAGGGAAAAAGAAATAGAGGTGACCTACTTCATCTGATCTTCTGCCTTTGTCATCTCATCTCGTCATAGATGCTGCACAACACTCAATCAAGACCCGTCTACATCCTAGAAGAAGAGTTTTCAGACGCTACAAATGATTACGACGGTGAACTGGTGGCCAGTAAGCGCAGTTATGATCTGGCCCCACACGAGGGCTTAGGACAAACTGGAGACCAGATTACTTACTCTTACAACGTCATCAATCAAAGTCAAACCCAATCACAGATGCAGGGAGGAGGCGAGAGGTATGTGGGTGCCCTAGTTGATCATTTCATCATCTTCTTGTAGATTACAGTTGATGTCCTCTAGCTCGGTGAATGAGAACAAGCATGTGAGGATGCATGAAGACATCAAGCAAGTACAAAGCAGTGTAGATGAGATTAATCGAGTAAGCTGCTGTGGTCACGTGACTACTTTCAACTGACCCATGTGTCCTAGACTTTAACTACTCGTAATGAAACTGTCAATACCACATTTGGAAATGTTTTGGACCAAACCTCATATTTACAAATCCAACCTCAAGTCCATCTTGCCAGTGAGGACTCCGACTTTTTAGACCTTGGAATACATGAGCTTCGAAAGGTGCTTCGAGAAACCAAGTATGTGGTCACGAAGTTTGTTGATTTAATGTTTCTAATTAATCAAATCTTGTTTGCTTTTCTACTTAATCTCAATTCAAGTTGTTTTTGTTGAGATAACTTGTTGAACTGACGAATAAAAGACGATGACTGCTTGTTACAACGATTGTTACTATCTATTGTTATCTTGTGTTTGGTGACGACGCTGGTTTATTGGGTCAATAGGACCGGGTACTCATCAATAACTAGCTAACTGCAAATAGTTTCGAGTGTTTATACTCAACAACCACTCCTGTTATCTGTTATCAACATTTCTTTAGTTTTTTTGTTCATTTTTTCTTTCACTATCGATATAGTAGAAAAGATACTGTTGATGGTTAGGTAGTTGCTGGTTTCTATTTGAGTGAAGGTCTTTTTTTTCTCGTTTTTGTTTCTGTTTTTATTCTTCTTTAGAGTTTGTAAGTTGTTAAATAAACATTTTTGTAAATTACTTGAGCAGTTAATCAACCAATTTCCATCAGAGTAAGTTGGTTTCCAAATTTTGAAACAATTTCAGTTATTTATGAATTAGTTGAATCATTTACAAGTTGAGATAAATGTTGAAGCTGCTGTAAATATTTGCTAGTTTTGCCTTCATAATTTTCATCAACTTCTATTTGTCAGATTAACTCTAAATAATTTCGAATCATTTTATTTATCTAATAACAATGAATCAGCTGATTTGAAATTGGTTTTTGTTGATCAACTTTTCAGAAATCAATTAAAAGAATCACTTCAAGATTTTACTGAAATAAGTAAAGTGTCGAATGAACAAACAAAACAAATAGAAGATTTGAAAGAAGAATTATCAAGAGTAACTGTAGAAAAGAAGCAGCTGAAAACACAAGAAGAAGAAAATATTAAAGACAAGTCGGTTTCAAGAGATCATCAATAAAAAAGTTGATCTGATGTTGATCTTTCAGAATGAGTCTAGAAGATGAAGTGACGGGACTTTTGCAGCGTCTTCAGGATGTTGAGAAAAGATGTATTGAACAAGATGTCCAAATCAAAGAAGAGATTGCATCCAAGCAATCTTCTAAATCGAGGTCTTATGCAAGACACAATTGAAGGATCTATTGACATATTTAGATGTTTATAGAAGAAGATCAGGTGAAGATTCAGATGGAATGAGCTCCTTATCTCGAAAAGAGCTGAATTCAATCGTCAGTAATTTAAAGAAGAAGCTTCGAAATGCTGAAAAGGTAATCAGTTGATCCGACCCCTTCGACCAGTTGATCCGCCCCCTTCGACCAGTCGATCCGACCCTCTTCGACCAGTTGATCCGACCCCTTCGACCAGCTGATCCGCCCCCCTTCGACCAGTTGATCCGGCCCCTTCGACCAGCTGATCCGCCCCCTTCAACCAGTTGATCTGCCCCCCTTCGACCAGTTGATCCGGCCCCTTCGACCAGTTGATCCGCCCCGTTCGACCAGTTGATCCGGCCCCTTCGACCAGTTGATCCGCCCCCTTCGACCAGTTGATCCGCCCCCTTCGACCAGTTGATCCGACCCCTTCGACCAGTTGATCCGGCCCCTTCGACCAGTTGATCCGCCCCCCTTCGACCAGTTGATCCGACCCCTTCGACCAGTTGATCCGACCCCTTCGACCAGTTGATCCGCCCCCTTCGACCAGTTGATCCGCCCCCTTCGACCAGTTGATTCTTTCAGCTTTTATTTTTTCAGTTGAATTCTTTGCTGAAAGTTCAAATCGACAAATCTGAAGCGAAGCGTTTGGATGCTGAATCAAATTTCGCTAAATCCGAAGATCAGAAGTTGATTACAGATCTTGCGAATCAAATAGAGAGGTTGAAAGATCAACTCCATGAAGCGGAGCTACGCGAGATTGAGTGAGTCTTTCATACTGATCTTCTTTTATTTGAAAGTATCTTCTAGATCTTCCCATGTCAATCTCTCATCTTCACCATCTCCACTGAGAAGATGTCAATCTTCTTCAGACAAAGTGAGCTCCTGAAAGCGTCCTGCTTCATCAATCTGTACCTTCTTCGTTTTTAGATTTTGAGTTCTTCAGATAAAGCTGATTTGAATAGAGCGCTGAAGATCAACAAGAAGTTACGTTCTCGCTTATCTGCAACTGAATCCACTGTGAGGCAGCAAGCAGAGAAGCTCAATCAGTGTCGATCTTCATCTCGTGAGCTTATTAGCTAATATAAGATCATGTGATCTGAATTGTGATCTTTAGGAGAAACTGGAGTTTCAAGTCCTCCTCTGAAGAGGATGAAATCTTATAAAAGTGTCCCTAATCTTTTAGATGAAGATTTGAAGTTGTCACCTCAGAAAAGTAAATCTCAAACTGAAGCTTCAACTCAGACCACTTGTGACAGCGGCTTCTCGTCACAAACATCGTCAGTTCATCTCTTTCACTTTCAAATAAAATTTTTAGAAAATTTGAAAACTTACAGTTTTCTTTCTATTAACATTTATCTTTTAAGATCTTTTTTTAGTTTATTTTTAAATAATTATTCAAAAAAAGTTTCTTTTGTTTATTAAAAAAATAAATAAATTAAAGTGAAAGTTCAAACTATGAAAGTTAGTTTGAGAGAAGCACTTAGGTCAGCACTTCTGCTTTTATCGAACCAACTCAGTAATCAATATCCTCTTGTCTGTCAATCCTTCCATGACGTCATCACTAATACAATCAGTTTGAAAGCAAGCTTGCAAAGTTCTAAATAGATCTCAAGAGCTTTCAAACTTGCAGCTGTTGTCAACTAGCTTCGGTTGCTTGCTTATTTGTTGTCAGTTCAGTTTAGACTTCTTCAATTTCAAACTTCAGTCTTTTTTTTCAACTTTTTTTCAACTTTTGTTCTTCAGATTAAATCTTGTGATAAGTCATCAGTCGAAGGAGTTGTCAGTTTTGAAAAAGAGATTAGAAAAGAGCAGAACTGCTTGCAAACAACTCAACTCACAGATGGGTTTGTAATCTTTTTTTTCTTGATCCTTGCATCCAATCTTTATGAACTTCAGATGTTCTCTCTAACTACATCCAATCTCTTGTCACTTCGGGAGCCGATTCTTTCGACCCCTTCACCGCTGATGACGTCACAAACGAGCTCGCGCGTAGCCGAAGAATGGTTGAATTGGTCCGCAGGTCACTAGGTGAGTGGTCTGTGGTTCTTTGACCACGTTACATGATCACCTGTTTCTCATAGGATCAAATTCAGAACAGGAAGATGAAGATCAGATAGATTCTGGAGAATCCTGCATCACTCTCAACTCTGATGTTCCTTCGCCGAGTCTCGCTCGCATTCACAACTTACAAATCGCGCGGTCAGTGACGTCATCATCTCTTTCATCACGTGACCACCTACTTCATCACTTAGCTTAACCAATCAGCTGGCAGATCGCAATCAGATGATCAGCAAACTACGTCACAACGACGTGACGTCACAACCGCCTAAACTCGATCGCGTCCATAATCGCGTGTCTTTGAATGCTTCCAAGACGCGATCTTTATTTGATCACCGCGGAGTCCTCACTCCCTCTTCATCTTTCAACTCCCTGATCACTGATGAAGAGATTGCTGCTCTTCGCGATCCGGAGTCCTCCGAATGTAGTCTTCCGGTTTGTTGCCTGCTTCCTTGCGCGATTTTTCTTCTCATCTTCTTCTTTTTAGTACTCTGGGACTCTCAATCGGAGATCTCGTAGCATCCAAAACATTTCTCATCTCCGTAAGTTGCTCATCATCATCAGGACTTAATCTCAGCTTCTGCTCCTTGAACAGATCGTCCCAGCAGAATCAACAGTGATCTCTCGACGGTGAAGATCTCTACGGACTTCAACGGAGCTTGGAAATCATCTGATCCTTCGCCGAGAAGAGCGCGTCAGAGGTAGAATCCCTGAAAGTTGAAGTCAGAATTAAATCTCTTTATTACAGTCTCTTTCAACCTCTCAAAGATGTAGAGAGTTCTTGTGAAGATCTGATAAAATCGCGATCTCTACATCAATACGAGAGGGCAATCGAGAGACTTCGACGAAGATTAATTGATTCCCGGAAGCTGCACAAGTAAGATCACTTCCTCTTTCGATCTTCTTCTCATCTTCTTCTTCAGATCAACTAAAGATGAGCTTGATATCGTCACCATTAGCTTGTACAAAGCTCGAGAAGAAATCGGACATTTAAAGAAAGGATCCCAACAAACTCCAGGTGGAGAAGGAAACAGCTGTTCTCAGCTTGGTTGGTTCTTCTACGTTCAATTATTGACCAACTACATCAATTATTCAGCGCTAAAAAGTCAGAAAAACTGTTTCATAAAAAGATGAAGATAGTTAGATGAAGATCAGTTAGATGAAGATAGTTAGATGAAGATAGTTAGATGAAGATCAGTTAGATGAAGATAGTTAGATGAAGATCAGTTAGATGAAGATCAGTTAGATGAAGATAGTTAGATGAATCTCAGTTAGATGAAGATTGTTAGATGAAAATAGTTAGATGAATCTCTTGTAGATGAATCTCTTGTAGATGAATCTCTTGTAGATGAATCTCTTGTAGATGAATCTCTTGTAGATGAATCTCTTGTAGATGAATCTCTTGTAGATGAATCTCTTGTAGATGAATCTCTTGTAGGTGAATCTCTTGTAGATGAATCTCTTGTAGATGAATCTCTTGTAGGTGAATCTCTTGTAGATGAATCTCTTGTAGATGAATCTCTTGTAGATGAATCTCTTGTAGATGAATCTCTTGTAGATGAATCTCTTGTAGATGAATCTCTTGTAGATGAATCTCTTGTAGATGAATCTCTTGATGAATCTCTTGTAGATGAATCTCTTGTAGGTGAATCTCTTGTAGATGAATCTCTTGTAGGTGAATCTCTTGTAGATGAATCTCTTGTAGATGAATCTCTTGTAGATGAATCTCTTGTAGATGAATCTCTTGTAGATGAATCTCTTGTAGATGAATCTCTTGTAGATGAATCTCTTGTAGATGAATCTCTTGTAGATGAATCTCTTGTAGATGAATCTCTTGTAGATGAATCTCTTGTAGATGAATCTCTTGTAGATGAATCTCTTGTAGATGAATCTCTTGTAGATGAATCTCTTGTAGATGAATTTCTTGTTTGAATTTCAGCAATTTTTTTAACTTTTAGTTTTGAAGCAAAAAAAATGTTGAAAGTTGAAATTTCCTTGAAAGATGATTTGATCAAGAAACTAAAAAGTCTTCTTCATCTCATCCTCTATTTCTTTATTCAATTTCTGTTTTCTTCAGACTCTTTGATCCACCATCTGGATGAGATCAGGACTCTTCGACATCGACTTGAAACTTCGATTGACAACAACGACCAGCTGAGGGACAGACTAGAAGCCAGTATCCTAGCCACTAAAGCAGATGGTAGGAACTTGGTGAACTACTTCTTGTCATCAATCACTTTCATTATTACAGGAAGTATGAAACAAATTGATGAGGATGAAGTAAGATCATTACAGATACAATTGATGAAGAGCAAAGAAGATCACCTCGTGAAGTTAAAGAATTCTGAAACTGAAGTGTGTAATTTGAGGAATGAGCTTGCTGTATGTCGAAGTGATCTCAGAGGTAATTCATATCGTCTTCTTGTGTCTTGATCTTATCATCCAAGTCTTAAGAATCAGAGAGTAATGAGCTTCAATTAAGACGAGATCTTGGAAGCTTAGAAGAGCTTAATCGGCAGATGACAAAGTCTCTAGAAAAAGCTGAAACCGAATTGAAGAAACAGAACTCAGTGGTGAGTATAACGAGTATTACGTAGTGGTTGTTAGGATGGTTGCTAGGATGGTTGTCAAGTGGTTGCTATGTGGTTGTTAGGATGGTTGTCAAGTGGTTGCTAGGATATTTACTTCTTGTTTGTTAGGATGGTTGCTAGGATGGCTTCTAAGCAGTTGCTTCGTGGTTGTTAGGATGGTTGCTATGTGGTTGATTTGTGGTTGCTAGGATAGTTGCTAATTGATTGCTAAGTAGTTGCTTCGTGGTTTCTTAGTGGTTGCAAGGATGTTTGCTAATTGGTTGCTAGGATGGCTTCTAAGCAGTTGCTTCGTGGTTGTTAGGATGGTTGCTATGTGGTTGATTTGTGGTTGCTAGGATAGTTGCTACTTGATTGCTAAGTAGTTGCTTCGTGGTTTCTTAGTGGTTGCAAGGATGTTTGCTAATTGGTTGCTAGGATGGTTTCTAAGCAGTTGCTTCGTGGTTGTTAGGATGGTTGCTTCGTGGTTTCTAAGTGGTTGCAAGGATGTTTGCTAATTGGCTGCTAGGGTGATTGCTAAGATGGTTGCTAGGGTGATTGCTAAGATGGTTACTAGGGTGATTGCTAAGATGGTTGTTTGGTTTCAGTCGGTGAATTTATCAAAGGAGGTTGAAGTGAAAAATGAGAAGTTGAAGAAATTGGAAGCGGAGAAGATGGAGATCAATCTTGATTTAGATCATGCAAGAAAGATCACATCCAGGTTGACTTCGTGTTCATCCGCTAATCTTTAACTTTCAAATATGTCTAGACTTGAAAAAGAAGTTGCTAATCACAGATCGAAGAATCGCGAATCTGACCAACTGATCATTACGCTCAAATCCCAACTTCATCTCATCGAAAAGTTGGAAGATCAGATCCGGCAGTTAGAAGATCGTAATGATCGGATGCAGGATCTTCGGATTAAGAGGAGTATGTCTTCGCTTGGTCACAATTCACAGCGAAAGTCGAGTTTGAAACTGGATTTGAGTCGAAGTAAGTCTCGAAGATCTTAACAATCTCATCTAATCTTCATCTTTATCAGCATCTGGAGGAGCTGATCTCAGCAGATCCCTCATCACTCCTCCGACTTCCGCTTCAATTGCTCATCACAATGACTTCTTTCGCTCTTCTTTTCGAAGCGTTGATGACGTCACATATCATGGCGAAGGTGAGCGGAATATGTGATCATTTGCTCCTCATCTAATTTTGCTTCTCAGGACCTTATCGAGTTTGTAGAAAGAGCAGCTTTGAAAAGTTGAATAAATTGATCGATGATTGCAAGAAGATGTGTCACGATGTCGATGATGACGTCACACACAAGCTGCGCGCTACATCTCAGGTTGCTCCTCATCTGATACTCTTCTTCAGATCTTCATCTTTTTGTTTAGGGATCTGCTCTTTCTTCTTTTCTACGGATTGTGTCTTCCATTGAGAATCACCTCACTTCTTCCTCTCATATTCTCATCAATGACTTCTGGTCGGCGAGCTCCTCCACATCTGATCCTCAGAGGTTGATCTCTCCTCATCTCTATGACTCCCCTGAAGTAGACTAATCTTCTTGTTGATCCTTAACTCATCATTTATATGATGCAGGATACTCATCTTCAAAAAGAGATCTTTGATCTTAAGGATCAACTCTCGCATCTTCATTCTTTCCTCCAATCTGTCCTTACTCATATTCAAGATCAGAATCGTTTCAAGGCAGAAATCGGCAACGCGATCGAACAAAAGCTGCTCAAGAAGCAGTCACGTGATCAGCTCCAGGTGATTATATCTACATCTCTTCCTTCAACTTCTATTTCTAATTTCGCAGCAAACTGTGTTGAAGGCGACAAGGAACAAATCGAAGCGATGACGTCACGCACCAAAATGTTTTTCTAATTTTCTTGCCTCTAAAGTTTTCGTCTCTCTTTTTGCATCAAGAGATTTCTGCATCAGCTCCTCTGAGATCCACTTACACAACCGTCCCACAACCACCTGTCCCACAACCACCTGCCCACCAGGCTTTTGCTTTCTTGCTGACATCAACCACCTACCTAACTACCCGTTTGCAGTTTGCTTTTATCAACTTTGCCATATACTGTTCGAAAAGTATCAATTGACTGAAGTGAAATCCAAAAGTATCTTTTTTGTGTCTTTCAATAAATTATTTCATGAAAAAGTCTTTGAATTGAATTCAGATTAATATAAATAAGATGTATTTTATTAATCTAAATGTGAAAAGATAAATTAGCAAAATATTTTATTTTCAATAAAAAATAAGAGAAAATTTATTGATTAAATGTTCCAAACGGTGATGATGATGGTTTAGCGTCATCTTACCAAGATGTAAATTTTAATTGGATTTAATTTAACTATCCACTGAGTTATCATGATTTTCTGTTCAAGATTAGACTAGCAACAAAGAAATAAAATTTATGAATGAAACTATAAATTGAGTCTTTATAATTTTAATTATTGTTTTTATGTCAACTTTAGTATTTTGTTTGATGAGTTTTTCTATAAATATTTTAGTTTATGCAAAAAGCTTAACTATATTTTGTGGAACGATATATGTTAGATAGACTTTTTTAGACTAGAAGGTTTTTCTTGAAAATATTTTTTAATTATAAGTTTAATTTTCAACAAAGTCATCCTTAGATTAATCGTAACAAGAAACTAATTTGCTTGATGGCTATGATTTAATATTAGACATAAATTTTTCAAATTCAATTAGATGAAATGCAAAAATTGTAATCAGAGACTATATATATTTTAATACAAAATTGTATAATAATTGATTTATTACATGCGAAAGATAGTTTAATATTGAAGTTAGCTATGTGAATCTAACTTTAACTCATATTATTATTGTTAAAAATTTGTATCCGTTTAAAATTGAAATAGTTTTATGTTGTGCAAAATTTTTGTATTCGACGCAAGCTGAAAGCTTCACTTAAAAAACCTGCGATTATCTTTTAAAGGTGGTGAAAATTTAACTACTATATAACAACCGATTTCTTCACAAAAACTTTGATAAGAGTACATCAACCTAAAAACCTTTTTTCAATGTTTAAACATAACTTAGTTAAAGATACTTATAATTAAATTATTACTTGAATTAATCATAATATTTCTAAAGTAGAAATTTGTCTAAAATTTGGCTTAACTTTTTGATATTTAAAAATTTAGATACAGATATTTCTGTAGATTACTTCTTTTATGAAATTGTGGAAATACAAAATTGAACAAAATGTTTCCATTTGGTCAAAACCCCTAACTTGAAAATTTGTTTTTCTCCATCTAAATACGTGGATACAAACAAGTAAAATTTAAGACTTTTTAAATTTGATAGAAGTAAACAAGTTTACATTTTGTAAATTTTTCAATTAATAGAATAATTGATAATTGGAATTTATTTTTAAATTAATTTACAACTGAATGTTATTATCATAAATTTTAGAAAATAAATTTATTTGTACTAATGTTTTGTAATTTGTATAAAAATAAAATCGTAATTATTATATTTAACTGTTTTAAAGTTGGTTTTTAGTAGTTTTAAATTATTATTCTTAATTTGATAAAAATATTATAAGAGTTATAAATAAAATTACTTTCGGCTAAATCTAATAAATATTGAAATAATTGCCTTTTAATAATTGAATAAAACATTTTTATCTGGAATATTTTATATGTTGAATAATTATTTTAACCATTAATAATTTCTCAATAAACTGAATGATGATAAAAAATCTTTTAAAAATCAAATTTCAATCAAATAATTTTAATTTAATCAAACCCTTTCTTATAAATAAAAATAAAATAATTCTTAAAAATACTTAACTAGATATGTCAGTCAAAAATCAAATCAGACTTTTTTCAAGATATAAATATATTTGATTTGTTTTTTAAAACTTTATTTCCTTTACAGCTTTATAAAAAAAAGTTTTTCTAATTTAATTCAATCTGATCACTTTGTAATGGACCCTGCCTTGTATCTAATTGCTGCAGTTGTTGTTTCTCTTCTTTTATACTTTGTAAATAAAGGTCATCAAAAGCAAGAAGGTGAATTTTAGGCAAAATTAATTTCAAATTTGTGTTGATAAAACATTTGTTTAAAATAAACATTTGTCTTAGAAAGAAGACCCAGACCTAGACCTGTTCAAGTGACAAATGATGGACCAGCTGGAAGAAGACATGGGGCACGAAGACGAGGAATTGGATCAAGAGTTCAGGAAGCCAGGTTGGAGATTTTAAGACTTAAATTCAATTAAATTGATGGAATTTAAACAAATTTGATTTTGAAGTAGAAATTTAGAAGATCAATCTGAAGAGACTGAGAAGAAAGATAAAGATGATTCTGGCGATGAAGAAGAAGTCACAAAAGCAAAAATTGGAACCAAAAAGTTGCGGAAGATGCAGGAGAAAGAACAGAAGAGAAAAATGCGGGAGCAAGAAGAAAAAGAAAGAGCAGAACGTAAGAAGCGGCAGGAAGAGAAAGATGCTGAAATCGAGAAGAGGAAGAAAGAAGAAGAATTAGCAGAGAAGAAGGAGGTATGAAAGACATTTTGTGATTTAAAATTTGAAAAGTTTATCTCATCAAATCTTCTTTAATCTAGGAAGAAGAGGCTGAAAGACTTCGTCTTGAAAAAGAGCAGCAAGAACATGAAGAATATCTGAAGTTAAAGTCGGATTTTTGTATTGAAGAAGAAGGTGAAGAAGAAGATGGTAGTGATGAAGAAGATCATGAAAATATGTTGCAAGAATTCATCGAATATCTCAAAGTAAACTGACTTCTTCAATCTTCAAAGATTCAATTTTTTTGCAGGAAACTAAAGTAATCCTTCTAGAAGATCTTGCATCTCACTTTGGTCTTCGTGTTCAAGATGCAATCGATCGAGTTCAGAGTTTACTTGATGATGAAACTATTACAGGTTTGACGTTCAACTTCTATTTCCTGTTAAGCAAATATTTAAATGAACTTTTTTTTGAATAAATTTATATTTTTGTGATTTAATTTGAGGCAACTTTTGTGGACAGGTGTAATTGACGATCGTGGCAAGTTTATCTACATTTCAATGGAAGAACTTGAAAATGTGGCACAATATATTAATGAACAGGGAAGAATATCTTTGTGTGATCTTGCACGAGTTAGCAGTACCCTGATCAATCTGGGGAAAGATGAACCTATAGTACTTGCTCAATCAGTGAACTGACTTTAATGGAAAATTCTTTTTCATTTGGTTTGTTTGTTTTACTGAAACTTTTTGCTTTATGAGAAAATATAAATTTCGAAATGATTTTTATTGAAGTTTATGTTTGAGGTGAATATTCTGTTTTGTGGTCATCACGAGGTTTCTACGTCGAAATTAAAAACACTGAAACTTTTATATATATGGAGACTTGATTATATTTCGGTGTTACTTTATTAAACTTTAAAACTAAATCAGAATCTCTAAAACTCGTCTTTATCATGAAACATACACAGCAATTACAAACACAGCATTTCAAGTTTATAGTTCCACACATAAACAGATAAAGCATCATAAAAAAACAAAAAGCAGAATAAGAAAGATTTTGTTTATTGAAAACAAGAGGTAAGCAACCAATCACGCTTGTCCTCAGACCCACATTAACTACAATCAAAAAGTAACATTTGTAGAAACAAAACTGGTTTGGAAATCATCATAAATATCTTTCTGAAAACTGATTCCATGCCAGATGGTTTGTACATGCCCTAATAAGGCAATCAAATAGAAATAAGGAGTGGGTAGAAAAGCAGGTGAGGGTCAGGTTGGTATACATGCAAAAGTGTACAAGTGGGCTGCAGATGACGTCACAATTAGTCGCCTTCGTCGTTCTCGCCTTCTGACGAGTTGCCGCCTGATTGACGCAGATGTTGAAAGCTGATATGACGATAGTGGTCCAACCATTCGTCCAACATTCGAGTAACAGACGGCGGTCGCTTGCCCAAACGTTGCTTAGCAACCAGCACGTTGTCGTCAGTCACATGACAGTCCATCCAATCAAATAACATTTGGCGACGTTGACTCTCAGTGGTGGCCTGAAACAAGGAACCAGATTGGTTGATGACGTCATACGATCGAGACGTGGTCACCTGTCCCTGAGTGGTAAAGTGTAGAGGCAGTAAATTACCCTCCCAGTCATTTAGAGGAAGATGAACGACTCTATTGTAGGAAGATCTCTGATTGAAGTTAGCTGCTTCCATAATCGAGTCCTGCTAGGAATCAGCAAATTTGGTTGCTAGGCAATTTAATCATAAGCCTAATTTAAATTAGTGAGCTAAATATTAGATAAAGTGGTCACGTGACGAGTACGATGATGAAGTATCTACCGAATCATTTGTGGTATCCATAGAAACAAGAGCCGTGAAATGACCTCTAGTGTAACCAAGGACTATTGGGCTAGTATAACAAAAGCTTCGATCCCAAAATAAAGGTAAATAAACACCTAAGAAAGAATTTCTTGTAAAAAAGTAGAAAAAAATTCGAATAATTCAGTTAAGATGAGAGATTAGGTAATTGTTAGTCTTAAGTGAATCATCAGTTCATCAAATTAAGTTTGTAGATGAAACATTAAGGTAGCCACATGATCATCATTAGCTTTGCTGTTGACGTAGTTAGCATCTTCACAAAAATTTGTTCGCCGAATTGAATGTAGAAAAATTCTAGAAAATATTTATCAAAAAACAAACAAATGAACCTTGAAACTTAGCAAAACCGAGCGTGTCTCCCTGAAAACTTTTCAGGTATTTAATTCCATAAACAATGATTGGTCGTCTCAAAATATGAGACAAAGCAAATATGTGGCAATGTTCAAGAGAAGCTCCAGGCTGTAAGATGAGAGATGACGTCATAGATGACGCGAGCACGTGACTGACCTGTTGTGCTAACTCGTGGATAGTTGACCAGGCTGAAATACATTGTCGGTCATTAAAGGTGAAACCCATCAAACGAGCTTGTGACGTTTCCCATTCTTTCCATCGACAGAAGAATCTGTTGAAGATGAGATGTTGAAGATGACGTCATCTGCAACAGAGATTCTTACTTGGCACTACAATCATGTAAGCTTTGAGACATGGCGCTACGCAGAGTGTTGTTGGAATCAAATACTCCCCAGGTAGATTGTAGAACTGAATCAAGCAAACAGTCACCAGCTGAACGGTTCCACAAGGCGTACAGTTGACATGATAGGTGACCTTTTTCGATTCTAGTCATCCAGTTAATGGCAAGGTCGTCTTCAAGTTCTGCAGATTTATCAAGAAGTAGAAATTGATTAAAGTGATGATATCAACGAATGAATTTTTGAGTAATTTAGTTTGCAGCAGTCAATCATTTCTCAAATCATTTTTGCAGATGACACACATGAGATGAAACTTACCTTTCTGGGCGTGTTCGTCAATCATTTCAGCAAACAAGGTCTTGCTCACAGAGTTCGGCAGCTCGTATATTTCTGAATAAATTATGTCTCAGTTTGTTACAGTAAAAAGATCAGGAAATTTTGACTATTTTTTGAAATAAAAAGTTTGAAAGATTTGAAAAAGACCTGTTGGTAGCTGGAAGGTGGTAAACTCTGAGAAGAACTTGCAGCAAAAGTCATCTTTACCGCATCTCAAGCTTGATATGATCTCTCTTTGAATCACATCAGCAGTTTCTGGACTGAGATTACTTGGGTTCCGCTTGAATGATTTCACTGAAATCTACAAAAAGTTAGAATCAAAAAACTTCTCTTTTATAAGTTGATAAAAAATAAAAAAGTTTTTGAGTAAAAAATTTCAGGCAAATAACAATCTGTAAATTATTAGAATTTTTTAATTTAATAAAAATTTCTATAAAAAATGTGATTAAAACACAAAGAAAGGTTATTTGAGAACATTTCTTAAATATTTGTTTAAATTACAATTTCTGCTATTTATTATTTAATTAACAGAAAAATGATTTGTCATAAATGAAAAGAATAAATATTTGATGATAAGAAAACTGTGAAAAGACAATTGAATCAGTAAAAACTAACTTGTGGGTCAAGAAGAAACGTCAGAATATTTTGGCGTCGAAACCGAACAGCTAAATGAACAAGAGTGAATCCACTATCAAAGGCAGATGGACGCTTCAGTATTTTTGCTTCTTCTGAAGTAATTGCTCGTGAGATATTTCCTCCATTAGCAATATAATCAGTTACTGGCTCAGTATGATTTTCTACAACACCTGTAAATGTTTACAAGTTACTTAAACAATTTTCCAAAATATATTTTCAGTTATTCATAGATTTAAAATAAATAAAAACGATTCACTGAGAAAAAGAAATCATTTTCAAACTGTAGAATTTGTGAATGAACTAACCAATACAAGCTTTGATAAAAAGACGATTTAGTTGTGAACGTTTGCGCTTCTTATACAGTCGATAGTCAGCCCCTCTTAAGTTCTTCGAGTAAACAAAATTGGTTGGTACATTGATTTCAGAGCTACACGTTGGAACATGAGATGAAGATGTAGGTGTAGAGATCTAAAAAAAGATGTCATGTTACGTAAAATTTAAAAAGATGTCTTGATCATTGACAAGTGATTTATTTGTTCATCTAATAATAAAGTATTTTTCAAATTTTAAGTGTTTGATAACCAATGATTGATGAGCTTTTTGAAAAGCGTTTTAGATGACAGTTTAGCGGTTAGCAGAACTTTTAAACACGATGATATCAAACTTGGTAAGACGTACCTCGTGTTTTTTTTCACATTTCACGCTTCGACTTGTATTTAATTTTAAACTGAAATCATCATTAGATTCATTCGATGATTGACTTGTAGATCTTTTCCAATCGATATTTGAGGTATCTTTATTCAAAACTGTTCCAACTGCATTTACTGATGATTCAGTTTTGACAGAACCATTTAAAAGTTGAACTTCTAAACAAGATTTATTTACACCAAAGGTGGTTTTTGCTTCAGTAGAATTGGATTTATTTGCAAGAGGATTTGGAGTTTCATTTTTACTTATAGAAATTTTTATACTATGCTCGTTATTGTTCATTTCAGTATCAGTAGTTTCTTTAGAAAGTTTACACATTATACATGATTTAGAAGAATTCCAATTAAGATAAGTACAGCAAGAACAAGCCCATTTAGAGCTTGGGTTACTTTTGCCGTCATCATTTGAAACACTCAATAAATTTTCACTATGCTTTAAATTTTGATTGTTCATATCTGTTATGGCATCACGATTATAGTGACAATTAGAGCACCAAGAAGTGTTGAAACTATTTTGATAGAAACAAGATTTACAAATCCAACAATTTTTCAATATTTGTGCTGTTTCATCAGATTCATTTAGATCTGAAAAACTGGAGCTTGTATGCTTTGATTTATTAGATGGGCTGGGAGGTATGATTAGTAATGATTGTTCTTGGTGATCACACTGAGAAGAACACATACCACCTTGACCATCTAAATGCTGATTTCTGTTGTACCTTGGTAGAAGACATATCGTACATTTCTTAGAAGCTGGGAAGTTATCATATGTGCATTGCACACAACTCCATTTCCCTTCACTACTCATTTTTTTGAAATCGATTTATTTAAGATTTACAAATGATTTACACTCAACAGTTTGAAAGTGTGCAGTTGGACGGACCTAAAGAAAGAATATTAGTTTAGTTAAAATATATAAGATTAAAGTTTACTTATTTGGTTATCTATGATTTTATAAACCTTAAAAAATCAAATATTTGAATATTTAATTATATTCTGATAATACAGTTAATATTCCAACTAAATATTGCTAACAACTACTTTATTTAAAAATTTATTTTATTTTTAGTGAATATTTTCTACTCATCATAAGATTAAATATTTATTTGTTATATAAGCTTAAATCTTAAATAAGCGAGAATAATTTTATAATATAAAAATAAACTGTTCAGAATTAAACTTGAATGGAAGTAGAAAAAAAATAAAAACATTTCAAAATGTAATTTGAAAACTTCTTTTTGATAGAAAGTTTAGTAAAGTTGTAAAAATGTTTCAAAATCACTGAAAAAAGCTTAAAAGCTGGAAACAGCTACAAAAGATGAAATTTTACTTTAAAAAATATAACCAACAAAATACTTTAAAACCTTCTTTAATAAATCCTAGAGTTTATTGAATTATATGTTGAAATAATAAAGAAAATACTCAAAAACATTTCTAACTCAAATAATGAGTGATTATCATGTCTGGTTTAAAATATAAGCTAAAATAAGTTCAGGTCACATACATAAGCTCCAATACAATTACCAATATCACAAATAATTTAAAATATAAGGCGTAAACATGATATAGTTCAAAAAGTAGAACCAAAAGGGAATGAACAACATCTTATTAAAATAAATAGGAATAAAATACAACAATAAATATTTTGGTTAAATAATTAAAGTCTGAGTTACTTGAGTAAGAATAAAAAATAGATTTCCTAAATCTAAATAATATTCTTTTTAATCTAGAAAATTAAATTTAGAAAATATGATATTATTTATAAAGTTAATATCAAAAAATCTATAGATAAGAAATACTTTTCTAATTTCCTAAATTTTACATGAAGTAAAGTTATTGATGTCATTGCTATTTTTAATACATTCATAACCACTCATAGATGAAATAACAGTCTTTAATCTGTAACTTATGATTAATAATTTTAACAATGAAATTAATAACTAATAAGCTTTAAGGTAACATAAAACTTCAGTTTCTATTTTAAAATGAAGTTTCAGAACCAGCAACATGTCGAAGAAACATTTTTTTTAGATAAAAACGACAAAATATACATTTTTTTTAATTTAGTATATTCTATAAGCTTTTTTATAGACTAACTGAATCCATCTCATAAAATTTTTCAATATTGAAAAAAACTAACTTTATTTATGTGATAAGAAGATTAAATTTTAAAATATATCCAGGATTATTTTCTAGAAAGAATCTGAAATAAGTCAAATAACATCAAGCTATTAGTCTTTAGATGATATTTCTGAAAGTTCTAAAAACATGTGTTTAAAATGATTTTTGTTATTGACTTTTGCCATCAACTATTAAATAATGATATTATTTATAAACCAACATTTAAAAAATTACATTTAAATAAGGCAAAATTAAAGCTTATAAGAAATTTTATTATTATACATTTTACATTATAGTAAACTTTATTTAGTCAAAAATTAAAATTGTATTCAGCACAAAATTAGTTTAAAAATTAATTACACTATGCCAAAAGCAAATAGTAGTGAAGCAAAAATCTAATTCCATATTCTAAAAATATCAGAAAACTAGTTCTATAGACTTTCATAAAATTATAACCAAGCTTTTTGATTACTTAACCTATAAAGTAAATATACTTGTATCAGATCTGATATTTTACTACATGGAGTTTACTTTATACTACTTTAATAAAAAATGACAGATGAAAAAATGCAATTTTTAAGCAAAAATATAGTCTAGGAACATGCTATAGAATGACTTGAATAAATTGTGTATAAACTTATTCGTTTGGGGAATTTCATTCTTACTTATAGAAATCACATGACTCAGCAGTGAAAAAATAAACAAAATAGTTAAACTGAATAACCTCATAGTACTGAAATATAAAAGTAATGTGACCTATATTGCACTTTGATTTTTAACTATTTAAATTACTTATCGGAGTTCAAGAATAACTATTCTAACAATCTTATTTCTATTTGCAAAGAATTTTAAAACGCTTTTTAAACCAAGTTTAAGTTTGATTTTTAATGATATACAGTCAGTACATAACAAATATACCAAATTTACTAAACAAAGTTAATTTTATTAAAAAATAGTAGCAAATTTAAAGATAGTTTGATTAATAAAACAGTAAGCTATTAGGTTTCTGAATAGATTTGAGTTAAATAATCGAGAAAAATTCATACAATGTTTCATCCCTACTGACCTTTTAAATAAGCAACATTAGGAGAGACAAAAAAAATAGAAAACACAACAAGTCAATTACGGCAAAGTTCTTCTAAGTCTTTGTGTTTTGTTTATTTCGACAGCGACCCCTAAGTTCGTTATCAAAAGTCTGACAGTACTTAATGAGAAATATCGTTATCACACACTATAGCTTATGAAGTGTAATTTAAGTCAAATTTGTTATAAAAATTCTAAATAAAAAAATTATCTTATCAAATACTTTAAAAGTTATTTTAAATTCTTTGCTTGTATTGCAACATTACTTGACAGTTCATAATTAGTTATTTTCTTCACCATAGTTGGTAAATAAAAAGAGTTTTGTTAAAAATGCTTTAGAAGAAAAAAAAATTAATTTTTACATAGAATACAGTTATATTCAATTAAATTCAATTTGCCTATTTTAAAAGAACAGCAAACCATCTTGTAGCATACTTAAAAATAAAACAAGCCTGTGAAAACTTCTCTTTTTATCTCGAGAAGAGTTATTCTATAATTCGAAAATTCAGAAAAGATTATTCAATTATGATTCTAATTATGATTAGAAGTATTTTTCAAGGGCCCAAAAAGTATATCTCAACTTTTATACAGGATTTGTACCTTCTTTAAAGATGTCATAGATCTATCAACGTTAGAGTAGTTTCTATTCATTTGTAAAACAAAATAATTTATATTGAACTTAATTAGTGCCCTTGCGTTGTGTCTGCTCATACAGAAGCAGGAAGCGTGGGAGTATATCCACACAAGAAACTGAAATTTGTTGACTTTTGGGCCATTGTCCTAGGTATCTCGACCGTGTTACCGAATAGCAGAAGTAAAGAGCGGACTCTACTTATAATGAAATCGCGTGCACGGGCAGAATAATCAAATAAAATCAAATATTATCTATTGCTTCTGCTTAAAAAACTCAGTTATATCATTATACAGAAGTCATTTGTTTTTATTTGAAATGGAGCAATTAAAAATAACATATGAAAAGATACAAAGATAATTTTCAGCTCCTTTAGATTTTATAAAAATATCATAAGCAACTTAAATAGTCGAAAAATCTTAAAATTTTATCCCAGAGTTTATTTATTGGGGTTAGCATATTTGTAAAACACTTTGTATTAAAATTTAATTAATATTAAAATAAAGTAATCTAATCGTAATTCAATGAAGTTAATTTAAGATTTTTATCGTAGAATTATCGATAAAGCGACACTAAATAGGTTTTTACTCAGAAATCTGTTCTTAAGGTTACGAAACCATCTATCAAATTATTATCAGATTAAATATTCGTCAACCAGTCAACTTTATTATTTTTATTTTTGCTTTTTGTTGATTTATTAGAAGTGCTGATGCAAAGCGATGTCTTTATTTGTACATCTAAAAAAGTAAAACAGAAAGTCCTAAGAACAACAAACGGAAAGGAAGAAGAAAAAAAAAGAAAAAAAAATTAAATTCATTCGTCTTAACGTTTCTAGAGCGCCACCTTGTGGCTAGTAGTAACAGCCAATATTTACCGATAGAAGACGTAAAAAGTACTAAAAAGAGAAGCGCAAAGGCCGACAATGCGATAGTGGAATAACGAAGTTGATGAGGTGTGACGTCATCAGAAGTCGCGAACGACAGCGGTTTTGGCACCTGACCAAATATCAGTCACGTAATAAAAAGAAGATTTTATTTTGGGATCTTTTTAAGCGACTTTTCAATAGTCATCCGATGTCCCATCCGTTTTACTCCCAACTCTATCAACTCTTCTTTACCTAAATCCGGAAGATGGCTCCCATCAATCTCATTTTCAACAAATGATGGAATGTACATTTCGAGTCCCAGATGTCGGAGCCATGAAGACACTTCATTCACGCTCCAAGACTCCGACGGCTTGTTGACCATGAAACTGGGATCAGTTGGGAGCTTTTTAGGTGGCGATATCTTGTGGTTCGGATGCTGCTTCCGAATGAGATCCATATAAGCGAGCTTAGCACGACCTACATCCGGTTTGTCAAAAGCCATTGAAACTCCGATGTCAGATCCGTCTTCTGAAGACACAACTGATCCCGTTTCTACGTTGCTAGGAGCATTGAATAGAAGATTAGGAGGAAGAGCGCGATCATCAATCCCTGAATCTGTATTGGATGCAGTTTCCACTCCTCCATTCTTCAATGTCAGATGGGATACTGGAAGAAGAAAATCAAATGAAAGTTGATTAAAAAGAGTCTTTAAGTTACCTCCGTAATCCGAAGGAGGGGGAGGAAGCTCAAGATTAGAAGTAGAAGAAGAGAATTGAGATTTGAGGTTCTCCGGGGGTGGAGGTAGATCTGCGTGATCTCCAAATCTCGGATGTTGAAGGAGTTCAATATTTTTATTTTTTGTTGGTGGAGGTGGGAGCTTGAAAAGATCATTCTTTGGATGTTTTGGATGTGAAGAGCTAGAAATTAAAAAGATTATAAAAATATAAAGATCAGTTGAAGTAGAAACACAAACGTTTGCATCTGGGACTTTAATTCGGATGGTTTGACGAGATTACTACAATCAATCGCAACCTCTGCTTCACCAAGACTTGCTCTCTTCGCCTGTAAAGCGATCTCTAAAGGAGATTGGATCTTTTTGCCTGTATCTTTCATTTCAGGGGTCTTCTTCACTTTCTCAGATGCTAAAGATCCTTCCTCTGATACAGGAGATGTCCTGAAATATTCGAGTCCTTATTGTTTGTGTTTGATGACGTCACTGGTCGCTAACTTGTTGATGACAGATGACTTAGGGTCAGTGGGTGAAGCAAGTAAACTATCCATCCTTCGAGGTGGAGCAGGAGGAAGCTTCTTGCGGTTCTCTGTTTCATATTGAAGATGTTGGAATGTCTTCGGAATGTTTCGAGTATCACCTGAAGGTCTGAGGATCTTTGTTGTAAGTTCATCTTTAAAAGATGAAATCTTCTCAGGACTTTCGTTAGGAGTGAAAGAAATTCTTCTAACTGAAGTAACGGAGTCTTGATCTTGTTTGGGAGCTGAAATTTAATTGTAATGATGAAGATTTAAGATCAGAAAAGTTTGAAGAAGAACCTGGTGGTTGGATTGGAAGGATAGGAATTGAGACTTTCTTCAATTTGCGAGTAAGAGAGTTAGTCTTCTGATGCGATCTCGGCTCATGAAGCTGTTCAAAAGAAGAAGGATCAAAGCTCTGATGAGTTATTAGAAGATGAAGATTACTTGTAAGGATCCGGAGCTCTTCTCATTTACATCTGGGCTTGAGGACATTTCTTCCTCAGCAATCACATTATCCAATTGTGCTGCAGATCGAAATTTTCTAAATATTAATTTCAAGAAAAATACGAATCAAGAGATGAATCAGCTGATTTCAACCAATAGATTTCGATTCACACAAAATTTGCAAACTTACTGATAGCTGATACAACTGATCCAGCTCTAACATGCGACTGATTTGAAAGATTGTTGAAAGAGGCAAAAGAATAAGATAATCGATTAGTAGTTGGCACAGATAACGACAAACTGCTGGCAATATCTTCTGTCAAAAGTAGAGACATGTTTCAACATTTGAAATTCAAATCTAATTTTATATTTCAACATTTTAAGAACAACTTGAAGTTCAATTGTCATCTTAGATGAAGTATCGGATTTATTTTAACAAAAAATTAAATTAGAAATCATTTCAAATCCTTTTCTGACGTCTTTACATTTTTGGATAAGTTTTTCAGATGTTGCTACAATGTTAGAAGCTGATTAAATCAAATATGCAAATTACAATTGGCAAATTAATCTGTTCATGATTTCTTAGATAATCGCACAAATTATTTCAATTTTAAAATATTCAAACTCAACATTTTTCTGTAAATATTTGCCAGAATTATTTAATTTGTTGCTAATCGTTAAATTTCTTCAAATTTTTGTTTCAATCAAAAAGTTGAAATTTGAAGAAATCATAAAATGTTCATCAACAACATTTGAGTCACAAACCTCTCTTAACAACAGAAATTACTGAAATTTTCAAGGGACCCGAAACCTTTTTGATCAGATCAACAATTTGATGATGACCCATGAAGCGAACATCCTGGCTACTGATCTATAGATGAAGATCAGTTGTAGATAAAGAAAACTTTTTAAGTTTTCAATAAAAATATCACAATTAGGAAGTCACGTGACCTTCATGACGTAGTCATACGCTTCCAGGCCGCTTTTGTGAGCTGCTCCGAAAGGTTGAACTGATTCAAGGAACTGAAGAGCAGGTTTGGCGGGAGTAGGCTGGAATGTGTCATTCTGATCCACATCTAGAAAACGCCATATTTGATGTGGTCACGTAAGAGTGACGTCATCACTGATTGGAACCTTTATAGCCTCGAAGTACGAATCCATATCCGTTACTTCCTTTGAAGAGTTCTGCATCTTTGCATCTATGAAAGATTTGAGGGTCATCAGTAGGATGTAAATCATCTTTAGTACTTTGACTGCTCTTAAGAAGCATTGATTTCATTTCGGCAGATCTAAAGAAGATAAAGATACAAAATAGCTCTTAGGAGACACACACACTGACATCAAATTGTGATCTTCTTTTTGTTCCGCCTCAGTGATTTCTGCAATATACAAAGCTTGTTAGGATCGTCCAATCAGTGAGTGACTTATTAGATGCTCACCACGGGACGAGTTACGCAGTTTGACTGATTGTAAGCAGGTGGCAGGGACAAGTCCAGACAATGGGCCAATAGAAACAAGATAGAAGTCCAACGAGGAACAATTTTCAGAAATATCTTTTTGCTGTTCTACTAAAGATTGAAAATGAGATTAGACTCAAGTCACGTGATTGGCAAATATGTGAATCTCAGCTGACTAAGCACTGATTGGTCGATGAGGAAGTTCGGTGGAAATCTTAAAACTAGCAAATGAATGAGACTATTTACAAAAATCTTCAGCATCAAAAATAAAATTGTAAATTTATCTTATGAAGAATATTTCAAACAGAAAAGAGATGTATTTTCACACTATCATCAATTATTTATTACATATTTCAAATACAGGTTAATCATATTTAAAAAGAAGATTTCTTCAAGTACTTGAAAAAGATCATTCAATTTTCAAATCTCCTTATTAACTTTTTTTCAGAGACTAATAAATACACCTTGCTAACAAAACCCTAAATGAGATATCAATAATTTATTTCTATATATCAATAAAGTAGTAAGTTTACGCTGAAGTCTCAATGAAAGGTTATTGTTACTACTAGAAAATAAAACATTCAGCTAAGTAAACATTAAACTTATTCTATCATATTTATATAGGAATTTTTACGCAAATCTATTTTGATTATGAATGATGTAATTATGAATGAATGTTTTTTAGTTTGAAAAGTTTAGATGTTTACTAACTTCAATTGTATCTAATATCAATTCAATCTATCAAGACAGGAAAATAATATAACCTGATTACTTCTTATAACATTTAAGCTATTTTTTCTCATGTTTTGCGCAAATTAAAAATTTCACTTTCGTAAAATAGCTTCTAGTAAACAGTTTTATAAATGATTTTAAATAAAAGCATATTACATAGAAATATATTTGTTAAAACTGACAAGTTGGTTAACAAATTAGTTTACAACATTTAATAGCTTAGTAACTAACTACAAAATAACACTTTTTTATCTTTGGTTATGAAAACTGGAACAAAAAATTCCAATTTACAAAATACTTTTAGTTTTTCTAGATGACCAACTCACTGCTGAATCCACCTCAACTAAATGCTACTAATTAACTGAAATTCTTCAATTATTTTCTTCAACTTTTTCATTTAGTACTTATTTACAACATGTTTTAGTAATTTAAAACTGTCTTAAACTTTCATTGTAGTTAAAAATGTATTAAATTCAAAATACAACATTTTGTGACCTTTTAACAAACACGTTTATCTGTTTTATTGATGCTTTTGATAAACCACTTTAAAATAACCAATCAATAAATAAACTAATAATTTTCTAATGCTAGCTGTAACTTTAATTAACTATTTACAAGCTAATTATTTTAATAAATTATTCATAAATTACCTAATAAATGTTTTAGCATAAAAAATAGATTTAATGTTTAATTTATTAGCTTCCTGTAACTAGTATAAACGTGCTGAACTAACTAACCAATTTCAATTTAATTTAATCTTAAAGATAAGCTTTGAACGACAATCAAATAAAGTTTCTTCTTACTTTTGAACACTCAAAAAAACTTTTCAATTTATACTTTGAATATCCTGCTTTTTAATATTGATTTTTAACACTTCTTATACAAAAGTTCATTTTATCATATTTACTAAACTTTAATTTTTCAAACTGAATTTAAATTTAATTTTATATCTAAAATATAGTTACTGAAAAAATAAAACAAAGTCTTTCATAATAATTTTGAAATAATAATCTATCTGAGGTCATTTATCAGTTTTCAAATATCTACCAATTAAAAAATAAAGTAACAAATTAAGACCTGGCACTTTTGGTAAAAACTTATTTAATAGAAAAATATTTTTCAAATTTTTTACAAATAAGGAATAGAGAACGAAAGAAAGAAGAACTGAAACATGAATTATTAAAAGCTACCACAACATGTCTGATGCCTTTCATTTCTCAGTAGTAACTATTAACTCACTCAAACTTATCCAAATCAAAACTCTGCTGATCTCTAAGAAGATTCTCAACAACAAAATCAAAAATTCTTGATTTAAAATTCAATTTCAACTGAAAAATTAAACCATCGAAGCAAATGATGTCACGACTTACTGTGGACCAATTGTCCACATCGAACAGTTAGTTGGTCCGATGTAGTGGCCTCAAAGTCTTTGATGACAATAAAGAAGGAAGACGTGTCCTCACCTAAAATACAAACTTAAGTTTAGGACCACTGACCACCACTTTTATATTGACACCTTTCTTGTCCTTGATTTGAGGCTGACAAACAAAAGTGGATTCCACCGGAAGCACAGAGTCAGCCGGAAGTTGAGTATCGTACCTGCAACCAACAAACTCGTCACGCTTCGATGCTTACTATGACGTCAGCCGGTGAGAAGTGACGTCACCTCCAGTGCGTATCGCTCAAACTATCGTAAGATTGCACCGGAAGCTCAATCCGGAAGTTACTATGATGACAGAGCTGAACTTTTGGTGGCTTACGACCAATTAGTGGTCCGCGGTCCATACTGACTATCATTCGTTCAGTGGTAACTCCTGAGATGAAATCAATCACTTGTCCATAACACGAAGTGTCCACGTTGTCAGGACCACGACCACGTGATGACCGGCATCTGGTCAGCATCCTTGTTTGATCTTTAATGTCTCTGTCCTCTGAGGACTTTTTTACTCGATAAATTTTTCTTTTCTTCATCTGCTACTGCTACTGACAACAAATGAACTATTCGCTCTTTTGGAATCGCTGTAGAAGTGGTTTGAAACACTTGTGGTGGAATTCAAGTACCTGACACACAACTTTCCACTAAACTTCTATTCAAAACTACAATTTGTTTTTTTACTAAAACTTTTCAATGTTTTTGTCGTTTTACAAATTTGTCGTTTTCTTATGAGAAGATAAATCTCACTGAGATTTAGCAAATATCTTTGTCTGATCTTTTTATGTCTCTACTTTAGTTCAAAAGTTTTTCGACAATGCCATCTAGCGGATGAAAATATTTCAAATGATTTTCAACTTTCTAAAAAAATCTCAATTCATTTAAACCATGAGATTAAAAGTTGCTTCTTTTAAATGTTCATCTTGATTAAGTTGATTAATTTTTGATCCTGATCAGATGTAGAAACAAACACAACTCACTTTTGTGTTTTAATTTCTTTCAGATCCAACTCAGCTCTAGATGTTGGTGGTATTGAAGGGAAATCTTCGTCATTAAAACCGGAATCTTTTCTCAGATTTTTCTTCTTCTAAAAGCATTGAGAGAAAAATGTTATTTTGTAACAACTCAAAAGAACCTCATTGAAAAACAAGAAAAAGACCAAACAGAGATTGTAAAGTTTGCTCAAGTCATGTTTGAACAATTCAAAGATGTTTGTTTTATAAAACAATCGCGCATATTTCGCTTTTCATTTTACTTTTAATGACGTCATATACGACCACAGTTGTCGAGGATATTCTTATACAGGTTTCCAAATTGAATTTTTACGTTAAAAAGTCAAAAAAAGAAAAATAATTGACGAAATTTGAAACAAACTTTCGTGAAAAGAGCTGCTGACAGCGTATGGCGTCGATTAGATGACGTAGCATCCGCTATCAGATCTTTTTTACTGCCTGAAGTAACACGTAGCGATTGAGGCACTTCTATTCGTTCACGTAACATCACGTGACCTATAACAGATGACGTCACGTGATAAAATGATGACATCATATCTAAATTGATCACCTTTATCGGAATCTTTTGAATAATCTTTAATGAGGTGAGCCAAATTGGTATTTCCAGCCATTATCGCCACCTAAAAAATTGAAGGGATTAGAAGAAGACGAAACAAAGAAGATAGATTGTTTGTAAGTTGGTTTAGTGGTTGGTTTAGTAATTGGTTTAGTGGTTGGTTTAATGGTTGGTTTAGTGGTTGGTTTAGTGGTTGGTTTAGTGGTTGGTTTAATGGTTGGTTTAGTGGCTGGCTTAATGGTTGGTTTAGTGGTTGGTTTAGTGGTTGGTTTAATGGTTGGTTTAGTGGCTGGTTTAGTAATTGGTTTAGTGGTTGGTTTACTGGTTGATTTAGTGGTTGGCTTAATGGTTGGTTTACTGCTTGGTTTAGTGGTTGGTTTAGTAATTGGTTGACTGGTTGGTTTAATGGTTGGTCTACTGGTTGGTTTAGTGGTTGGTTTAGTGGCTGGTTTAGTGGTTTGTTTACTGGTTGGTTTAGTGGTTTGTTTACTGGTTGGTTTAGTAATTGGTTGACTGGTTGGTTTAATGGTTGGTCTACTGGTTGGTTTACTGGTTGGTTTAGTGGTTGGTTTAGTGGTTGGTTTAGTGGCTGGTTTAGTGGTTTGTTTACTGGTTGGTTTAGTGGCTGGTTTAGTGGTTTGTTTACTGGTTGGTTTAGTAATTGGTTGACTGGTTGGTTTACTAGTTGGTTTAGTAATTGGTTTAATGGTTGGTTTACTGGTTAGTTTAGTAATTGGTTTAGTGGTTGGTTTAATGGTTGGTTTAGTGGTTGGTTTAGTAATTGGTTTACTGGTTGGTTTAGTGGTTGGTTTAATGGCTGGTTTAGTGGCTGGTTTAGTAATTGGTTGACTGGTTGGTTTAGTGGTTGGTTTACTTGAAGATTTTGGAGATCAAATTCTGGATTTTCAGTTCTTGTTTTTCAACAAACTTCTCATCTCAAATCGAGAATTTTTTATTTAATTTAACAACAAATATGAATAAAGGAACCTGAGAAGGATCTTGATTGGAGAAGTTGCGGATGTTGCGATCAGCGCCATGATCAAGTAAAGTGATCAGACAAAATTCTTTATTGTAAAGAGCGCAAACATGTAGCGGGGAATTCCCTGTCGCGTTTTGTAAATTGAGAAAGTTTGATTTCGATTGTTGATTCCAATCTTCAATTTTATTGAGTAAGATTGACAAATGATCCAAATGTCCGTATCTACACACCTATCAACAAACACATTTGCATAAATCGCGTCTAATCGATTCACCCGGATGTTGAAGTGATGACGTCATCAAGTCGATCGATCACAAACCTGATGAAGAATACTCCACTTTTGTGAATCCACACAATCTAATCTCGCTCCTCGCTCCAGCAACATCCGGACACACTCCTCCCCGGTACCTTTGTCCATTATACAACAATGATAAAGAGGAGTAAGGTCTCTCGCATCCAGAACATCCGGTGAGGCTCCCAGATCAAGAAGATTCTAAAAAGGATTAACTCTAATATTACTTGATGACGTCATAATGTTGGTCACGCTTCAATCGAGAAGTCTGACGTCATCTTGCAAAATCTTCGTTGAAATTAGTCGAACAGCTCGAAACGCGTTCAGTGAAGCGAGACGGGTTTATGTAAACGTAAAAACAAACAACAACGCGATTAACGCGCGACTTTTTCCGATGACTGACCTTCAACGCGGCGGCATGCCCACTTCGGGCAGCAACATGGACCGGGGTGTACCCTTGTTTGTTGCGAAAATCAATGTGAGCTCCTCCTGCTCCTACAAGAGTCAAAATCACGGGTCCAACAGGTCTCGATTCGAGATGTAGACTACTCCGAGACTTCCTCAATTGTGATCTTCGGAAGCTTGACTTCGACTTCTTTTCAAGAGTCGGTTCAAAGGTCAATGAAGTATTGCTCAAAGTAGAAAGTATTGTAAGAGGAGTTTCTGCGAGATAAGGATTAAAAGATTATAGAGATCATCAGGATCACCTTCGCCATCCTCATCGTGGAAGTTTGGATCGAGTCCTTTGTGGATAAGAGATAAAATTTTATCTGTGTTCTTTGCATTTACGTGTTTCAAGAACTCGCGTTGTTTTGTTGTGTTCTGCATCTTTACCAATTTCATCGAATCCTTGCGGTTTGTAACATGAAAGACTCGACGCTTGTAGCGAAACTGAAATCAGATGAAAAGATCAATTTGAAGAAGACACAAAAAAGAGGTTGACAATTGAAAATGTGATTTTTATTAACAGAGTGCATTTATGGATTAATATTTGACTAGTTCAACTACACCGAGCTTCACGTGCTGACGTTGGCAGCTATTAAACTTTATGATATGTAAATGTCGTTTACAAAAAATCATCAAATCCTCTAAAGGTTTGGTCGATAATTTCAAAATTAGAAAATATTTAGCAGCTGAAGTAAGAACAGTTGCCAAAATCTCTTTTAATTTCTTCTATTGCAGCTGTCTTCCAGTTTCATAAAAACATTTTCTAAAATGTGTCTTGTGATGATAGTTTGAAATTTATAATTCGATATCTAGATAGGTCTTCAAATTTTCTGCTTATGCTTCAACTAAGTTCAGTTGAAATAAAAACTTTTAAATCGATTCAAATCGAGCAAAAAACTGACAGAAAAACGTAGAAAAATTGAAAAGAATTTTAGAACAACTTACTTCATAAGACTCTATAGTACCGGGTTTCAAGTAGTCTTTCATCTGCTTGTGATCCAATAGAAAGCGACCAGCAGTCTGGCTGAAGAGCCCGTAATTAAACGAGTAGGGAGGTTTCTATGAAGAAATAGTTGAACAAAAAGCTAATAATATGCTAGTAGTAGCTTACTTGTGTAAAACTATGAATGATTCTTTGTTTAACTGCCCAAACACTATCACTGATATCAACACGAATACACTTCTGTCAGTTGAAAAAGATGTTTTTGATAAATTGATGATGAAATAGAAGAAATAAACCGATACTATCAACTATTGATTAAATATTTTGTGAAAGTTTTTCTCACTGTGAGTTTCAGGACAGTTACAGTGATTTTTAGAATAGCATGAGTGTTCCGCAGGGAACCTAATTTTACAAGAGCCTCTTCAGGACTTCCGGATGTTATCTCATCCACCACCACCTCCATATTAGAACTTTCAGGAGTCTAGATTTTTTAAGATAAAAACTTAATAAGAATTAATCTAGAAAAGTTCTTTTTGCTTTATATAACTGAAATAATTGAAAATGTTTTTTTGTTTGTTTAAAAATGTTTCAAATTAATTATGTAACTTGTGTGCTTGTAACATAATCTAGTTTTTTAAAAGTAATTCTAAGTAAAGTTTTCCGATAAGATTAAAATAATTGATAAAAAAATCTGATAATAAAAGAGATAAAATAAAACTAAACAAAAATCTATTTCTGGAAAAATTGGTTAAATAAAAAAGTTATTTGAAAAAGTTAAATTTGAATAATTTGAAAGATTTCAATAAAAAGTTTTCTTTTTAATTTTAAATTGCATTTTAACAACAAAAGTCTATCAAATAGAATTTATTCAAATTGCATTTACTGAATCTTTTATAAATCTTTATCAAAAAAATTGAATTTATTTTTATCAGAAATAATTAGATTCAATTTCAAATTTTTGCGAATCATAATAAAGTTCAATTAGAAGTTTAGGAAGAATATTAAAAAAAAAAAGATTTGCTGCAGATTCATTCAAGCGAACAAAATAAAAGTTCAAATACAACTTGTTCAGTGTCCAAACATCCTTATTAACGGAGACTATAAACTAACTATAGAATTAAATCCTAGATAACAAGGTAGGACATTGAATTATATCAATAAGAACCTTTTATTGAAACATCACTTTCTTCTAATCGATTAATGTGGTCTTAAAATCTACAACTTGCTGAATTATAAAAATTGCTTTTTCAGTAATTCTTCAAGTAACAAATATTTCATTTAATGCAAACTGAAAATGTGAAAATGTACCACATGTGTTCTCATGCATAACCACAAAGTATAACCATGAATCTAAAATGATATATCTACAAATATCTTAAAACTTCTTTTCAACTTTTAAAACTACAATCTGAAGTATGTGTTGAAAAATCTCAAAAAATGTTGGCTTTAATAAAAAGCTACTTAAAGTTTGAAGACTTTGTTCTTTAAACTTTTTTATAACTAAAAACAAAATCTTTAAATCTACAAAAAATTAGGTTTACAATGTCAACTGTATCAAATTTTGACAGATTGAATTGCTTAAGAGCCACAAATTTCTATTTAAAAGTTTCAAATTACAGAACGAAAAAAATAAAAGTTTCCACCAACAAAATGACTTTTCTTTAATTTGAAACTTAATTCTTTTTGAAAATTTATTTTGTAAATAAATTTTATCAACTTTCAGCTTACATTTAGTTCTAAAGGAACTCCATTCGCCTCGGCCCATGCGCTCGTGGATAACTGATCCTCATCTAGATCAGAATCATCATCAGAACTGCTGAAAATTAAAAAGTTCGAGTCAAATTTTTATGATATTTTTTACTTTACTGTAAGACATCTTTAAGAAGGAGAAAATAAACGATTTATGAAAATGTTTTATTTGTTTGTAGATTCGTAGCCAGATTCAGACAAATTTTAAAAGTTTATTTTCAAATTTTAAATTCATTTTTTAAACTAATGAACATTTTACTGTTTCTCAAAGAAATAACATTTTCTCAGTTGTTAACACGTTACCAAATAATATCTTCAAATCTTTTTAAATGAGATAATTTTTAACATTTTAACATTAAAGATAATTTTAACAAGTTCTTAAAACTTTTGATTTTACAAAAAAGTAAAATCAGAATATTTTATTTTTTAATTTGAAAAAACTGATAAGAGGCGCAACTAACGTATTAATAAGCAAACTTTTGGAAAATGTTTGTTGATTTTAAATGAAACTTATTTATATTTGAATGTAAATAAAATGAGGAAACTTCGAAACTTTAATTCATCATTAACTTATCCTATTATGCAAACATTTTGAAATTTGAAATCTGGTAATATTATTGATATGTAAAAACTAGAAAAATTTTCATCAAAATCAACTCAATTTGTTCAACAATTTTCAAGTAAATATTTGTTTAATTGTTTTAACCATTCTTTCAAGAGATGGTTTTGTAGATGAAGCCACATAATTAAAGCAAATTACATCAACTACCTAGGTGGTCGAATAGGAGGTCGGATATTCCGAAGGAAAGTTCTGTAATCACTTTCATCTCTACTTTCACGATTTGATTGATTAGATAGTGATAAAGAACTGGATCCATTATTATTTGTGTTTAGATTACTAATCCAGTATCTTGAAGCTTGTGACAAATCTTGAGTGTCATTTCTTAAAAATATCAAAAAGTTTTAGATTCTATGAAAGTATTAATCAGAAAAATGTTGAATGTTGGAAGAGAAAGTCATCTTTTCATTTCACTAAAATAATGTAGAAAAATTTTAGAAATAAGTAAACATCAAGGTGTTGGAAAAAAAGGGAACTGAATGACTAAGGAGAAAGTCATGAAGAAAGCAGTTTGTAGCTAACATTTGAGATTTTAAAACAATATAAACTCCATAAACGTTAAATAATTAAAAGTATTTGATTTAGCTAATTATTTTAAAGAAATTTACAAAACTTAGATTTCCACGAAACAATTTCAACGAAAAATAGATTCAACACTTTTAGTTATTTATATTTTTGATTTGTTAATCAAAAGACTACAAAATAGAAAATCTGATCTTCATTATTTATCAAGATATTTGAGAAAAATTTTTAGCGTAAATGTTTTAGTAAACAAAGTTGAAAATATCATTTCAATATTTATAATTTGATCATAAACATTTTACTGTTGCACAAAGGAATGTTCTTGGATAATATTTAGAAAAATTTACTGATAGAAACTTAATGACCAAAAATAAAGCAGTTTTAATGACTAAAATAACTGAGATGGAACTAATTAGAAAACTGATGATAAATTTTTATTGTAAAAAAAGCTTTTTCTAACAAACTTACTTTATAGACTCTGATAAAGAGCTTTGTGAAGATTTTCGGGTCTTTCCAAAGAATGAAAGATTCTTTAAAGATGAAGACTTCTTTTTTGATAGTTTAAACTGCTTGTGTGGATCTGATCGGAAGGAAGACATTTTAATAATAATTTCTGGACTTATCTAATATTTGAAAATAATCTTCTGTGCATGTTTTACACTATAGATAAGTTTGCAAAAAATCACAGTAATTGAAAAGTATCTATTTACTGCATAAACCTGTGAATATGTATTAAAAATATAAGATATATTTGATACAAGAATATCAATTAATTTTTAATTAAATAGATAACAAGATAGAAAGATTGTTATATTGATTTTATATAAAATCAACTTTTAAAAATCTAATTTTATTATTATTTAAAGAACTAGTAATTGCTGGAAATAGGAAAAGTTTAAATATAAAAAGTTAAACTTTAACATGTAGAACTAAAAACTGTTATTAATTAAATTGATGAAAAATATATAAATAAATAAAAAGAAGTTTGAAAAATCTGAAAAAGTTCTTATTTCAAGTTTTATTGAAAATTATTTATAAATTTCCTTGAAGTAAACAGAAAAAAAAATTATTATTAAATGATAAATCAAATAATCAAATGAGTTCAAAATGAATTATTTTAAATTTACTTCAAAAATTATATCAAAAAATTGATTAAGATATAAATAAAAGTTTTAACTATTTTTGAATATAAAAAATAAATATTTATCAAATAGAAAAACACAATAACTTATAATTTTATTCAAATTTGGAGTTAAAAGCTGACACAATAAACTCAAAAGTGTAAATAAACAAACTGAAAATATTAAAATTAAAATAAACCAAAACTTAAGTATAAATCCACTATAAACAAATAAAACTTTAGTTTAATTTAATAAGTTCTCAAACAAAACAACACTTTGATTCTAAGTGACTGCATTTTTTGGATGAAGACTTTTGCAAATAATGAAGTTTCAAAACTGCAACCAAATTTGATTACTTGAAAACACTCAAGTGGCAAGCTCTAGACGAAAATGATTTTAAATTAAAACTTAGAAAGCTTTTCACAGCAACGAGAGAAACTCTTTACTGACTGTTAGTGTTGATGAATACATTAAGATCAAAATATTTACTCTTAAAAACGTTACAGACTTAAGTTGTTGAACCAAAGTATTTATTACATATCAATTAAAAATTAAACTACCAATAAGTAATAAACATTTTAACTTTCTTGTTGATAATTACAAGACCTTTTCCTTATACAAGATTTTACCGTTATTAATGATTAAAGTATGTTCCTAAAATGACTAAATATTAAAAAGTTATAATTCAGATAAAAAAAGACAATTACTTCTTATATTAAGACTTAATCGTTCCTTTGATTATTTCTTTAAAAAAATTAGCAGTTAATTAACATTAGTATTTTAAGACAAATTTTAATTCATTTTTTTTATGTTCTATAACTTATTTTTTAAAATGAATATAAAATAAATTCAAATATAAAACAATATTGCTTATGTATAATGCACTGTTGTACTTTACACATTCTAAATAATAGTTATTTAAGCTTTAGAGAGTAAGCTTGAAAATTAATTAAAGAGTTTTCTGGACATATTAGTCCTTTTGTTCTCATAAAAGTTCATCATAAAAATAGTTCAAATATTTTAACATAAATTAAATAAAAATGTTAACAGTAAAATGTGACATTTTTTTTAAATAAACTTTTTTGAAAATAATACTTTTTATGAAAAATGGCTGTTTATAGTAAAACAAATAAAATCTCAAAGTTAATTAAACATTTCACACTTACGTAGTAACTTCAGCAAACTGTTAGGTAGAAATTAAAACTTTAAACTAATATGCTTGGAAGTAAAGTAATTAAACATTTATTAATTTTCTTTATAGTAATGTTCATTATTCAAATTGAATATTTTCACCTTTTTATGTAATAAACGTTACTCCTTAATTTACTGAATGACGAAACTGAAAAGTAATTATAAGATATATTCAACCAGGGATTTACAAACAAAACTAGGTGTTGTGTCGGTTTATCTGGATTAATTTATCGTGCCAATACCCCCAAGATCAAAAGAATTATAACTGAGTTCAGATTCCAAGTTCATTATTCAAAGAATCTTTAAACAATAAAACAAATTAATATTTCAGACAACTTTTTTTATAAGTATGTATATAACAACATTTTCACAAGATTTCTTATTACCTTTAATATGTCTAATTAATTTTTTTTAATTAACTTGAAAGATTTACACAACAATTTTGTAAACTATATCTACTGCAAATGCTTAATTATATATCAAATTTTGAACTAAGTAATTTTGAAATACTTTTTGAACATAGCAAAAATTCAGATATTTATTGTTTACTTTCAGACACTAAAAATAATAAAAACTCAACTTTTGTAAAATCTATCGATCATTAAACTTTCTCCAATCGAATTTTGTTTTAAAATTCCAGGTTGATGACGTCATAAAAACAAAGGACTTAAGACGTCTGCCGACCGAAATATATTCTACTGTAATCAAATACATATCGATAAATTTTGTTGGATATTTTTGTGTTTTATAAATCATAAATCACAAATGTAGCCATTAAACAAAGACTTGTTCAACAAAGTGCGTGAGACTTACATTTTTGTTGAAATTTTTTATTTACCATCCAACAAATGAAATTGGAAAATGTTTCTCATTCTATGTTTGATTTATTTTATATTCTAGTGAAAAGTGAAGAAAACAGAAAGATTTTGAAGAAACTTCAAGTTAGTTTATAATTATCTTTCGCGGCTTTAACATTTTTGCTTATATGTCGTATTTACTTAAACTTATATTTAGAAACACAAATGAAACTTTAAACTCATGAGAAATGTAAATAAGTGAAGTAATCTATGATATCAAATTTCAGAAATCAAATCTTGTTGCTACAAGGATAGGAAGTAGAACTCACAAAAGTCATTTGAAATCATTACAATGTGTTCTTGGTCTGTGATCATATTCAATTTGATCATTTTAAAGTTGATTTTTTTTTCAAAACAGTTAAATTCAAAACAGTAAATCTTTAGCTTTTAAAATCGTGAAGCTCTATAGATTAGTTAAAAAAATATTTTTATCGTTTTCAGAAAAAGATTTTCTTTTTGCTTGCATTGGAACAAAGCTGGAAGTGGAAGATCTGCTTACAGGGATCAAAGAAAACGAGATAAGAGTTGTTGATGAAGAAAAAAATTTTTGTAAATGTTCCAGTAGTTTTGATTCTTTATAAAAGTCTTTTATGTGATATTTACATCTTATTTATCCTAATTATAATTTAAGTAGTAATTTTAAACAGAATTATTTTTTCCATTTTTAAGGTAATTGGTTTCCGAGACAAGCAAAGGATATAGATCAATTTTATCAAAATGATTTTACTGGTAGCTCACAAAATAGTGACAAATATATTCAACGTCGAACTGAAATCATTTCATTAGCTCAAAACTATAAGCAGTAAGAATTGAAGCAGATAAATCCAAACAAAACAATTTTTCAAATTAAAACTTTGCAAAACAAAAACAAAATTCCTATTTTCAGTGGAGATGAGATTTCTAAAGTCGTCTACACAGATGAAGAGTGCAAAATTTGGAGAGAGGTTTATGAAAGATGTAGAAGATATAATATCATACACGCTTGTTCCCAGTATAAGAAAGCTCTCTACCAACTAGAAAGAGAACACATTCTCAGTTTCGATGTTGTTCCTCAAATTTCTGATCTTTCAAGATTTATCTTCAGTGAGTCATTTAGATTAGATTTTTTTCTTTTAAACAAACTTTTAAAATTCCAACTGATCAGCAGATTTTATAAATATTTCAGAAACAACTGGCTTCAAATTGCGACCAGTTCAAGGTTTGGTGTCGTCGCGTGACTTCTTAGCAAGTCTTGCTTTCAAAATTTTTCAGTGTACTCAATACTTACGACCAGCAACTGACCTTTGGCATACTACAGAACCGTAAATAGATAATTTTGATCATAATGACAACCATTTTTGAATATTTATATTGCAGTGACATCTGTCATGAGGTGATTGGTCATGTTCCGATGTTGTGTGATCAACAATTTGCTGAGTTTTCTCATCAGATTGGACTGGCATCTTTAGGAGCAGATGAAGATGAGATTGAAAAGATCTCCATGGTAACCGTAGTTAGTGAAATTTGTTTGATTTAATCTACTTAATCAAGTAAACATTTATTTTAACTTTAAATAAGCTTTACTGGTTCACAATTGAAATGGGAGTTTGTAAAGAAGGTGACAAAGGAGTTAAAGTCTTTGGAGCTGCTATTCTTTCTTCAGTATTTGAACTTGAAGTAATTTTGAATAGAAATAATACAAACATCAAAAAAAGTTCAGTTTTATTTGCTTAGAATGCCATTTCAAGTAAACCAACATTGAAACCTTTTATGATTAATGATGAGTTGTTTCGTCAACCTTTTGTCGATGATATTTGTCAACCTGTTTATTTCATGTCTGAAAGTTTCCAAGATGCACTGGAAAAAATAAAGTTTGTGTGAATTCTATCTAACATTGTAAAAGATGCTATCTTTGAATATTTATACTTAATGTTTAACTATTTCATTAATAACTTCATTTTCTTTATATATATTATTTAATATCTCTAGTATTTCTATCCCTTTCAAAGTTAAAGTTTGCAATTAACTTATTTAAACTTCTAATACTTTAATGAATGAGAAGGATTTAAAAGTCCCTAACATCTATTTTAATATCCAGGTAATTTAGTTTCTAAAACAACAAGACATTTCCAGCTATATATCTTTTATGTTTTTCATCTATATTTTAGACCATCAACATCATGACTTTTTTAACTGATTACTTATCAACAATTACTTTTTAGAGTAATATTTTCAAGTAGTTAGTCTTTAAGTAAGGTTTTAATCATTTTACTTTTGGAGTTGAATTTTGGTCCAATGCATCTATGAATGGTTTTTACATCAAAGAAATTTCCAAGTATTAAACTAAAACCAAACATTTTTTATCTATTTAAATTTGAATCTATTAGATTCGTGTAAGTGATTTTTACATCAATATTAATTGAATTTCAAAAAGTCGTAAAACTAGCAGACGACAATATGACAACATGAACTCAGTGAGAAAGTGCGTTCAGTAAACTTTAGTTGAATAGTAAAAACCATTATAAAAGATTAAACTTTTAACTTCTTATTGCTTTTTTTTAATTTCAATTTTTTCTTACATAAGGTACTTTGATTAGTTTTATAAGAAGTCATTCGTTGGTTAAAAAACTTAGTAACTCTCACCAAGAAGTAACTAACAATTGGTTTTTACAATACTTTCAGACTATGAGCTACTACTAAGCTAAAAATATGTTCTAAATTCAACCTTTGTTAGTTGCTCAAAATAATTCTTTGTAAAATAGAAGCTTTTCGCTTTTCTCATAATTTCAAAGCTGTTTCGTTTGTTGTTGAAGATTTTACAGCAGAATGCAGTTCTAGATATTCTAAAATATTTTTCAGAAATGATTCTTCATGTTGATGCTTTTTTATTGGTGAAAATTTGTTTTTAATGTTTTACTACATTTAGTTGAAAAAACTGAACTTAAATTTTAAACTAAAACTTCATCATAACAGAAAATTTGCCTCGGTTGAAATGAAGAAGTCTTTTAGAGTCCTTCGGAATGATGAAAATGGCAAAATTCAAATTGAACTGAAGTATTAAAAGTCGAATTTATAACTCTACTTGTAAAAATGTATATTGTTCTTGCTAATTTTTTTATTTGCATTGTTGTATATAAATCTAAGATTAAAATTTAGAAAAATAACAATTAGATATTTTATTGTGTTGAATAAGTTTTAAAGATCTGTTATATAGTTCTATGAATAAGCAGTAGTGCAATATGACTAGCAATAGCTAAAGCTGGAATAACCACTAATTTGTTTTATTTAATTTACTCATTGAGCCATTTTTGTATTAATTCAAACTAATTGGTTCCAAGAAACTTGACAAAAAATAAGTTAGTTTTTTGGCCCTGTGAAAAAATATTCTGATGAGGCAAAAATTATTTAGATATGAGTAAAAAAATCTTAGACCTTGACACATAAATAGAAGTTAGTTTAGTAAATCAACTTTTATACTGCTCTGCTGAACTTTAAATACGATAAATATGATATTCATCAAACATTTTGATATGAAAATATGACATTTCGGAATTTTATAATTCTACTCATCTTATAAATACAAAAGAATCACAAAAGTTTATACCAACTTTGATTTTGTGGTTGCTTTATACATTATTGCTGTAGTTTTACAATTTTTTCTACTTTTTTTACAAAAATTGAGCAGAAGTGTTGCTAAAAATATTTTAATGAAATCAGTTTGATTTTAGTGAAAACTCAGGCTGAAACAAACACTTAAAAAGTAAATTATAAAAAAGTGTTTAGATGGTGTTAGTGTATACAACTACAAAATGTATATTACTACATTTTAATACTTCTCAGTGGATTGAATTTGGTGTCATTTGTTGCAAACAAAATATTTGAATCTCTAAGATACATGCGATAATCAAGTAGCTTATAGATTACTGCAAATTAGTGATAGAAATAATAAGCTTAAACAAAAGTCTTAAAAATGTTTAAGTAAGAAAGTTATAACAAAATAAATTAATTAAAATTTTCATTTTAAAACTAGAAAAGTGATTTAGAAAAGTAAATCTTGTTTCCCGCCATATATAAAATGAAATTATTTAATTGCAAGTTAATTATGGAAAGATCACACTAATGCTTTTAAAAATGTTCCATATTTGACCTCGTTGTTCAAACCTCGGTCGTATTTACTCAGTAACTTATAGAAATCATTAGGATTGTCGAATGATACTCCGTGATTATTCAAAGCATCAAGAAAAGATTTCACCGGGATCTTTCCAGTCTTTTTCTGGTCTTGTTTACGAAGCATTCGACTGAGTGATCCAATCTTGACCCCGTGGACAAAAGGCTGGACTTTTCTCTTTATAAGGCTACTGACTAAAATGTTTGACAGTTTTTTAAATTGTATCTAAAGTCTTATAAAAAGAATTATAAATTTTATGAAAGAAAAAAAATGAAATTTGATTTTCATTAAAATTTGAGTTACTTTAGATTTACCTGAATCAGTATTGCTTGATTCTTTATAAGCTTTATTTTCTGAGTTGAAATCTGAACTTTTGATTTTGTTGCTTTTTACTATAAATATAATATTTAAAGAAACAAATTAGATAAAGTAAATGTTTGTTTTTCATATTAAAAAATAACTTATTTTCAGTCTGATAAAATTGTTTTTTTATCATTATAAAAACTTTATAAAAATGCTTTAACAAACATGTATGTGAAAAACAAATAAAAAGCTTATTTGTAAAATCAACAAACTCAAAACTAACTAAATTGATGGTTAGAATTTGTAGAGTTTTTTTCTGGTAGCTTCCTTTGAATAGATTTCATCTTGTTCATTGTATCATCACGTTTATATATATATGTCTTCAATACTCCACCAGTAACTTCAGTAATAAACAATTTTTAATACAAAAAAAAGTTTTCTTAAATCATAACTTGATGAAAGTACAATTTAAGAATATACTTGATAAAAACGAAATTGAAGATCAATTTTTGATACTGACCATTTTCGTTCTCTTTTGTTTTTGTCATTCCCGCGAATTTTTTCGATTTGTGATTCACATAGAACTGAAGCATCTTCATATAATCACTCTTCTCCGCGATTCGCGACTCTAACATCTCAACGAGAAAATATATTTCTAACAAACTGATCTTCAGATGTAGACTTTCAAGGATTTCAACCAGTTGATGCTGAAATAAAGATTTATAAGATCACCACAAACTTAATCATTCCAACTTTAAATATCCTTGAAGTTCCGAAAGGATCCAAAGAACGGAATTTAGTTTTCAATTCTTTCCAGTTCTTGCAAACTATCTTTCTGATCTTCTCCAAAATTTCTTCTAAGATGATTTTAGGTTTTGTCGACTTTTTAAACTTCTCTAAAAGGTTTGAAAATGGTGGAAATATTCACAGACCACCTCTAACTGACCAGGTCTGATTATGGAGTAGTAGATTTGAGTCACGTGCTTAATGATGACAGCAAATGATAATGATTCCATTGGCCAAGTAATCGGCATGCTTAACCACAGACGTTGTAACTCATCTGGAGTTAGAATAAATCCGCATCTAAGGACATATTTTTCTGGGTAAGATTTCAGTTTGAAGATCAAAGCACCTGAACATGACATAATCAAACTTTTCCTTGTCCACTCTTTGAAAATCTTCCCTGACACTTAGATCATATTCTTTTTTGAAATTGATGAACTTTTTAAGAAGAACATCTACAAGTTGGAACTCGAGATGATGAAGAGGTTGAGGATCATGTCTTTAAAAATTGAGAAGTTTGAAAATCATATTTTAACCTGAATCTCACCTTAAAGTGTGATCTCCTGGATCTGCTCCCATCATCTGAAGATACCTAATCTTATGCTCTCGAAGATAACTTACATCCATTTCTTGGACCCAAGGATCTATCTCAGCAGTATCAGATGATCTGCAGAAGATCATCAGAAAAGATGACTAAAAGAATCCCAACATCATACTCCTTAGTGATGTCAAACATGGAAAGAAGTTCTGCATAAGACACTTCCTCTTTTTTATCATTCTTTTTCTTGATCTGTATGAGATCTGAAGATTTAAAAGTGTTCCAACTTTTATCGCTGATCTTTATCGAGAAGTGAGACTCTAGAACAGATTTAACATCTTGCTATAAAACAATAAACTTTAAAAATCTATTTGGGTGGATTCAGATAAAGAACAGCTCACTAAATCCAGATAACCAGATTGGGAAGAATCGATCTCTTTAAAACTAGATAAGAGCAAGAAAAAATCTTTCTGAAAAATTCTTATGAGCTTGCACTCAAGCAAGGCAGCAGAAAGATCATCATTTGAAGATTTAAGTCGGTTTGGAGAATGGAATCTAAGTTGGTTATGAAAGAAATAAAACATTTTAAAGATTTTACTATAAATAAGATCACAATTGTTGATGTAGCAAATAAATTAGAGTTCTTACATATGGTTTGAATTGTTGATGATCTTAAACAGAATTCCTAATCGTGTCCTTGACTGCAATCTTTTTAAAAGTAACTTGTAACTGACCAGTCCATCTTTTCTTCTGATTCCTGATCTACGAAATTATTAAAAGTTTGTAACCAAGATCCGATTGTTACTTTACTATTCATAAATTCATCAAAAATTCTTTAAAATAATAAAATTTTGATTAATACATTCAAATGTAACCTGGAAAGAAAATGCTCTAATTGAACTGCTTTGATTCGAAATCCAAAAGATTTCAGAACATCTCTGAGCTCGGATTTATAAATCATTCCATCATTATTGTGATCTTTGGATGTAAGTGCATCAATTAAACCTCCGTGCCCCTGATTCAGCTGTTCATCATAAAATTAAAGTTTGAAACTCCAAAGTTGGTTGTCACCTTTTTTTGAATAAAATCTGCCAAGTCTCCATTAAATTTGGTCATTTTATCGCGTCCAACAGAAGTCTTTGACCGGTGGGCAAGATGTTGATCTTGTGAAGATAATAATATATAAAAAAAACTTGTCAGCTCAACTCAAAACTTTACCTAGTTGTTTTTCTTTGATATTTGGAGCAGTTGAAATTAATCTTTTCCTTTTAAATGAAAAAAAGTTGCTTTTAAATTTTATCGTTTTTTGTGAAAAAGGATTTTTAGCAGAAATCCATAAAAACTGAATTTCAAATCTTTACTTTTTTACATTAAATTTTCTAAAACTGAAATTTAGAACTAAAATTGTAAAAACTATAAATATAAGTTTAATAAGATAAAGATTTATAAGATTACTTCGCTGTTTTATCATCTAAATCTTTTCTCGTTGAGCTAGAAAGAGCTGTTTCAAGCGGTTTACCATTAAAATCCATCCCCAGTATTTTAAAAAAGTCTTTTGATCTGACTACATAAGGATTACCGCAGATCCTAGTAACCAAAAGAGGTGTTTATGAAGCTTCATACAATAAGTTAAAATTACTTTCTCATCATCTGAGCAAGAATAAGAGTCGGTACTTGAAAGCCCAAACTGTTACAACATTCTCGCAGTTGCCCAGGAAGAATGTAAGCATTTGGTCCAAAACAGCTTCCAGGAAACAAATGAGTTATCTCTGAGTTACTGAACATAGTCTGAATCATTTGAATAATAATTCGGAAGTTATTACTTTTGTGTTATCTTGTCTTTGACTTCTTGCCACATTTTGGAAGCTTCGACTTCAGCATCTATTGATCGGACTTTAGTTTCATGTTCAGCAGCTTGTTGATTCAAATTGTTTTTATTCGTGAAAATCATACTACGTTTTTGATGAAGATTGGAAGATAAATTTTCATCCAATTGTTGTTGATAAAAATTTACCAGATCAGAAAATGAAATGGCACTCTTGCTGTAAAGTTGCATCCTAAAACGTTTACACTTATTGTCAGCTAATTTAGACTTTTAAAATGTGTTTTAAAATGTTTTGATTTTAAAACAACATAATATTAAATACATTAAAAGTTTGTTTCTTATTATTTTTAGTATAATTAGAGTTTTATTTTATAAATTATTCCGCGAAATCATTTCGATAAAAATTTTTAGCTTATACTCTTTTGATAAATTGTTGATCAACTCAACTAAGTTTAGCTAAAATAGGATTTGTCAACAAATCTGAATTTCAAAAAGTTTTCAGACTGAAACTGAAAAATTTGAGCTTCCAAACAATGTCATTAATTCTAAATAAAAATGAAAACTAATCCTATTCAGAATATTTGTTAGTCAACAAAGTAAAGGTTTTTAGTTTCACTTTAGATGTTTGGGAAACAAATATTAAAATCAGATTGTAAAATTTCAGTTTATCAATAACTGGATATTCGAAAAAACTTCTATCTATAGGCAGTTGTTTTCTTAATTTTGTAAGAAACCTTAGATTTAATTGTTATTATCCAGTAGAATTTATCAAAACAGATTGAAATCTAACAAATAACTGATATCTAAAGCTTAAAATCAAATATAAAAATTAAAATATCGACAGATTAGTTTTGCATCACCTTTTAATTACAGCATTTATTTTACTTGGAGGAACATATCCGCAAATACACCAAATTATTCGTCCAAATGCTTCCTTTGAAACTTTTCCCTCTCCCGAAGGATCATTAGATCGAAAAAGTTTTCGAACTTCATTCACACCATTTGATCTTTGTAACTTTTGCTCTATTTTCAAGATCACCTTAAATTTGAAACATTTTAAGGGTAGCCAAACATAAGAAGTTTCAATATTTGGCTTCAAGCCGTATAGATAGCCTGATGTTTATTTATAGCAATCAGTCTTAGAAATATCACAAATTGATATTTGGAGAACAAATATGTTTATTTGAAACAACAAACTAAATAAAAAAATAAGCAGTTGACTCTAAAGTAGTTGCGAAAAAAAAATGTTTTTTGGAAAATTTTTTGTTTTTTCTTTCTACCGAAAAATGATTTTAAAGTAAAGGAGAATTTTGCAAAAATTCACATTATTACCTCTCAAGAAATAAGCTTCAACCCTTTTTTGTTGTTCTCAAGCTTCTTGAGACTTTTTAAAGTTGTTTTTAAACATTTCTTCTAAACTTAGTCTAGATTAATTAAAATTTCGACAAAAACAGTTTTGTAAATCTTAGTTTTAAGTTGATAAGCCTGAAAACAAGTTTATTATTCACGAATTGTTATTCTGATTGCTGTTTTATCTAAACTTTAAAATGATCGGAAATTATAAATGAAAATTGTTGATTACAACAGATTTTATAAATTTCAGAATTTGGAATGAATATTGAACAAGTTGTAAAGCTTCAGTTTCAAATCTTGTATAAAAGTTTATCTAATTGTCCAAATGAAAATTTGCAACCTAACAATAATAAATGTCCTTATATAATCAAACAAAGACTTTACGATAAATTGAAATATCTGAAGAAGAGTAATTAGGAACCCCTTGAAAAAACTGTTTAATAAAAAACGAAAATTAACTGATTCCTTTAATTACTTGGAAACTAATTTTAAAGTTTAATTAACGCAAGTATTCAAAGTTTCGGAAAGAAATTGGATTGTTTAGTTTGACTCACTTCTTCCACTGATAAATGTCCATCACCAAGTGACTTGATAACACCTGTTGATATGTTGCTACGCAACCGTCTTGCTCGAGTTCGTGCTCCACCGAAGTCATCGACAGAGAGTGAACGGGAATATGCTGGCCAATCAGCAGAGCGTATTCCGCCACGTGACCGTCTAAATACAAATGAAGTCATATATGACGTAATTTAGAAGCTTTTCAAAATTGTTTAATGATTTATAAATCGAAAATTTTCAGGTAGTTTTATTTTCAGCATTTCTATGAATGGCCAATTATTGATAGTTTTAATTAAAGCTGCTGATTGCTTACCCACTAACAGAAAACAATCTTCTGTCAACATTAGAGAGAGGATGACAGACTTTGGGGAGTCTTGTTGAGATTGTTGACATTTTTAATTCATTTGTAAATTTATTTTCATTTTAAGTTCTGTGAAAAGTAAATATGAAAAAAGACTAAAAAATATGAAAAGTAGTTCAAGAAGTTGCAAGTTAGTTTGATTTGATAAAATCTGAACCTATAGCTGAATAGTCATCTTTTCAATTCAACAAAAGATTTTCGTAAAAACTAAATAAATGGAAGTATTGTCAAATAAAATTGTTAAACATTTTCACGTATATTAAAGTAACCATCGGTGAAAAATAATAAAAATCACTAAGAAAATTTATCCAATCAAAAAATTTTCCACTCTAAATAATCAACTGCTCATGTAGATAATCAAATTTTTCAGTTAATACTTTTACGAGTTACTAGCTTCTAAACCTACCAAACTGAAACACACTTTATATACAATTTTGAATAAATATCAACTTTTTTCCCTTTTTCATCACAAACAATGAAACTCTTTATGTAATCAGGAAACTTTCAGTATCATGTCTGATGATACCATTCATCAGCGTCTACAAAGCATACTCATATGCTCTCAAGTAGATGGCAAACATTGAGTGAAGTGCTGATAAAGTCTCTTGTACTTTAGTCATTTAGAAAGTAACTGATGAAAGTACAAATAAAACAGTTCGAAAGTGTGACAAGAGAAAAAAACACTAGCGACTTATTTACCTTTATCCAGTCGTTTTTATTTAATAAAGTTAGTTACACTTGAATTGTTTATAACTTAAATATTCAGCAAAGTGAAATAAATTTTGTCAAGAGGCTAAATGTAATCCAGATCAATTTTGATGTTGGTAATTTCATGGAATTTTCCAGAAGATAACGGTAAATGTCAATTGGACTTAAAATGTCCTTACAGGAACGGATTTCTTCACCTAGCAGCGAATTAAACTTCAGTATTTAACATTCGCGATTCAGGGTTTGAAATCCACACAAAGCAGACACACTTTATTAGAAGTCTGTTGGCTTGAAAAATCTTTTTAGTTCACGCTGCAAATCCGAGAAAAGTGTATTTCAAAGAAAATCTTGCGCTTGGTGGTGTATGAAAATTGCGCAAGTACACGCAGTAAAGCAGCTATTTTAAACGATGCATGTTGCTTTTTTCAGCTAACTTTACGAGCAAAAAATGATTGAATAACTAATTTTACTCGTTTTTCTACCAGTCTTGTTACATATAGCTAGCTTCAACGTGTTTAAATCTGAAGTAATTTTGCAACAAGTTTTATACAATAATACATTCATCTATATTCAATGTATTTTATAATTTCACTTTAAGTAACAAATTTGAAAAAATTAATAAATATATTTCTATAGTAAAAAATATGTTTTATTAACGTATCAAATCTAATTTTATTTTATATAGAATACAATTAATTATAATTATACGTCTATAATCTCTCAAAATCAAGAAGGTTTGAAAACTTAATTGTTTTAGCTGTTTAAAAGTGAAATTTTATTTGTTATATTTAAAAACGTTCCAACTAAATAACATTACAATTAAATTAATGTGCAACCAACAAAATAGGTTTATTGATACTGGTGTACCAGACTATTCAAAAAAAGATGATTCGACTGAAAGTCTTCTGCTTGTTCGTTAACATGACTCTTTTTCTCTTTGCAAAACTTCATTAAATGACTCACCAGTTATAATAAATACGCTCGTTAGCCTTGAAAAACGTAGCTCAATCGTTATAACTTTTAACTAAATTTGCAAGCTAGATACAAAACTAAAAAGTATAATTTTTTTTAGTTTTTTGTGAGTTAGCTAAGTAAGGTTTACAATGGTTTAACTTTATAAGATTTTTTGTGATGAGTTATTTTTCAATCATTTATCTTTTCAAAGTTATCTGATTTTTATGTTTTGATAAAACATATAATCAAGCATAAAAATAGTTTTTACCACACCGAAGCTAATTTCTTGTTTTCAAAACTTTTTATAAGAGTATATAGAAATACAAAAAGTAGGCTGCCAAAGAGTTTTACAGGAGTACTTGCCCCTTCAAAATAAGATCATTATTGACGATGAAAAATCAAACTTAGAGCTTATGAAACAGTTATCACAGCAAACAAGTTGTGATTTACTCTTACATCATTATGGTTTTACGGTTAGTAACCTAACTACTACACCAATAGCTTATATACACCAAATGATTGAATGAAACTTTATATGAGTTTCTTCTTTTAAAACTTGTATTAAAATACTGAGTCAAAGTTCACAAACCTTTTTTATAATTTTTGTGTTAGAATCAAACCCAGACTTGAAGACTTAAAAATTGTCTGCCGTTAACAAACAAACAAGTTATATAAAAAGTGTTCTGTAGAAAAATTAAAAACGTTTTCTTCAAACCTATTTTAGTTGAACTTTGCTGAACAAAGTTTAGAATAAAAACACAAAACCTTTCTCAATAGATAAGGGTAAAAAATATCGCCTACTTTTTACGTAATATTTTTGATCGACTTAATTAGTTTCAATATATTTTTTCATGAAGAACCATTATCGACAAATAACTTATAGTTTTGCTTTTCAAAAAATTTATATAGGTAGCGCTGTTGTTCGCTGTAACAACTGACGCTACCAAATGATAATAATTTCAGTTGTAATTACCTGTTGCAAAAATCAGTTTGTTGTATTATAAAATTGTAGTTAGTATTAAATTTGAATATTAAAATTCTCTGTTTAGAATTTCAAGTGAGCACTTATTTCTCAAACTTTTCTTATTTCATTACCTTTTGTACAAATATATAAAGAAAATTTTAAATCTTTAGACAATAGTTTATATTTGATATAAATTAATTTAATAAATATTATCTATTACCATAATAATTTGTATTTGACTTTATTGGTTTTATTAAACATTTTTATTAACACTAATTGATGGGTCTAACTGTGTTTTGAAGCTTAGAACATAAATGGACCTAATACTTTTTAGAACCTTCTTTTAATTATTCTACTACCTTCTTCAAAGCTTATACATAAATAAGTTGGTTTAAAAAGCTTAATCAATAAGTTATTTTTGCTGTTGAAATGTTTTTTGTTCCTTTCTATTTTTGCTTCAAACTTCCGATTATAAAACAGAAAAATTGAAAATAAATATTTGTTAGTAATGTTATTAAATTATACTAATTAGATTAATACTTTTTCTTAATTTATCAGATGGTTTTTTAACTTTTTAATTATATGATTATAAAATAAATAATATTTGGGATTTTTTAAATTAATTGAAATAACATTTATACAATGATTTTTTATAACAAAAGTAACCTAAAATCACTAACAACTATACCAGCAAATAGGAAGATATTGCAGCAGATTACTCCCAATAGTGTTCTCTACTTCACAAGCAACAGAAGGATAAAAAAAACAAAGAAAAGGAAGAAAACCTAAATACCTTTCTAGTTCTTTTGCATTTCACATTCGATTTGCTTTGTTTTTGAGTCATTTAAAAGTAGACCATTAATAATATCAAAATTAAATATTTATAATAGTCTATGTACAAGACTTCAGATATAATTATTTGATAAAAACTTATGCTTATGTTTTCATAGATTAAATATCAAAATATTTTAAATTAAAATAAATTAATTTTGTAATAAAGCTTTTATCTAAGAGCAACAAATTGAATCAATCTATTGAACAACGAATCAAAGCTTTCAAAATGCTGGGTAAGTTATATGTTTAATCTAATTTGAAACTAAACTCATTTGAAATTTATTTATGTTTAATTTTATTAAGATTTATTCATGTTGAGTTATTATTTTGGTTACCAATAAAAAGTTCATAAATAAGATTGATAAATAATATGACAAATATAATAAATTGGGGGTCATCAATTTTGTTGATGTCATTGTAGCAAGATAAATAGTTGTAATCGCGATACCTACATCACTTTTTATTAATAGGCTCAAATATAAAGTGAAATAAAATGTAGTAGAAGTGAACCTTTTTTAAATTCTACTTTGCTGGGTTTTATTAAAACTATTTCATAAAATTCAAAAATTATAGAAAGTTCACCATTTCTATAATCAAGTGAAATGTCACTCTTTTCATAATTTTCTGATTTTTACCTACACAGGGAGACCTTTACTATCCTCAACACCATTGCAGATATCATACTCTTTAAACAAATATTACGACGGATTTTTCTTTATTTCTCAAATTATTTTGATTATCTACAAGGTAATAGTTCTTTTTATTTTTAGAAGCAATTATTGCAAGTCATCAGTTGATTTATCAATTCATGTTTTTGAAATAGAAACTATTTATTGAGTTATTCTACTTATGTCTTTAAATAATTTCTATAAACTTTATAGACTGAAGTTTTACCTTATCCTGGAGAAAACATTGCACTTGATGTAGTTCTTTTAGTGTGTTGGTTGATGACTGAATTGACCAGAATTTTTGTTGGTATGTTTCTTAAAAATAACCTTAGATGGATATTCCTTTTTAATTATTTAATAAATAGATAACACATTTTTTTGAGCCTACAGTTTTATGTATAAGTGAATCCATTGAAAATGTAAATAATAATATCAACAAACATTATAGAGATTTATTTCTGTGTAAAAAAACTAATTTGTGATAAAAAGATATAGTTATTCGAAATTCATAAAATGTTGACTTAACAACAATTAGTTTTTGATCTGTATCATGTAAAGATTGGGAATTTATTTTCAAGGATCATCAGGAAATTTAACAGAAAAAGTCTTTGCTACACTTATCTCTATTATTCTGATAATTGGATCTGCAGTGCTAGCTTTTTATTTCTTTTTTTGGCAAACTTATGTTCTTCGGCTGGATATTGTTCTGTGCTCTTTTCTTTTTGGTTTTCTGGGATTTGAGTTGCTTTTTTCTATCATCACACTTACGACGTTTTCAAAGTAAGTTGTTTAAACTTCAATGCAGACTTTTATGTTATAAAAAGAACTAGTAGTTTCACAAGCATCTACAGATAATTCAAACTTAATTGTTATTTGACAATAAATAGTAAATTTTGTTACTATTTTTTGTAAAATCTTCCTCTACTTGTAACATTTATTTGATTTTCGAAAATTTATTTTAGTCAGCAACTTCTTTGGAGTCTCTAACAAAATTGTAATATTTTATTTACTTTTTAGAGCGCAAACGATGTAAGGAACGACTTTCAAACATCTCTATTCTATTTTGTATTCGATCAGTTTGATTTTTTGAGCTTTGATCCTCTAAAACTTTATTTACGCCTTAAATTCAATAATTCTCTGTAACTTTTTGAATATGATATTTGGAATGAACAATTTGAAATGACGATGTGCAAAAGATGGCGCTAAAATATTTTGAAGACATTGAAAGAAGATTTTTAAACAATAAATAAAATATTGTTTTTTTAGAACACATATTAAAAAAAATGATTAGTGTATTTTTAAAAACTTAAAAAACTACTTTATTGTTTTGTTTGTAATTAATTAATAAGGTTATGATTTTATATCCCGGAGATTAAAAAATCTTACTGTATTACAATTTTGTTGTTAACTTCTAAACTTTAGAAGTATTTAAAAGCTAAATAAGTTTTAATGATGAACATTATTGTCAAATCCAAGTGAACTTCTCGAATAGTAAGCTTTAATGTATTGCTTTAATTTTAGTATATATGGTGCACTAAACAAGTTTGTATTTTGGTTACATTACTTTAGCTGAGCTTCGAACGCAGAAAATAGCTGACAGCTACTGGGATCCCCCACTTTTTAGATTTTTTGCTCGGTGATAGAGCCAAGTAACTGGGGACAGTGACATCTAAACTAACGGATCGTAGATTTTCTTTCTGGGTTAACTTTCATGGCCTTTGGATATTTCAGAGCAACTGCAAAGCAGCGACAATATTTACCGAAAGTTAGGAAGATACTTTTCTAGATAGGTGACATTATATAGCGCAGTATGATGTATCTTTGACGGCAAGATGAGATTCAAATCCACGCGTGCCAAGTTCGATGGATAAGCAGCCAATCTGTCTCATCTCCCTATTAAAATTTTGTTCAGATATTTCAGATGTGATAATATTAACCAGATAAATACAACCTATGAGACTAATTTATTAGGTTAGTGTCTTGTAAGCGGGTTCTATAATTTTTTTTAACTGACAAAAAATAATATAAATAAATAACTTAAAACGACAGCTTTGTTCATCTACCTTTAGCTCGTAAGTTTACGCAAATTTTTCGAACATAGATAGTTTTAATCAAGTGAAATCAAAAAAATTCTTAAAAATCGATTTCATTGCTTAAGTCAAAACGGAATACTAAGATAACTGGTATTTATTTATCCATAAAACCATAACTATCTGTTAATTTTTCAGACTTAAAAATAAGTATAAAGTGTTTTTTTTATCTTACGATTTTTTTACTGATAAATTAAATTTTATCTGACATCAAGTAGGAAACATATTTTTTTTTACTTTCAATCAAATTGCTTAATCGCTAATTAGTTTTTTTCTCCAAGATTATTTCCACAAATAATCTTATTCAAGCGGTTAACGGTTTTATTAAAAAACAATTGATTAAAATACTTCAGAGTAGTTACCAAAATCTTTGATCTTATGAAAATTTCTTTTGAATCAGTTTCCTGTAAAGACAATTTTGCCACGGTGGCCGAAGTTTTTGTTTATATATTCATGTTTGATTCCTGTTTTTCTCGTCTTTTACCATTAAAAATGTGTTTTGTTGATATATTTTTTGTAAATTATTATAAAATTAATGGAGAAAATATATGCATTTTAAAAAACAAAACTTTTATAGTCTTTACAAAAGTTTTCTTCTGATAATTTTTAAAGATTGTTTTATATTTATATATTTACCTATTTAGTATCTAGAAATAAAGCTGTCAAAGTTAATAATCAAAGATTTTGCATCATATATATAAAATTATATAAAAAAATTTCTGGATTTTCACTTCATATATTTTCTAATAAAATATTCTGATTTTTTACATTTTCATTTATATTTAATAGATTTAATAGGTACTCCTTACATTAGCTTTAATAAATTTGTACTTAAAGTATTTTGGAAATGATTTATTTTTTATTAAATTTTTCATACTTAAGTTTTTTTAAAGTCATATTTTTTATTTTAAAAATTTATTCATTTATCAATTAAAAAATTATTATTATAATATAATATTTGAATAAATATTTAAATTATTTGATATAGAATTATTTCTTAATCAAATTAGCATAAACTTTATTTAATATACGCTAAAACAGTTTAAACTCCTTTTTTTTCAATAAATAAAAGATTTTTGTCTTGTTAAGAAATATATTTTATAGATTATTTTTATTAAACTTCAAAAGTATTTATCATCAATTTTTTTGATTTATAGATTTATTTATTTTTGTCAAAATGGGAATTTTTTTCTCAAAAATCTTCCAATCTTTATTTGGTCAAAAAGAACGTCGTATATTAATTTTAGGACTTGATGGAGCAGGTAAGACTACAATTTTATATAAGCTACAAGTGGGTGAGGTTGTAACAACCATACCAACTATTGGTTTCAATGTGGAAACGTTACAATATAAGAATTTAAAGTTTCAAGTATGGGACCTTGGTGGACAAACAAGTATCAGACCATATTGGAGATGTTACTATAGTAACACAGATGCTATCATCTATGTTGTGGACAGTTTAGATAAAGAAAGAATGAGTACATCCAAACAAGAGCTTGTTAGTATGCTAGAAGAAGAAGAGTTAAAAAAATCTATTCTGGTAGTTTTGGCAAATAAGCAAGACATGGAAGGGGCTATGTCTGAGACAGAGGTTGCGAAACAGCTGGGACTTTCCTGCATCAAAGACCGAAGATATCAGATTTTTAAAACAAGTGCATTGAAAGGGAAAGGTCTAGATGAAGCAATGGAATGGCTTGTAGATACAATTCAGTCTCAATAATAATATTTTGTTCTATATCCTTTTAAAGATCTTTAATAGTTGAAATATTTTAAATGTAGGATTTGGAATCACTCAAAACACCTGAATTCCTTCTTTGGCTTTCTTCTTAGTGGCTGAGTTTTACCTTTTACTTTTCTAAAAATGTTTATTTCAGCTATAATGTTTTTGTTTAGTGATGAAGGTTAAACTTATGCTACTGTGATATCTATTTTTAGAAAATAATCTATATCTATTTATCCCTTATAACAATATAGATTACTAAAAAATTGTAGCTTCATTATATTTTTATTATAAAACTTCTTGTAATGTATGAATCATGGGTTTATAAATACTTTCAAACTCTTAAGAAAATTAAAAATTTGATTTAAGTCTTTCCTTTTGTAAGTGCTCCAAAGTGCAGTTATTTATAGAAATGCTTTCATGGAAACTTTTCATTTTTTCAGTTTCTCATAAAGTAATATATTGAACAATAGCAATATATATGTATAAATATTAAACATTTATTCCAGTATTCTTTTTTAATCTTTTTGTCAACTATATTAGCTGTAATTTTGATGTAGGTCTAATCCTAATAAAAAACTTTTTAATCAAATTTCTCAATATTATAAGTTTGTTGATTATTTTCTTTTGACTATACATAGACTTGTTTGATCTTTTCATTGGTCTCTTACAAGTTTTAATAGAATTCAAATGGTAATGGCTATTTATGCTAATATTGAAAAGTTAGTTTGTGTTTGTAATTATAAAATCCATTTAAAAATCATGATAAGGTTGAAATGCTTTTAAGATAATTAACAAATTATTTATTGATAAAATTTATGAAACCAGGCAACAAAGCATGCAGCTAAAGGCAATCACAAAAAAATATGACTACAGAGAAATAATGAAAAGGCACCACAATTTAGCATAAGGTCGATAAAATAAGAATACTGCAGAAGTTTTTAAACTCAGAAAAGGAATGTTTAGCTCTGAACGTTATTTCTATAGTCTGTAAAATACAATAATTAAACAATAATTTTGTAGATTTTTTGCTGTGATTATGAAACTTTAAAATTATGGTCTAAATTAAATCTTAAAAAGATCTACCAAGTTTTACTTTTCAAGAACTTAAAAATGCCTTATCGCAATCTGTTTTAATTATTACATGTTTATTCTCTTAGTTAAAGTTAATCATTTTCATAAGTATTAGATTTTACAAAATCTGTGAAATTTCAGTTAAAGTTTTAAAGAAATTAGTTCCACAGACCAATGTTTTTCTACTCAAATAGATTTAGCTTTTTACTATTTCTGGATTAAATTTATTGCTTTAAAAGATGTTTAAAACCTTTTAAGAATAAATTAAAGAAGCATGTCAGGGAAAATTTGTCTGAAGATAAAGTAGTAATCTTAATTACTTTTGTAAATACATTTTTCCTTAAATATGCTTTTTATGTTTTCAAAACTTAAAATGAAAAGTTTGAGAAAAAATGTTCAGAATTGTAGTAAGTAGTTATAAGCTAACATTTCAGTAAACTTGTTTCGTAAAACAAATCTTTTTTTAGTTTAATACTCTTTGTATAATTAATAGCACTTTCAGTGCTACTCACAAATCCATTAAAAGGAAATGTTCAACATATTTGTCGACCAAGGGTAGTTTGTCGAAAGGTTTTTATTTTCCAACATAATTAGAAGAAATCAAAAAACATTTGGCCATTTCAAATATAGGTTTGTTAAATTACTAGTTGTGGTTCATTGATTTCCTATTTCTTTGTTTAATATCAACCAGCAAACTTAAATTTCTTAAATTATCTTTTTATGCATCTTAGCTTTTGAGATTAAACAATATTATTTCATCAACTTTCATGTTAAGGTTATTTTAGTTCTTGTAACCTTTTTAAAAACCGTCAAGCATTTTATATCTTATCAAACCTAAATAAAAAAGTTAATTTAAAGAAATACAAATAAACATTTTTTAATTTTTTAAGCCAGGTTGTAATAAAGCAACATTTTGATATGTAACTAAGAATTATATATTTTTTTTGTTAAAACAAAATCATATTGTTGTAAATATTCTGTTCATAAATCAAAATGATAATATATGATCTTAGTTTTATGTTTTAACTTAAAACGCAAAGACTTAAAGTACTAAAATATCTGATCAATATTTTTTATTTGTTTTAATTAGATGACAAATAAAACGTTTTAAAGAAACAAATTTTAAGTCAACAATTTTACATTTGCACAAATATTGAAAAATTAAAATCTCATAAAAATACTAAGAGAATATACAAAAAGATTGTTTAGAGAAAATTGCTTTTGCATAAGATCAACAAAACTTGAAACAAACGATATTAATTGCAAAAATATCAGGAAAAAACACATAGAGCAATATGAAAAGTACAAATAAAAATCAATTATGCATCAGCTTCTTGCGGTTCATCTTCAATTTGAGGCAGTATATGATCAAAATCAACTTGAAGACGATTGTTTTGAGCACTCGCAGCAAATATCACGATCGGAATAGCGAGAAAGAAAAATGATAACATCACATAGTTAGCAAACGACGGATCTACAAATAAATAATCGAAATTACAACTTCATTTCAACAAATTTTAATGATTCTACTAATCTTTCTTACCACTGCTGACGTTGAGAATAAGCAGAAATGTAAATGAAAATGCGTTGCAAAGCCAAACAAGCACGGAAGCAGCAGTTCCTTCACTTATAGGGTAAGCGGCATCTACACAAAGCTCCATACTCAACGGAACAATGGCATTTAATGAAATTCCTAGAATTATCATCACGACCCATATTTGAGCTGACAAAGAAATGTTTTACTCAATTTTGAAGTTTACACTGAAATATTTTTTATTCAAAGATAATGCTGATAAACATGTCGATACAGAAAATTAAATTCAACCTAAAAACAGATATCGAGCTAAAAATAAGATGATATCTGAACAAATTTGACATCTTGCGCAATTGTCGTACAAATGAGCAAAAAGTTGAAGGAATCTACTTAAATTTTCGAGTACAGGTAGAGTTCAAATAAAATGAAATAAATGTGATTCACATAAAAATTAAAACCTAATCGCAAAAATTGAAATTAATAATAAAAAATAGTTTAATGACTTAATTGCGACCTCAAATACTTAGTAGAAAAAAGATTACCAGTATTTGGTTGAAAAAATGGTATATTAATGAGCTTGCTGTCAATCAAAACAAAATATCCAAATGCAAGAAAACTGATGACCAGTAGAACGATGTAAACAGCTTTCATTTGACCTTTCAAACGATCAGTTAGCCTAGAATTAGTTTAGTGTAAAAATCATCAAACGATATTTAGTAACTAATTGTTTGATGTTTACAAAGTCATATTTGAAATTTTAATTAAATATTACATTTTAAAACAAACAATTGAAGAAGTAGTACAATTTTCAAATATAAAATCAGCAAGTAACTAAAAGTTGTGGACTAACCATCCAACAGACATGGCGACAGCACACCCAACTCCTGTTGTTACAAATCCAATTGAATCGCTGTCTTTCTGAGAAATGAAAAAAAAATACTTTAAAAAAAAAATTCCCAAAAAAAATTAATTTCTCAAATAATAAAATTGGATGGTTTTAAGACCTGTGATATCCCTATAGGTTTTAAGATGACAGCCATCACACCAGTCCACCCTCCCCAAGATCCAAGTAAAGCTGAGGCTGTAATAGCAAGGAACCAGAAGGATTTAGTCTTCAGCAGAGCAATTACTCCTTGCTTAAAATACATCGAGAATTTAAGCTTAAAAACTTAAGCAAATTATCTGATGATAAATGCAAGTTAAAAAGTAGAGGCTGCTTTTTGATGTGGCTAATTTTATAATTGCAATCACAAAACTTTGTGAATATTTTTAGCAAAGTTTAAACTATTTGAAGGAAGTTTAGCCTGCTAAGTTTTCTTTCAATAATATATGACGATGCTGATACTGAACTCAGCTAATTCATTGGTTTAAGATAATAAGAAGATACTTATATGACATTCTCAGTTGATCAATTTTCTTAAAATGTTTTGAGCTTTACTTGAATCACCTTAAAACTCATTCTTTCAATTGATGCTGATACACTAGGAGGCGTTAGAGGTTTGTTCGGAAAATAAAAAAGAATAGAAAGAAGTATTGCAGAAGATAAACCAAACTCCGCGTATAATACATTATTGATCTGTTTTCTATAGAAAGAAATAAACATTATTTGATTGTAGGCTGAAAAGTAAGTGAACTGACTCAATAACTGCGAAGCTTGAATTGATTGAAGTTTCATGTGAGCCATTATTTGAAGGATCATTAACCAGAAAGCCAACAATGTAACCAGCTCCAGTTCCTGTTTCAACATTGCTTTTTAGTAGTACAATGTAATAAATAAATATTAAAAATGAATTATTTCGATTCGATTGAATAAATATTTCATAATTAAACAGATTTTAGTGGAAATTAAATTTTATATCTGAACTTTTAGATTCAGTAATTAAAGCTACCAAAATAATTGAAAAGTCCAGCTATACTGGTGGCTGTGATTCTTTCTTTTGGTGGGAACCAAGTATTTGATAAAAGTGATGGGGCAGCCATGACAGGACAACCAGCAATGCCGTTAAGAAACTGTCCTATGTGAATTAAGCTGAAAATATTCAAATTAAATCTTAAGATTTGTCAAATTATAATTTAATATTTTATCATAAATGCATAAAAGTATAAAAGATGAAAAGTACGAAAAAAATAGATTTTCATATTTTTGCATATGTATCAACGTTGTACTTAAATATATTTATGACTCTTACATTTTTCTAGCATTTGAAGGACCAGGTATACACCGAAGTCCACATCCTAATGAAACAAAAACAGCTCCAGAAAGAATTGGTAATCGAAGTCCTTTGAGTTTGAAGAAGTACATATAAATGGGCATAAAAATCAAGAAAGAGATAGGCCCCCAATTTGTCAATAATGTGATATCATCTGTTAGATTATTAAGTATAGAATATTAAAGTTGAAGATTAAAAATGTTATTCTTTTAAAATATTAGGTTTAGAAAAATAAGAACTTTTTATATTTATTGTGCAAACAACAATAAGAAAACTTAATTTTATAAAATTTTTACCTTGGCTAAAACCAAAAACAAGTTGGGCAGATTTATTGATTGGTGACCAAGTATTCCAAATAGCACCTTGAAACAGACCCAATAAAGCAAAAATAAGACAGATATACCATCGATACCAGTACTTCTTAGGATAATTGTTTGTTGGAATGATATGTACAGTATCTGAATGAGCAGACTCATAAGGAACACCAAAACTTTGATAAAATTCTTGTGTTACTTGTTGATATTCATCAACCTTAATTTGAGGCTTACACATTGTTTAAAACAAAGTATATAGAAATCCTCAATAGTTGTTACTATCACTATCAAATATAAAGTAGATATAGAATAAGCAAATCATGAAACTTTTAAACTATAATAAATAGAATAATTTGAAACAAAAACAACATAATTAGTTTCACATTAGTTTTAATTTATTAAATATTTTGACAATTATATATAATTATAATTATAAAAAAAACATTTTTCATAAACTTGAAAAGAAACTTTTAATAAAATGTTATGCAATCAAAGTAAATCAATTTAAAAATAGTTTTTCTTTGAAATATATAAACTTAAGTAAATATGATGTAAAGATTAATTCTAAATAATATCAAAATAAAAATCTGTGCAATGTTATTGAGAACAGTTAGTTTGACCTGACCATCAAAACAAAAAAATTATTAGGTATCATTTCATGATAGTGAAAAATCAAAACAACTACTGTATGCTGCTTATTATGTTTGAGTTTATCATTGAGCAAATTTCTCTTACCGCTAGTAGATAAATACATTTTGTGGTTTGAGCATCAAATTCATTCAAACTTGACAAGTGTGGTTTCTAATAATAACTAGAGAAACTAATTTCAGTTTCATTTATTAACTAGAATAAGTAAAAATAACAAGTATTGTAGCATTATTTAGTTAAAACTGATATTTTAGTAAATAATAAATCAAATTCTATATTACTATTGCAAAGTTAGTTTACTTATTTGGTAGATATTTTACAAAATTTAAGAACTATAAATGATTAGCCATCCAATCTATATATGTAGAAACTAACCTAATTCATGTAACTGATGCAATTATATTCTTTCTAAATAATTTTCTTCATGACTCATTTGAAGTAACATTCATTCATTTAAATAGACCCATTTTTATTTTAAGAGTAATTTATCCCCATTTATTGCTATTGAAGTTTAATGTTAGTTTTAAATATAAATATTCAAAAGTTGTTTAACATGCTAATTACTATTATACTATTTTATGATTTAATAATTTATATTAAACTGTTGACAATAATCTCAAATTCAAAAAACTTTATTTTATTCGTTTAAAGCAAATGTTTATGTAGTCTACATTGTTTAATTACTTTATTGTGACTTCATTTTGAGATATAGTGAAATTATCATGTCTTTTCTTACTAAAAAGTCCATCCTTAGGTCATTGCACTCATCAAACAATTTGTTTTTCAAAAAAATGTAAGCTAGTTAATAAAATCTATAAAGAAACTTACTTATAATTTTTTTAAGTAAACTAATTTTCAATTAATATTTAGAATGTTTTTTATACTTTATATGCCTTAAAAATATTAGTTTACTAATCTACTTTAAATAATAAATTAGTAATTATATAATAATTAACTAAACACATTTCAGTTAATAAAAATATTAATATGATATTAAATGTGTTAACTGAAATATATATATTTCTGATTAATTATTAAATACTTATCAAGTTTGTTTATATACTTTGCTATAGGATTTCAAATCAACAAGTTGTTGGAAATGGGGTAAACTTCAATTATATTAAAGTAGGATCCGGTAAAGAAGTTTTATTACTTCTGCCTGGAGCTTTAGGTTTCAACTTTTATTCATTATACTGATAACTTGTGGCTACTATGACTTATTAAGTCAAGCACAACTAAAATTTGCATAGATAAAAATTTATTTAAAACTATTGTTTAAATTTGTAAAATTCATAAACTGTCTACTTATATTCCTACTTAATTAACATTATAGTTAACCTTACTTAAAGATTTTTTTCAAAAAAATTCAAATTATTTCTTTCTCTATAATTCATTGCAAAAAAATTGAACAAGTTATGTGCTTACTAGAAATGATATTTATTTGTTTCAAATAAATTTTAACTCTACAATTGAGTATTTTAGGTTGCGTGATATAAACTTTTAGATGTATTTAAATTTTCACAATTGTTTCTCAGGAACTGCTAAATCGGATTTTTCACCTCAACTAGCAAATTTTGATGGTGACAAGTTCACTACAATTGCTTTGGAATTAAGGGGGTATGGGTCTTCGCGTCCACCAGATAGAGATTTTCCTGTAAACTTCTACCAGAGGGATGCTTCAGATGCAATTGTTGTCATGGAGGTCTTATTCTTTTATTTTTTCATCTGATTTTAAATCTAATGGTTTCTAGAAACTAGGATATGATAAATACTCGTTGTTGGGTTGGAGTGATGGCGGCAACTCTGCTTGCATCATGGCAGCTCAAAGACCTGAACAGATCAACAAATTGATAGTTTGGGGAAACAATTCTTACGTTACACCTGAGGAGAAAGCCATTTATCAAAGTTTGTCACGTGATTTGGTAATGAGTAACAGTTAAGCATGTTTGTGTCCCAGGTATTCGTGATGTAACCACCTGGAATGAAAAGATGCGGAAACCGTTAGAAGATGAGTACGGTTTCGATTATTTCGAAAAAACTTGGCATCAGTTTTGTGATGTTTTTATGACGATGCCTACTGATGAAAAAGGAATTACTAATTTGTACCAACAGGTTTTTGTAGATTTATTTTTATTTTTTCTTCTTAAAATTGAGATGAATTTTCTAATGTTTAGGAGTTAAGCAAAATAAAAGCAGAGACATTGATCATTTACGGAATGAAAGATTTTCTTGTTCCAGAATTTCATTGCCACTACTTAAATGAAAACATAAGGAATTCAAAGTAAACAAAAATAGTTTAATTTCAAAAAAATCACCTTTAAAGTTATTGCATATGCTTGTTGACTTTTTAAAATTAAAATTAAATGAATTTTTGTCTTCTAAATGTCAATCAGTCTTTCATCGTTTTACAGATTGGTAAAATGGGATGACGGGGCTCATAATCTTCATCTCAGACATTTTGAACGTTTTAACAAACTAGTCCAAAATTTTCTTGAATCAAAATGTTAAAAAGATTTTACATTTAATTCTATTTTCTTAATACAAGTAACATGAAATTAAACATTTAGCAAATTTTGTTCTATTTAAAAATATGTAAGAACTTTTTTTGTTACTATTACATATAAGAAGATAATATAATAATTTTTTTAGATATTATCATAAAAAGTATGAATCTGGCCAAATAGTTACAGATTCATTTATTTAAAGATATTATTTACATAGTTTTTTTACTAATCAGCATTAAACATTTTTCAATTTAATTCTTAGTAATTATACAATTAAATTTGCGCAAGTAAAGTAAAAATTGAATTATTAAAAGAAGTTTTCTGATTTGTCAGTTTGTAACAGTTATGAGATGCTTGCTAAGTATTATAGTAGTTTAATTATCTGTAGTTCCAGTTTTTATGTTGTGAGGTTTTTGAGGTTATACAATTAAAATATTTACAGAAACAAGTTGAAACATTAACAAAAATTGTTGTTTTAGAATTTGTCAAATGAAGCCTTTCAAGATGATCATTTCAGAACTTCAAAAGTTATTTACTAAATTAGAAAAAGAATTACTGTATAGCTTGTTCAGAAAGTATATTGCATAAGTTGAAAAAGTGAAATTGAAACACTGACCATTGGATCTAAATCCTTAAAATGCTTACTGCTACATTGTAAAAGTATTTGAAACTACATAATTATGATTTTAAGTATCAAATAGGAAATTCTTTTGATCTCAGCGAAAGCTGAATCTTAATTTAAAACTTTTCCTAACAACATCAGTCTGATAGAAATGATAGATTATTGGGTTACAAAGACTTGTTGATGAAACTAGTAATAATATTTATCTAGTTTTAGATCTAATCTTTTTTTATTTCCTACTTTCTGATTCTAAATAATTGAAATAAAGAAGTTTTGCAAATAAGGTTTTTTTTAAATGCTTTTTGAATTAGTTTGATTTTTTCACTAACTGTGAAATCTATTCTGAAAATTTGTAGTTCTGTTTTTTGATCAATTTTATTTAATTAAAAGTTAAAAATTTTATCATTAATTAATCTATTAACAGAGCTAAGATGAAGTGTAAAATTACTGTAGGTGATGTAGATCTAGCTTATGAGCAAGTAGGAAAAGGTCCTAATATCCTCCTGCTTCTATCGGGAGCAATTGGTGAGTAATTCCCAACGATTTTCTTCCTTCAAATGATCTTCTTTCTAGGAAGTTCCAGAACTGATTTTGCGCATCAGTTGGATCATTGGAAAGATTCAGAGATCTTTACGGTGATTGCTGTGGATGCAAGAGGATATGGAAGAAGTCGACCCCCAGATCGAATTTTTACTTCTCGATTTTATCATCAGGATGCTGAAGATGCGATCCTCTTCATGGAGGTCTCACTTTTCCACTTTCTTTTCCTTTTTGATTTTAACTTTCCAGATTTTGGGACACAGAAGATACTCACTAATCGGATGGAGCGATGGAGCAAATGTCGCTTGTATCATCGCGTCCTTGCACCCACAACGTGTCCATCGCATGCTTCTGTGTGGCGGAAACGCGTTCATGACGTCACAAGACGTCGAAATTATGACTAGTGAGGAGAAGAAGTGATGATTTGTAACAACACAGTGATGACGTAGGCATCCGGGATCTAAAAACTTGGGATGAAGATTCGCTGACTCCAATGCTGGAAGAGTACGGAGAAGAATATTTTCGGAAGACTTGGTGTGCGTGGGTTGACCACTGGGTGGCGCTGTTGGAGGAGAAAGGAGGAAAAAAGATCGAATTGTTGACTGAGGTGAAGATGTCGTGACGTCACCAGGTGATCACGTGACTATTTTTGGGATAGGAACTGACAAAGATTGAATGTGAGACTCTGGTTGTCCATGGTGACCAAGATGATCTTGTTCCAGTATCTCATGGACGATATCTGAAAGATCACATCTCTAATTGCCGGTAAACTAAAATTAAAAAACATAGGAAGGAACTCTTTATTATATTTGTTGTCTATAGGTTGCTGATATGGAAGAATGGAGGTCATGACCTTCACATCAAATGTTCATCAAAATTCAACCAAACAGTTGAAGGATTTCTTCAATAGAAATATTTTACATCAAATAAAAGTTTCAAATATTGACGTCAGATTTCACAAACGTTTAGTAAAATGATGATTTCTAATCACAAAATGAAAATCAGTCAAATTGTTATTTTATTTGAAAAGTCAACTTAAAAAAGTCAATATCTTGTGTTGCAAAAACTATTTGTTATTTATAAAAATAAAGATAGAAACAATTAAAGGTTTAAAAATTATTGAAAAAAAAGGTCCTGCCGAGATTTGAACTCGGATCGCTGGATTCAAAGTCCAGAGTGCTAACCGTTACACCACAGGGCCGCTGAAGTTTACTCCAAATTTATATAAAACATTTTAATAAGACTTTTTGTGTTATAAAAAGTATTTGGTATTTATAGAAAAAAAACTAGAAAAAATTAAAGGTTTAATAATTATTCAAAATTAATCAATGTTACAAATCCTGTTCCTTATAAAATTTGACAACCAATTATTCAACATCAGATCGATGGCAAATTAGATAGACCTTGTTTTCAACTAGCTTGACTCCAACCAAATTGAACTATTGTTCTTAACTAAGTCCTGGATGTCTGATAAATTCTCCAAATAAATGATATGTCTCCCTAAGTCATTAGACATGATCGTATTGACAATAGAAGATGTTTGTTTACTTTATAAAAGATACTTGCAAGTTTAACAGGTCGACATAAATGATTTTTTTCCTATTTTCCAAAAATAGTTTTGAAATTATTAGTTCTTCGGTTCATAAGAATACCCGGGTAGAAAGGCTTTGTTAGTCCAGTTAATTACAATATTTCTAGGAGATGCAAAATTTTGAGTTAAAAGCCGAAGACTTTAAGCAACGACTAGATCTTTACAATTTCTACCCTGGCTTACAGCTTGGTTTGAAGACTTACAGTTCTGGGCCTTCTTCTTTAGCGTCTCATAATAGATCAATGCTATCTGCTATTTATTATTATCAATTAGTATCACTATGCATAGTATGATTCCATTTCTACCTCTTCGGAGATTTTAATACTCCTATTATAAATTGGACTATTCGTCTATGTTCAGACGATTCTGACCATGACACTTTTCTCAATTTCACAACAACTAATTCTCTAACTCAATGTATCATTCAACCTACTCCTACAACAACCCTAATTTTACTTCAGGCACCCTCCTTCACATTTATTGAAATAAACTAAATAAATTCTATACAAGACCACCTTGAAGAAAAGGGTCATTTTTAGAATTGAAATAAATAAATTAAACTACTGAAATTGGAGTAAAATCCAAAACCAAGTGGAGTACAAGCTTCTTTAATAGGGGTTTGAAATTTTCTTCTCGACTTCATCACTACATCAGATTTTATCACCTTCTACTTCTAAAAATCTTCAAAGTTAAATCACCAAGAATGTATCAACATAATTATCAACAGGTTTACTAACATCGTTAAAGAGTCAATCGAAAAATTTATACCTTTCTATAGAGCCAACAAAAAACCACATTTGCCCAAAAATTGAATTTACAACATTTAAAAAACCTCCTATACAAACAAACTAAAACAGACCCTTCCATCAAATCTCTGTACAAAGATCTTTGTATAGTTTAAAAGAAATCTATTTCTAATTTCTATTTGGGAAGAGAAAGTGCAGTTTTATCTTCACCTTGCAAGAAAACGTTTTTTGGTTTCATAGATCGCAAGCTTAAGGCGAGATCTCACATACCTCCCCTAATTGATAACAGCGACCAGCTTGTGATGGAACCAGAAAATAAAGCTGAGTTGCTAAACAATCAATTTAATAGCGTTTTTATAACCGATGATGGCAATACTCCTTCTCTCTCCTACTCCGACATTCTTACAAATGTCTCTGAGATGGTAGATCTTGACATAACGGTCAATATGGTATCTAAGACTATTTCTTCTTTAAAATTATCAGTTTCCAACACCCCAGATCAGATCCCAGCTTTGTATTTAAGAAAAACTACTTCATCTTTATCACTACCTTTATCGCCTTTCCTTAACTGAAGGCGAGGAAAAGTTCCACAAATTTGGAAGAAAGCTATTATTACTCCAATTCATAAAAAGGGTCCCAGAAACACTGCACTTAACTACAGACCAGTTTCGCTGACTTCAGTTATCTGCAGAACTCGAGAGCATATCCTTGACAACCATATGACCAGTCATTTGATGGAGCAACATCTAATATCTGATATCCAACATGGCTTTGTAAAACGGAGATCTTCCCGGACTCAACATCTCACTTTTCTTAATGAGCTTATAGCCCATTACGAAAGTAACACTCCCTGTGACATCATATATCTCAATTTTGCTAAAGCGTTTGATTCTGTCCCACACACTAGCTCGTTACTGTATTGAAAAAGTACTGAATCTATCCAATTGAGCCAATTTATTAAAAAGCCATAGTTTCATTATACAGCCGAGCCCTAACGCGCTTTCCTAATCTGCTTAAACTATATTCTATTCCCTAACAGCCTGGAGCTTGTTTAAGACGCTTTTCAGAATAAAGCATCTACAAATCTCAACTTAAAGTCTCACTTATCCAAAATGTAATTTAATTGCAAATTTTAAAAATATAACACATGTTAAATAGTTTTTTATTTCAATTGCTAGAAACGTTGCTCAATTTTATTAAAATTTATTCTTTTAACTCAATGTTGCAAAATTTATGGTAAAATTATTTTCGCATTAGATAAACTTTCGACTTTTCCATCTTCACCCACATTGTGGCAAAATCATGACCTACAATCAAACCACAATCTTTACAAACGTAAAGTTGGCCGTATCCAGCTTGATGTATCATCAATTTGAATTCAGTTTCTATTTCTTTTTTTGCGCAACGGAAAGTCAATTTTTCATTTTTCAATGCTTTTGCTTTAACTGTGAACAATTTGAGAGTACAATTTGCACAGCAAAAAGTGACATTAGAAGTCAAAAGCGGTTTATATGGATTCAATTTTGAAATCATTTTGGTATATTCTAAGGGTCAAATTGATTATAGACTAACCTGAAAAATTCATTTTCTTTTTAAATACAATCAACTAAGAAAATGGTTCAACAAACCATATATAAAACATATACAGTAGTGTATATACAAATAAAATATGCTAAACTAGCAGAACTGTTCAACCGGAATATTAAATCTCGAAAAGGACTTTTTGCTCAATCACCAACAATCTATAATTTTGCATTTACACCAGCAGCTGGGTCATTTAAAGTTTACAAATACGTATCTGCTACTAGGCAGATAGTTGGTAAATTACAAATCATGTAACCTTAACTTGTTTTAATTCAAAAATTTATATAGAAGCATATATTCAAGTTTTAATTGCATATAATAAATAAATAAACAACTGAATGAATAAAGCACGATATAAGTCCTAAATTATAGAGAAAAATTAGTTTACTATCTAAATATAAAGATTAAAAAGAATTTATTTAATTATTTGAAGGTATTAACATAAACTGAATAATTTTTGTCATACATATTAGCATTGAAGAAAAATATCACCAGCAGAATATTGAAAAGTAATACAGAGACTAAGAAAAAAAAAGTAATACAGAAACTTCCTAAGCCACAAATGAAAGTTAATAATAAATGGTAAAGCTGCCCATGAACTCAGCTATTGAAAATAAATATGTCAAAAAAACGCATAAATTTGATAATTGAAAAAAGGTTTTTCGTGTTACGTGTATTTTCAATCACATTTTTGCCTTTTTTTAAGTTTAAAAAGAATAAACACTCATGTAAACGAATTAAGTGATCAATCTAGAAAATAAAGTCCTATTGAAAAACTCTTTAGTACATATCTATTTTACGGACATTTCAGAAAAATTCTAAATAAGGTTTAAAGATATATACAATTCATTGACAAATTTTTTTGAATAAATTAGTTAAAGATTTTTTGGATTTCACTTAGTCACTGAATTTCTATTTCTTCGAATTTAAATTTCATTCTAAGGGCATCTTTTACCCACAATAGTTTTGTATTGAAAATATTATTCATTTATAGTAATAACATAAACACTAAGGCAAAAAAATGTAAAAGTTTATCAAGGAAAACTGATATAGATGTTAATAATTTAAAAATAATTATTCATTTGAAAATAATTTACAAAATACAGTCAAAATACAAAAAAATACTGTTTAGGTAAAATTGATTATTTATCTTTCAGTTGTTACTTAAAGGGTGATTTCCCCCACTAATTTACAATTAGCAAATATTAGTAAAGCTCTTAAAAACTTTTTTGAAGAATAAGTAATGTAGATATTATCATGTTAGATTAAAGTTTGTAATCTAGTTGTTGTATTTCTAACTAAATAAAATAGTTACAATTCAATAAATGATAAGTTTTTCATGTAAAAAAAGCTGTTTCAAACTGTAATTGTTTTTAATTTCTTGTAAGTAATTTTAAAAGAAATTTTTTTCAATTTCAAATATTTTATACAAAATTATTTTGAAACTTCTAATAATTGCTTAAAGTAATGTATTTAAAGAACATTTTTAAAAACTAACTTTATTCCAGGATTTTATGATTTTTTTTTTTGTTTTTATTTATAAAAAAACTATTTTGATAGCTTTGAAGAATGGCATTAACTGTCCAGCAAAAGTTGAGTTATGAAAAAGCTAAAAGTTTATTTGAGGCTGAAGATCCTGTAGAAACTCCCTTTGAATCTAAATATAAAAGCCGTAAGATTCTTGAAGATCTAAGAGATGATATTCATAAACTTCGTGAAAATAATGAAACAGACGAAGAGTTGTTGTAAGTAAATTATATATTGAAACTAACTCTTAAGTAAAACTAGTTGAATATGTTTAAAGTTTTGTTTTTAAGAAGTAGTAGACTCAGTTTGTTTTTAGTATAATGAAAATCTTTTATCATTATTTATTTTTGATTATAAAATATAAATTTGTTAATAATCAATAAAATTCAGATTTATTGAAGCCACCTTGGAATATCAACTTGCTATGAATTACTTTCATACTGAAGAGTCATCTGGGGGAAAAGAAAAACTTAAAAGAGTTCTTCAAGTAATTTATAACTGACTTTATTAAGCTTTGCTACTTTTATTTTAGTGGCTTATTTATCTTTTTATAAAAGTCTAGAATATTTCAAAAATAAATTGAAACTTTATTTGATAATCAATTTATTATATCGTTTTTATTCTATGATATATACCTATGATGTTACCCGTCTAATTTGAAATAATAATTTTGATTAAAGTTAATAGATGAAAAACATTATCTGAAATCTGAGATAGTTTGTATCATCATCGCGACCTTTAATGAATTTGGTGTCTTATGGTCAAAACGGTTTGAAGATATTGAAAAGTAAGCTAAATTTTATTAATAGTAGTTTGCTTAGTAATTTTAGATTTAAACCCTTAACTTGAAAAAATTGTTACCTAAAGTAGATTAGAAAGTTAAAACATAATTTTAATTGTATAATAATATATGTTATTACAAGCAACTTTCATACACTGATAATAAATTTAGCAAAGATTTAAAAGTAATTAGTAATTTCTTACATGCGTTGTCAATAGAATGTTTTTGAAATTCATTCTTTTATAAAGTCATTTTTGAAACTTAAAAAAATATAAATCTATTCAGATTATGATACTTAAAAAAAGTTTTAACAACTACTTTGTTAACAGCAAAAGTTGAGAATAGTAACACGCGTACTTTGTTCTATATAGAGCACATGAGTACCTGGCATCTTCTGAAAAATTGTACAAACAATACAAAGAAGAAGTTGATGACTTGCCACTAACGGTTCATAACCAATTTATTGAAGCAACCGACTGTGAACGCAAACACTCATTTGAAAACTTGTATACCCATACCCTTTTCTTTATAGCTCAAGCACTAAAAACTTTAAGTGAGCCTAGATTGTGTTTACAAATATTTTTCTGATTAGTTTTCATCGCATTCAGATAAGTTTGAAGAATCAGCTAACTACTGTATGATGACACTAAGGAGACAGATCAACACAGAAACTTATGACCCTCTTCAGTGGTCTATTAATTGTGCTGCCCTATCTCAATACTTTATAGGAGAAGATAAATTTTGGGAAGCACGGCATTGCTTGTCATGTGCAACTTGTGTTATCGATGAAGCTTTATCAACATGCACAGGTCTTATCATTAACTTTATTAATTTGAAGTAGCTTCTGAAGAACTCATGAGACCTTTATTTACAAATCTACTTCTTTGACTCATCATCATTTTTATAGCAGATGACAAGTTATCTGATTTGAAAGAAAAGAAAGCTGATATCTTACCGCTGCTGGATTAAATACTGTCTCGCAGTATTTGATGTATCCAAATCTAAAGTTGCAAATTCCGATGGTTAGTTGCAGTATCATTTTCAATAAATTATTAAAATTATAAATAAATGAAACATTTAGTAGTTTACAAACTAGTTTCTATGTCAGTGAAAGTTGTGAGGTTTTATTTGAGTACTTGCTCACATCTTAAGTATTTTTTTTATTTTTTGTGTAAAGGTGATCTTGATCGCTCGCTGGCACTCCTTGCTATAGAAGAAGATGAAAATATCAAAAAGGAGTACAAACCAGATTTTGATAGGTTCCCTATAGAAGTCACTCATATTGAAGACGGTGTTACATATATACCAGTTTATACTTTTGAACAGGTTAAAATTAGTTTGATTATTCACCAAAAACCTCAATAATCGTACAAATAGGCGAGAGACTTGTTTGCTAAAGGGAAGGAGTTTGCAGATTTCAGTATGAATCAATTTGTTCTTGATGGCTTCGTTACTGATCACATTGAGATTAATCAAGTTCGTTGACATCTTCTTCAAACTAACTTTCAATAATTAGTCTCGAATAGGACCTTAGTCGACTGTATCAGTATATTGCTTTCTACGAAGAATCAGACGCGGTAAAATGTCGAATGCACAAAAGAAGAGTTGACATATTAGAGAAGATGTTAGAGGGTTTAAATCCTCAACACTATCTTGCTTTTTGCAGGTCACAACATAATTCGATCGTTTCTGTCTCATGTAAAGTTTTGTTCGACTTTTTGCAGACAACTTCAGTTTGAACTTGCAGAGATTTATTCTGAAATGATGGATTTAAAAAGACAAATCGCCTACAAATCAAACACGCGACAAAATCCTCAAGTTATCAAAAAGATTAATCGTTATTGTCAACTAGGGTTAGTTTACATCAACAATTAATTTCATCAAAGAAGCTATTATTGTTTTTTAGGATCGGCAATTTTCATAAGTTTTTACAATCTCTTAAACTAAGTAACGGGACTTATCCAGAAAGATTCGAAAGAGATCTCGAAAGACCCGCCCTTGTAGCTCATTTTTGTATAGCAAGGTCTCAATCAAACATCTTCTAATTTCAGCTGATTTGTAAACTACTTTACAGACTTTATTCTAAGTTGATACCAGCTAATCGGGAAGAAGGTAAGATCAATATAAGAAGATCTTATGAAAACTATCTGTTTGTCGTCAACTATGTGGATAAGAACGAAGGTTCTGAAGAGATTGTTGAGAAGGAGATACAAATATGTAGAGATTTTGCTCAACTATTACCATCAAGTCCCAATTTTCACTGAATTCTTGTTGTAAGCATGAACACAATACAAATATATATTAGAAAACCGTTTGCTGGTTTTTGGTCTACATGTTTATGACGCGAGAAAGCTTTTGCACGCGGTTCAACAAGAGGTCTCCTTTCTTGATGGTTTCTTGATATTGCCAGTTCTTGCTGTCTGGTCGATTAGTTTCAACTATTCCATTCACTTTGTCGATTTTACAATGCAGTCGACCAACAGCAATAAATCGAGACAACTCTCTGCAAGAGTAGCGATTTAGTTGAGGTTTTAGCGAGCAAAATCTTAAAAGCAAGTTACTTGTCGATGAAATCAACTGTAACTCCAAAAGCATTTGCCATATACTCTAGAGTCAGACTTCGGTAAGATTCTAGCAACTGAGTGTATGCAAGGATTCGCATTTCTCGAATGTAATATCGATAATGAGCATGAAAGAATCGATCTTTTTTTAAAATCATTTCAACATCAGCTGCAAAAAATGTAGGAGATTGAAGATTAGTTTAAATCTAGTGACAATCACAAACCTAAACTGCGAAAAAATTGAGCATATTGACAATCGTAAATCGAGAAAAGGTATTCTTTTACATCTTTCTTTTCAAACAAAACTTCCAGAATCTCAGAACCCTTCACCACCTAGCCAAAAAACATTCTCATGTGTTTACAAAACAACTTAGTTGTACCTGGTCTCTTAGCTTAGGTCTATCCAAAGCGAGCACACAAACATAAACAGTGTAGCTGACAAAAGTGTGATAATCCATCAATTCATAAGAAGTAAAAGTTGAGACAGTTTCAAGAAATAACTCAGCAGCTTGAGTGAAATCACGTATTGCAATACAATACAAACCCTGATAAACTTTCAAACGATTTCGTCGATCCCAGTCACCACCTCCATCAATTAATCTGATGAAGAAACCGCTTGCAATTAATCTAGCAAACCTACAAAGACTCACTGTTTTGCTTTGTTGATGTTCCTAGTTATCAAATCATGATCCATACAAAACAAACCAACACGGATGATGTTGAATATGATATCCAGTCGTTGCCCAAGAGCAACAGTTTTATCATAAGCTTTTCGAAAGTAAGTCAAAGATTCTTCCTGAAAAAGATTTTTAACTTTTGCATCTAACCTTTTACATTTGTTAGTTAATTTATCATAAAATGATGAAAAATCATGAAAAAGTTAACAAAAAGACAAGTACTTCTATACCTTTTCCCCTATCTTACAAAGATATTCTGCTTTTGAAAGTAAAGCATCCTTTTCATCAGATTCATATTCTACTTCTTCTGCTATCTTCTCATCAAGAGCTTCAATTTCTTTCTTGTTGTTGGCTTCCATTTTAGTTAGGAAAGGTTTTTCAATTGGCCAACCAAATTCTTCACAAACTTTTTTATAATAAGGTGCCATATCTATATCAATAAATTAAAAAAAATTATTATCAGTGGTACATGATTTTATAACAATAATTGACATCAGAAAAGATTGAAGTTGCAAAATTCCAATCATACATACCATTTTTTCTTATATAGGATAGTAATCGTTGTTTTAACAAGCTATTTTGTTTATCACTTGCAAGCAAGAATGCAGTTTGGGCAATATTTAAATTTGGGTTCTTAGCCAAACCTTCTTCTTCCAAATTTTCAACAGGCATTTTACATAAATATTAAATTCAATTAATAAGTATAAAAACTGCCTATATATAAAACAAACAGTTAGAATTATAAATCTTTATATAAAAGTTTGATTAAAAAAGGTTTATAATCTATTAGTATCTTACTATTTGAATAACTTATTTTAATATATTTGCAGTGTTGATGTTTCTATATTTAAACAAGCTTTAAAATGTTCTAATTATTAAGCTTTAAAAACAATCAATACAAAATCATACAACTATTAATATAAATAAATATTAATAACTTTTGATTCCAAATATAAAACAGTAGAAATATATATTTTATTTTCAGGTATGACCTTAATTACTTTTAAGTGAGATATTTATTATATATAAATTAGATTGTAGTAGGTAAAAATACCCGAATCTTCTTATCAGATAAAGAGCCTAAGTAAATAAAATAAATATTTGAAATAACTAATTGATAATAACTGTTTTAAATTAACAATAAATTATAATTGAATATGTAATATAATGTAAGAATTTCATTAACAATTTATCATAAAAATACTCACTTCAAAAATACTTTAATTAGTTAAAATATAAAAATTAATTAAAAATAGGATTTTATTTTAAATTAGAAAAAAAAGAATTCTCATTAACATTTACAGTTAAAGATATAAAAACTTGATATTGATAAATTTACATTTTTGCTTTAAATTCCTTATTTACAAACAAAACTTTCTAACTTGTATAAGGTATTTGAATAAAATAAATTATTAACAATTTAAAACCTAACCATTTTTAACTTTTGTAAACTTTTCAACAAACAGATTTTACCATTTTCAAAAACTATAGCTGATAAAAAATAACACAAATATATAATTATTTCCTTAAGCTAAATAAATCACAACAATTAAGTATTTAAACAAATTATAATTTGAAAAATATGAATCCCCATAAAAAAAAAGTTTCTATGAATTTTCAGCATTATTTAAAAAATATTATTATCAATAAATTTTTAAGCACTAGCTACTTTAAGTTAAAATTTAGAATACTTAAAATAGTTTTACAAGATTCAACCAACAATAATATTAAAGTATGAAGGAATAAATTCAAACAAATAAAAATACAATTTTGAAACGATTTGGGCTTACACTTAAATTTGATGAATTGCGCTTAGTCATTTAGTAAATCTGCCATAATAATACTAATTTGATTTTATGAATTTGATAAAAAAAATTACCGAAAAAGAAGTTAAATTTTATTTATGAATGTATTCAATTGTCTTAAAAGCCTAGATAAATATATACATTGCTAAGACATTACAAAAATGTGCTGCAAAAATAGAAAAGATCGGTAATTAACGTTAGAGTTATGAATATATCTATGAAGTTCGAAATTGGTTCGTTAATACTTAAAGATTTCTTTTATAAAAAAGTACAGGCGTTTAGTTTCTTAATAGCAATTAGCAAGATATATTCTAGAAAAATCTTGCAATTGAAAAAAGATCACGTGCAATAAATAAACTATCAAAATTATTCGAAAGTCCTTGAATATTTGGAGGTAAGAATAAGGTTGCCTAACACGCCTAAACAGTATTGTCGTTGTCTTTTTTCAAGGGATATAAGAGAATATAACTACATATATAATTCCCTGGTTAGATATTCATACTTATTTGAAAACTTTAAAAAAGTAAATTAGACTTATACAAATTTTGAAATTAAATTAACTTAAATGGTTTGAAAATTTTATCGACACTATACCAAAAATTTAATGATATAGTTTTTAACTTTATTAAAACTATGATAAGATAAACGAAAGATGATTTTGTGTTGAAACTAGCAAAAAGGTGTTTAGTATTGAATCAAACTAGAGCTCCTAAAATGAAATTGATCTTGTTCTGAAACTAACTAATCGATTTTTTATGTTTTAATTTATTTGAAGAAACTTTTGCAACAGAAATAAGAAACTATAAAAGTAGCTGAGTATATATAGTTGTAAATAAATTATATTTTTTTATATAACAAAATTTTAAAGAAAAAATTTTACAAACTTTTTAACTGCATATCTTAACTTTATAACTAGAATTACAAAAAAAGAACTATAGTGAAAGATTTTGAATAAATAAATAAAACTTCCTCTTCTGATAGATCTTTTAAAGACTGATGGGGATTTTTCTGCAAAGAAAATATGGTGGAACAGAATCTCATTTAAAATTAATTTAAAACAAATAAAATTTTGTAGTTCAGTTTAAAATATATTCTACCATTTTCACTACAATTAAGCAAACATACCAGGGGCTCATAGCAGAAGATAAATCAGTTTCACAGTGAGGTTGACTAAAGTGGTTCAAAATTAGTGAGGTACTAGAATGATTTCCACTGAATCAATAATAATCAGAATAAGAATCTAATACAAGTCATTTTAAAACTTACCTTGAATAAAATCCGTCTGTAAGATTGCAATGACTTTGTGGCTGAAAATAATATTTTAAATGATAAATAAATCGTTAGCTACAAAAACTTAAAGAGTGAAATTGAATATTTTAGTTGTAGAATAAAGAAATTTCTAACCTCTAATTTATAAACCATATATCGAGGATTCGTACAGAAACCTTTGATTGGATTTACTTCGTTCATCGATACAAATTTATACTTATTTCTATTAATTTCTAAAAACCAGATGTACCATGTAAACGACGTTTCAAAGAATCATAATTAAAAACAGCTTAATATTTTACATAGGTTTCTAGAAAAGCCCTGAGGAGTTCTGCTTTGCAGTGGTAGTTACAAAGTTAAAAATGTTATTTACTTCAATAAATGCAAAGGAGGATGCCTGAAGAGAGCACCTCCCTCTAACACATATTCTCACAAATGCTACAACAGATTTTTCTAGTCAACTGATATTAGAAGCAGATTAAAGAATTTTTAATTTTAAAGTTAGTATATCAACAATTTTAAAACAGTAACTTAATTATTAAATGTACTTGGCTTTTGCTTCAAGTAATCTTCAAAAGGTTTAATTGAATGAACAATCTTATATGTTCCATCTTTTCGTCTAAAAAAATCAGTTCATTTCATTTAAAAACTTATTTTACAGTTAATTGAAAAAAAAAACATGTACTTAATTGCTAAAAATGTAAATATTTTAAACCTAAAGCTTATGATTAAGTCAAAATACAATTCTAAAATTTCTCAATAATTCTACAAGAATAAAAGTAGTTTTAAAATTTTCTTTCTAAGAAATTCTTACTTTCAGCAGACTTGAAACTTTAAACACAATTTTATTTTTATTTTTTTTTAATATATATAAATGCGAAGGAGGGTGCCTAAAGAGAGCACATCTCACTAACACACATTCTCAGGAGTTTTGTATAGTTTTTCTCAGGAGTTTTATATGTCTCCACCTGGGGTCGAACCCGGTACTTCCTAGCTAGATGTACCTTGTAGCTAGGTGTAGTAACCGCTTCGCCACCAAGCAGGACATTATGAAATTATGAGAAATAATTGTCTAGCCTTCAGTTAATTCTACATATTTCAAACCTAATTCTTAAAAGTTTTGACTTACAAAGAGACTTGTGGGTAGTTGCCATAAAAAGTTGTTTGCTGGAAATTTGCTTGTTGAAAACCATTTGCTAGATAAAATTCCATTGGCTGGCGAGCTTCTACTGGTTGATGAGTTTCCACTTGTTGATGAAGCTCATTGGATTTAATTATATCGCCAGCGTCAACAGAGCCTTGACTAGAGAGCTTTTGTTGGTGAGAATAAGATCTATTGGACCACATTATGTGATTTTCAATTGGGTGAGAGAAGCTTTAAGTCAAAGTTGTTGCGCTGTTACAAAAAAATGGCATTCATAATATGATCATTTGATGTACTAACAGAGAAATGAAAAGTTTTTAGAAGGTTTTTTACCTATATCAAGATTTGATGATAATTTTTTTTAATTTTAAAGAAGATTGAAAACAATTTTAGCCTAAATCAATCTTTAACTTATGATTTACAAGGTTCTTAAACGGTTAAAAAAATTTATGACAGACTAAACATTTGTGGATATCACATGATAAGATCAAAAAAGTTAAGAAAGATTATGCATAAAAGTTTAGTTTAATAAACAATGCTTATTTTGTAAAAATTCCAAAGTATAATAAATAAAGGTAATATTTTTAAAAGTGTGGTTAAACAGTGCAATCTTGAGAATTAAAAATAAATTTTAAATCAAAACTTACTAAATAATAATAATCCAAGTCTTTTTACTGTTTCTATCTTAAACAGAAGAAATTTTAATCCATTAATCTGAAGCACATAGAAAATTTGAGTAACAAACAATGTTTAGTTTTAAAATTTAAAATGGGTGAATTAAAAGAAATAAAACAAACGATTTATATCAACTTTACAGTGCTTAAGTTATTCACAAATTTACCACTATTAACTGTTTAATAGAATATATTTTTAAGAAATTAGCAGTTAGATAGAAGACTTATAGAATGGATAATCATTCAATATCAAAGGCTTCGTTCAGTTTGTAGGTAGATATTAGAAAAATATTGATCTTAAAGATTTTTCGAGAAATTGTCTATTTTTAAATTTGCCATTTTCTGTATCAGATCTAAACTGAAGTTAATTTAGAGTAATTGTCACGTGACCAAAATTTTCTTAATAATTTACCCGAAAAAGTTCTACTTTCAAAAACTTTAAAATTATTTTAGTAACTAACATGATATAATCTATGTATTTTATTATTTAACTCATAAAAAAATACGAAAGAATTTTGGCAAAAAGTTATTTTAATTTTTAACTTGTTGATATTTTCATAGGCGAGAAACCTATGAATTTTATGTAATCTATCGTAATAAAAGTGAATATTTTTGCTACTATTCAAAGTATCCTAGCATCATTCAAAGCTATAGAAACCTAAAAACTCAAAAAATTTAAAACTCGTAAGTCTTAAACATTTTCATTAGTTTGTGAATGCTACCAAAGTAAACTTTATAGAGGATAACAATTAAATCACAGATAAAACAAATATCTGGAAGTGCAAATATCATGAGAAATCTGTTCTTTAATGCGGCTTACAATATTTGTCATGGCAGGACGGCTCTTGTCTGTGAATGATAGATCAGTTGGCAGTACTAAAACGGTTCAACTTCTGCTTGAACAACACGAGTGATGCTAAGATCAGTCATCTCAAAGAAATTTGTGAGTTCCATCAGTAAAAATAATTTTATCACAACTTATAAGCACTATTCAATAAAATATAACCTATAACCTGAAAACCTTATTCAAATAGAATTAAAATCAAAGAAGCTGAATTATAAGCAATAGAACTTCAATACAAAATTATAATTAGTATTTACAGATAATCTTAACAACCATATAAAACAATTTCAAATCTTTTCTAACACACATTCAAGGTAAATGAAAATTATATATTTTTTCACCCATGCTGACCTACAGTTAAGAAACAGTTTCATTACCTAGGTTATTTCATTCACGCTAGTAATAGTGTTTTATCTTTCCTGCTATTTATTAATGATATATCTAATCATCAATTGTTTAAGTTATGTTAAAAACTTAGTTACTCATGGGACGAAAATTTTGGTTATAAGCAACTTGTTATCACTTTTAACCTTTTAGAGGCGATACCTTGTGTACCTGCTTTTTTAGGGTAGGCTGTTCCAAGGTTTCAATAAAGTGTTCAAGAAAGTAATTTTCAAAGATTTGATTCAGTTTTGAGCTTCTTTCTTAAGAAAATCTCAACTTTTCACAGCTAAATGGAGTTCATTTTTCACCTTACAATGATAATATATGCCTCTTAAATAATAAAGAATTTTTCATCAGACCTGTTTCAAAAATTTGATACTTTTTATATTTTTACGTGGAACATAAAACATATGAAGAAACTTGGTTTGGCTCGAAATGATAGTATACAAAATAAAGTGATAAGGTTAGTGTAGTTAGATTGAATAGAATTTAACTTGCAGTAAAAATCTCTCAAAAAATGATGCTCAAAAGTATTCAAATATAAACAATTCATTTAAAAAATCTTTCAATTACTTTAATTTAATATTAAAATAGCTTTAGTTATTATTTGTAGTGAAAAATATTTCACAACTTTTTGTCAGCACCTACTCTTTAATACTTGTAAAATAAGAATTGGTCGATTAATTCCTTAGCAAATTCATAAAATATTCGTTTTGATAAACTTAATTTTCTGTTTTTCTGGTTTTCCTAATTTTACCTTTAAGTAGCTTTTGTACTGCTTTTAAACGATAAAAATCCAAATTAGTACGGTTGTTAAGTATGATATGGTTAGTAAATATCTAGTTCAACAAAATAGTAAAAATTGTAAAAGTGATAATAATCTTTAAATACAATTACTAAAAATAAATTCAAAACTTAATAAAATGAAACTAAATAAATAAAATTTAAATTTATTTCAATGTTTTTTTATACTGCTTATTGTTCTTTTATCCAAAACTTAATATTTGTCATGTATTTCTACTTTTTAATCTTTTATTAAGTTTATTTTATAATAATATTTACTATATTTGGTAAAAAAATCTATTCAATACATGAAAATTTATCGATTTTTTAGTTAATCCAAGTTATTTTTGTACAAGATCATTCTAATGTTTGAAATTTCATTTGTTTGCTACCTCATTCTCTATATATTTTTTGAATTGTAATTCATATGGTATTTTGATTATATTTATAGCTTTTAAAACATTATATCCATGAAACATTTCGAAAATATGTTCTTAAACAATGAAAGTATATTTACTAATTTAATGGATGTTTTTGCAAGTAATACATTAACTGCATTTTTAATTTTAATTATTATAATTTAACCTGTAAATGTAATATATATATTTTAATTTAAAAACTAACAATATTAGAAAATACTGTATTATCCATCTACCCATGAATTAATTCTGTTTCGTTTTTAATTTTTTTATTCAGTTGTGCCATTTTCTTAATAAATGTAATTGGTCTTCTTAATCATTAATTTATAATTTGTACTCTTTGATAAATGATGGGTGTTACTTATGATTATGAAGCTCTACCTGAAGAAGAAAATTCAACCCTGGGTACACATTAAATTCGTTATATTGTATATAAATTGTTCAATAATGTATAATATATAATGTATATATAGCTAGTATGTATATATAGCATTATTGATAACCTTATATTTGATGGTAATAATACTTATTGCTTTTTGATAGAAATTCTTTAATGCTTTATTTCTGACTTAGAAAATAGAGCAAATAATATGATGTTATGAAGGTATTGTCTCTGTTTAAGCTTTAGCAGTAGATTAAAATTTAGATTTAATTTAATGATATGAAGAAAACATTTCTTAAATGTATATTTTAATAACAAAATTGATTACTAAAAAAACATAATTTTGAAAACTGATGAAGCTATCTATAAAACTGTCTTACAAATTTTATTTATCAAAATCTTTGTTTTAAACTAGATAAGCAACAAAAGGGCACATATAATGAAATATTTGAACTTGTTGGATTCGGCAAATGGCATATTTTGCTTCTTCTCCAGGTTATATGTTGTTATCTACTATAAAAACCTAAATTGTATTGTAACAAGTTTCTTATGTATCTGAAATATTGGCTAGGCGATAATTTTTTTCTTTATCAATAACTATGAAATAAGCTTTAAATAAAAAAATAAAATAGTTTATTAAAAAAAGCAAACTTATTGCTTATAGTGTGGATGGGCAAATGCAAGTGATGCTATTGAGATCATGTGCATCTCTTTTACAATGTCTTCCATGCATCAATCTTTAAACTTACCTAGTGAAAAACTGACTTCACTTACTGTTGCCTTATTTCTTGGTTGGTTGAAACTAAAAATATGTATTTATGAAACAATATTGAAAATCTATTGGTTGTAGGAATGATGGTTGGTGGTTATTTGTGGGGATCACTAGCAGATAGGTTTGGAAGAAGAAAAATCATTATTCAATCACTCATAGTAAATAGTGTGTTCGGGGCAGCTTCTGCTTTTGGTAAAAAACTCTGGGTTATGGTCTTGCTACGATTCCTTAGTGGTGTAGGGTAAGTTTTTGCTTATTTTTCAAATCAAACAACTTAGAGTATTTCTCTCTCAGTGCTGGTGGCTCTCTTCCAGTTTGCTTCTCTTATTTTAGTGAGTTTCAGCAAACGAGTAGGAGAGGAGCTATGATTACTGCATTGGCTACCTTTTGGATGGCAGGCAATTGCATCGCTTCAGGTTTTTTCATATATCACCCTAAAAAGTCCTTTGTTGTGACGTCAACTTGTAATCTAGCTGCCATAGAGCTGAAAATGTTTAAAGTTCTGTGGCTTTGTGTTGGTTGAGTACCCGATTTATCTTTGTTGTTAACGTGGACATGTTGGTGCGGACCAGTGTGTCTAGATTGTCCAAGGAGAGCTAAACAAGACCAGATACCGAAAGAAAACTATTCACATTTTTCAGTAGCGAGACTGTTAATATTTTTAGCACGCAAGATGATTGGATTTATTTTTTTAAACTAATCGAGCAGTATATGCAGCAGCAACAATGCTTGTACACAGATATAATCAAGAAGTTAATTTTAGTTGCTTAAGTACCTGTCTTTATACTTGCTGGTTCTTTGTTGATTCTTTAATACATCAAATTAATTTCTAAGGTTGACAAGTAATAAATAACATTTGCATCTGGTTTCTTATCACATCTCCAATTGTTGATATCTCAATATTTTATAGAATGGTTCTTAAATTTTATAACTTTGTTGTTCAGGTTTAGCTTGGATGATTTTACCATCCGTAAACCTGGTTCATATATCACCTTATGGAGAAACTTGGAGATTATTTCTTATAGTCTGCGCTTTACCAAGCTTTACATCATCTTTAATGTTTTGCTTGATGCCTGAAAGTCCTTTATTTCTCATCAAGAATAGCCAGCCTGCAGAAGCATTTAAAGTTTTAAATAAAATCTACAAATGGAACCACGGATCTAATAGTAAAATGCCAGTAAGAAAAGTTTTGTTGATTTGAAAAGTTTAGTTGAAAAGCAATTAGAGTTGATAAGATAAATTCGATTCCATATTTTTCAATTTTAATCGCATAATATTAATAAACATTATATTTATAATTTAAATGGCGTTTATGTTTTGGAACTTCTAGTTTACCTCAATTGACGATGAAAATATAAAAAAGAGGCTTTGTACGCGCCCAGGAACAGTTAGGTAAGTGTCTGTCAAAATATTTATAACTTGTCCACTTAAATTATCCAAAGATTTATTTTTCATAAAATCAATTTGTTGTTAAAGTCAATCGATTAATTCATCGTAATTTCTATTTCTTTTTACAACCTTTAGCTTACGTCATGTCTATCAATAAATGTCAAAATCAGCTGAAGTCTCAGCTGAGGTGTAAACAAAGTGATTTATATTTAGAATTTTTTCTAACATATTACAAACGATTAAAATTCAACTCAATGATATGTTCTCATCACATCAACAAAACTGCAGGAACTCCTTATTACTTTGTTGGGTAGCTTTCTGTATTTCTTTTACGTAAGTTTTGTTGAAGCAAATTATTTCATGTAAACGAATTTCTATAAAATACTTCAGTTATGGTCTGGCTATGTGGGTTCCAACTCTGATTGAACGAAGTGTTAACTTTGGTTCTCCTTGCAATACTACAAAGATTGATCATTCAGAAAATCAAGATGTTTCATCAGCAGATACCTACATTGATGTCTTTATTGGTTCTGCAGCTCAGCTTCCTTCTAATCTACTAGCTTTCAAGATAATTGATAAAGTTGGAGCGAAACCTCTTTTAGGTTTCAATTTTTAACTTTTTTTTTGAGATTTTTATAACATTAATAAACGTTTCTGACTCTCTTTATCCAAAATTAAAGCTTTTAAGAGAATTTATTTAATCATTAAATCAAAGCTCACAGAAAGTGTCAACTTCTTTTGATGTATTCTAAAATCTATCGATGGAAACAACATTTTCTGTTATAAATTTTTAATTTATACTGGTTTGTTGGCGCATTGTATGCTACAAAAACTAGTTTTCAAAGTGAAATAATTGTCAATACGCGGTTAAACATAACTCATCGTTGTTTGTTTTAGTTGTTGGCTTCGTTCTGTCGTCACTTAGCTCAATTTGTTTTTGGTTTGTCAAAACAAAATTACAGGTTTGCTTGTTTTACAAAAATCATTATTAAAAAAAGCTCTTAACAATTACATAGTTTTAAATTATTATAAATGAATTAATAACAACATTTATTGAACAGTTGTTAATAAAAGTGTTTCTTAGAAGATTTATTTAAAATAAATTTGATTTTTGCAAATTATAAATACAAATTAGAAGTTTTACTGATTCTATTTCATTTCTTATTAGACTGTGTTTGTCAATGCGCTTTTTAATAGTGCCACAACAATTGTATGGGATGCTTTTGATGTGATTATTCCTGAACTTTACTCTACAAGAGTAAGAGCTTCTGCAAATGGATTCTTATCAGGTATCAACGGTTGTTAAAGACTTTAAAATCAGATGCAGTAGTTTAAAATTAAAAGTATTTTAGTTAGACCGTCATAACTTTTTCGATAATCGATTAAAACTGAAATATTGACTCCAAAGTTGTGAAACACCAAATTATGAGATAATTTAGTAAACTGAATAAAACTGAGTTGTTATATGAATGTGTGCAACAAAAGGCTTTTATTATTAAATATATTTTATTTGATAAAAAAAGAATTGAAACGTAAGTTCAAAAATTACAAGCAGTATTCACAAAGTAACCGGTCACATGACTTTGTAGTCACTTCCTTCTACAGTAATTAATCATTTTGTTTTCAGTTTGTTGCAGAATTGCAGCATTGACGGGGAATGCAGTGATGGGTGCCTTTATCGATTCATCTTGTACCATTCCTTTACTAACTTTCTGTTTTGTTCTTCTTTCGGGAGCTTTTTCATCGTTTTTCTTACCAAACACTAGAGGGACCGATCTTCATTAGCTTGGATGTTTTACTAACATTTTATTATGCTTTACACAAGCTAATTTACTGTGGTTGACCATTTCAAACAATACCTTTTCAGACTAATACTGGTTATTAGTAACAAGTGCTTCTTAATTGTAATTAAACTTTGATTTGAAATAATGTTTTCAAGGTCTAAAGCTACAATTATGATCAATAACTAAATCATTTCAATAATATTTTTATTTAATTTCTTATTTGAAAAACATTGTTTTAATCAACTTTATTTCAAATTATTAATAGGAATTTGTTTTCAATTTTTATGTAGCTATAATTGAGATATTTAAAGATATTTTACAACTAACTAAAAGTGTTTTAAAGTGAACTATATTTTACTTGTATGAATATATTGCAAATTTTTTATAATTGTAATTTTATCTACTTAGATTACTTAGGTCTGATTCCGTTTTAAAATTTCCGTTCACCAACTTGTTTAACTGAACATCTCTGTTGCTTTTTCTATCTTATTTCGTCTTGTAAGGTTTGTTATTCGATAGGAATCTTTCTGAAACTGGAAATCTTAATTTTTGATTCTTATAAAGTATCACTTTTAAAAAAATTAAAAAGCTTTATTTTAAAAACAAACTAAAAATTGTGGCAAGTTGTTATTTGAAATTATAAAAAAGCTCAATATAACATTTTCCTCAACCAATTTCAATTTGTATTTTTTCAAACTATTACAAATTAATTTAGTTTGGTTAAGACATTCAAAGATATTTTATTTTTTAATTAATAAGCAAATTGTTAGTTTCAGCAAAAATTTAAATGAATTTTGAATTTTCCCAAACATTTTTTTCTAAAATAGAGTTATTTGTGAAAGCAAAGAGAAAAAACTCAAAGCATCAAGTTATTAGATAAAGATTTTTGAAGCTTTTAAGCTTAATTTCTGAAAAGTACTTAACCTTGATATATAGTGATTGCTAAAATACAATCAGTAAATAAAACATTAATTTCAACTCTACAAAACTTTAATGAAAATAGTAATGGAACTCATTAAAACTTCAAATTGATAATTAAAATTTTATTTGATAAAAGAGGTTAAGTAACATTTATAAAATGGTCACTGTGACAAAGGAAAGGGTTTATATATTTGTTGAAAAATAAGAAAATTTCTCTATAAATACTACTTGCTTCAATTATCGCAAATCTGTTACTTCTTTTAATTCATGATTAGAAATTTGTTGCTGTTTTATTGCTGTTTATAAGTAAAGTAAGGAAAGTGGTAGAAAGCTTTTTTGAAGTTTGTAAAACTATAATATAATCTAGCTAGTTTTAACTGCTCTTATATAATTGAGTTTGTTATTTTAGATATACTTTACTTCTAAACTTAAAGAGATGTAATGTTGTTAATGATAAATTTACTAAGTATATTTCAAAAATATTTTGACTATTAAATAGAATTGATAGTTGATATACGATTATCAATTAATAATATAAAATTATGATTTTTATTTTAGGTAGCAATTAAAATAATGATTAAGAACGTTTGCAATATACAAATTATACATAAAAGTCTTTTTTCCCATTCTTCACGATGATATACCCATGATTCTGAATCCTGTTGACTGTTAATATAAAGAACTTAAATGAAAAAAACTATCGACTATATCATGAATAGTTGTCCAAAAAATTAATTTTAAATAAAATACATAATATATTTACTACAAAAGCGTCATTTATAAATTTCCACAGACTTTTTATTTACAGCGGCCATTTTTATACTAAGGTATATTAAATGCTGTTAGTACCAAGTCTGGGCGTAATTCTGAGTTTTCTTTTGACTTACTTTGGATAAACATTGCTTTTATCAAGTTTTTCTAAGATCGCTTCTTTAATAAATTATAGTTTTCTAAATATAATCTAAATCCATTTAGCAAGCTCTGAGCATTTTAAGATTTATTATTTTTAAGCTAAGTAATGAGTGGAATGATAAAGACCAATGATAAAATTAGCTGATTAATTTCAAAGCAAATTTAAATTTTAGTTTTTGTGATCCAAAAATGTTCTAACATGTTAAAAATGTTCTATATCTTTAAGTAAAGCTAAGTCAAATAATTTTTAAAAGAACGTACCCTGAGGTTCATATATATCCTCAAAAATTAATTAAAAAATCTTATACTCAAAACACAAGATTGTTAACAGGCTCATAAAATTACTATAGCAATTTACTCATTGCAATGATTCAAGTTAGGTAGGATGAAAAGTCTTACTGGAAAGAGTCTAAAGAAAAGAACATATTAAGGTTCATTTCAAGAAAGGAATTTATTATGATTCATGTTCATATTTATAAAAGTTGTTTTTAAGAGCAAAATAGATCAGAAGTAAAAACACTTTAACTAAAATGCCTACATTTGCAGAATTCTTAAAAGCTTTGCTGGTTTATTTATTTTTAATATTGTTGTAGGTGTCAAAAACATTGATACCATTTGTTCAAATGTTTTGTATTATTTAAAATAAAAGTTACAGAAACCTATAATCTTGTTTTTTTAACGGGGTGTAAAAATAATATTCTGGTTATTTTGTATTAAAATAATTGTTTTAGTTAAATAGTTTTGTAAGCTAGGATAGTGTTAAAGTTATTGTTGGAAATACATTTAATACCATTTACTGGAAGTAAAGTGTTAAAAAAATGGAAACTATTTCAATAAGTTTGACAAAGTTGTAGACATTTTTGCTGATAGCAGTTCTATTTGAAATTCAATTATTAAAATAAGGGTGAAAGCTTCTAGCATGCCATAGACCGTTAATAATAGTTTGCTCAATTAGATAAAAAAGAAGTTCTAATTTAAAACAGGAGAAGAAGCAATAAATCAAATTACCTACTAAGATAGTTTTTCTTGAGATCGTTCTGTTAAACAAACAAGAATACAAATAAAACATTTAAATTATAAAAGGTTTTAAGTTGTCACATTAAACCACTGAAAAGCAAAGCAGAAAAATGTTATTTGAAAAAGGTGACACGGCCATTTATTAAAAACAAACGATTTGTTGAAATCAAGTGAGAGATTATGCTTTTACATTTTAATTATTCATAATTTGGTCTTTTGCTTTTATGATGGTATGACAAGATAAATAAGTAGTTGGTTGGAGGTAGAAATACTAAAGCTTTATTTAGTTTTGCTAATTAAACAAGGCTTTTTGCTGATAAATTACAAAGACTCAAAATTACAATGAGTTTAACTTTAAACTATCTATTTTTCAAACTGAAAAATTATTATATAAACATATATATATAGATATATTTATCAAAACTGATTCATTTTTAAATATATTAGTTACTTGTATATTATCACAAAAAAGTTTTTAATAAATTGCGCTATAAACATAGTTTTAGGTTTATACAATTATATTTTTGTATATTTTGTAATTATACTTCTGTATAAGTAAACTGTTTTCAAAAGTTATTTATGCATATTTATATTATAATTTCTTAAACAACACTGAAATCTTTGCAGACATTTTACTTGTAATTTGAAGCAGATTTTTAGTTTGGAAATCAAATAATATCATCTAGTTAATTAATAATATGAAGTAGTTTGAGCAATATTGTCTATGTGATATCTTTGTTGAATAAACTAAATAAAACCATAAAAAATTGATCTAAATTCTTTTCAGTGTTTTAAAATTCATTTGACAAAATATAGAATATTTTCTTTATACTAATAAATTGATTTTAATATTTGTTTGCATTTGTGATAATGTTAGGAAACATATGAAAATCACGTCTTTCAAGATTCACTTTCTAATCTGTTATCAAAATCACTAAAAATACTTTAAATTCTTCTTATAATCTTTGAAATTTATGATACTTAAAGTCGTTTATATGATGTTCCTAAATATTTAATCAACTAAAAAGTAGTGTTTTAATTTTTGTTATCTAAATTACACATTAAATACAAAAAAAAGTTATTTTATAGCTTTAAGCAAGTAATATTTTCATAGCTACTTAAATTTAAAGTTTAAAATATATTTATAGAAAATATAGATGATCATAAGTATGATTTTAAACAGCTTATTAATGTTGTGATTAAATTTAGCCCAGAATTTATTAGATCTTATAAAAAGATCTTATTAAAATTCAACTTTAAAAGACGTTAAGAAGTTGATAGAAAAGCTATATATTGGTTTCTTTATATCTAGTTTGTACAGATTATGAAAATCAATAAAATATTTATAATCAGTGAAATGCAATTTCGAGATCACTATATTTACTAATAAATAAATTAATTTAAGTTTAAATATTCATTCAACTTATAAACTAGTGTCGTTAAATCTTTCATATTTTTAATTATTTTATGAATTTAGGTTTGGGTGATACCAAAATTGTGTTTTAATTCAAACTTTATTCATCAAGATCATACTTTAATGAATAATATTTATCCAACGAACTTTTAATCATTTAATCTACTAAATTTTGAAAGGTCAGATTAGATTTATAGATAGCTAAAATTTAAGTCGTGTTAAAATCTATTTCGTGGAAACATTTCGTTCTACTGGATTAAAACGTCATAAAAATAAACTTGTTTTTATTCGTAATTATAGGAATTAATCGATCGTGTTTGAAAACAGTTTTCTGTTTTATATTTGGCGAAATATATTAATCGTTTGAAAAAAAAAATCGATTCTGTTGATTAGTTAAACTTACATAATACTTTTTTTATCATTTATTTTGCATGTTGTGAATGAACAATTTATTGATGAACTTATTATTGAAGACATTTTTGAAGTTTTTAGATATATAGGTCAAGTAAAAAAATATTTTCAATTGTAGGCGAGCTGTAATTGATACAAATAAAAGAAAATCGTTTAATAGCTTTTTCTGTGAAAACTACCATTGATTTTTGACTCATTTACTTTTTGTTGAAAAGATTTCTGATTTCAGCTTTTATTTTGATTTGTGAAAGGTACAGAGCTAAAGTTAAACCTTTAATAATAGATAAAATTGTAATGTTTAAAGGCCAAAATTAAATGATGATGTAATTTAGCAAGATAAAAGTGAGTTAAATAATGGATAATTTTTAATGGTTAAACAAAATTAAAGTATTCCTATATTAAATATTTATTATTGATCCATCAAATTGACGATTTATTGATTATATTATTCAAATATTTAAAGTGTCAGTGACGAAACCTAAATTAGTTGCTTATAATTGATGGCCTGGTCTGAATTTGAAAATAATTTGATAAAATCCACAAAAATACATAAGTTTACTAACTAGTTTAATAAGATTCTAATAGACTCATATATTTTTCAATTATAAAACTAGTTTAAGCAATTAGATTACAAATCTAGTTTGATTATTCGTAAGAACATTTTCCAAAGATATATTACAGTACAATGAAAAGAGATCAAATTTAATCCAAGGATCAAATCAAATAGAGGTTGAGCAAGCAATATCGAAGTAAAAACAAATGATCAATTTAAACTTAAAAATCTTGGAGTATCTGATCAAAGCTATTTTAATCTTTTATTGAAAACTTGGTTTGAAAAACAATTTTACTGTTAAGTTATTTTGATATCAACATTTTTTGTTTAGCTATTTTGCTGCACAATTTTTCTCAATTCACCTTATTGATATATATTTATATTTGTTGTTTGCAACAGCTAAAAGAAAAATTACATAAAAAGTACAATTAATTAACTCAAAAGTTTAGTAACTTTTTGAAAGCTTTTGTACATTTCTACATAATGGTAATTCAAAATTAAAAGGTTGTTTTACTAAAAATTGAAATAACAATTTTAAAGACTTATTCACGAAATAGAACCTTTTCTGCTACACTCTATTTCAACTTAAAGTTTTAGTAAAAGTACAAACAAACAAACGTTTTATACTAATTTTCAACAAACAGCTTTTCTTGTTTCAATTTAGTAGCTTCAGCAGCTAAAAATTTCTAGTTTTATGATCGCGAGGTTTAAACACTTTTGACTATGATCAAAATTGTACAATATATTGATGGATATAAAAGTTTTGATGAAGTTTGTCTTTTGTAGAATAAGATAAAACTAATTTTAATCCTGATTTTATATAAAAGTTGCCTTAGGTCTAATGTATTTGATTTCTTTCTTCAAGTTCCTTAAAAAATATTTAAACTTTCCAACCTATTAACAACATGTTGGAGCAGTTTAGTTAGTCAAAGAACTTTGTTGATAAATTATTAACTTTATGAATTGAATTCGCAATGAAAAAGATAAATACTTTGAATAAAGTTACAAGATTTTCTAAAACTGTTGTCGTGTTTAATAAATCTAAAGATATGATGTCAACAACTAAGGTTTTAAAACGTTTCAAACTATATGACTCAAATGTTATTTTTAGCTTTCAAACAGGTTATTTAAATCTTTTAAAAGCCACTAAAAGCTTTAAGATAGTTTTGGAACGAAAAATTATTTTCAGCCTAAAATAAGGAATTTTAACTGACAAACTAAATTGTTTCATTAAAATTTAAAAAGCAATATAACGTTTTAAGCGTTACAACAACATTTTATATTTTCATTTTTAATTATATTTTCTAAGAATGTTTAGCCAACATTTTATAAAACATTTTAAACTTTTTTTACAAAAAAATTCTTATTTTTATTGTTTCCTTCTCATATAACTTATTTAAATTAAACCAAGTGAAACACCCAAGAATTTTTCAACATAACTAATCAAAGCTGATATAGTTTATAAGTTATTTGCTGACTGGTGCAGGTTAGGATGTTAGATAAAATTCAGCTTATACTTATTATACCCTTTACCTATAAATCATCAAAATAACAAAAATAAGATACATTTTAAAATATACATACTAATTTAAGTAGTTACTAAGTAATACAATAATCAAATAGATTATACTTATTTTTTACTTATAATTTTAATTATTATACATTCGAGAAAATTCTTCTCAAATATGAAAAAACTGACTTTGCAAGATAGAATGAATCAGTTCAACTTCAATAAGAATAATCTTTACAAATCAACAGAATAATCTTTAAAAGTTAAGAAAGCTTAAAATACAATAATTTATGAATTTCAGTCATTATAAATATATGCTTCTATTTTTTTGTTTCAACCAAACTTGAAATATTTTTTATGAGTCAAATAATTCAGGTATGAAATAATATGAGCTGTGCATAGTTTTTTATTAATCTTGTTTGATTAAAAAAATAAACAATCTCTAAATTTTGTCGGCCATAATTATTTTTGAAACTTTTTATCAGTTGTGGCCAATATAACATTAAAATAAAACTTATGTTTGCGCCATAAATCTGTAAACTAAATAATAAGATTTACAACATTTAATTTATTCAATTTTATTGATTGGCAATTTCAAAATGCTTCAAATCAAAAATAACAAATTTTTCCTCCTTATTAAATATTGAATTTTTTTATTGAGAATAAGTAAATAATTAAAGAAAAACTCAAAGCTTGAAAGGAACTTTTAAAATAGAAAGTTTATCTTGTGTAGTATGTATAAAATACCTTTATACTTCATCTGATTAATTTGTCTTTACATATGACAAAGTTTCCCAGCTTTGACGATATTATCGCTAACTGTCGCTCATGAACAACAGAATCTTAATGGAACTGTTAGCAGTTTAGTTGTCATTGAAAATAAACCAACTTTGTAATAGAATTTTCTCAAAACAATACTAGATTTGGATTCCATTTTCAATGAAATACTCCACATCAGATTAATTAATTTTTTTAGAACTTTATTTATATTCTGCTGTATAATATCTTGAAAACTAGTTACAGCGTTCAATAGATGGGCAACTGAAGCAGCATCATTAGTTGACACAAATTTTAGTAAAATATAGAAAAACTATATTTTAATATTTTCCACTCAGCTGTCTGCAAGACAACTAAAATATACTTTATGCTTATGTGTATCAACAAATGTAATAAATATTAATTACTTTGTTATAAATATTATACCGGGTATTAAAGTTCTTAAGTTTAAGATTTTTAACATTTTCACAACTTTAATTTTATTGGATTTGTTGAGCAGCTTATGATTATATCAAAACAATTTTACGTTAAATGATTAAGTTGTTTAATAGAAAACTTCATAAGTTGTAGTTATTGATAAAATTGTAAAATGATTTGAACCATTTAATCGGAACTGATGCGAGATACTACAGGAGTTAATCTTGCAGAGTTTAGATGTATACAAGCTGTTACTATTTTTATATCATGAAGTAATGAAGTGAGAAAAAAGAATTACAAATGAGTGACTATTTAGCTTATCTAAGACAAGACCAGATTAAAGATCTTTTCTTAAATACCCTCATGCTTGTAAGATGGAAATATATAAGAAAATTTAATATATCAATGTCTCGCAAGCCAGCCTCTTAGTAAGAGCTCTGTTGACTTGAACAGCTAAATGTTGAATTGGAAGAAGTGAGACATGCATACAAGAGCTTTTGCTCTGCTAATGAGCAAGAGGCCCTGAGACAGAAGGAGTACCAACTCATACTCACTCATTTGCGAGCAGGAGTGAGACTCGATCGAAAGGTTTTAATAATTAATGATGGGCTGATGTCATGCGCACAGCATCTCTTAGATACCGTTGAGTTTTTTTGCTTGTTAGAAATACTTGCATGTACGCAAACATAAGTGCTGTTTTAGCACACATCATTTGTCGCTCTTCTATCCTCTTTGGTAGGCTCGTAATTTCTCCTTTCCACGTTTATATTGTTACTTTTATGGGTGTCGTCATTATTTCCAGCCTGTGTTATTGACTAGTAGTGACATGCGTTCTACTGTCCGTTGCAAAGAGTCAAATCCATCAAGTAAGACTCGTGGTCTACCGCTTCAGATATTTCTTCGAGACTAAGCCATCGATTGTGATTGAAACCAAATTTCATTTTTAATTTACTTTCTGTTTACTAATTTAACTGTTTAATCAACATTGAGATATCATAGAATTAAAAGGTTGTTGAAAAAGCGTTTGTCAAATAAGCTAATTTACAGTTTATATATTCATATATTGATGAAGTAAACTAAAAGCTAATTTTTTACATAAAGAACTGCGTCATTATGATGTTTGATATTTTTGAAAGCCTTCTTATAAGTTGCCTGCAACCTTATAAAATCTTATTATTGTATATATAAAATGGGTCAATCAAACGAAAAAGAATGTTTTATTTAGTTAACTTAAACTACAATCTCATGATTTCTTTGTCTTATTTTAACATCTTTATTATCTGCACTAAACCTGTAAGTGTGGCTGTTTCAATTTTAAATTTAATAAGTGAAATGATAAAAATATTCGCTAAAACACGATTTTAAATTTAAGGCTTTAAATTAGTTGTACCTTTTTTGGCAAGCTCTCCATGATGTTGTGGACATCACATCTTTTGACAGTAGTTTCTGCAATTTACGCTCCACGCCGACAGTGAAAGTTAGAGGTTTTGTAACATAGCAACTTCTTAACGGAGGTCCTTAAAAGAACTTTATAAGACCAAGAAAACAAAAAAAAAGCTCTAAAATCTGAGTTAAGCAAATTAAGATCTGTACTGAGTCATACATTCTGCTTTCTCGATGTTAATATTTTCTATTTACAACTGAACAACTTAACGCATTAGCTCATTTAGTTGATATTGGACATAAGCTCAAGGCTACTACATTTGGATGTCACTTTACTAACTGTTAGCCGTGGTTTATATGAGCTTTTTCAGTGAGCAAGGACCTTTTAATATTGATAAAAGTTACTGCGTACATTTTCACATGAGCAAACGAGGGGTTGTTTTAAATATTTAATTTAAGGTATCTGTGTGACACACAATAAAATATTCAACATTCTCCTATATTCTAAAGAGTTATTAGGTCAATAAGAATTGGTGCTACCTTAAAAAAAATTAAAAGTTCTTCAATTTCCAGCTTATGAATCAAGTCCCTACCCTTTTAATGTGAGTAGTAATCGCAATAATTGCTGATGAAAAATTCTAACAAACATTTTCATTAAACGGAAAAAACAATGCCACATCATATCAATAATTTATAAGGTGATCAAAAAGCAAATATCAGTATTTAAATATATAATAAGGCCCGTAAACTATTCATTATATAACCATTATATTTTACTAGCGACAGTCATAATTCATATACTTATTTTCTTAAAATTACTGGTGGTGACTTATTTTTAAGGAAGGTAGTGGTGCAAAGGTTGGAGTTCAGCTTGATAAGACTTATGTAACGTAGTTTCTGTTTTTTATTCTAACACAAATAAAACAATGATATAATTAATATAAATATATTGATTAGATAATAATGGTATATAAGGATCATTAAAGTGTATATAACACATTAATCAATGTTATAGTCTTTCTAGTACAGACTAAAAATAAATTTAACTACAAGGTGAACCAACTTTACCATTAAGATTGATTTAATGTGTATTTCAGTGGATATCTGTTTACAATAAATCGATTCCTAAAAAGTGCTCTAACTAAAAGTAATTTTAATGAAACTTTTAACGAAGTTTTTAGTTTATCAGTCTATTAATATACCAAACCTCCAAATCAATTTTCACATTTCACATTTATCAAACAAAACCTCTAAATTGTGAAAAATTCTCGAAATGAAATTCTTTGAATTTGAAAATATTCAAACCGAATTTTCAAAAAACATAACGCAATAGAATAAATCGGCTGAGATGCTAGTGACGTAATTTTGTCGCTTTTTGCGTGTCTAGCCATTTCCACCTGGTCATCATAGATCACCTATCTCTAATGATTCTAGAATCATCTTTCACCATGTGCATGCGCCGTCTGTTGTGCTTGTGGTTACAGTTCGGGACCTCCAGGGCATGAGTATGCCGCATAGGACAGACGCTTGATACTCGCGTGTTGCATATTAGTAACTGCTGCTATCTAACAACTCGATGGTCATGAAAAAAGATAAAAAAAAGAATTAGAAAGTTAAATGAGAGAATGGGAAAAGGATTCAGCTCTACAATAGAATGGACCAAAGTCGGCATCTGTCGGGTAAGACGGCATCCTCGAGTGCTGTGCTGGTTTTAATGTAATTTTAGAGAGACAAACACGGCGCTAGAAGCATGTTGCAAATTACGTTTTGGTGTTGAATGAAGTTGGTGAATAATTTTGAAGATTTGAAAAGTTTTGTAGAAATTTTAATGTCACTTTTATAATCACAAGTTCACTTCCTATTAATTGAAATTAACTTCAGAAAGATATAAAAACATAAAATCACGAAACGTGATAATTTATAGAAAAATAGTTGCTTATCTAAACAACCACCGGAAGTCCTCATCTTCACAGCCAACTCTTATTTCAATTATTTATTTATCGCGTTATTATTCATATAATGTGACATTTGAATTACACATGACATAATAATATGAAATATAACAAGCTCATTGGTTTCTTTCTGAATCTAATCTTACCAGCTTTATAAGCACTATCATATCTTCACGGTCAGTTATGTTAACAGCCACTTTTCTTAATGATTGCTTACATGAATCAAGTTGTAATGTGTTGTCGGATGAGGGCACATGTTCAATACGACCAGTGTTTATGTGATTAGCAAACGACTGGTAATAAAGTAGGAAACACATTTACGATAAAAATGTTTTGTATGTTGAAACCTTTAGAAGCCAAATTTCATACCATTTTCGTTTTTATTCAATATTTTTTGTTTGTTTGATGTTTTGTGGAATAATTAGTATTTAGTAGTATTTTTCTGGACTCAGCAGAAATCTTCTGTTTGAAGTTAAATAATATCAATTTTTTAGAGTTTTAAAAGCTGCTGCAATTGTATCTCCGAAGATTCTTGAAAACAATTCTGGGTTTATAATAATTCTCTAACAGATGGTGTTACTATAGCTGGTCTAGCCATACACAAAGAACTCGATTAAACGCTAAAAAAGTTTGTTTAATTGATACTGTGTCTATTTCAAAGCAGCGAAATTTTTGCGTAAATTCGCAACACTTGGTAATCACGTGACTACCCAGTGCAGCATACAGCAGGCTTTGTGTCTTGGTGAATCAAGTATCGAACTACAATCGTTGCAAACGAGATAAAAGTTTAATCGATTTTCCGACGTTTGCAGAAATGACAGATTTCCAGACGAGGCTGCTTACAGAAGATACGAGCCCGACCTTTTAACATACCGAATCTTCGTTTGCGCAGAAAGAAGAAACAGAAGACTTCATAATCTTACACTTTATCATTGCTTATTTGTATCTAGACAACATATTGGAATATTTAAACTTGCGTAAGGCCTTATAGGATTTTTGTAAAAATAAATTTGCAAAATACAGACGGATAAATTAGAACAGTATGAGTTCAAGTAAAACCATTGAAAAGATTTTGTCCTTATTTTAGTGTTTTGAATGACGTACTACTGAGTACAAGATCTACGCCAAAGTTTTACTCACAAATTGCTGGAATAAATAAATTATGAGAAATAGGCGACGAAAGATGAAGTCTTTAATAATTCAATCCATTCAAGTTGCATTTGCACAGAAGTGAGATGATATGAAGAAGATCAATTATTCTCTTCTTCATTTGCTTCTTCATAGGATTTGTAAAGTGATAAGTGGGCAAGTAGCATTAACATTTTAATATTCATGATTTCCACTTGCTTAGAATTGTTTTTACGTTAATATTTCATTGAGCAATTTCATTTTCTGCCAGATACCTATCTCTTTCTACTTATTTTGTTTTTCCTCTTTTCACCTCTCAACTCCCCGTTTTGAACTTCTTATATATTTTACTGCCAACTTGAAATTTTCATAAAGTCAGAAGAGTTGAAACAATTGGTTCTTCTAGCTTAGATAATCATCAGTAATTCTTTCTACTTTACCCGTTAAAGATTTAGAAATTTGTTTTTGAAAAAATTTACTTTTCCAATTTTACAACTTGAATCACGTTCTATAAAAGAAATAATAATGTTTCAACTAATGCCTTACACAAATAATCAAAATTGAAATCTCCTATTTCTCTATTGGCCAGCAGTCTTTTAGATCAAAATGATTGAAAATGTAGATTGAAACCAATCGAAAAAAATGAAATAACTTTTGAAAAAGATCTCAATATATCTGGAAAAATATTGAAACCAAGTAATTAAACAGTGTTTTCAAAAAAAAAAAAGTTTATTTACCATTTATTGTTTCTTAGATAAAACCTTAGAAAAACTAAATATTTTCTGTGGAGTTTCTATTGTTATATAATTACGTTCCTATCTAAGAATATTTAGTGTTTTACCGTTATCATTAAGCGAAGAAGAAACAATATAAACTTTTTATCTCATGGATTACACGCAATATTCATTGGAAAAATACTTTAATAAAAATGGTCAATTTTAAATATGATGTATACACTTGGCTTGCTACAAAATTGTTTGGTAGTTATTGTGTTATAATAAGTGTTATTCAATTGAATTTAGTATGACTCGAGTAAGAGATATATTGTTCTAATTTAGAGCTTTTCACGATAAAGTTTGTGTATCTTGCTGAGCTAGTTAACAAAGAAAGTTACAAGTTTACGAAGAATATTGAATTTTGTGATTTGATTATATAAATTAAATAGCTAAGAACAAACCTTATCTGTACAAGCCGATTAAAGTCAGTTAGATTAGTATCATATAGCTGTAAAGAACTGACAAATATTTTTTGTAAAATACTAACGTAAGAAAAAGTAGAAACCGAACACTAGCAAAGAAACTTTTTCAAAAAAGTTTTAATTTTTGAAAACTTTTATTTATGAAAGAAAATATTAGACTTAAGTGGATTAAACCTGACATTTTCTTTAAGTGAAAAATATACATTTTGAACTCAAAGTTTCCATAGTTAGTTTTAAAGTTTGTGTTTTTTTTGTAATTGGATAGTATACAATTTTAGTATCACCAACAATTATTGTTAACTAATTAAAAAGAAATTTAAACTTTTAAACTATTCACAAAATCTTGAAAAATGTAACCTTCAATTTTCATTGTTATTAATTTTTAAAAGTGAGAACTTGATTTTTCCCAGTTTCATTTGTAAGTAATAATTTTGCAAAAACATGTAAGCTTTTTTATAGAAATAAACCACAATTTAATCAGTGTCATCTTTGCCATAAAAATGTTTTAAATTCATTTTCTAACGACAAAAATAAGATTTCATTGTAACTAACCAAAAACATAGAAAAATCTGTTTCTGCAAAATTGTGAAAATATTTTTGGTAGTGTTTACTCATGTTTCTGTCAGCTCTGTATTCACGATACACCAAAATAACACCAAACACATAAAAGCCACGAGCAACAGCAGTTTTTAGATCACGACTTTAGCTATATATGCTGCAGAGGCTTCAAACTTAGCACAAGAATTTACACCCATGTGTTGGTGACATTTGGTTTATGGTTCCTCAACGGCATGTGCAGAACGATAGCTATAAGTTGAAGTATTTTGTTTCATGCAGCACAGCTGACTGAAAGTAAAACATTTTTCAGTTCAACATCCGCTTAGTAGTACCAGTTTCAGATCAGTCTACACCATCTGCGACCCGCTCTGTAACTCTAACAACATAATCGCTGACTATTAAAGTACAACACACGCATTCTTTTGAGTCTCTTACATGAACTAATCTGCTAGGCCACCAGTCACTGCTTGATGACCCTGTGACCCACGTGATAAAGCGTGAAACTCACTAAAAGGTTCCCTTATGAATATTTTAATTATAAATAGCTAAAAAGTTTCTTTTTTACTGTCTGGCTACCATTGGAACGTCATTTTAAAACATTCACGTGATTTAAGCAAATTATTGAATTAAATGTTTTTTTTTTCATTGGCGAAGAAGCTTGTGCCGTTAACAAAGAAAAATTGATAATATTTATTCTATAGCGATGCAAAGTTTTTGCTTTTTTGTATTTATTGGTTTTTTACCTACTGATGATTCGAAAAAAATGAATAAAAAATAAGAAATATAACTTTTTGTTGCTTTAGTCAAATAAAGTTTAATTTGGTAGTCAATTTTGTTTATAAACATATAAAATATATATCTGGTGATAAGCCAAAAATGTCATTTAAATTAATGTTTAGATGTCAACAAAATTAGCTTTTATATAAAATTTTTCAACAAATTTTGTAGAATTTTTTGTAATAAGATTAACTTGTAAAGCCTTCAGAGAAATAACTATTTCTTCACTAAAATAATTACTAAGATTAAATTTGACATTTAAAGTAAAAGGTTCTATATTTACATACAGAAAAGTTAAAAAATATATCAAAATACCAGAAAGAAAAATAGTTTCGACCTTGCTAGACTTTATCTTGATTAGAAGCGCTTATTGATATATTTTAAGTAATAAATGTAAAAAAATTCCGATGCTAAAATTGTCAAGAAAGCATCCGGACCATTCCTAAGTAAGATTATTGGCTCATTATATCGGGTCTAAAAGTTTTTTCCATCCCCGAGGACAAGTCATAAGATCCAACGATAGTGATTTTGACGCAGTTGGGGTTTGAATCACATACATACCATATGACGTCATCAAAATGTGACTGAATAACGATAGGAATGGAATGTTCCATTGGTTTGTTATTAGTTGAAATTTTCCTTTTTTGCTGAGAATTTCTAAAAAATCTCATAAACTTAAATTTCGTGTTTATTTATACGGTGAAGCTATATTTAAAAAGCTTCAAAAGTTGCAAATATTTTAGCTGGAACCAAACTGAAAAAATTCTTCATTACTAGTAACTAGCAACAGTCTTTGATCTTTCAGAAAAAATATTATCTAAAATGTTTTAAGACTTTTTGAAAAACAAAAAGAAAATCTTACGTAAAGTATTTATAAATTAATTTGTTTATTGATTTGTTAATGTACACTCTGTAAATGTCCACAATGCATGGATATCTATATGAGTTTTAGAGCTTAAATGTAAAAAAAGAAATAAAGTAAGAAAAAAATTTAAGAGAAAGGACAATTTGTGTAGTAAAAGCTAAAAAATCGATTTATTTCAGTTACAGATTTAATGGCAATTTAAGATCAAATATTTGGGTTGTGTGATATTTTTGTTCTTATTGACATCTGTGCAGACGACCATCGACACTTTTACATTCTGTAATATAATTTTCTATTGAAAACTTAATTCTAGTTCTATTACTTTTGTGATTTAAACTTATGCTCATGAAATAATATTGTATATCATAAAATATAAACTTTTAAAATATCTATTTATTGAAAGAGCTTTCTATATACTACTAAAGATTTGACAAGTTATCATGAACTCAATAGGCCTAAGCAAGGTAATAAATTAAAAACTTCTAGTATTTATACCATGTGAATAGACATAACAAGTTCTGAGTGTTTCGTTTATTTCTAAATGTAACAATTTGATAATCATTATGTTGGAAAATAAATAAGTTACTCTGAAAACCAAAACTCAACTAATCAGTAGTTTGACTTAGTTGAATTTTCAAAGTTGTTATGAAAATTTATAAAATTGATTTTAAAAGTATAAGTACTGCAAGGAACATAAAGCAAAATATTTAGCTTGCTAGACTAAAGTTAAACTATTTTGGATTATAACTTGCGTTTCAAAGTCGACATCAAACATAAAGCGATAAGTTTAAAAAAATCAATGCACTTCATATTTTTTAATATTTAAATTTTCTAATGTTAAATATAATCGTGAAATTCGGCGATAGTTGCATGTAAGTAAAAGAAAGTATAAAATTTAAACTTTAATTGATTATTATGGAGATTTTTTTTATTAAATTGAAAACAATATAGTGTGTTTAATTACTAAGGCTGATTAACTCAAATTTTCTTCTAAACTCTTGGAAATTGAATTTTGCTGTAACTTTTAAATCAAATTACTAAAAGCTGCTTGATGCTCATGCTAACAAAGATACATTAAAGATGTGAGTTTCTGAACACTTCATCTTTATTGCAACGGTATTACATATTTGTTGGTTCGTCTGATCGATAAGAAATAAAAAATAAATTGAAACAAAACAGAAAGACCACAAAAATTTCAGAACAAATAAAGATAAAAATACATAAACAGAAAAAGAAAAAGAACATAAAGTCTTTTTTATAAGGTAAAATTTTAATTAGATTTTATTAATTTAGAAAGTTATGATCTGACAGCAAATTTTTTTAATCAATAAAAAACGTAAGAGATAAGATACCAGAAATATTAATAAAGTATTTTTTTCATCATATTTGGATAAACATTTATTCAGGAGGCAGGTTATGAAAGAAAAACATACATTTACAATTGAACATTGGTAATATTTACAGACAAAGAAAAAGTATTTTTGAAATTCAAGAACAAGTGCTTCTATTTATGAAATTAAATAGAAATATTATTATTAAAGAAAAGTGTAAAGAAAATTAAAAAACCTTTTAGTATTAAGCAGCAGAACAAAAATCCGCACATAGTTTTCTAGCAGGCGCAAACGATTAGTATAGCATATATAGAATAACACAAAGACAAATAAAGGCTGATGCAAAATGAAAAAGAACACGATAATAATAGAAAGAAGTATCCTTTCCAGATATTTGCTACTTTGAGAGCAAATACGGTCATTTGAAACATGCGAAGTGAAGTTTTGATGTTGTAAGTTACTTTCTAGATTGAAGAACTTGTATAATTCTCTAATATAGTGACAAGCATAAAAAGGAAACATAAATAAGATTACCACAAGACAAGTTTAACACTACTGTAAAAAGATACAGAAAAGATGAAAAAAGTTTAATTAGAACCCACATACTCATACATAAATACACATATACAGAGAAAAAGATAATTTTTTTGGTTTCTCAACAAACACACACAAGCACAGACGGATAGAATAATCTTTTCATAAGATAACAGACAGCTTTCTGGTCTGATGGGTTAGATGACTGCCATATACAGAACAACTTGATTGCCACTTGACACCAGCCTTCAAATCAAGAAAAAAGATCTTCAAAATCAAATAAATTGAGAGGATGCTTTGAAGATTCTGCAAGCTGACCCAGATGCTGTGACAAAATAAGTTTCATTTTAATTTACTTGAAGTGTTTTTGATGAAGAACCTACCCAGCATTGACATGCTTATAGTCCACCTCTATAGACATAGCTCTAAATCCCTTCCTGCCGATAAAAACAGACTTTATCGTTGGAGCTTTTCTTGTAAATTAACATAATTTTAAGCACGACTGTAGCAAAGATGGTGTACAAAATCTCTTAGCAATCAATTGCTAGGTGATGTAGTTAGTTTAATTTGAAATATTAGGATTTATTTTGTCTTTGTGAAAATATTTATGATGTATCTTTGATTGACCCTATTTGTGGTAAAGATTCTATTGTGCTAATCTTTTCCTAACAATAAACAAAATTGATTATAAACCTTGTGACAAATCAGTCCTTGAGCGTGTGTTTACAACCACGGCTCATTTATATTCAATAAATATTAATATAAACTTTGCTGCTAAACAAAAAGGCTTCAACAAGACATTACTATTTCTAATTAAAAATAATATCAAGTAAAAAACAACATATTTAAGATAAACTGTCTACCATCAGTAAGTTTTTTAAAGTTAGCATATGGTCCTTACATAACAGGTGCATTTCAGAACCTAAGCCATCTTATAGTGAGTTCGACAGTAATGAATAAATTATGACAATCACTTTGAAAATCTATTATTAATACTTCAATGCTTAAAAGTTTATTATTGTTTATACAAGAGAATAATTTTATCGGTAACTGTAAATTATAAATATTTCTAAAGTAGGTACAGTGAATATGTAACTGTAGAAAATATATGAAGAAAATGCAGTACAGATAATAACAATCAGTTTACAGTTGATATTACGATCGAAAAATGTCTGCTAATTAACTACAGATTTTCTACATTTATTTGTGATGAAATCTAACAGCAAATCGTATTTTTTTTGAAAGATAAATTAACACAAAGCTGTTAAAAATCCTCATTTTTAACTTGTTCTGATGACGTCATTTTATAAATGAAGAAAAGAACACGCTTGACCACGTGACGTTCAAACCTGGTTCCAGACTTAAAAACTACCATAATAGTTGTAGATAAAACGTTTACTTATGAAAGTATGTAAAATTAGTCCAACAGCTTACCCCATTAAAGGCTGAAAACTTCATTCGCTTTTGTTTTTGCCTTTGATTACAAAACCAGACGCGAACCACATTCTTTTTTAACTCGAGTTTTTCGGCTATTGCTGTGATTTTCTCAGACGAAGGTCTTGGCTGTGATTAAATAAAATCAATTTTAGCAATATATTATACTATTAAAACCCTTCTAATACTAATTTTATTTACTTTTATCTAAGAAATTATCAGTTGTTAGTGACTTAAAATTACTTTCACATTTTGAGTAATACTTTGAAATATTGAAAAATTCTATTAAAAAACAACTGCTCAAATACTTTGTAGAGCTGGTCTACCTTTCTTTGTTTTAGAATAACCTTATTTTTGTTGTACAACTTAAAAAGATTACTAAAACTTGTTTAAGAATGAAATAATGAGTGATTTATTAAATAAATGTTATGTTGGAATATTAACCATATTTTTTACTACAATTAGAGTTTTCAAAAATGATAAACTAAAATCAGCTTTCAAGTTAGTTACTAGCTTAAATAAATATTTCTATTACGTTTTTTTCAGTAATAACATAATCTAATTTAAATACCTTACTTGTTTAAACAGATTAAACAATAAGACTGATTTTTAAGGTTAAAACCACGTGAAAGCTAAATAAATGAATATATTGAATCTTAAATAGCAGCCCAATCAGCGACACTAAATGAAACTAGTTCCAGCAAACCTGAACGGCAAAATAAGCCTCTAAAGATCGTTTTTCAGGAGCTGCAATTGATGTCCGTTTTCGCTTTTTATCAGTCATCCCGGAGTTTTCCATCTTCCTACGGTGTTCTTCTTCTGCCTTTTCAAGCCATGCAATCAAGATTGGTTTCAGTGCGACCATGTTGTTGTGGCTTAAAGTGAGTGACTCAAACCTGAAAGAAGAGAGAAAGTTGGAAAGTTAGAGACAGAAAGGAGCAAAAAAGAAACAAAATAAATGATGGTGATGCTGTCATTACGATGGGACTGGAAAATAAATCAACTTGTTTAAGTCTGTCTATTCTTTTATGTCTTTTATTTATAGTTTGAAGCTTTTTACAGATGGCATGATAATTTTCTTCAGTACTCAGAAACAGATATAAATCTTAAACTTTTTAGAACCTTTTAAAGGTTTTGGGAACCTTCATTCATTAAGTGGCAGAAGAATAAATAAGAAATAAATAATTTAACTTTGTTGAAGAAAATCATTCCAATAATATCTAAACTAGTTATTAGTCCAAGCATATTGAAACTATTGTTAATAAAATATTAGATTAAAAAGCTCAATAAAGTAGATAACTTGAAAGACATATTCATATTAATTGAATGAATCAATTCTGAAATTTTAGTTTTGTTACTGAATTTTTTGCAAAAGCTTTGATTTCAGTAAATAGTAATACTATATTTTTTTCTACACAAATATCAATATCTGTATCAACGTTTTAAAATTAAAAAAAAACTATCTATCCATATTATTAAAGTTTGAATATTTTTTCATATGTTGTTGTAAAGCGATGTAAAAGAGTCAACTGACCGACAGATGGTACTTTGACTGAGTGAACCAACACCCGGAAGCTTCAAGTTTGCTAAGGCTTGTCCGACATGATTCTGAGTGACTCCAAGTTTAATTCGTCTTTGCTTAAATCTACAAATGAGTTGAGATTTTATCGAAAATACTTTTTGATAAAGAAAAGGAAGCCTACCTTTCAGCAAACGCTTCAAGTTCGCGAGGATCTGTATCATAATCCGAAACACTAAAGGCCGAAACATTACTGGGTGACGAAGCTGAAGAAAATAAAAAATTATTACAATCAAAAATTTGTTTCATGAAAAAGACCTTCAAAAAATATTAAAGTTTGAAAGCTAAATATCTTACAAATATTTCCGGCTCTCTAATCTACATCAAATACTTGCTCACCTGTTTGCGCATTGATAGAAGATGAGGTTGCAATCGGCACAATTGATGAAACGTGGTGGATGGAAGAAGACACAGGGTGGAAATGATGAGGATGCGTGTGATTGTATGTTGAAGGATGAGCAATAGCATAAGGAGAAGTATTTGCCCCTGCGGCAGCAGCAGCAGCCACAGCAGTAGCTGTATCCGCTGGAGCTGTTGGAGGAGGCATCATCATTGACGAAGCATTGAAGGTTGGCGGTTGGTAGTTAGAAAGGGCACTGCTGTAATATTTTAACAAGTTTTTTTTTTAATATCTACATGTGCTATAAAGTACTAAAAATAATATTTGATCTCTTATATGATCAGCACCATCTTTAGACTTGAAAGCTTTTAAATAATACGAGTAGTTTTAATTTTTAACTAGATTTATTGATTTTCAAAATATTTTATTATATTTTGATTAAATTCTACGAAAATCTGTTTACAAATTTGTCAATTATTTCGTATAATTTACTTCATTCTTATATAACTGTAAAAAATTTTCCTATTAATTTATTATTGATGTGTTTAGAGCATGAAAAAAAATAATTTCAGACAATTTAATAGAAATAAAAATTGTTACGTAAGAACTAACCAATGAGGAGTTGTCAAAGGGTCCGAAACATCATTGCAGTCTAGCGATCCTTGCCTTGGTCCTGTGTGATGAAATGCCGAAGGTGGGTGCATGGAGGTGTACACTAAAAATCATTTAATTCCTTGAATTGAGAAGATTTAGGAAAGGTTTTATTTACCAGGAGGTGGAATAGGAGCAGCTGGATGCTGCTGAGATACATATGCAGAACCAGGAGTGTAAAAACCGTGGTTACTAGGTTCCGATTTAAACTGGCTTTTGCTTGCACTATAGTCCACTGCAGCTAGAACTTCAGCTCTTGCCAAAAAAGTTTCTTCCAATCCAGCAAATATGTTGCCCTGTAACCGAAAAACTAATTTATTAGAAAAATTGATTAACTCTCTACTTATAATCATTTATTTGAAAATTAAAATTTCACTAAAATTATATAACAGTAATCTCTTTAAACAGTAAAAAAGTAATTTGTGACAGATGCTTTAAAATATAGTAATTTAAGTCAAATTTTGACACATGCTTCTTTCATCGCTATTTTTCACGTAATAAGTGTAGAAGTGTCATCGCCATTTTGTTTTCAATTGACAGATGTCCGGCACTTGACCAGAAGTTGAACAATTGCTGGAAAACTACTTTTGTATATTTTTACTTTTGCTTAGTGGCGAAAATAACATTATTTTGTTCCAGAAAAAGACAATTTGTAAAGTAGTAAAATTTGTTTAGCTAACTTTGATTGAATGTTTAAAACCAAACGGTCAAATCAATTATTTGAAAACAACTATATTGGCCAGCAAAACATAAAAAGCATTAAAAAAATGGATGGAATAAAACTAATCAATACTAAGCCTTCTGTGGTGTGATTTCTTAATCATGACGAATCAAGTATTTTTGTACATGCTGAATACATAAAGAATAGTTATTTGTTATCGTGCAAGAGTAGAGTTCATTAGTCAGAAAAATGAGCTGAAAAAGGTTGATATAATGATTAGGAGCGAGGTACAAGTATTCGGAGTAAAAAAGATAAAGATAAATGAATAGAGAAAACAGTTAAAGATGAAGAAAGATACTAAAATGCTCAGAACTTTAATCGATAGACTAAAAAACTTGCAAAATTTTAGAAATTAGAGCGAGTAGTTTGCTTGAATATCTATTTGGAAATAGTAAAAGAGACATAGACTAGAAAAGCTTGAAAGCTCTTTAATTCTTTTATTAAACTTATAAAACAATCTCACTTTACAAATTATTTTCACTTACAAATAAAACTAACCTATGCAACTGAAACTTCAATAATTTCCTAATTAAATATGAGATTAAAACTTACTGAATAGGCAACTGGTGATGCCATACAGTGTCTTCTAACAGCATCTGCTGCATTATGGAGCGGGGCATATTTCTGTTCCACACCATAACTACTTGTACTCAGAGGATTCATTGATGAAACTGGTGAAGGTGGTCTATGATGATGATGTGCATGGGGGGCTAACATGTTAGTGAACATGTCTTGGGAGGGAGAAGAGTTTGTAGATTGTCGTCGGATTGACTCCTTCGACGAAGACTGTTTTTTCCGTATTGTGTAAAAAGTGGATAAAGAAAATCACACAAAAAACGTTTAGAGGTATCTTCAACAGCTCGGTTGCATTTACTCCTAACCGAGGTCAGATTTAATTGGTTAGCATTTCAATAAAACTTTCTGAAACTAATTAAAAATGGCGACAATTACTAATACAATTTATGGAAGGTTTAATTTAGAAAATAAGAATAAAAATGAAATCAAAACTAAGAAGAAAAGTTATAATTTGCGTTCAAATTAATAATCAAAACCAAACCGATGAATGTTTAACGCTTAAAACAAAATATTATTCATAATAATTAACTTTAGTGAATATAATCTGCTCTACAAACTTCTATAAGAGTTACTTTAACGATCTGAAGCTTTAAGATTTGACTTTATAAAACAACTTAAACTGATTGAAAATAGACTCGCTTAACTTCATCAATTTATAATGATTAATTAAACATTACGGCCTCCAATTTATTGTTTATAAGTTATTCTCATTTGATGCTAAAAAGATTAATATTTTATTAAAACTGACTGCCAACATAAAGAAAGGTAGTGACTAACCAACATTAATAAATAATTACGATTTACGACAAGTCAGCATTTGGTGGTGTGCTCTGATATCTGCCTTTGTTCTTCATCTACTTTTCCTGTTGAAAGTCTGTGGCCGCAAACCCTTTACAGGACACAATGAGTCTCTGTAAGTAGGGTCCCACCCGCTTTAGTGAAGCAGTCCCTTTTTTGTATCTCTACGGATAAGTTGTTGCTCACTCCTACATCAAACTTCACTTTCTCTTTTCACTCTTTTATCTCTTTTTTCTACAATTCATTTTGAACTTAAACAGTTTTGCTTCGATATTTTTTCTTTTTGCTGTCGTTCTAGTACTCGGGCATCATCTGCTGTTCTCCCTGCAAGGTGGAGACTAAACAGTAATAGCAGCAGTAGTAGGGATAACTAGTGGCTGAGCCATTGGTTTTAAGAAGGTTTCTGATCGGTTTTAACACACACATGCTCACGCTTTCTCGATTAGTTACCTATATGACATCTGGCTTCTTAAACAGTTGAAAACTTTAACAGGTAAATTTTTCTCTGTGGCTGATAACTGAGCATAATGTAAAACCAAACCTCATAAGAAAAGCAGAAACTTTTCAACTTTTTTGTTTCACAAAATATTTTTCGTAATAACCATTTTATGCAAACATCGTAACTTAAAAACTGGTACCACGAGAACCACAAATTAGTTGGGTTATCACAATAACAATTACTAAATAGTTTGCTCCATTATTTGAGTATAAAATTTTCAATATTATGAGTGCAGAAAATAAAAATGATAATTAAAAATATGATTATATAGTATATTCTTTATTGTATGTAGCTCTAACTAAATTTATATATGATTACATTACCATTGATAAGTAATAGAGTGAAATTTGAAACAAACTTAATTCAAACTAGTTCTTTAATAAAAAATGAAAAGCTCTTCTTATAAAAAAACTTCTAAAACTGAAAAAAATAAAAAAATAAATTTGTATATTTGGTCAAATAATCTATTATATTCTACAGTCCTTTTGCTCATCTCAACAGAACTGTTGCTTGCAATTTATTCAATTATATGTATAATAATAATTATAATAATAATTATATATATCATTTATAATTAATTTACGCAAAATGTTAATAACTATTCACTTAATAATTTAAAACGATTTTTATTTATTTGTTTATACCAAAAAACTATAATCGGTAGTAGTAAATACTGTGTTTTGCTGAAGAGCCAACATTTTATCCAATCAGTTTTCCACATTGTAACCATTGATGAAGACTAGATGAATGAAGATGTTTAGCCGGGAGTTAGACTCATTAAATATGAACGACTGTGAGAAGACTATCAAATATACATGGCATCTTTTTCACAGCGAGTTTTATTATATTTGAACTTAACACAATCTTAAAAGGGATATAATTTTTAAATATATTTATCAAGATCACTATTAAGTAGCAACAAGATTTTTTAATAATTAATTGTTTTACCAATAAACAGGAAAACTAATTAAGCCATCCAGTCACAGTTTCATAATTTTATTCTACTTTAGCTTACAATAGAAATCTTAAACTATTTATTATTCTTAAATATTTATTGAAGGTAGACAACTATTTATCAACTTTTAAGTTCAGCCATTTTTACTACGATTTATAGTCTGTCAAAAAAGTATTTTAATAATAGGCAATATAAACAGTTTTAAAAAGTTTTAAACAAAACATAATTCAAAATCAGTATAATAAAATCAATTTTTACAACTGAATTACATTTTCCATTATTAAAAATAGCTAGTATAATCTAAATCAGAATGTTTTACTTGAAACTGGTCATCGGTTTTGAGGTTAAAATGCTGAGTGATACAATTTTGATTGGATCGATTTTATTTGTAATGAAATCATAATTTAAAATAAGCGCATGACATCACTGAAGTCGCGTGTACTGACTTCATTAAAATTACAAAACTTCGGAAAGCTTTGCCGAAAGTAGAGGCCACAAGTTTGGCTTTCTGAATATTTAATGTCGTCTTCATTCCTTTTGTTTTCTTGTTTGATGAAAGTTTACTAGACTCAAAGATGTCTTCAGTTTCTTTGAAGCACCTATCTCTTATAAAACTTCTTCAAAAACTACCTTTGTGCATCAAACAATAATACTTCAAACTAAGTTTATCTAAAATGAAGTCTTATTTAGGCTCTATACACAGTCACTAATCTAACAAACGATTTTAGAGTTAGAAATTTAGTTAGTTCTTTTTGATGATTACAAAAAATACACATCGCTTTTACAACGTTCAATAGAAAAACTGTTATCGTTACTTTGGTATTTCTATCGTAAAAGAAAACTGTTAAAAGAGCATAAACTAGCAAAAGAAAAGAGAAATGGGAAAAGCGAGAAGCTTGCTGCATTGAGCCTTTGAAGTATTAGTACGTGTGCTCATTCTAACTATTTCGATTCGCATTAATTATTCACGAGCTTTCTGTCACGTGATTGCAGAGTAAAAAGTGGTGCAGGCTTTGCGGACGAATAAAACAAAAAGAAAATACGTCATCTTTTAGGAGTGCTTCTATTTGGAAAGAGTGTAAAGTTGTTTTCTTCTTCTCTCTTGTCTGTTGCTCTTCCACTGTTGCTGGTCTTTAGTAATTTTCCTCTTGAAGCCATATAATTTCGCCAAGTTGCTGCCATAAAGCTTATGTAGGAATGAAAAGCAACATTATTAAAACTCACTACTAAAAAATGCGACAAATTTACTGTAAATTGATAAGTTTTTAAAAGCTTTAATATTTATTCTTAAAACAAATTGACTATTAAAGAGAGCTTTTAATAATAAAGAATTACATGCGAACTAAGTGATTAATAAGAAGTAATTACAAGGCTCTCTAGCCCTTTCTATTGGCCACTGAATTCTAGGGTTATGTCTTATGCTGAAAAAGATCATAGAGCAAATCTGAACGATGATGTTTCGTGAAAACAAGACAACTTTTTATAATATTTTGTCTTTAGTAATTTGTTTAAACGTCAAATAAAAGGTTACTTTTATTAAATTTGAATTATATATCCCTTTCTCTTTTTCCTAAGATATTTAAACTGATTTACTAAAGAAAAAATTCTTTTAAAAGAAGAAGAACTTACTACTAAGTATATTTATAACTGAGTATGGCTTATTAATATAACCATTTCAAGCTTTAAATTTTGTATCAAAGATCAAACAAGTGATTTATTTACATTAAACGTAAAATGTTTTTTTTTGTTAGAATTAATGAACAGATTAATCTACTATACATATGGACTTTTGCAAGCTTAACTTAATTGGCATTGATTTAGCTTAAGTCTCAATTCTTCGGATATATTTGAGTTGCGTAGATTATTTGAATGAAATTTCAATCACATAAAATCCAATTGTGTAATACTTTGGCAGATATAGCATATTATGGTACAAAATTTCTTTTAAAAATACTCACAAAAAACTTAAGTTAGTTTCACTATTGTTCATAACATAAAAAGTTTGTATTTGTTCGAATATGTTATTCAATTAAAAGTTACTGATATAATTAATTTATCGATTGGTTGATTACAACTCTCAAGTAGATTATGAAAATGGTAATTAACATAATATTACAAGAATATTTTTATTAACCTAAAACTACATTAAGTACAACTACTTATAAACATTTTATAAGATTATTTAAAGAGGTCAATAGTTTGCGCATTCAATTTTTCGTATTAATTATTCTACAATGAGGTTTTCGGTTAACAATCTTGGTTTGGATTATTAAAATAAACTCTTGTTGGACTATTTTGAATTAGTATTTGATAATAATAATAATCATTACCAGCTTATGATGCAGTTCTCCAAAAATAACTTTGAAAAAATTACATTTATCACTAAAGTTGTGTTCTGTTCATGTCGGCTGTTATGTTTTCAGGTCAATACTCTTATTGCAAAAGGCAAATTATTGATTTAAGTAAAAGTTTTTTGAATGATGACCGACATACAATTGTATCATTGAGCAGTTTGGTTTTAAAACTATTTACATTTTCTTCATTTTTGTTTTCTTATATTCTAGAATTACCTCAAGAGACATAATTGGAATTCTGTTTTCACTTATAAGTCATCCAGTTTTGGTATAATAGGTTTAGATTTTATAATTCATTTCTTAAACAATAAACTTTACTTGCCTATAAGCTACCATTATGCAAGTAAATTATTTTTCTTTTCAAAAATGATAGTGAAAAATTTTTTTGCTATTTTTAAATAAATTATGATATTTCATTTAAAACCTTAACAGTTTTTTTTATTAAACGTGTGAGTTGATAATCTTTGAAGATATAATCACATAAGAAAATGTATATAAGAAAAATGAAAATGAAACTTTTTTTATTTAATTATTTAACGTATGGCTAAAAATAATAAATTATACAGCTGTAATCGGAAACACAGAACTTTGTATCTTATACTTGGATAAATGTTTTCATAACAAACTTTTTTCAGTTAACAACTGGCTTTAGTTTTTATAATAGGGTCAATTATATGGTTAAGTAGCATATAGATATTAAAATCATGTAAACATAAAAATGTAAAAAAAACTAATACAGCAAAGATTTGTATCAAACGATTTAAAAAAAGCACAAACAATTTTAAAGCTACATTTTCTTGTATGGTTTGATTGTCCACTTTGCAATAAAATAGTTAGAACTGCAGGATCAATGTAAAAATGTTCTTTGAAATATGAATAATCATTAGAAAAGATTTAAACGATTTATGGTTGAGCTTCCTTGGAGTACAACGAGCTAGTGGATATTCGAGTGCAGATAATAAAGTCTAAAGTTGATGTTCATTATTTGTTATTTAAAAAGTTTAAAAATAGAAAAAAAAAGTTTACTGATTTAGTAACTTAACCTGTAAAGCATCATTAAATAATACAAGCAAGCTTGTACAGAGCCTGGTTCAAATAGTGCATCATAATTCACCTCGCTAATTGATTAGTTTAGCAAAAATAAAAACATAACTGATGTAAAATCAACTATTCTATTGAGATTGGATATCAATAGGAAACAGAAAGCCACCAAAGAGCTGGAAGTAAACTTTCTCTTCGAAGAGCTGCAGGCAGATGATGTGGTTGTATAAAAATCAATAATCAACTATAAACTTTGCAGTTGATGATTGAGGAAAAGAAAAACATAATATTACAGTTACTGAAGCTACGTTTCTTTGTATAAAGTAATTTGCTAAAGGTTCAATGCTACAACGCTGATTTAAAATAACTCTCAAAAACCGTATTCAGTTCTTCACAACCCTAAGTTGATTGATTAAACATTGCTTTAGAATAGTAATACCAACAGCAATAAATGCATTTGTTGCATTTGTAATGAATCTTATCACTTTAATATACAGAATTTGTAACAGGTTTTTGAAATTGATTTACTTTTTGTTTTAATGCACTAATGTATATTTAAGTATATCAAATAAGCTCATAGCAAAACTTGAAACCTTCTTGTAAACAGTTTGTATCATTTCCTAATGACTGAAACTGCTTTTAATAATTTTTAAAGCATGATTTATTTCAAAAGTTCTGTTGGAAATCAGAAATCTATTCAGATAAAACTGATTAAAATCACAACTCTTATTGAAATAAGATGTTCATAACTTACATAAAAGTTATTAAGAAAATAAGAAAGATAATGAACAATAGAATGAATGATATTGGTTAATCTAAAATACATTTTTAACATGAAATAGATGTTTTTGCTTTAATTTTACTACAATACTTCGAAAGATTTTTTTGATGAAGAAAGCAAGCAATCTGGTAGAAAATGCTGAAACCATTCAGTAAGGCTATTTAAAGTAGCTTGTTGCTTGCTATCAATAAAATTTATAAAAAAAAAGCCATTATCTAAAGGTTTCATACTATTATTATTCACGTATGATTTATTAAGTTTAAATATCTTATTACTTTTTAAGGATTCATGTTTAGCTATTATATAGTTTTTTAATCACTATAAGCTTTTCGATTTGTAAGAAATATAGAAATTTAGTTTATTAGTTGGTTGTTAGTTTTTTACATTCGTAAAAAATGTCTTTCCAATTATTGGCTAATGTAAACATTGAAAAAAGAACTGGAAAACTGTTTAAAGCAGAAGGTAAAAATTTATTTGTTAGCTCGTAAAAGATTTTTATTAAAAGCTAACTTAGTTTTGAATTCATAAACAAAATTTAGCGGTGGTACTTTTTTTCTTTTAATCAGATATAGGACTTATGACAAGTCAACAAAACCAACAAGCAAATCAGCAAACAACTTCAACAGAAGAAGCACTTCAACGTGTAAATCTGAGGCACATGACAATTAAAGAGGTAAGTTAGAAGTGCAGAAATTTACTACAAATATTGTTATTGGTATCTACAAAATTTTTTCTATAGGCATGTCTTCATTACACCTTAGATTTAAATGTTTTCAAAAAAGAGCTTTTTTCAACATCTGCTGTTAATGCCTTAGACCACCTAAACTTTCTAAAAGTTGAAGACGAACTGAATTTATTAGAATGGATGTTAGGAGTTTTCGAAAGAGGATGGTTTTTGTCTGATCATTGCTTAAAGCTTTATCTAATATTTAAATTAAATCAAAATCATTACGACATTTATTTTGGAGATGACAGATTTAAAAACAGACCTTCAACTAATTGGATTAATCGTGAGTTGTTTTGATTAATCAAATCAAAAAATACTTTCAATTACTCAATTTTTTATCAACAAGACTTTAAAAATCTGGTTTATCATTTCATTTAATAACGAATAGAAAGCTTTTATGGATAAGAATCACTAAAATTACTTTTCGATTTCAACTTAGAGTTTCGACAACGAAAAAAATTATTCTCTCAAAAAACTGATCCTTTTGAAGAAATTCGCAAAGCTAAGAGTCCGCTTCTAGCCTGGGTGGCAAAATTCGACTTTTGCTGTTTTCGATATGCAATAGGTCCTAATCTTGTGTACTATATAGACGAAGTAGTTGTTGTAATTAACAAAACTCTAATAATGAAATATAAGGATCAGCAAATGACACTTAAACAAGGAGATAAAATAATTCTTTTGAACTGTATAGGAGCAAATGGAGAAACGTTTGAGTCTCAATTTATTTTTCCAGGTATGTAAGCTAATAGTGTAAGTAGTCCTGATTTTGGAATTTTGATGATTTTTAAAACTATCGTTGATGAAAATACAAAATTGTATAAAATATGATTTAATCTTCAAGTTAAGCTTTTATCAATCAGATAAAGTCAAGTTTCCAGACGAAGAAAAAGGTCGCCTATCAACATTTTGTGGCAAAGGATTGAAAGCTTGTCATATAGTGGATCTTGTTCACAACAAGATTGTTCTGCAGTTTTCAACTTCTGTGAAGCCTAATATTTTAGTTGTAGTCGACACTAGTTTAGTTGAACTGGATTACAGCACCCATCACTATGGATTATTTTACAACGTGATATTTTTAAAGTTTGTGAATTATTTTGAAATATTTAGTTTCTATTTTGATGATCTTATGTAAACTACAGTATGTTGTCACAAGTTCAGAACAGTTTTGCAGAAGAACAATATTTTATTGGTAGATCATCATCAAAATGGAAAGTTGAAATTGTAAGATCAATAGAAAGAAATATCTTCATTTTTTTGTGCAATTTCATTATATTTGTATACTTTCATTATGTCATGACTTTCATTATTGTATCAACTAGATTAAAAATTATTTGGACAATATGAATGTTGTGGATATTAATCAGCTTGTAAGCTTTTATACTGCTTCTCTTAACTCAAAGGCCACGAATAAATTAATTAGAGTAAGTCTAAATAAATAAAAATAATTTGTAAAATTTCAGTTTACTTAAAGACTACAACAATAATTTAAAGTTTTAAATCAAGTACAAAGTTTTGTTTAATTTACTTGATAGAGAAACTTTGAAATTTCTGGGATATTTTTTCCACTCCAACAAGATTGTGCAGAATATTTTAGTGAAAATTGGTATTTCAAATCAAGAGGTAACTTGAATAATTTTCGATTTTTCTAAGTGGTTATTAAAAGCTAGAATACAAAATCCAAAAAGTGTTGCTATATACTAAGATCTATTCTTTAATTTTATTACTCTTAAATATTTTCACTTCTATAGATATGCGAGTTGCTGCTTTTAAAAAGAACCAAGATCCCATAGAGGAATTTTCTGAACGTAGTTTCTCGTCTCAATCAGGTTTATTTTCATCTTACTAATTTTTAAGCATTCGTCTTTTGATTAAAAATTGTACAACTTTCAAGCACAAAATGAATCATATAAAGCAGCTTCTAATCTACATCTATTAAATTTTCCACGTTCTACATCCGATCATTTAAACCGTAAGTTTAATTCATTTCTTATGCTTTCTAAGCTCTTATGATAATTTGTTCAAAACTTTGCAATAAATGTTGAAATTTTAGTTATATCATTACAGCAAGAAAAGTTTGTTAGAAATGTCAGGAAAATTTACTAGATGCAAGGAACTATAAATGTTAGATAAGAATTTACTTTTTGTTTGATCAGCTGCTATGGAGACAAATGGAAGTTTTCAAGTTGGTGAACAAGTTCTTTGTAAATGGACAGATGGTTGCTATTACGATGCAACTATTTTAAAAGATTTTAAAAATGGTTGGTTCTGTGAAATATCTAAATTTGAATATGTTATTAAATTTGCTCACAAAATGTCTTAATTATTTTTATAGGAGCTTTCAGTGTCGAATATACAAATAATAAAAAGAAAACTGTAAAAGAAGAATGGTTACAAAAACAAGAAACACCAATTTTCTAAAACTTGAGACCACCAAGAAGACTTAAAATAGAGAAATATTTTTGATTCTATCTCAAAAATTCTTTGATTAAAACTTAACTTAATTGAGACTTTTGAAAATATTTTAAGTTTTTTATTTTTAAATTTAAATAAATTTTATAAAAACTTGAAACCATGTACTACCACAACATTGTCAATAAAGAAAGCCTCCAACTTATTACTTGTTTTTGACAAACCTCTAACTTGTATCAGAAGAAAAAATAAACAAAGAGAACTAGATGGTTTTATATTACAACGAATTTGAGGGTTAGGATAAGTAGGTGGTGCAAGAGGTTTCTAAACAGAGTCTCCTTCAGACATTTCAGCATCTAGGTGACCATCTGACGGATGCAAGTTCTCATGACTTGAGATCGGATAAAGATCAGAAGATGAGGAGCAAATATCAAGATTAACATCACTTTGGCTAGATCCAAGTTTAGGTTCCTTTTTCACAGTGAGATTAATAGTACTGAGACTCGGTTTCAAATTAACACAACTGGAAGAATCAGTTGAGCTGTTTTTGATGGTAGAATCACTTCGAAATGGCTGAGTGGGATCCAAAGTAGACTCAGAGCTAGATGAGGATCTTCCATCACATCCTTCTGAGAAAATAAATGAGAAATTTACATTCTACCGCAAGATGTCAGTAAAGAGTCAGCATAAATGTTTTCTTTTTTTTTGATTAGATTTAAAACTTCAGTAAACACAATTAACTAATAATAAAATCCACTTACCGTCTGAAGTCAAAGAAAATTCATCTTCATGTGCGTCTTTCCACTCAACCAACTTCTTCACCATCACTTGTGATCTTTCGACATTGAGACGGAGTTTTTCTGATAGAACACATCCTTGTGAAATTCCTAATAAAACTGCTGATTCCACATTCACAGCCCCCAGCTGATGTGAAAGCTGATAAGCTGAGGTGCAATACTCAATTGAGTCATTATATTCACCCTGGATGACAAATAATTGCTGAAATAATTAAACGAATCATAAAACTATTCAAGACTTTTGTCAAACTTTGTATCAGCAAATAATTTGTTCATGACAAGTATATAAAGATCTCTTTTATAAAACTCGAAATTAAATTCTAAACAAACAATAAGATAAATAGAAATAAATTGCAAACAGTTGCTTGATATTATTTAATCTTGAAATTTGATTTCCAATTATTTAAATTTTCAGATAAATATTTTGAGGTTTGAAAAGATTGAAATTAAAAGGAAGCAAATGTCAATTTTTTGTTGAATTAGAAATGAAATTAAGGAAAAAATTTCTTAATCACAATAAAAAGAGCTTGAAAAAAAGACAGAGAAAATTATCTTGATATTTTTCATTTATAACAAACATGAAAATTAGAAAATTTTTCAATTATTTTTATTTTTTCTCTTCTTATTATTTGTAGTAAAAAATTAGGATTAATCTAATCTAGAATTTTTCATGCAGATTAAATTGTTATACTTTAAATCATTTTTTAATAAAATTTTTGAAAATTAGAAAGTTTTTTTTTTTGAAATATTTTATAGAAAATTGTTTAAATTATTTATTTAACTTCAACGGTATTTTGATAGAAGTGAGAAATGGATACAAATACAAAATTTCTCATCAATTTATATTTGAAGATTATCTGATTTAATCATTTCATCAATAAACTAATAAAAATACAATTAAAATTCAAAGATGTAACTAAATGAAGGGTTCAGATTCTTTTTCTAGGAATTCAAATCTTCAAATGTTGAAGCTACATCTTAATTTTGTGGAACATTTATTTGAAAATATCGAAATTGACTTTAAACTAATTTCTAATTTTTCAAATTACAATTTCAAATTGACCTGTGTTATTTTCATCTTTCCCAAACTACATGAAGCCGTTGCAACCTCCGGGACTAGATTCGCTTCTCTAGCTGTATCACCGAACATTTGAAAAAAGTCATTTGATCTTTTGATATCTCCTAAAGACTGTAGCGAGATTGCCATCGCCTGGCAAGCTTCACCATAAAGCAGACTGTCTTCTATATCTTGTGCAAGCTCCAAGCATTCATTTAAATACTGAAATTACGATTTCGTTAATTAGATGAAAATTAACGAAATTTTATTTAATATTTTATTTTTTCATAAATCGATAATCAAAATGTTAAACTAGTGAGACAGCATCATATCTTTTTATTGATTTTATCTAACATTTAAAAGTTTTATTCTTAACTGTTAACAAACGTCAATTTTCGATACTGATGGAAAAAATATTCAAAAAAATAATCTTAAACGTAGTAATAAAAAGGATTTTTTGAAATTACTGTTGATATCAAGCTAGGAATGTTTAACAAATCCTAGATGAAATTAACTACAAATATAAGCCACATAATAACCAACTCTGAAACCTAAAGTACAAGTAAAGCTACTGTTTTCTCTATCTCAAGTGTATCAAGCATTTATTAAATTGTAAAGAATTTTAATTTCAGTCAACTATCAACACGGGTTACTCAGAATAGAAAAATCAATCTTAAATGTTGATATTTAAATAAAATTCTTCTATAAATTTAGTTGAAAAAGATTCATAATATTTATAGAATCAAATAGTAGGACCTGGACAGATGTTTCTGAATCACCATACTCTTCATACTTTTTAGCTAGATTTAATCCACACTTTGCTTTCTGCAATGACTCTTCACTATCAGACGCAACTATGTAAGCTTCGTGTAATAACTTCAATTGTTCTTTACATACTTCTGAGCTATCAGCTAAAGTTGTGTAAATCCTACAACAAAACAAAGATTAACTTAAAAATCCGCAAAAAAAATCTTTGAAACAAACATACAAAATAGAATGTTATCTACAAGTTTACATCAATATACCTGCATAGGTGGCGGCATGCAATACTTGATAACAAAATGTCGTCATCATTTTTCCATAATTGACCCGCAGTTATTTGTTGAAAACTTCGCATATATGAGACAGCATCTTGTGGTTTACCTGACGCAGTTTGATAAAATATTTCTAATTTAGTAATTTCAAACTACCTGACTAACAATAAACTTTGAGTAACATAACTCAATTAATTTGAAATATAAAGTTACATTCTTAGTTAGATGCATTTTCAAATTAATATATAAAAAATATATAATATAAAAGTATAAGAAATATTAAATAATTATGTAATAAGTGTACGAAAAAAGTAGTTTTTGTAGTAAATATTTTCAAAACTTAAACATTTATCTGATAAGTTTTATACTAAGTGTTTAACATAAACAGATAAAGAAAATAATTTCCAAAACTTTTAATAAAATGAATAAAAAATTAATTAAAGAATTTAAAATATTGAGAAATGTAGAATGAAAAACTATCAACAATTTTGGTCTACCGTTTCTTTCAATAGCTAACGCCATGTTACAATAAGCTTCAGCTTTTCGTCTCCCTCCATCTAAACGAATGTTGAAGCTAGTGTCAAGAGCTGATTTGAAAAAGTAATCAGAGAGCCATTTATCTCCTCCAGTGAGAAAATATTCAGCAAGTCGAACTCTACACTCATAAACATCTTTCCATTTTCCTGGTAAGTTTATAGATTAGCTGAAATTCTTTCAAAGAAATTTACTTTTTAAAAATATAATGATTAAAAAACGCTTCAATGTTTTTTGATTGAAAATAAATTTTTCAAATAATTTCTGTTTGTAGATAGGCCTGCATTTATTCAGTAAACTAACCATTTCTTTCCAAGGATTCAGCTTTTGTCAGATATTTGGCTAGCTCTTCAAGTTTCTCTGGCTGTTCATTCAGTGATTGCTCCTAAAAATTAAAGTTCTTATTATTAAATTGCAAGTTTAAAAGTGAGTAACTAGAATATCTGCGCAAGTTAAATAGTTGTACTGATCAGATATTGATTTCTAGAATGTTAGCTGACAAATTTTAAAATCGGTTTTTTAAACAAGTTTATTTTACACGAATAAGTAAAAAAACTATTAATAAGTTTTGTTTAATATAAAAAATAATTTTTCTTCTCTGTAAAGCATTGTATTTATATGGACTTGTTCACATTTAGTTTTTTTTTTACTTGAAATACTACTTAAATCTTTAAGATGCCAATCTTATAAAAAGATTGACTGGAGAAAAATATTTGAAACTGGCATCATTAAGCAGAACTTATGATGAATAAATGGAAACACAAAATGTTTAGAGCGAAGAATTTATTTTAAAAAAGAAAAAAATTAACTCCTAATAGAGTTTTTTGTCTTTTTCCTTAAAATCCTTCCATTTTGATCGGACAGATTTAATGGATTTATTAATAGTTGAATAACATTTTCACATAAATAAAGTCTATCTTTGTAGCTGTATAAGATTAACAATATGAAGGACATCAAAATGATGGAAATAAATTCTTATCAATCAGCTAAAAGATTAGAAAGATTATAACCAAGTCAAAATATCTGACAAAATCATATTTAAAACCATCAAAAAGTAATAAACTAGATAATAAAAACTTGTAATCTTTAATTTTCACAAGCAATCAATACAAGAAGGTAACTTACCAACCAAAGGGTAGAGTCAATACCAGTAATTAGTCTTTGCTGACGTCTATCTTCAATCAAATTATAAAGTTCACTGAAGGACTTATGAAAGCCACTTCTAAGCATTTCAATACATAAGTTGTGCTTAAATGAGTTTCGCTGCCTAAAATCAAATCATTTTTTACTTTTTTATTTATATATATTTTTTATATAATCTACACGTTATAGAAAATTTTTATAGTTTAAAAAGACATGGAAATGAAACTAACTTGGCGGTTTCAACTTTTGTTAAGATTGGTAATTCTTCTCTAATCTTATCATTTTTTTTAGTTTCATATTCTAAAATTTTCAATTTTTTGGCAAGCCTACTTCTCCTAGTTTTCACTATTAGAATTTTCAAAAAAATTTATGGTGATAAAACATTAATTGATTATTTTTAAAAAATAATATAAGATATAGATAAAAATCTTACGTTTAGAAGTTAGCCCAGAGTTCGCATTAGTTTGAATTGCCTTATTGATTGGTGGTAAAGTTTCCATGCTTTTGTTTTATACATATATATTTGAGTAATTTGTTGAATACATATATGTACTTAGAAATTATAGTTAAGATTTCATTATTCTGTTATTTATAAATAACAAAATTAATAAAAATATCAGTTATCTTTTATTATATAGTTATAACTATAAAAATTTTCAACAATATATTACAAAAAAAATTGTTGACAAACTTCAAATGAAAAAAGTTAATTTAAGATTGTGAAAGTTTATTTATAAAATATACTATAAGATATCACCAATATTCAGAATCAATAATAATATTATGGCTGAATTTGGTAATAATTTTAAAGATGCATTTGTGTTTATTAGTTTCATAAGTTTAAAAATTCAAAAAAATATATTTATCTATGAAAGATTTAATATTAAGTAGCTGAGTAATGAGTAGGTTGCAATTTCATCTAATGTATGGTAATGAAATTGGAAAAGATATAATTTAATATGAATTATATTCATTTTAATTAATTATCTATTGATTATTTTATACAGTAAGTATAATTAATTAAGATCAGAATAAAATTTATGACAGAAATCATCATAAACCAATACTAAAATAGGATCAACAATAACAAGAAAATCCATAACTCAAATTAAAAATGATTAAACTTTAAAATATTTGATAAAATTATAAAAATCAAATACCAATAAATGGGATTTTTTTAAAGAATACAATTATGTGTTTTATCAGCCTACAATGTTCAAAAATAAGACAACAAAATATAATTTAATTTTCAAAAATATTATTGCCTTAAACTTTATTTTTCTTAGATGTAAATATATTTTGTGACACAAAGTTTTCATGTCAAAGTTTTTTCATGATGATTTAAAATTTGAAAACTTTTACATAAACAATTTGATGACTTAATTCATTTTCGATATATTTTTAACAAAAACCTACAATTATATAAAATAACTTCTTTTGTTACATATTAATGGAAAATAAATCACTCACGTAGCTTTTATCAGTGATATATTATTACAAATCATTGCAAAAATGTTAATTTGTGAAGCAGGAAATTTTATAATGATTAAGTTTTTGAAATATAATTTACTATAAATAAAGTTATTGTTAAGAATAAAAAAAAAATATTGAAGCTTAATATAAAAATGAACAGAAAGACAATTCATAAATTTTATTTAAATATCTTAAATATTACCTAGAAAGTTTTAAATCGATATACACCGTGTCTAAAAAATCAATAAATGTTTTTTTTAATTAATATGAAAACTATTCAATATCACTGTAAAAAACAAAACAATTTTATTAAGGAAACATTTGCTCAAATCAATCATATTGTTTTTCGCTTACTACGACGCGCTTTGTAATTTTTAGCTTCTTGTGTCTATGGTTACCAAATTTTCTAAGGCTCATCATTTAAAAAATTACAAAAACATTCTTATCTAATTACTTAAAAAGCTTTGATTTTCAAATAGGGCATAGCATTTTTATGTTTTTTTTTATGTTTCATATTTTTGAATAATCTTTAGTAAAGCTCAGTAGTGGTTTCTTTCATGGCAGTTTTCAACCATTGCATTTATTATCAACTAACATAAATAGGGATGACTTTAATAATAAGCAAATGTTTTATTTTATAAACTAATATTTATAATTTTCTACAATTTCAGGATGTAATCATATCAAAATGTGAATTTGAAATTTATATTTAGATTTTAAGTTCAGATACCAATTATCGCAAGTAATTTTATTTAGTTAGCTTATTTTATAGCAAATCTGAGGATTACTTGTATAAAGTTAAAAGTGCAAGGCTAAAAAATGTATTACTCAGTTCAAAATCTTGCTTCTAAGTTAAGTTTCTCAAAAAGAAGTTTACAAAATTAAATATCAATGTATTGTGGTTGAGCTCATAAAGAATTAACTTCTTGGTTACTAGAAATATATTTTTATAATAAAACATAACTTAGAACTGAGTTGTTATCTTTATATTAAAGGTACATTTTTCACAAGTTTTTGTATTATTCTTTATTATTCAAATCTTTAGTCGGTAAAATTTAAAAATCTATCAAGTTTTCTTAAAGCACTTTTAGAATTATGCTATATGCAAAAGTGAAATAAATTTTTACGAGTATTATTTTTCACTTAAGAAGTACACTTAGAAATTTGAAGTTTATTATTGCTATAAATAATTCTGCTGCATTATAAACCAGAAAAGGTCGTTTAATAAAAATGTAAAAATTCTTCATATTATTAACTTTTTCCTAACTAACTTTACTAGTGTGTCTGTCCGGCAGTAAACTAAAAAGTATAGAAGTATCTGAAATCTGAGCGTAACATATATATTTCACGTTAATAAATATCTAGTTTGATTGTAAATCTTTTGATCTGTAAATCTCTTTATTCGACAAAGTCAAGCTTATAAAACTTTTCTATGCATACATAACTTGTCATGAGTATTTAAAAGGAATTTCAAAATTACTCAAAACTGTTGGTGGAAAAACTCCTTATTTTGCAATGGCAGGTTTTATGCTAGTGAAAAGGTCCTATTTAATTTATAATACTTTAATAAAATACATATATATATTTAAAATAGCAATGTATATAGTACCATAAATCTTTAAAAGTTTTAGTTTTAGCTTTAACTTTTATAATGAATATTCTAGTATACTATATCGATAAGTTGAATAAACTAATATATGTTAATAAGACTTATAGCAAAGCTTGATTAACGACTTTAAGGGTCTATTTACACTTCAATCAAACAACTTACTACTTTAATCACTAGCAACTTTTGGTCGTTAAGTAAACAATAACTTAACAAAAAGTACTATCAGCTAAAACTAAATAAAATTTTAATGTATGTTGAAAATTAGATAAAGTAATATCGATATAGCTTCCAAAAAATGACACAACTTTTTTTGACCAAACAAGTTTAAATAATGAAATTACAATTACTTTTAGGGGTTTTTAAATACTTACACCAATTACAATTTATTTAAATAGTTTTAGCAATCTTCAAAATATTAGAAGAATTAAAGCTTTGAAAATTGTTGTTTTCAAATTACTTTGAAGTAATCATTTGGCACTTTTTAACCTACTATTTGTTAAATGAAAAACTTTATGTTGTGAACCTTATTAAATGATATTAGTAGACTGTTTTCAGTTTCATTCCTTTAACTATCAAAGTTTTAAATTTTCTGCATTCTAATATCAGACTGATTGAGAAACTATAAAACTTTTATTAATCTTTTTTTCACAACTGATTAAATAAAAACTATTTATTAAAGGAACTCTTTAAATTTAAGCAAACTAAATTCTCAGTTTTAATGTACAATGAAAAACTTTTTGAGAATTACTTCATAATATATTTGTTGTTAGTAAACAAAAATATAAGCTTGTTAAATAGCTTTCTTCAATTTTACTGTTTAAGTGAAATTTTGAAGATAATGAAAGAAGAAAATCGAAAAATACCAACCTCATATAAGCTTACTTTAACGGAAAATTGTTTTATAATGATTATTCTATTACTAGTATTTTTAAACTTTAACATTTTTTGAGCCTGTATTAAAAATATAACAAGTTTTTAAGAACATCAGAGGACTAATCAGATGACAACAAGTAAGTCAAAATATACCTCCGAAGTTTAAGGGGCTTACAAATAATGAAATGCTTTCAAAAAACCAAATACTTTCCTTAGAAATTAATTAACATATACATCTTTTTTACAGCCTTTTTTTTACATGCAAACGCTTTTAATAAGACTCTGATTCTTATCTTCTATTTTTATAATACTTTTGCAAACTAAAAAGTACTTTAACAAGTTGTAGAGAACATACATGCAAATTAAATTTAGTAACTACGTTAATGTATTCATTTTATAGCAAAAAAGTGCTATAAACTGTTAAAACTAGAAAATTTTCAAAGTAATCTTCACTCAGCTATTTTTAACTATTTTTATCATCTTTTCTATAAAGAATTATTTGGTATTTTTGTACAATTTTGAAGAAACAAAAGATAGGTTTAAATCCATCTTATAATAAAAGTTGGATTGTACTGATGTTTATACCTGATCGCGCGTTATACATCTACAGAATACTTTTAATCTCAAGGTAACACCATCTTTAATACACACTGAAAATATCTTAAGCAAAAATTGTATTCAAGAGATAATAATTAAATAACCATTTATAATTTGTTCTGATTTAAAAGTTATCAGATACAGCATTAATAAAAATACAATTTAAACAAAGTTGAATGAAAATTGTTAGCTTAAGATGTAAGTTTTAAAATGCTAAGATCAGATCTACAAATCGTTAGATTTAAATTTTTTCAATTGATAAAGGAAAATTGCTTGAACAGTTTGATTTAACACTCAAGTGTTTCTCCTGACTTTATGACGGCTTACAATTTATAATAAAATTGTAGTTTTTTAATCGCATATTCAATATTCATTATTTAACTAAAAAGCTAAAAAAGTATATTTTTCTATCACATTATAAAATCAAAGAATTATATTTTATAAGAATCGACTTAAACTTTGCATTTAGAAATTCTTTCATGAGTTGTTTGTTGTAACGACTGATGAAAATCCACTTGAAAGTCACTTCGCAATATTAGCTTAAATAAAAAAGAACTTTTTAATTAAATTTTGATCAGCAAAGATAGAACCTACAAATCTGAGCATAAGAGAAATACAAGTGAACAATATTAGAAATATTTTTCATATTTCATTCATATCTAAAAAAGTGACATATACAGATTCGATTTTAACGACCATGAAATTACTTTTTGATGTTTTCTTTATACAAATTCTAGCGAAAAATTGCTCATTTTATCACTATAAATCATCATTAGTATCAATTACTTCTGTTTTGACATTTTCATTTATATAGATAAAATAATTTACCAAAAACTCTATTAAATGATTTGTTTATTTATTTGAAACATAAAAAGCCAAACAACACGACTTTAATTTATAGAGAATTCATAATAATAAATATTTACTGTTTAAAAAAATAAGTTAACTTTTTTTTCATCTTTTATTTCCATATATAAGAGTTAAAAAAAGAAGTCTTCATTTGTGAATGAAAATTGTTGTTTCATCTTTATTTAATTACATTTATCAACTTTTAAAAAATTTCTTTTGTTACAATTTAGGTTAAAAATGTCTTTTCGTTACAAATAGTGTATATGTTTCAGAGTCAGCAAAATAATTTATCTACAGTTTTACAAGACATTTTTTCAGCTTTTAATATCTTAAAATTGATGAAATATCTAACCACCGTCAAACTCTTAGCTAATGATAATAAGACAACCTGAGGTTTGTACTGATAGAGACATCACAAAATTTAATAAATTTAGCATTTTTCTAGATTTTGTATGATTATTACAAAGCTGTTATGTCACGTATTTTTCTCTACAAATATTCGTATTTTCATTGATAAATAAACAGTAAGTAACTGCTTGGAATCAATCAAACAATGAGTTTAAATCTAAGCAAAAATATCTGTTTGTAAATCAGCGTATTTTTGAAGATTAATTTTTCTCGAAGTTTACAGTTGAGAATAATCACAATTTTTGTGATTTAATCTTCAGTTATTGTTTGAACCGTTATATCCAACTAAATTAAAATGGTTGTTATAGAAAATTATATTTCTATGCTATAAAACACCATGTTCCTTTATCAGCTGAGTTTATATTCAATACAAAATTTCTTTTTTTACTTTAAAGCCTTCAAGCAGCGGTACAATAAAGTCACCAGCAGATGTACAAAAATAGATTGATAATTATTCAAAGTTGAAATTAAGCTTCTAAGCTACTATCGAAAACACTATATGCATTTTTGTACCCACAAAATTTTGCAATTTTTTAGCGCAATAAAAGTTACGTTTTAAAAACTTACAATCAATAAAATCTTTAAATGTTCTTCAAATGTATGTTTAAACAATTGTGCTTAATTGTAGTGCTCCTAATTACTATTCATAAATTCGACATAAAAATAAGCTTTTTATTGCCATAATAATTTTCATTATAATGATAGACTGTTGTAATACAACATTAGTTAAAAAAATTAACCCTAAATATATTTTATTATACAGTATCTGGTGCTATTCTAATTTAAAAGGTAAACTATGCGTTCTGATTCATGTGAAAAGCAATAATTTATTTATAATTTTTTCTGAAGAATATTTAAATTTTACGTAGATAGAAAAGTGAAATAAAAACACATTGCTTCGTTTATGGTTCAGTCATTTTATTTTGTCTAAAAGAAAACTAGTTCAACAGCAAACGCTTTTAAAAAAAGAAAAATCATAAAGTTCTAAAAGACAGAATAAATTACTTTATCTCGTTTACATATCGGGTAGAAACTTTAATGGCAAATATTGCTTAAACTATTTCCGACTTAACTTTAATCTTTTCTTGATGATTTCAGAAAGTAGAGAAATGTTATGGGATTTCACTTTAACAACAGAAATATCCACATTTTAGGGAATTTTCAAACTACTCTAGCTTATCAAAATAATTCCAATTCTTTTCATGAGAGTGTTTTTACAAACGATCCATAATTTATATTTTCCTTCTACTCCTTGACGTTAAGATTTATGGTTAGATAAAATCTTGAGTGTACTTAAGAGCTATGAATACTCAGGAACAAACACAAGCTCCATAAATAATAGCACTTTGACAAGTAGCCTGGAAAGTTCTGCTTGTTGGATATTAATTGCTAGCCAAAAATTTAATTAGTGAAAACTAAGCTTTTATGAAAAATAAAATTAAAGTTTCATCGAAAGTAAATTAAACAACCTTTGAACCAATCCTAATTTTTTTTTTTGAGTAAAATTAATTTATAATGTTTCTGTTCAGCTTGAGTTTACAGCTTGCTGAATCTTATAAAAGTAGATAATTCAGTCATACAAGTAAGAAAATTTATCGTAAGGTATCCAAATATTTGTAACTTATTGTTGCTGATAGATTGTTTACTCAGTTTTATTCTGCCAATACTAGAAAACTTTTTTCTATAAAACTAATCAGCATTTTTTGATAGGTTTTTACATCAATTGTTTGCTTGGTCTTATAGCTTGCCACATTAAAAGAAAACTCAAACTTTTCCTTTCATATCTTTGTGTAGTTAAGGCGTTCAATCCTTTGCAAATAAGTGTCAAGATTAAATGCATTTTTGAGGGAATAATTGAGAAAACTTGATGTGGTTAAAGCTTTGATAACTTTTACAATATTTTTACAACGAAAAAAATTTCACATTTTTAATAATTTAAATCAATATAAACGCCCAAATCAAAATTATAATCGGTTATAAGAACTTCAAATCGTATCCACCTGCAAAGATTTACTCAAAAAAAAAATTCATTAGTTCTATAGAATTGATGTTAACCTAAAAAAATTTCAAAATCATTTTCTTCATACGCTTAATTTTCAAGACTAATGTAAAACCTTCACCAATAAAATTGATTAACATGGTGATTTCCATTTGAAATTAAAGAAGCTATTGTCAGCAACCGGATAGATACAGCTTCTTCATGTCATTATTATCTGATGATTTCATTTATATGTAATGTAGTCTCATCTTGGGTGGGAAATAAAAACTGGTAAATAAGTTTTAATTTACTCCAGCAACATTTTTTACTTTGTGATATCATTTGAATAAAATTTGAAACTTATCATCAAAGTGTTATACGAGTAAAGTAATATTTATATTATTCATCTGTTGAGCATTTAAAATGTCTAGACGATTGATAATAGTATTTGAAAAAATCTATACCTTTACTCAATAAATTCATTTTCTTATGAATTAAAAACCAAGCTGATATAGTTAGTAAGTAATCAAGGTTGATTAATTTACTTAAAATTATTGTTTAAATAAATAACTTACAAATTTACAGCTTAATAAAATTTCAAATATTTATTATACGAGTTAAATTAAATAGTTTCTTGTATTACATAACTAAAACTATATTATAAATGTTCTAATTATATTAGATTTGATGTATTGTAATATAAATTTTAATAATCAAATATGTTAGTTGTTGTTTCTTGATGTAACCTTTTTTCCAAGAAGAAATATCTGTAGGCGTGATACATTATTGTGATAAATAGAGATTATCATTAAATAAATAACAATAAGTATATCGTTAGTCGATTTCATAGAAAAGAAAACACAATGATGGAAGATATCTGTTTGATGTTTGACAAATTTAAAGCATAAAAAAGTTTCCATCTCTATACCTTAAGCCAATAAAACATTTCAAAATAACATTTCAAGTGTAGACAAGTGTAATGAATATTAATTTGTTGAAATAAAGTTTTTTAATTATAATACTAAAAGTAATTAATGATAAGTTTTTTAAAGTTTAGTTAATAAGTTGAAATTTACAAAAGAATTACGAACAAATCACAGCAATTTGATTTAACAAACTTTGATTTTTTTTAATAACAAGTTTAACGAAGACTTATATGAATTTATCTCGACTTTTAATAATTTGTAATAAATTTATATCCTTAAAGTAAGAAATATAAAGTAATAAAAATATAATATGTTTTAAAATATCATTTTAATCAGAAAAATATAAAATCATTTTAATTAAAGCTCACAGTTTGTATACAATCTTCTTCTAAAGATTTAGAATATACAAATTATATGTTACAAAGTTCATGTTCATTTACAGCTTTTTTTATTTCAATATATTTCTAAGAAAAAAACAAACTTTAATCTAATTCTTTATGAAGTAAAATAAATTTCTGAAAAAGGAAACTTATTCAAATTTGTATTTACTTAACTTAAAGTTTTATAAAACGTTTGTTTCAATTAAACTTTTAGTAATCAAGTATACCAACAAATTTTTAATTGAAGTGTGTTTTCAATTTAAATGTGATATTTTAATCTAAAAATCCTTTTGCTGAAATGAAAAATTTTCAGAATTTCTCACACTTTTAAAGCTTTTAAAATTCAACATTTTCTTGTTTTTGAAAGCAACTTATTAGATTTGAACTTAAGTAATTCCAAAATGTTTAAAATCTTGTTCATTTCAAATTTACTCTCTAAGCTTTAATATGCCGATTGTAAAGATTTTGCTAAGCAATAAATAACGGATTTAGGAATTAAATCGAAAATGTTTTAATATTTTATATAATTTTTTTAATATAGTTTAGACAGTCTAGTCAACAGCCAATTACTCAGTTTTCAGGAATTAGTCTGCTTCTAAAATTATAATTAAAATTAAAATTTTGTTGCTTTATCTTTTTTTAACTATTTTTCGTAAATATTTGAAGACAAAACCTTGTTAAAATTATATAACTGCAACTAAGATAAGTAAGCAAATGAAATTATCAAGTATCTTTTTATTGTGCTTTTATTTTAATAGGTGGTTTAAAACTTTTTCTTACTAAGCTCATCGTTACAAAACTAAGTAAATACTTTAGATAAAATCTGATATAATTTTTGAAGGTATTAAATTGAGATATGTGCATATAAGTTTTTAGATTTCAATCAAAGAATAGACTATATATATAAGTTCTTACAACATCTTTTATTTATTTCAAAAATTAAATTTTCAATTAGTTACCGTAAACAAAATACAGTTTGAACAAAATAGAAATTTGATGTACTGAATATTATTATTTATTCGGCTACTATAAAAGTGATTGATTTTTCGTTCATTTTTAGTTGAAATGAATTTTAAAAGAAGAGTTCATTAAAACACTTTAATTTAGCAAATAGATTTACTGCCACAATTCAACAGTTGTATGATTGGTAAAAATCAAGACAGCCAAACAAGTAAGGTTTGGCGCCCGAGATAAAAAGATTAAGATTTAAGCTTTAAACTTACAAAGATACTGAAAGACCGCAAACCTTATGATTGACGCAAGCATGTTTTGGTCTAATAAGTCAAACCTGGAAGGTGATATTAATAAAAGAAATACAGATTTTTACTTTACAGCAAAAAATAAACCTTGATGAGTTTGAAGCTCGCTTGGATTGAGTTTTTAGAGGTTTAGAGTTCTCGTCAATACACTTCATGCAGTGAAACCTCATTTCAGAGTTAAGTTTAGATGTAAACTCATTCGAACCATCATATTTACTCTTTGAACAACTTGAAAAAACAAATCATTACAAGTTAATTTTTAGTTCTATTTACTTAATAGATCATACTTTAGTAAAAACAATTAAAACAAGAGTTGTTGTTAACAGAAAATAAAGAACTATCTTATAATTAGCTAAAGGTATTATGCAAGCTTGCTTTATTTGTATACTCAATGTTCTCAGCATAATATTTAGTACAGGCTATTCAATTTTTGAGATAAGTTACACATGCCTTGTTTTGATTTTCGAAAAATATTAAAGTCTTTTTTTAAACCTTAAAAATATTTCAAAGTTAATCTTTAAGCCATATGAATTACTGAAATTCAAGAAATGAAATTTATAATGCAGATTATAATCTACATTATCAGTTTTGAACATTACTCTCCACTAAATCTATAGAACGTTCACTTAAAATCAGCCAATGAGCAAATAAATATGATCTTAGTGTTTGTGAAGTTGTAACTAATTTCGAATCTATAAAATACTAGAAGTATTTGAATTTAAATATAAGTGTAAATAGATCAATCAAATAATTTCCTAGAAATTATAAGAATAAATTAATTTCTTTTTCGTAAAGATTTAATTTTTATAACAATTACCTAGTCAACATGAATGTAAAAGAAAGACATAATTTATAACTCTGTATAAGTAAAACTTAACGTTACAAAGAAAAAAGATTAACATATCACAACAGAAATCTGTGCTTTAGAAAAAAAAAAATCACTAATCGTTTTCAAAACTTCAACGTTTTCACAAAACACGTTTTAAACAACTATTTTGAAGATCATATTACTTTTTTAGGTACACAGGCATAGCTATGATTCGTATATCAGATTTTTATAGACTACAATAGAGTTCCTCAGCTTAAAAAAACACTTTTACGAGAGTTCAACTCTTTTATAATATTTGAAAATGTTTCTATCGAAATATGATTTCTTTATCTTTTAAGGGAAACATTAAAAGCAAAATATTTTGAATTTTCTTATCAGTGGCAAAAGTGATACAGTTTTGAGAAGAAGATATTATTTTAAAATCTCAGAAGAACAAAACTGGAAAGATAATGAAGAGATTTTTCGATTATTATTTTCTTAAAAACAATAATATTTTATTTTCATTTAAAAAGTGTTTACATTTTTTCCTACAACATTTTATAAGAAGCTTTTTTTGAATATTTTTATTTTGGATTCCATCTTTTCATCAAAATAAATCTTAATTTGACTTGCATATAATTCTTTGAAAACATTTTTGATTTGATTTTTGTCTATGATACTTTCAATGTAAATACTAAAACCCAAAACAGTGTAAATAAGAAAATTAGTAATACTTTTTATCCTTACTTAAAGAAATTCAACAACACTTTTTAAGTTGATGATTGGTATCTAGTTTTTTGTAATTAATAAAACATTTTTAACTGACTCAATCAGTTTTAAAACTGTCAATTTCTGGTTTATGCAAACATAATTTATTCAGTTAACAATTTTTAACTCCAGATTTGTGACTCCAACACATTTTTTAAACAACAACGAGAGATGCTTATACACAAGCATATAATTATAGACAAATGGAATAAATATCTGTGTGAAACTTTGTTTTTGCGTCTTTAATCTCTATTTATGAATCAATAACTTCAAAGCTTTATTGATTGATTGAGTTAAGAAACCAACTTGGAAACCTCTAAATGACATTTATGTTTTTCATATTTTAATGAATTTATTATCTTATTTTCATTATTCGAAAGTGACTTTGAATTTTTAAATTTTTTCTCCTTTAAAATGTCAATTTGAAGTGTATTTAATTAAATACAGCTATACTTCAAAACAATACGCCCTAGAAAATTACACATAATTTTTCAGAAGTAACAACTACATTAAAAATTGATAACATATAGATAATATTTAAGGGAGAAAACTTAAAACAACATAATTTGTAACTAATCTATTTGATAAGTTATATAAAAGTCCACTGTTACACTTTTAAGCTAATGAAAATTTGATGAGTAAATCAGATATAAAAGACTTAGGTCTACTGTTATTTTTTTGTTTTAATTCTTGCAAGTGTATTGAAGTTGATGAGCTGCAGTATTAAAATGCCAATAATCAAATTGATATATGTTTAAGTTTTGTAGTTTCAGTTGCTACAAACATATTTTGAAAGTTAGTTTAGAATTCTTAAAAAGTTCATAAAATAAAAGTGAAGTTAAATTAAGATTTAAGTTTTAAAATTTTATTACTACTCTTTCAATTTGAAAAAAAAAACTAATTTATAAGTGAAGGTTAAAACAATAAAATAAGCCAACAAGCCATATTATAGAAGTAGTATCGCTACTTAAACCTCATATAATTGTTTAGCAAGTTTGTTTTTTTTGTTTACTGCGTACAAGATAATCTTATACAAAACAAAGTTTAATCTTAGCCTGTGAACAATTCTTGCAAGAATGTTTTCTGCTTTTTCACTTTAAATCTTACCGTTTGATAGAAGCTGTATGCTATGTCAAGGATTATTTTATACGTGGCTCTTTTCTAGCATTTGAATTAAAATATTTTAGATTGGTTTATTGTGATTTAACGGTATGTTTTATTTCAGATAGTGAGTTAATCTTAAAATAATCGTTGTTCTATAGTTTCCAATTGAGCAATTTGTTCTAAGAAATGAAAAAATGATATTTCTACTTTAAACTACCAGAATTTCTACCAGAAACATTGTCTATACTCATCTCTTGCGGGCTTACCATACTGTCAGAATATAAATAATTAACAATAGTTGCTCAAATAAAGTTAATTGGTACTAGTTATTTTAATATAACCTATTATAAACCACTAAGTTCAAGTACAAGAGTGGATCAATTTTTCTGCATGAAGTTGTTATTATTGTAAATTATAAACTTGAAAGAAATCTTTTTAAAAGCTTCTTTAAAATTTTCTTGTTGAAAATAGATATGAAGAAGATCTAACTTGCTCATCAGTTATTTTTCTAAAAAGGAATCTTTGTTAATTCATAAAAACAATCAAAGTTATTTTTCATTTGCTTAATCTTTTCAATGATGTACTTTAAAAGTTACAAAGAATACTAGTGCATTCAAAAATATTACAACTTTATCTTTTCATTCAAAATAATAATCTCTATAAGTAGGCAAGAACTCTCTACTTATAAAGTAGAATACATAACTTTAAATTAAAGGTATTCAAATTTAAAGTATTTTATTTTTTGTGACTGCAAGTACTTCATTCACAACAAATGGTACAAATTTAAAGTTTTTTAATTTTTTTTAGACGTACCTGTGGCTTAAGGGCTAAATGATGCAAAGGCCGTGTCACCTAAGGGTCGTGTTTACATCTACAGTGGCAGTCATTGAACCAGGGTGATTCTTAATGAGAGTTAAATCTTTGATTTGACAACAGTAAGGGGTTAGATTTCCAAATTGCTTTACTCTCTTCCTAACATCAACTGAATGACATTTATCCCTCAAAATCGATCCAACTTATGCTTTAGTGGATTGTATTGGAGGTAGCGATTGTCTTAAATTTCTTCTTTTTAACTAGTTGATTAGTTCTGCTTTCTAGTTGTTAGATTGTATGTTATCTCACCATGACGAGCTCTTTCGTTCTTTGCTCATTCATCGGTGCATCTATAAGTAGTTTTTATGTTCAAAATGAAATTGAAATGCAAGTAGTATTTTAAACACTTGTGAAAGTTCTACCTTATCCATAATAATGCGAGAAAATAGTTTTCTAGTTGATCAAATTAGATGTTGATTATTGAAGGCAAATTATACTTGATTGTAGCTATTACGACACGTAGTTTTTACTTTATTACTAACTACAAAGGTGTTTTTCAATTGAACTGTAATAATAGAATTATTGCAAGGCTTATAGCAACAAATAGAAAATAAATTTAATTATCTTTGATTTTTATTTGACTGGTGATGAGGCTCTTAAAATCACGTGGTTAATCATGCATTCAAAAATTACAGAAAATAAAACAGAAGTTAACTTATAGATACAAATAGCTGTCAGATTATTCAGTACACATTAGTGTTTTTTCAATCATCGAATATGGCAGGCTTTGGACAAGCAAGCCTTTCTCACGGTGCAATTGGTATATAACAAGGTCATTACTACATCATTTACTCTTAAAAATAGTACAAATGTCAATTGACATGCAGGCTAAAAAGTAAATACCTCATAAATTAAACCCAACATTTTGTACAGAATATTTAATAATAAAATCAAAAGGTTATGATAATTATAAAAGTTTTATAAGTAATCTACTTTTGTATGAAAAACCTTACTATCAATTTGATAATTATTCTTTCAATCTTATATTTCAACTATATTCATCAAAAAAGTATAATAAAGATAAAAGCAAACAGTGAAATCCATTAATCTTTAAAAAAAATTGTTATTTTAAGGTTAAAAAATAAAATTCCATTTTCTGATTATGTACTAACTTCGAAAAAATTTTCTCTCATATCTAAAATATTATCTTAAGGAATTATATCATTATGTAAAAGCTATACTAATAAGCTCTAGATTAAATGCCGCTTTGTTTCAAGCATATTATTCTAAGTATTACCTTAATTAATTGATTTGTTATTTCTAAACAACCTTTCGTAAAGAAGAGGGTCTAATTTTTATCTGGGCATTTCAGCTCATACTTTCTCTCTCATTTTATTCGTGAAAGAAAGTTTAGGAATAAAATAAAGCTTGAACGAGAGCTTAAACAAACAAAGTTTAAAGTTACACCGTCCAGAGAAACAAAAGAAAGCGAAATATTGGACGGAAGAGAAGTTAGGTAGTAATAGAAAAAGAAGGCGCTTAGTATGAACATGTGAAGCTCCAAGTATTGCATTCAAATCAATATAAATCAGAAAGGAAAGAAAAATTTGATGTTAGTTTGTGAGAAGTAATTTAAGACTGAAGTCACAATTACAGGAATACGTTGGTTAGATTATGAATATTGATGACGACAATAGAATGTAAACTTTACTTATAGTCGTCATTTCTAAAATAAAATTTTATATACTGATATCTATGCTATTTAGTTTGAGAAAGTTGAAGAAAAAGTGTTTGCACTAGCCCTACGTTTTGTGTTCATATTCAAGTTACAGTCATAAGAAACAGACTCAACTATTTTCGCAAAGTAATTGGTATTTGAAGTAGAAAACAGTCGCAATTTCACTAGTTTCATTTTTTGAAAAGCAGCTAATAAGATTAGGTTAAAGGAAACCGTGATCAAAGCTTTAATTTCAAAGCAACTTAAATTTAGAATGTTACCGTAGTGATTATTTGTTGATGGAATATTTGATGAGACATGAATACTTAACAATTTTAAAAGAAAATCTAAGTAGAAAGATTACAGAAATTATAAAAGTACAATTTTAGAATGTTTTACATTTAATCAAAACCAAATCATTGCAAGCATTCAAAGTTTACATTTCGGCCTCAGAAGATATTGGAGTTGTCTGGGGCACTAGTTTCATTATCCTGTTCAATGACCGAGTCAGTCATTCATTCATTGCAAAGTATAGGCAGCGGCACGTGGAGATGTTTTTCATTCACATCTGTTGTTGATATAAGAACATATGAATCTTTTGGTTATAAATGAAAGAGTTAATTGTTGAAAAGTAGAGTTGTAAGCAAGTTGTTGTTTGGCTAGCTTGCTCTGTATATCTTTCATCTATTATCTATAAAAATCAACGGTAAAAAAGATTGTAAATGTGATTAAAATGCTGCAAATACTGATAAACAGTTTGTTGTTAGAGAATAAATGTTTAAAATTGCAAAAAAAGTTGAATAAATCTCTGTTCAAAATACCAAGATTGGCCACGGTCCGTCGACTTATAAGTGTCGTTTACGTGAGGCAAAGTCAGGCAGGAAAAGATCCAAGATAAAACTATGGGAAGATCGTTTTTAAGCTATTTGTCGATTCATATCCTCACCTCTTCAGTTCGACTTTAACAGACCTCTTAACCGCGTTTGATACTTGTAAGACGGTGGCATAAGATAACTGTGACGTGAATGCCTCCGTATCTGCAAGCTAAGCGTGCTTTTTTGCATTGTGAAAATACAGATTGACTTTTTCTTGCCCCCAAGCAAACCTCGGAACTAACAAAGCTTAGCAGCTCGACTTGAATGGTTTGGATTGGTTTGGTGACAAAAGGAATGTGTTCCATTCGTTAGAGCGCTAAAGTGTTTAGCATAAAGAGATTATGTGCGCTTTGTATTTGTCCATTGCTGCGGTAAAGTATGGGTGGTTCTGTGATGAGTTGATAAAAAGCCAGCCATGCTTCACTACAGTTTGACAGAAGGATATTTTAGATGAAGGGTTTTTGTTGAAGTAGATTATTTACACTTAATGAAATTGTTAAGTATGACTAATTGAAACTGTTTTCAAAACATTTTGAATTCTTTTTCATCATTAAATCGACAACTGTATTTTTATTAGCGTATTCTGTGATGTCGTCAAGCCACCAGCTTCTGCCCTAAGGCTCAAGAATGCGCGTGACAACATTGGAACATGCTTGTGTTATAAGATGCTATTCTGCAATCAGTTTTCTGCTATGCTAAGGAGCTTCTATCCAAGAAAGCACCTGTGTTACACCATTACTGTGTTTTACGTCCTTCTTGCCATTATCGCTTTCTTCAATAACCACAGCGTTCTCATGGAAACCGATTACAGAATCAAACGAGGTTGGTGTATTTGTTTATATATTTCTTACACTAAAGCAAATCTCAAAACTACAGCTTATCGAACGACAAATAATTTTCAAAAAATATTTAAGGACAAATTAATCTTGATCAAAATAATGTAATTAAATAAATTCTTTGCATATTTTGTAGCAAAGAAATTTGCATATAGATTTTGTTAGTTAATATTTCGCTTCAGATTTTAGTTTTATATTTATCTTCAAAACAACCAAAAAAGTATGTTTCTGAAAATTATCAGCAATTGAGTATAATTAGACGGGTCTGACAACAAGCAGATTCATTGTAAAAGTGAATGATGACCTGTGGAAATATGATATAATGCCCTACTTTAAACAAAAGTAGTTAATATGTTCGGGTTTAATTGTCAGCTTTAGTAATTATCTTGTTAATCATGAGATAGATTGAAGTACTTTTTCTAAACTTTCAGTTAAAAATTTATAGTCTCTTGTTTTGTTGCTATACCTATATACATTGGGCTGCTTGATAAACTGAAGAAAAATACTTTTTTGTTAAAATTATTTATTCATTTATTACAATCAACGCGAACGAGGGTACATGAAGAGAGCATCTCTCGCTAACACACATTCTCATAAATAATACCTATTATATATAAATTATTGTATATTTATTAATCATATAAGAAGTAGATTAATTTAAGATTCGAGTTTTTTCAATGACATTATTACTGCAAATGAGAAAAAATGTAAAGTCTGAGATATTTTGATAAGTTCTATTTTAGCATCTTGCAGCAACATGTGCTGAGTATTTGATAAAACTTTAGACGAAAGTTGTAATGTTTTGAAAATACCTGAAACAGACTGAATGTTTTATAAAACAATTTTAACGGGATTGTTATTTACACCATTTACATAACCTTTTCAACTTCAAAATTTTTACCATAACCAGATAATCCTATTTAGGGGTTAGGATAAGGTTGACCTGATTGCGAAAGTATAATGGTGGAAAGATAATTGAATGAGAACAAGAAAATATGTAGAGAAATGTCACCATACTGATGAGTCACAGAAAAATGCTTTTGATTTGAAATAATTATTTGTTAGCGGAAATTCAATCTTTTTATCACATCATTGTTTTAATCTTTACGTCTTAATCATACTAATATTTTGTAGCAACAGTAAGATACTTGATGTTAAATTGCTAAAAGGTTGTTTGCATCGAAACTAAATCAATATGATGAGCTGAATCGATGAGTTTAGATTTTGGCTGAAAACCTAATTATGTCTTCTACTCACGAAGAAAAAATAAAGAGAACTCTACACCTCTAAAAGTGATTTTAATGCTTCAATTTTTAAGTATTCTATCTGTATAGACTATTGTATTTTATTAATAAACCTTGTACAGGGTTCAATAGTAAACTCTTGGAAGGCTTATACATAGGTTATCATTAAAAATGTTTTGCAATAAAACATATTTAGGAGCTTAAACATTTCTAAATAATTAGATAAAACTTATTTACAGTTTTTAAATACTCTTTTTCTTTTGAGCAATCTTATGCTCTATTATATTTCACTTTGTAAATAAGCATTTGTGTGTAAAACTAAGACTTTATGAAATCCTAGAGATTTTCATTAAAACCGTGTAACTATAAATGCAGTTGGTAGCTTTTAAAGGATTTATGCTGGCACAAACTTCTTGAATTACCATTTGTTACAATTACAGAATTTTACAAAAAGTATTTTTATATAATTATAAGATCTTATTTAGCAAATTTTATTGACTACAATGTTTTTATTCATTAAACCAAACTCTAAATTAAAATCTTTATTTTCAACGTATTTGGAAGAAAGTAAATCTCATTAAAGATGTATTTTAAAATTCTTATAAGACGTAAAGATCAAATAGACTAAAATTTTATGAAAGCACTGAATACTGCAGAAAATAGTCTGAATAATTTTGAGTGTATTCACTAAACGAATTTTTCTGATAACCTCAAAATCTTTTTGAGGCTAACTATCTTTAGTAAAAACTTTTTTGACAGTTAGAACAACATGAAGATAAAATTAAGTTTTGATAAGTGATTTCAGCCAGTACACAATATGTAATCTTTACGTTGATTGATTGAATGGGCAAAATAAAAAACATGACTATTTTATCAAGAAATGGATTTACTTTACGTTTTGATGCACTTATAGTAAATATGAATTGAGAATGTTGAAATTCGAAAATAAGCTAATAACTATTACAATTATCTAAAGCATACGGACCTGTTGAAATACATATTGATAATCTGTTGCGCTAACAGTTTGTTCAGCTTACTATTTAAAATAATGTTTTTAAAAGAAATACATAATATTATGAATTTGTATTAATAATATAATACTCGAAAGCTTAATTAAAAGTTTGAAACTATAATTTTTTGATTAACTTAATCGTGTGTTAAAATGTTTACTTTAGGTATGAGCTTCTTTTAAAGTGATCTTAAGCTTATTCTTACTACAGTAAACAAACGTTGAAACTTTCAATCTTACTGTCAGTTATAAGTTTGATTTTACGATTGCTAATTCAATAGGCAAGTTTCAGGATTTATTTGATGTTTTTTATGAACAGATGTTAAAATCTAGAAAAACTGAGCTTATTTGAACACTAATGAAAAGACTTAAAAGTTTTTGTTTGTAACCAAAATATTGCACTAAAAGTTAAATAATCCAACAAAAATCTTCAATATTGATTAGTCTAAAAACGATCATTATAGGTGTTAAGAAGAAGAAGCTTAAAACAAAGCTTAGTTAGTGTTTGATTGAATTCGGCTTAACTGTTGAACACGAATCAAACAGAATAGTAATTTACTTTAATTATCTAAATCATTGCTTAATTTGGTATTCAATAAGCAACAGTTGTATCAAGCGATTTAGAATTTAATAGTTTTGCATATTTCTGTAAAGTTTTTATCTAATTAGATCACAAAGCGTATTATATAGATGTCTTGTAAAAATTAGTTTAAACTTCTTAAAGCTATTGTCCAATTCATTTAGATTAGTTGGAACAAATAAATTAAACTTCATTCCAAAAATTTGTTTTACCTTTTTCTCTCTCGGGTTAAAAAATTGATAATACACCCACGAAACTGAAAATCTTTTTAAAATGTACGCAGAAATATTTAATCTTGGCATACCTTAAAGGGATTTGATTTTTTAATGAGATTTCTATTGAAAAACGTTCTGCTGAAACTTAGAAATATTTTAGCTGTTTGCTGGTGTTTCTACTAAAATCGAAAACTAAAAACAAATGTTAAAATACTAAATTTCATTAAAATATAAATCACAGTTTGATTGCACTGCAAAATCAGATTTCAAAAACAATATTTTTAAGCAAAAGAATTTTGTATTTAGTCAATCTTTTATGCAATGTATTATTCACTTATTTTTTAAATGTTTTTTCAACCTTAATTTTTTCATACTAGGCAAACTTTGTTTCATAAATTTCCGCTGATTGAATTATGATTATGTGATTTCCCAAAATGTTATTTTGAAAGTTTTTTTTTTAGATTTATAGCTTGATAACACTAAGTACAGCATGATTCTTATGATTAGATTAAAAATAAAGCATTATGAGTTGTTGTGATATTATTAAAACGTAATTAACCACCTTTTCAAGAATGAAAAAAGTTAAGCTTTATTTAAAATGAATTTTTTAAAGGTTTAGCCATTTTTTATTTCATGGCCTAAGACTTAATTTAGAATTGCAATTTTCTTCAATGTAAGAATTGCAAAAAAATAAGAAGTTATTTTATACAATCTTAACCTTTTTTTATGATTTTTAAACCACATTGAATTTAATTGCTTTGAATAAAGATTATTTCTATTTGATCTGTGTTATTGTAATCTTCTAGAAATCGATCCGTTGGTCATAAACGTTTATCATGTAATTATTTTAATCATTTTACTTAAACTCCACAAGGTCTGTAATTACTACCGAATGTTATAATTAAATATAATATACGCTTTCTTTGATTTTATTTAATCATTTCCAGCTTTGAATATTATATTAAATTTGACTACAAAAATATGTCGAAATATATTTCTTTTTATTTTTAGATAGAAAATGAAACAACTTGGTAGACTTTGTTGAATATACGTTGTATTGTAGTTCACGTATCTTTCTATAATGACTTAATATATGGATTGCATTACAAAGTAGAAGGTTAAAATACTGTTTCAAGCAAAATCACTGTCCTATAAATTATCACCTTCTGTTTATTACCGTTAGTTTTTCAATTTCTATATCTACTATGTTACGTGACTTGTAATTGATATTACCTGTCTTATCGTCGTTTCTAGAACATCATAGTTTTCTAACACTTCGTCTTAAAAATACATTTAAAGAATTGGACATTTTAAAATCTTGCTGGGCTTCAACTGCTTTAAAGCTAATTGCTACAATAAATAAGATACGATGATTATTTGGTCATCTAAATTACAACTTTTTTACAAGAAAAACCTTTTGCATAATCACCTCTAAAAAAGCTACTCTTTAAAAAAAGGATTTGATTTGTCATGAATAAAACTCACATCTTGGCAAGCAGTTTCATGACTCTTTAATTAAAGTTGATCACTCAATAAATCTCTTATATCTACGTGTTGCTAACCTCAAAAATGTATTTTTTAAACTTAGTCATATGTGACTTTTACAAGCAAATAATTTCACCTGAATCAATGCCGATTTTGTTTTCATTGTTGATAGACATGAGCTTTAATGTGGTTGAATTGTTATTAGAAGTTTTTAGAAATAAATCAGGTGAATGACCTACCTACTGGCTTTCTTTAATCACTCTGTGTTATTTAGCTCAAAGAAATAACTATGAAGAGCTAACCACAACCGTTGATAGCTTGTACTTAACTTGATTTCAATGGTTTAGTATTGATCCGTTCATGTCACAAATGTTTTTAGTTATCAATTAGCGTCTATTCAAATTGTATCTGCACTTTTTATAACAGATCAACAAAAGTTTTTTTAGCCATTGATTGTGAAGAATTCATTTTTCTTTGCTTTCTTACTTCAAGTTTAGAGTATCGCTAAAATCATTAAGACTGAAAAAACAAATGGAATTTTCAAAACAAGCTTACTATTTTAAAAAAGCTAATTTCATTTTGTTTCAATTTGTAGTAATTTCAATAGAGTGGTGTTAAAGCTGACAGCAGACAGTTTCAAAAAATCATATTTTATCGTTATACCGTTAAAATAATGTATCATTAGCAAACGTAGAATGATCGATAAAAAACTTTTATTATTTCTTATTTTAATCTTTAAGATTTGTATTTCCTTAATTATTTCTATTTGTGTTCTTATTTTTAAAAAGGGTAATGATTACTAAATATATTATTAGAAGGTTATGTCGAATGATTTGTTGACTTTCTTAAAATTGATCAAAAACTCGAGTTTTATTTTGAATATTTACTTTGCACAAGATCAGGCAAGCCGACAAGCAAAAATATTGGTGTTGTTAGAAAAGATTAATGTCAAAAAGAATGATGAGTAGATTGAAAATATTGAGAGTACAAAATAGTTCTAAGACGTTTGTTTTAGCTTGAGAAAAGGAACCTTTCTTGGGTAACAAAGCACTCACATTCCTTACGAAAATCTTTGACAGAAAAATTTGAATTTCATTTTAGGTAATCAAGTAAGAATGTAATTAAACGATCTCCTTTTGTATCTCATCTGTAAATCTAATTTTCCTGCCAAAAGACAATTCGGCGCCTAAGTCGGGCCTCGACCCTAGTGGTCAATCAAGAACCGTGATATTTTGTATTGAGATTGAAATTTGTGAGGTTCAGTATGATTTCAATGAATAAAGAAATAGATAGCTAAAAAATAATTTAATAAAGATCTCAAGTACCGTTGTATTCAATAGAATTTCTTTCATAAAGTTGAATCAATTCTTTTATTTCTAATTTGCATTATTGAATTCTTATCTAAACTTTTCGCTTTCAGAAAAGTCATGAAATTCGAAATCTTAAAAGTTTAATACTTAATAGAAAATCCTTTAATTTAGATTAGCTTTCTTTATAGCTTTAAAGGATTTTTGCGTTTTTATCATATAAAGCAATCAGTACAGAATTCGACTCATCAAATTTTTTAGGATACTTTAAAAGATCAACTGTTGATGATGAGTTATATGAAACTTCATTTTTGTAAAGTTGGGGAGCTTCTTTAAAAGATAATTGGTACAAATTTTTACTAAATTCTAAATTTGTTAAATTTAGATTAATGATTTACAGACTTTGTTTCTGTGTATCAAATATTAAAAGAAAAAAGCTTCTTTTTTATTCCTACAGACTTATTTATCACTTCAACTTTAAACATTGACAATTATGCTTTGATTTTTCAACTTTGATCATGTCGAGTTATTTAGAACAAAAAGAAACGTTTAAAGTGCGGCTTTTATCATCTGAAAATACAAGAACACAATCCGACCTCTTTTGCCCTTTGTTTGACTTTACCTATACTTTCCGCTTCATAAGATAAAACTGAGTTTTAAAGTTTTAAGTATCAACAGTAGTAAGCGTGGAAATGAAACAGGAAAAAGAACAAAACATCATTTTGGTATGTTAGTTGTATTCAATCCTGACTCATGTAGCTTTGAATGACCGAGCAGATTTTATCATGTACTACAACTTTGCTAATATGTTGTTTCAAAAATCTGCTCACTGTTACGTAAGTGCTTCTTTCATTATTCTTTCCCACGGTAAGTTTTAAATTCATTGCCTATAGTAGTTGAAGACAGTTGATTACTTGGGAGTACTCGTGTAAACATATTTACAAGCAACATGATTAGACTGCTTTTAAAATTTTTCTATCGAAACTGCACTTAGTTTTTGATGGTAAAAAATTGTAAGAGGTTTTAGATATTTGGAATGGTTTTGCAGTTTTCAAATTTCAGTTAATTATTAGTTGACAACAGAGTAAAAATGGTTTGAAAAGAAATTAATTGTCTTATATCGATACTGAAACATTTTTGCTAAAAAAATATTAATTTGTATACTTGCATACAGATTCAGCTTCATAAAAAGTGCTGTTTGCTTCTTACTACAACTAGCACACAAATAAATGTGCCGTAAATTTGAAGAATTAAAAAACAAAGGAATCAATTTTAACAGTGTTTCAATTATTTTTAAATTAAATAAAGGTTTATTTTTTTCTAAGTTATTGTTGACTAACTGAAAGTCATTTCGGCTAATCTTTATTTGATATATTAGGATCATGATCAAGTTAGAATCTACAATCCACCGAATTGAAGAGTTGTAACTACTAATTACAGTTTTCCTTGTTAGAGTTATGTTTCAATGAAACTGTCATTAATTTACAGCACATAAAGGTATGAACCTTATATGAAGGTTATAGATATGCATTTTTATTTAGCTTTATCATTGATACAAAAAATATATGAGTCAAATGAACAATAGTTATTAACTTATTTAAGCCAAGTGCGACGTGAAAATTTTCTATTCATGTATTTTTAACAACTTCATATACCGATAACCAACTCAAACAACGGTAAAGTTTCAGTTATTATAAATCCTGATATTTTTATTTATTACACCTAACTGTGAAGGAAAATTATATCTTTTGTAATCTTGCAGACAACTTTAAATATTTTAAATGTTTCTATACGCGTTTATATAACAAAAAATATGTTTTGAAGTGATGCATTTATTAAGCTACCATAATGATAAAGAATATTCTAAAAAAGAATGTGCGGCCGTTGTTAATATCAAGTCTAAGATGAACATGAAGATACGTCTTAGAAACTTTCCATACAAATGAAATTTATCTGTAGTTGATTGAAAAGAAAATAACAAAAAGTGCTGTCAGCAATAAGCTAAAAATTTTAGTTAAAAATGTTTACAGGTTCTAAAAACGACCCATGCAAAAAAGATTCTTCATATTTAAATTTGATAACAAACATAATGTACGTTTTTTCTTAAGTTTTAAACTTGACTTAGCATTAAAAAAGAAATTTAATCTGCTTATGGTGCTTTTAAATTTTTATAAAAACCATTTATAATTCATATCTAATATTTAATAAGCCAATCAAAATACCATTTCAGTATTGACGAAAGTTATTAGCTTCATGCTTAGGTTATAAGTTTAAATAATGACAAATCTTTCAATAAATCTTATTAATATTGCAGCAAAAAATAAATTGAAATACTAACTTTTGAAGAAAAACAAATTGTTTTTTATACTTATTTATCGTTTAATGAAGATATTTCCATATAAATGAAAGCTTTTTATTTGTACTTCTAATTTAGTCTTTATATGCTTTCTTAAACAAATGTTTACTTTTAATTAAATGTTTATGTAATTAATTATTTTCAAAATTAAGTGTATGGTAGCAATCGATTACTTAATAATAAATAGAGCGTTGTTTAACTTAATTAAACAGTTTGAATACACTCTAAAAAGTTCTAAATTTGTTAAATAAAATCCTTCTCTGCAAATATTTGATCTAGAAAAAAATTAAAACTGATTCATAAAATAGTGTAGGTAATATTTTCAATTCAAACAATTGATTTTACCAATAAGCAGGGTAAAGAAAAAATAAAGTTATTTATTTATACTATTAGCAATCAGTCTGATGTTTGTTAAAGGCAAATAAAATTTTCATCCAATAATGGGCTTGCAACTTATCATAAAATTTATCGTTTAAATTATTTTTCTTATCAGGTACAGATAACCTAGATGACACCCAACAGTGCGGGACTTTAAGGATGTTTCGTGAACTTGATACTGGAAGATGTGTATCAAGATGTTACAAAGGATACCTCACACATCGAACTGGGTTAACATCTGGTGAATGTAAACGTAAGTTGATTTCCCAATTCAAATAGTTGTAAGATACTTAACAGTTTGAATTTAACTAAAAAATAGAAAAAAAAAACTGTTTTTAGAAAGTGACTAGAATTCTTTAACGGATCAAAAGCTACTATAACTGTTTGCATTAGATTAAATCGTCAACTATAGTATCGACACCTACCTGCCCGCTGCCCAAAGGCAACGATTTTTCGTGCTTTATAATAAGGATATCAAATTTCATCTATAGAGGCTACCACCAACATCGCTTTTTATTTTTACCAATCGGTAAATAACGAAATAGTCGCTCTATACTAATATCTTGTCTTTATCAAATACTTCATCCTCTTATTGAATCAAAAAAGTTTATTTTTAGTCTATCTCTAGTTAGATGTAATTATGAAATAACTACAATATCACAAACATCTTTTGAATTCCTAGTAATTTCGTATAAACACTAAGCAACAAGCAAAATTTGTTATATGATAGCAGTACATCATTATGAATCACTTGGCTTCAATTTGGTAACAATTTTGCTCTATCAACAGAAAGCTTATATAAATCAATATATACCTTGCTAGACTTACAACACTTTATTCAAAGCAACATACATAATGTTGTATTTGACTATTTGATTTAAAAATCAATATTTAAGTACAGTTAGTGATAGTTTTGAGCACCAAGAAGCTTCTTCTTTAAACCATCAAGCTTTAGAAAAATGTATGCATTATTACTTAAAAACATTTATTGGGTAATTGTATCAACAGGATAATCGACATTTTTACTAATTTCTTGTAAGCTAAATCTTTTTTAACTTTCCTTGGCAAATTTTTATGCAGCTTACTTTTTCACTTCTTAATATTATCCTTTTAGATAAAAATGAAATTGTTTTGAAAATTTACTTTAGAAGTAATTTGATAAATAAGTTTCTTTTATTGCTTACAGAAAAATAAATCGAAACATTTTGTAATTTTGGAAACAATTTATTAAACTCAATCAATACTTGGAACTGTTATGTCAAATAATGAAATTGATTTTAGCTGAGTGTAAGTCAGTCAGTATTTTATGGCTTAGTTTCAAATACTTACAGCTTAAGGAGCTGTAATAGTAGTGTTTTTAGCTTGAAGAAATTGTAAGCCCACTAAAAGGTGTAAATCAGAGCTAAAGGGGAAATTAGAGACTTTAAAAGGATGTGAAATCTGACCACAGTTTTATAATAATAAATTGGAGCTACTAAAATAATCAGCGGATTTCCTTTCCTTTTCAATTTATTAAAACTTTTCAGAAATGAGAAAGTTAAAAAAAGAATACTAAAAGATAATACTTAGTAAATAAAAAATGACAGGCACATCATTCTGATTAAAAAACAAATATATAGTTTTCAAAAACATGATTCAGTACGATTTTTATTTATACTCTTTTTATTTAGAGCTTAAATTTTCTAAATCTAATTAAAATGGAAACTTTAGTTTGATAGATAATTGAACTACTATTGATGTAATTTTTACTGACAACAAAATGCTCAGTGAACGGCAAATACTTTTCATATTACCTAAAAATGTTTTAGAGTAGATTCATAATATTTGATTGAAACTGAGATAAGAATACTGAACCAATTCATAGCCATCCGCTGTTTGCTAGTTTGTTATATCAATTATCACTATAAGCAAATGAAGTATGTTGAAAATATAGTTCTAAACATGTTTTGATATTTATAAGCTGATACAGAATCTATCTCTAATATTCGCTAATTCTTTTAACATAACTAAGTTCTATGTTTATATAAATACCAAAATACTTAACAAGTGTTTTGCTTTACCAAGTGCTTTGAAGCTGTAACAGCCGATAACATAGTTGTTTTCTAACTTTTATCTTTATCTTTTTTCAATTTCTTTTGTTTTACCTACCATGGAAGCTACTGCTACCAGCAGTAATTAGCTATCGTGGATCATTTCCAAAACAAACCAACGTAATAAGCAGATAGCTTCGGCCTAACGACCAGCTACAACTTTTCGTCTGTACCGTCATATACTTGTGGTTGCTTAAACGGTCTACCTACATCACTGCTAGAACCACTTAATAACCAGAAAAAAGTATTTACCGTAAAGTAAAAGGTGTAAAACTTCCATCAAAAACTTTGATTTTTCCTATAAAGCAGAAAATTTATTGTTTCGATCTTTATATATTCCGCTTCAAGATATTATAAGTACTTTCTAGATCGGATAGATTTGTTTAAAATAATTTGACCAATATCTATTGTTCTATATTAATATAAAATTAAACTAATTTGTCTTGATGAAAAAATTAAAACACCAAGTTATAGAAGAGACATTTAGATAAAAAATGAATTTCAGCTATTGAGTAATCACTTAGTTAGAAAATGAAATTAAATTGTTGTGATTAAGATCATAATACACTGAAAATTGTGAAGAAGTGAATTAACATTATTAATTTTTTTAATTCAAAATTAGAGTCACTTTTAACATCATTAAAAAGTTATTCTAAGAATGTGAAAAACTATTATGAGGTTAGTTATATCTTTGGTATCCTATATAATTTGTGTCTTGAAAAGATTTAGAACTTTATATTGTAGCTGTTGAAGTTATATTATTTATCTCAGGGAAATGTTCTAAGCTTACAAAGGAGCTTTAAAATACCTGAAAGCAGCTTTAACTCATTCAGTAGCACAGATACCGAATCACTCAATTTTTAAAGGATTCTACTACATACGTAACTACGTCATTTACAGCGCTTTATCCCATCTTCTAACTTAAAGGAGGTGATAAATCATTCTTACTTTCGATCAATTCAAAGTAAAGACCTCTGCACGCTATCATATTACTCAGATTCTGCAATCTTTCACAATGGGAGATCTTGCCTCAATATTTTGAAGGATTTAAAGGTGAAGAAATTTCGATAATCTATTTTTGAGATTCTAATTGTGTTTATTATACACAAATCAGTGGGAACTCCCTTTCAACTAATAGATTACTCAAAATAAAGCGATTAAGCCTTTAGTGGTACTCGATTTTTAAAGTCGCAGTCAAATCTTTATAGACTTTATTCAAGTTGTAGAAAAGGATGTTGAAAGTATTGCTTATTGTAACTGAAACTTCTTGAAAGTATAAATGAACAAAGTATCTTACAGTAAGCTAAACAGAAAATATTTTTTAATTGAACAGCTGAACGTATTTTCACCCCTTATTTAAACTGTATAATTCTAATGATTTCTAAACAAGTTTACTTAAAATATTTCATCTTTTTTTGAGATCTTTCAAAATCTAGCAAATTTTGCTCCTAGAAACATATTTGAAACTTTATTGTTTGATTTTGATCGATATGAAAACAAATAAAAAACGGTATTTGCTCAAATAGCAAAAATAAATATAAAAATATCATCTCGCCAGAAATAAATAAACATAATTGTTCATTTATTTTTATGACTGTCAGAAAACTTTATGAGCAAAATCATTACGGAGTTAAAATTGATAATTTCTTATGTTTGTTATTAAATGTACGAAAATGCTTTATATATATAAGATATAATATGTCCTTAAGATATATACTTATCTATATAAAAGCTGTAATAAGGCTTTAAACAAATCTAATCTTGATAACATGCTGAAAATAGCAAATAAGATATTCTATATTGTTACTGTTTAATACTATTGTGTAAATTTTTCAAATAATATTTTCGAAAATACTTGGATGATTTAATTCATTCTATGTCTGGAACAATAACGTTTATAAAGCTCTTCGAATCTAAATTTAAAAATTAAATTTTAATATAATGATATCAGTTTGTTATTTTCTCATTTTTATCAGACAATAGCAATTCTAACTTTTATACCAATTTGCTTAATGTTTAACTAAGAAATTATCTTTTAATTGTTTAATTATTTGTTTGCTTAGTATTTATAAATTATATAAGGCTTATACATATAAAAGCGGAATTTAATCTTTAATAAATCTTATCTGCTCAAAACCTTAGGAAATCCAATCAAAACTTTTTCTTCATACTAAGCAAAACAATACAAAGATAAAAGAAAATATATAATACGAGAATGGAAGCATTTGTTTAATACACATAAGCTTAAATATGCTGTTAGAATATAGTAGATGACAAAAGTTGTAAATGGATATTGAAAGTCTTTACAAACAGCCTTTATTTAAAAATCATTTAAATGTCTTTCTACTGCATTTATTAATATTTACTCAACTAAATCTCACAAAAGCTCTACTAAGACTTTATCGTGATAAATTAAGTAAATAAATTATATAGCGTTAAGTAAACAGCTAAGTAGACAAATAATTGAATTGGAATTCTTCATCTTTACTTGTTTACTTGTACTTTTTTAGCCTGCGAGTCGCCCTGTAGAACATGTGCAGGAAGAATAGATTTCTGCAAGACCTGTATCGAAGGCTACATGCTAGAAAGTGGTGAATGCCGAAAAATACGTTAGTAGATCATCAATCTGATAATCAGCTTAATCTCAAAAGAATTTATAATACTTTAAATATGTAATCAAAATTTGATCAATTATTTTGTTTTTAGATATCATAGAAACTTTACCAGACTGTAGTAAGTCTTCAAGATGCAAGCAACACTACAGAAGAACTAACAGAAATGATATAAAGCAGTGTCGTAAAAAGTTCAAAAAACGTTGTCAAGGTACTTTCATCAATTCTTTTAATTTATGGAACAAATATTTCTAATTTAAGTTGAATATTTGGATTATTTAGTAAACAAGGTACTTCTTTACGTAAAAATATTAAATGTCGCTAAAATTTATAATTTATAACGGAGCAAACCAAATTTACCAAAGTAAACGAACTATTAACAACTAAACGAGTAATTTGTTCCTTATAGAGGTAATTTTCGTTTGATAGTTCAGAGAAAATGTAAAAACACTTGACTTTGTATTTTCATAAAATACCAAAATTACTGACTAAACCATTTTACTTTTTTTAACTTGATTACAAATCCTGGAAATTGCACAAAGATAATAGATAATTGGATATTTCTAAACCTTTTTCGAATGACAGCAAAGTATATTAATTTTAAGCAGAAAAAAATACTTATCATGCCACCCAAGATTTTTCACTCCAACTAAATCTCACAAATCAATCTAAAACTTTAAATAATGCCACAGCAAGATCGATATTCTCTTTTAGTTTAGTTTTTACAGATTTTACTTTATTGAATCACCATATAGGAATATTTTTTCATGTCTTTGTCGTTATTGTGACCTATTAATGTTGAAATTATATTAATTTTCTACTTTTTTTTCTTAAATAAAGGTTTTCGGTCCGCAGACGCTGGTAGGAGCAAAAAAACAAAAAAACAAGGTAAAATTTTTAACAAAGTCAGCTCAAAACAATATCGGGTGAGGAAAAGAAGATTACGAAAACGATACAAAAAACGACGTAACAGAGGCGAAATCTTGAGCAATCGCAGCTTTCCAAACACGTGACAAACGATGAAGAAAGGCAGGATGCAAAATCAGCGCAAAAACTCTCATAACTTTGCACAAGAACGACCAAAAACTGCTGAATTATAGACAGTTGAAAGATGAAAATCAGAAGCGCTGCTGAGATTGGTGTTGAATCAACTCATAAAGCTGAAGCAGCTGTAGAAGATGATAGAAGATCAAATCCACCTTTGTGGAGCTAATCTTTAGTTTATCTGTCGAGTAACTACAGACAAACTTTTTTTTTGCCTGGTTTTGTTGACATCTAATTTTATTTTTAATTCTTTTTCTTTTATGTTCTCTGATTTCCAAAGATGTCTTTATTTATTTTTTGTGTTATCATGCGGACTTTTTGACGTAATAAAATATATTGTCACAACTAATGAGAAGTCTACTTTAGTAGTTTTCAGTAAAGACCATCTTTTGTTGGTGATAATTCCAGCTCCTATTTGAAATCCAAGTTGTGATTTTATTGCTAAAATAGATTTTTATATATTAATGTGAGAATGACTCGGTGTTTACAAGTCACACTACTCCTTTAGCTTTAGAAAACTTCTTTTTATTTGTTAAAGGGATAAGATAGACTTATTAGAGATTGCTTTATAATTACTTTATTTACTTGCTTGTGCAAATAAATAAAATAAGAATGTTTCTTTAAAGAAACCCATTATTTCAAGTCTTAGAAAAACTCAAATAAATCAAAGATTATCCATAAACTGAGGGCTTGTGTTATGATGTTTAAATATTTATTCTAGAGCTGACACTTTTAAATAAATAAAGTTTGCAATCAGCTGTATATATGCACAGCAATCTCATACTAATCTCGGCATAAAAATTACCATCAAAAAGTAAATTCCAAAAAATTATAGATATTTTACGCCTTTGGCTTGAAAAGGTCAACTATCTTTAAAATTGATTCAAAGGATTATTACAATTACTTATTAAAGCAAGGGTAAAGACTAATCGTGATCTATTTATTTATCAAACTTATTCAGTTTATAACAGTAGTTGTATCTAAATAACATATTTTAAGAAAATGTATTTAGTATACAGACAGATTTAATTAATTAAGCTTCAAATTGTTTATAAAAAATATAATTTATCAAGAAATTTAATGAGCTTGATTGTGAGTTTTATCAACAAATATTTCTAAGCTTGCAGATATAAGAGTAGTTATTGGACATGACTCAAATTTTACTTGTGGCTTAAGATTGTTTTAAATAGCTATAAATAATATGTGAAACGACAATTTTATTAGCCAATCGATAGTTGTTTGATAAGATCGTAAAATTTTTGTATTTTGTAGTCATTATAACTTTGCAGTGTGTGACAAAAATACAAATTAAGTTTTAAAATTATAAAGTTATGTTTTAAGTGAAGTGGAAAAATTAGATACTAGCATCATGGGCAATATAGTTTACGCTGATTTCGTTTTCTTCTGAAAGCGCAAGCAGTTTTCGTTTCCTACTTCAGCTGAATTAGTTCTTAAAGAGATGAAACTCTCTACTAAATATTTTCAATCATTGCCTCAATATACAATCAAAGGAATTGATTCTACTTAAATTTTGAAACCATCAGTAAAAGCTCTTTTGATACGAGACTAATAAGTAGAAGTTTTTAAATGACATCATTAGAAAAGAAATTAAATTACAAAATGTTCCACACAAACCAGTATTGAAAGTCAAGTTATTTTTATCACTGGTAACTACAAATTAAAATCACTTTTGCAATGTTACTAGGACTCTAGTCTAATACAAATGAAATCTTTAGTACGTGCTTCAGTCAAGTAATCTTCATTATTCCAGACATGAAGGCTTATTATTCAATATCACAATATTCAAAATCTTTACTAAGATTTTTTTAAACATGTTTATTTAAAAATGAATCAGGAAACCGTTTAGGCTTTGAAATCTGCAAAATTAATAAGCGATAAAGTAAACGAATTTTAATTATAAACAATCTCATCATTTCATACAACTTTTAATCTTAGTGTCAAATACACAAAGCTTTGTTATGAAATGGATTTCTTGAAATACTATATAAAGTTTCACTGTAAAAACGCTCTAAGCAAACTTTTACAGTAAGTAGCCAAACCAAAACTTAAAACAGTTAAAACATTTCATAACAGCAAAATTCATGGTTGATTTAAGCCAATGGAAACACTATCCAAGTTTTTACGTTTATTCAAGACAAGGCTGAAAAAACACCTGAAGCAAATTTTGGTTCTCAGGATCACTTTGTTTAAAGATCACAAAGACAATAGTTTGATTTTCCTTTTTCAGATAGGCATCTTGCTACTGTTGAGTTTGGAAACCAACTGTTAAAGTAAACCAATTCCATTTCGTTGTTTTACCGGGCATAAATTTCAAGATCTAAAAAGACAAGATTCTTTCATAGCAGTAAGCGTAGCTTTCTCTATTTTTTCTTTCAATGGTAGAAGTGATTTTTCGCTTCAGTAACCAGCTACAATTCGTTTGAAGATCGTTGTGACCGGCGTCAGAAGTTGTTGGAGAAGTCAGAAAAATTGATAATACTAAACCGCCAAGAAAGTTAAATTTTCGATGCAATACTACAAAGCTTTGCTATCAAACATGATGAAGACACGTTCCTGCTTCTAAGAATATAAAAAGATTGTGATGATAACTTGAGTTTCAATTACCGTTAAACTGTAAATTGGTCACTGCATACCTGTTGTAATAATATATGATTACTGTATCCATTATCTGTCTCTAGCCAGGTATACAATCATAAAATACCTCAGATAAAAACAACACGCTGTTGATACCAGAAGCTGTTTTTTCACACCTACAGATTGACCCAAACCCTAGAAAAAATAAATTATTGAAAGAGAGAGTATAGTGGCCTAGAACTAGGCAATGCACAACAGTGACGCCTATATAACTGGGTGGTGAATGATTGGCGTTTGTAGTCACTGAAGCGGAAAATTAAAAGTCTACTCACTTTAACTATGAATGTACATAACCTCTAACAGTCAAAACAATCTTTTTAATGACTTATATCTTCCTTTTTTACATATAAAAGATTAATTGATTTCAATTTCAGCATTTTTGTGAAGCTAAGTGTAATGGAAACTAAATTCGATTTTGTTATTTACGAATTTTTACGAATGTTTCAAAGTTAGTACAATCAAATATCTCATAGTTCTCATCCAAGATAGCTAGAGTCTGTAAGAACTGTAATGGTTGGATTGACCAAAAAGCTCTCCTAGTGTCATCAAAACGTGGTGATAATGGCAATAAAGAAAGATTCGTTTTTTAAGCTTCCTTTTCACTGGAAGCTGTGCGGAACAACTGAAGATTGCTCTCTTATTTACTTCCATCCTTTTATCTTTAGAAATCGATTCTTATCAAAATTCTTTTAGATTCAATTTTAGAATGAAATTCTTTATTATTTGTTCAATTTTATCTCATACTTGTAAGTTTTTTTGAAAACTTAAAATTAGATTAAAGAATTACTTTTGCTCCTTGGCTTGTATAAATTTAGTCATAAATTGTTACTAAGAGTACTAAATGATGATTATAGAAAATCCATATTAATTGAACAACATTTGACTGCAAACATAAAGTAATCATAAATCAAACTACAAAATTTAAAAGTTTTTCAAAAAAATTAAAACCATTTACAAGTTATCACTATATATTGTGTCAAAATATTTCAGTAAAATTTACATTTACAAAAATAATCTTATTTAACTTTCTTTTAGAATATATATAGGTTTTAATAAACTTTAAAACTTGATCATTTAAGAATGAAAACAATTAAAATATCAGTAATGTTAAAGATATTTAACAGATAGATACAATTAGTTGATAAATTTAAATAAAAAGCAGTTTTTCGACCTTTGGATGATTTATAATGAAATAAATAAAAAAACAAAAAAAGCACTTTGAAGAAATCATTTGAAACTAAAAAGCAAATATTTTTGAGGTAAAAATAAAAGACGAAATAAAAAGCAATTTTCTCACCGCTTTCTATGTTTATTATTTAAACAGATTTTTTAACTGAAACTTTGAAAAAAAATTAAGATTAAAAAGTTCTTTGCTATCTTATTTATCAATTTGTTTAATTTGTTCATTTTAATTATCAAACATCATTAATGTCTACCAATATTTATGTAAACTCAAGAAAGATTAAGAATGATGCATAAACTTTTATACAAAAAGATCAAATTATCTTTAATATTAAGTAATATCAATCAGTCTATTTACCACCAGATATTGTCATATAGGTATGGTAGAGATGTTGTGATTAAATATTGTTCAAGGTAATAATAGTTCGGCAAAAAACGTTTGTTTGATTTCGTTGACGAGTCAAATTTTCAGTCACATGTAGTAGGCTGAAAGATCCGAATTTGGTCGATTCATAAAAAGGTTTATTTTTAAATTAGTAAACTTGGTTTTAATATAATTATCAATGAAACCTGTATAAAATTAACTTTTTTAGTATAGAAAATCAAACTATTAGATGTTTATATAACTTTTGTGCTTGTTCGCTTTTGTACTGGCAAATTAGGGCAGATTTTAAGATGGGAATAATTTTGAATGTGAGTCTTTTCGTGTTTGTTGACCTACATATAGTATTAAATCGATCTTAAAGAAGATAAGCTTTCTACTTAATAGTTCACTGTTCCTAGTTTTTGATACCTATCTTCTTTATTTTGAGTCTTGCCGATAAAAACCATAAAAAACGTGACGGTAAACTCTTACATTGTTATAAAAAGAAATTTGAAACTCAAATTCTATTTTTAGAAACGGTTTTGCTCACTTTACAAAATTTGTTCAAAATACTAAAACAATTTTAAAAATAATTAAGTAGGCTGGTCAGATTGCAAAGTAAGGTTAAATAATTTCTAAATTGATTAAATATTTGCTGTTTAAAGCAATGAAAGTAAGCAGAAAAGTTTATTACTAAGTAGTACTGATCAAACAAGACTTGATCATAGAAGAAGAATTATCATCAAATCACAATCATTTAATGTTTAAATCTAATTAATGCTATTTAAGTTTTATTTAACGAAAAGTTTTACAAGCTCAATTTCAATTCAAAATACTTTGACTTTGCTATGATTTGAAAAATGAAATAATAATGAGTGATTTGCAATCTACTTAAATTTCTTTTTACTTCACTAAAATTTTAGGTGTTAAAGTAAGAGATCTTACTAAGTTTAATGAACTTTTATAACAGTCATGATCAATTTGATGTTTTTACATTTTTTACCGCAACTGATAATTCTAAAATATATTATTTGAAGTTTTAAGGGGGTTACAATTTGTTTAAAATAACTCAGATTATTTATAAGCTTACAGACTTTAAAAAATTAGCTTTTGTAGTAAATAGAACAGTTAACTCTCTTATTAAATTTATTTAGTTAAAAACGTATGTCATCAATTGTACTAAATTGAAAATATGATAAACTTTTAGCATTCAAAAACTGCACTTTATTTGCTAGAAGAGTTTTAGACATAAATTAACAATCCTTTATAAACTTTTTGGGATTTTTATCACAAATTTTATTGTTTTAAATCTAGATCTGTGCAGTAAAAGATACGAAAAAAGTTTATTTGTATTTGAAACTTAAACAGTTAACTTTTAATTTATGAGTTTCACTTTTTATAACAATTTATAAAGATTAATTTTTGTTATTTAAGTTGTAGCTTCAGTCTTAAAAATCGAAATGTTAGATAAAATACGATATTGATTACTAAGATAAATTAAGTTATTATTAATGGATAAAGTGTTATCTTATCTTTTATGATATTTCTTTTATAAATTTGCAGCAAGCAACATAGCAATAAGGAGTTTTATCATTTAAATCAAATTTAATTGACGAATTCTTCAAGCTCAAAACATCTTTACAAAAAATTATGTTTTTTTTCTTTATATGTATATACATTTCAATCTATAAAAAGTCATTTACTTCGTTTTAAACCTTTTACTTTTCAGGATAAATTCTTTGAAGTAGTCTAAAATAAATTATCTTGTAATCTTAGGTGATCAATCAAACTATCTAAGTGGTCTTAAGGTTAAATTACAAGGTTTTTTGTTTACTCTTTCAGTTAGCACGTATTTTAAGCAGTTTCAAACTACAGTTTGTCTCTTAAGAAATTGCTATAAAACTACAGGTTAAAAAAACATGAAAGGTAATTTTACATAATTTTCAAATATTTTATTTGTACATTTGCTTTATAATGAGTCTAGCAATAACTTAAAGTTTGAATTTAATTGTAGACTGTATATACATCATATCACTGTTATATGGTATCAGACAATAACAATTTTGTTGTTTGTAGTAATAACTCAGTTTTTCTATCTTTGATGAAGAAGTAATTTAACGCTATAATAGAATGATTATTATATGAAAAAGGCATTCGTTGTTTGTAAGAAAAAAATTATCTTACTTCATGTTGCTTTATTGGAAAAATAAGAATCCATAAGAGATAAGCTTAGTAAGCTTCTTGTCAAATAAGATTTAAGCTTTAAAGCTTTACATAAATACATTTATAATTTTTAGATTCATTTAAGAAGTCTAATAATTTTTAGCTGGTTTATTTAAAAATGACATGGGAATCTATTTAATATCAATACAAAATATCTTAAGGTCTTTTAATCAGTCAGGATATTCAATTGATGTGATATTTTAATATACGGGAAGTTGCTTTTTATTTTTAGTAGAAATTGTTAGTAAATCAAGTAAAATAAGATAAACAATTAACAAATTATTCAGAACACAACAAAGAAAAAATAGATTAAAGTTAAAAAGTAAATAAACAAAAATTTTATAGTTTTGAAAAAGAAAAATATTTACATCTTATATAAAAATTCTTTAATTTATAAACTTTTGATCTTTAAAATAAACAAACTTCGTAGATTAAAAAAATCTAACTGTCATACAAAAATATGTAACAGTTTTTAAACATAGAAAATATTGAACTGTTTTTGAAAATTCAACTTTTTCATTCATCATATTCAGACTATTGAACATAATTGTTTTAAATTAATAAACCAGTAAAAGTTTAGAAATAACTTAAACTAACTCATATTTTCAAAAAAATGTTTAGGCCGAGGTTATGAATTTTGATTGGATCTATTAATTACAAAACTATTTTCTAATCACAGAAAAAATTTAGAAAATATGATGTAAAAGAAAATTAAGAGAATTAAAGATGCAGTGATCAACTAAAAAGATGCTTAACAAAAATTATCATATTGAAGATAAATCAATGTTTTGTAATAAGAACCAATTGTGTTGTGCTGAAAGCCACAAGCTAAAAATGTTTTTATAATAGACTTGGCAGAAGCTGCTTTAGCTGTCAAAATAAAATAGAGGTTTCAGCCACCGAATATGCTTTTAACCACAATGAGCTAGGCTCATTTTTCCTAATTTATTAATTTGATATCTGAATTAAATAATAAAGGGTGCATAAAAATGTTCAACTACAGCAAAACCTTTCATGAACAAGTTTAATTGTTCTAGTAGAGTCTAAAACATTCTTCTTTTGTTACGGCGAGGCTTTAGTTATGTTACTAATGGTTTTAATCGAATTAAATAAACTACAATTTTCTTGTTGTAAGAAATTGAATTATATAAATAAGAATAAAGGAAAATATTGAAGATAAAAGTTCAATTCAGCTTGAAAATTAAATTGTTGAAAAGTCTAATAAAAGCATTGGCTACTACTTTCATTTTTATTCTGTGTCCAGCTGTTTAAAATCAGAAGAAAACAGAAAAATAATTTTTGTATTCAGCTGCTTTAACTAGATGAACTTTTTATAATATATTTGATAAAAAATATATAAAAATATATCTTAACTAAATAAAGATTTGTTCTATATATTCTAAATTTCAACATTTACATTATTTTTAATGATCAGAAAACCTTTTTATAAATGTAGGTAAAAATAAGTGTTTTAAGATTTAGTGAAAAACTTCAAAGTAATTCACAGAAAACGTTTGAAAGTACGAAAGGAAAACTACATGATACAGAAATACTTTCAGATTAGAGTAGAGGGTGATTTAACAAATAGAGGATGCTAACACTTTTCAGAGACACAAATAAAGAAGAATGCTTCCAATTTAGTTTCACCTCAACGTGTCCTTAATAAGTAGGTACCAAATAAGTTAAACACAAACCGATCATAGCTTTCTACCTCCTACTAAGTAATACCACCAACCACGTTGATGTATTACATCCATAGTAAACAAGCAAACAAATAGACCGAAATGATCAAACCAGCATCAATGACATCTTAATCCCTTCTCATCCGGAATGAAACCGTCTTTTTCCTTAATTTTACTGCAAAAATGATCCCACATAGGTTGGTGAGTGAACAGCAAACAGACGAGCTGACAAGACACTGTGAGATGCAGATAACCTCCTGTAACCGATCTATTTCTTCTCGAAAATATTTTCTCGTGGATTTACTTTTGAGCTGAGCTATCTAGTAACGAAGAAATTGCCTCAAACTGCTTGTGACGTAAAGTAAGGTGGAATTAAACGTCGACAAATTTGAGTTTGAGCACTTTGGAGTTCTACAATAAAGTTTTATTGCTGTAATCACCTATGCTTCAAATAGCATCAACGCATGTCCTCTCTATGAACCAGTTTACTTGTTAAACAAAACCAGCAGCTTATGCGGTGACAACATTTAAATTTTAACATTTCTGCTAATAATTACTTAAAATACTTTATATTTCTGCCAATTATTCATCATATTTTATGTGCAAACAAATGTTATGTAGTGTTTGTGAAATTGTTAGGCAAATGTGGTAATTTTAATGTTTCAGATATTTTATATTTCAATATATTTCGCATGAATCACTTAACTTTAAGCTCAATATCAACTTTTTTTATTAATATTTGAAGTTGTTTTCATGCTTTTAAAACTTATATAGTGTGGATGAACAATTTTGAGCGGCTAAAAATAATTTGTAAGACTTTAGAAATAATTTTGTTAACATAGCATACTTCTTAAAAGCTTTTTAGCCCTAACGTTATTAACATTTTTCCGCAAACCAAGCCCAAAACATAAACATTATTCTAATTTAATTAGTTTTGTAACAAATAAACAGCTTAACTTCAAGAATATTTTCTATAAGCATTTAACAACTCAAAGTTGGTACCATCATCAGCCTAACTTAAATTTGTTGTTTATTAAAAAAGAAGCTTTTATTGAAGATATTAGATAAACATTGATAGTAATTCTGTAACTAGTTGTATAAATAAAAGAGCCATCATAAATAGCAATTGAGTATTAGTATTCATTATAATCAAAACTTAACTGTGATTATGACAAGGTCTAGTTGAGTGATGATTTAGTAAAAGTTTTATATGGTGAGAACAAAGACATCATCAAGCAGACTGCCGAAACCAAAGTTTACTTCACTTGAAATTAGATGAACGAATGAGCGGCCCGACACGCAGCTTAAAGTTGATCTACGTAAGCTTGTTAGCTTGACTTGCATCAAAGTGCACCTTTGTTAAAACGCGCGACAAATATTTTCCTCATTCTGAGTCTTGCCGTCTGTGTGCTGATATCTTCTTCAAATACTTCCTGCTGTCCAGATTGTTCCCAGCGTCGTTGATCACTGAAGAAGTGAAAAAGAGATAATTTTCGAATGAACTTTTCATCAATCTTCATCTAATTAGGCCTACATGTGATTTTTTAGTTTTTTTTATAATTTTCTAGTTTATGCTTTTTTCATTCTTTTTTTCAGTTAGTTATGAATAAACTCACACCTTATCAAATTTATAAAATACTATCAGAAATTACTTTGTAGAACATCTCATCCTTGAATACTAAATTATGATTTTTCTACAAATATTCTGAAAAAGTTGTAAAGACAGATTATTTTTCTTGAGTTTTAGATAATATAAACTAAAAACGGTAGATTCAGAAATATGCAAAAAACTTAAAATGAAATTTCATTTATAATTCCAAACAAACAGACAAACGTTATACATGAAAACTTTTTGAGTTTAATTAATTTTATACCAGTTAAAGTAATTAGTATAAATTTCATAACTGATATGCTTTGACAGCAAATTGTTTAAGTTAATTTTTCCATCTTCTTATAAAGTTTCGAAAATTTAGAAAATATATTCTTGAATGGTGGTCTAAAAGAAACTGTCAATAATTTTTATTGTTACTTAGTATGGTTACTTTAAAATATAATCAGCTGATAATGTACGTTGTAAAAAGATTACATCAGAACAATCTATAACAGATTTGTCTAACAACTATTTACCTGAAACAATTTGAAATTAACATGAAAGTATTTATAAACTGTAGCTGGAATGCCATAAACACATTTTCATACAACTTTTAAAGTTTGTGACATTACATAAGTATCTACAAACTGTGAATGAATCTTAAATATTTTTCTTTTCATCGTTGTTTTACATTTAATATTTTTTGAGCAGTTATTCAGTGTTAACATATTTTTCACCAAATTTATCAAGTTAATGCTACTAAAAGATTTAGAAGATCAAATCATCAACGGAATTTTCTAAAAAGTTAAAACTTCACAGTTTGAAACTTTTCACAATTTGATTCTACCTATAGAGCATTTTTAGAATTTTACGAGATTGCAAAATCTTGCATATCAGCTTTAATCTTTAAAAGCAAAAGAATACCTGATGGGTGAGCAGGTTAGTCTCATTCTTCACCTCATATAACAATTGTCTGGTAAAATCCAGGGTTAAATAAAACCTAGCATTGAAAAATCGTTTTTTCTTGAGTGAAGTTCTTTTCACTAATAAACTGAAAAAATGAATATTATCATTGTGAAAAATACGACATGAGTTGTTATTGTGAAAATAAATGATAATGTTAAAATTCAACGGAAGAAAAGGTAATTATAAAATAGAAAATTTTTCAATTTTCACCTTTATGCTCCTTTTCACAAATATCCTGGACGTTGTTATAAGCTAATCATCCTATAATCGTAGCTGTGTACAAAAAAGATCTAAAGAATTCAAGCCGAACCTGAATCTATTATCTTTGATGTATGTAAAACTGAGTTGTAGAAAAATGTTATTAACAGTTCTTTAATTTAATTAATGTACGAGAAGTACTAGGTTCAGTGTCAAAATTATACCAAGAAAATGTTAAGGTACTGTATTTTGACAAATTAGGCTTCAATATATGATATTTGATTTTAGATACGAATATAAAATAATAAGCTTATTAGATATTTACACTTCATTATAAGTTCTTTGATAAGGATGATTTATTTGAAATGTTTTTTTAAGAAATATTTTTACTTTTATCGTTCTAAAATATTTCTGTACGTGACTCCTAAATTCGGCCAACTTCTCAAATTGACATTTCTACAATGTAAGTTTGATTTAAAATACACAAGTATCAATCTCTTTAATAATTATCATCTAATATAATCTTATTGTCTTAATATTCACCAAATTAGAAGGTTTAATGTTTTAGGTAACTATCAGGGAAGGTTACCTGACATTACTTAAATTAAACTTTGAAACAAATTCTTTAGAATGTTGTGTTAGATAAATTGAATTTGAACTTTATCTAATTTTAAAACTTTATAATCTTATACAAACTTGAAAAGTTGAAAAATGCAAAAATGTTGATCAGTTCAGGCAGCAATAAGTATATAATCATAAATTTGCAGAATAAAATTATTGAAGTAAATTTTAAATTTAAAACCACTGATGCAATTGAACAAATAAAAACTGTGTAAGATTAACTTGTTAGAACATTTATAATCATGGGTTAATTTCAAATTTAAATTATCCAATGATTGCATAATAAAGCAAAATAAAGAATAGTATACAGAATTTAAGCAATTCTAATTGACATAGTAATTTGTTGGCTACGAAATACCTCCAATTAGATATTAAAACCAAATTGAATTAATTTCGATTTAATAAAGTTGATAAAATGAATATTTAAGCAGGAGATTTTAAAACTTGTTTTGTAAGAATAAAATTTAGAAAACTATTAGAACATACTTCTGTAAAAAATATTTTGTTTGCCTAGCTTAGCTTACGCAATGAGAAGTTTGGCTTCGATTCAATCGGCTCTACGCTTGACTCTTGTGTGGGACAAATGATTTAAAAAGAAATGGTTGAGGTTGATTTGGCACCTTGACCCTGTAAAAAACTTCTTGTCTAATTATAAGACAGGTTTTAGGTTTGGTTGCTGAGAGTGCTAAAAACCCACTTGCCCTGAAACCAACGTACTAATTAAACTGTGTTACAAAACGTTTAATTACTAATCTCTAAATTGAATACTAACTGAATTTTTGCGTTGAAAAATGTTTTATTTTGCCAAATCGTAAGATGGTTTGGCTATTCTTTTTATTAGCTTCATAATTTCTTAGAGATAAACAAAGTTTTAAAACTGTACAAACATATTTAGCATCATTTTAACTATTAGACCATTTTTAATTTGTTTTAAGTGAAGTTTTTGACAAGTGAAGCACTTTTAACATTGATCAACATAATAATTTGTCATTTTTAGATATATAATTTGAATTATAAAGATAGTTTGAATTCTTCATATCTTCAGTTTTCTAAATGATCTTTTAGAAACGAGAATATCGTGAACAATCTTTAGCACACTCTGGCGGATAGCTTTTTAAAGATACTTGCGCATTGCAATTGATTACTTAAGCTTTAAAATAACCTTCTAGTAGAACATTACGTTTTGTAACAAACTGAAAGTAATTTAAAAACCTTTTTACAAAACTGTTAAATACTTTATTAGTATTTTGTAATGACCAAACTCAATACATCGAAGTTCACTTCTGATTTTATTTATTTGTTTATTTATTCATTCCACAAAGAATTGTTTAATCACAAGTTATACAAAGCAAGTAAAAGCCATTTAGAGGTTTTTGTTCTTATATTTAAATGGTTTGATTTGTATATGTAAACAACTAATATTTTTGTATGATTGTAGTTAATGTACATTTTCAGTTTTTTATGTAGTGTTATTGATTGATAAAATAAAAACAGAAATTTATCAAGGCTGTTAAATAAGTTGAATTTTATTGACCAGGGCCTTGATTTTTAAAAGATTTTAAATCAATAAACTTCAATTATAATCGAGTTTGTAACGTATACAAATAAAAGTTAGAAACGCAATATATAAGAATTTAATTACAATTTTATTATTTGTCATTTACAAACTTTACAAAATTAATTTAATATCAAAACAAAACTTTTATTACATCAAAACTACTTGTTTATTGTTGTAAGAGTGAATTTATAAAACTTGTAAAAACTTAATAAAGTTTTTATCTTTAAATTATCGTTTACTATAAGAATTAAAAAACTTTGTAAATGTAGTCATGAGAAGGTTTGTAGTCAATAAACTACAAAAGTTAAATTTATGAAAAAAGATAGAATGGAAAGTTAATCATTTGTTTAAAAGGAAAATATTTAAACAAAATCAGCTTGTTAGACTCAATGGATTCTATTGCTATTCAGAGATTTTGACATTATAACTCAGTTAAATCGAAAAATTATAATGATAATTGAAGTTATTTAGAAATAATAATATTAAAATCTTAGAAATTTATATTTGATTTCATAAATTACAGTATGTATAAAAAAGATTGATATTTTATCTAAATAAATGCTTTTGAAAATATGAAAGTTTGTGTTCAAAAAGATTTCAGCAATAAAAATAATTTCTTTTGGAAAATAAGTGTCAAGCAAGTATATTCAAAACAAGTTTTTATTGACATTACCTTGAAAACATTTTCTTTTACACAAAATATTACCTAATATGCATTTGAAGCCACATACAAAAGATTAAATAAAAGTAAGAGATACCAGCTAAACAAAAAAATTCAAATCTAGATAATATCTTGTTTATGTCAAACACAAACCTTAATATTAAAAATATTTTTAAGTAAGCCGTGTTTGCTTTTAATGAAATGATCAAAATCAAATAAAATTGAAAACTTATACTAGCGATGCTGTTTGTCTTTCAGTACAATCAGTTTTTGAATCAAAATTATTATCTTTGCTCCATTAGGTCAGCAACAAAACAATATTGAGTTCTTTGTTAACTAGATTTTAGTTTCTAAAATTTTCCTGAAAACATTAAAAACTCATATTTATCAAAGCTCTACGTTCCTAAATTCTAGACCTTCAGATCATACAATTTATAGTAGGAACATTTTATCAGTATATATGAAAATTTCAGCATTTAACTTAAGTTATTGACATATAAAGTTAATTGATATGTTCTTGATTGTTTTTATCCAGACTTTTATAATCAATTTAACTTTCTTTTGTTTCAAATATGACTAAATTATATTTATAGATTCACAGGAAGGTGTTATAACTTTGGTAAAATTATTTGTTGTAACAACTGAATAACGAATAACAACTTTAATTGAATAAATACTATACACACAATTGAAGGAAGTTTTAAGTTTGCTATCTAATACCTATTTTTAGACATTAAAAGAATTAAATTTGTAATTTTTCTTTACCTTGGTAAATTATTTATAGATGAAACATTAAAATCGTTAAAGTAATTGTAGATAAGCTAACTTCTAAATTAAATTAAATAAAAAGTTTTAATCGATATTTAAATTATTAAACTTGTACAAAATAGAAATAAAGTTTCCTTTAGTTTTGAACTAGAGTTGAATGTTTATAATGATAAGCTTGAAAATTAAAGTCAAGACATAATCCCATAACGGATCTAACCATGTGCATGCTAGCATCGTATCTAGTCTTGACAGAAATAAATTAATAAATGACAGATAATCAATATTGTTATAATCGAGAAATTTTATTTTTTTAAAACTTTGGCAAGAATAAAGCAATTTTAAAAATAATGAGTATTCATTTTATAATATGAAGAAAAAGCTCAAAGAAAAAATTGGAAGCTGGTTATATTGATTGTATACAGCACAAAATATATTTTCATTAAAAACAAATTTTTTTAAATTCATAAAACTCAACTTGAGTATATTTACATTTTTTAACTTTCAAAATGTTGTCAACTAGATGAAGAAGTCGAATAATGGAATCTTACTTGATCAGTTTACTTAAGAAAGTAAAAAGTTGGTCTCAAAAAGTTCTTTGTAGATAATTTTTGGGTTTAATAAAATCATCATTGCAAAATCATCATCTGATATTCACAAAATAAGCGTAATATTTTATCGTTATTATAATATAACCAATATAGATTACTTGATCTCATTTAATATTCAAGTAACCTTTCATTTAAAAGACTAAAAGGCAATTTTGTATGACAAATGGTTCTGATTTAAACTGATATTTTCTAAACATTTTCATTGTAATTTACTTAAACTTATTCTCAATATTATATACTGAGGAATAAATAGTGTACAATAATGATAGCATCTAGAAAAATACATGGACACTATCAGAAAATCGTAAATATATAAGAGAAGAACTTGTGCAGTATTGTTTCTGCTTATCTATGCAACATTAATATTGTAGCCAAAATATGAATAATTGAAAACGAAGCTTCATCATAAATTACTTTACTTTTGTTACATAGAGTTCAGTCATAGTTAAGGATTTTTATAAAAAGATTCTTATGTTTTAAATTACTTTCAAAACTTTAATGAAATTATTATTGAAAGGTTTTGAAATTAAATCGTAACTTAGTCTGTATTAATCATTCTGGTAAGAATAATAAATCCATATATATATCAATCAAGCTAAAGAACTCATATAAAAGTACACTTTAAGTATCTCTAAAGTTTTAATTGCAATAGACTTTAATAGTAAATAAATATAGATAATTTGTAAGTAATTTGTAAACGGTCTTCTTTTGAATGCTAGTTTTTATATAAAAAAAAAGTTGTACAATTTTCAAAAACCCTCAAGAAACTGTACGACAACATACTGACAAGAATTTGAATAAAAACACTTTTATTTTACACTGTAATCAATTTTATGCTCGGATTTACATTTCCCAGCAACCAAAATATAAAATAAAAAGCGATGAACCATTTGCTAAAGCATCGGCAACAAAGGTTCAAATATTTTAGCAAACACCTCATATACAAAATCATTTTCATTAATGAAACCAAATCAATAGAATATTAAGTAGTAAATTGTCATCGCCAAATACCTCTGCAGCCCTGACTTCTAGCATTTGGACGTTTTCTTAACGAGCTCAACATCCAAACTCTTTTGTGTCGGTTCTTCATCTTCTGACGCCGTCTACATAAGTCTTTGATGTATAATATCAAAAATACTATCGCAGAAGGAGCAGCAATACATAAAGACACAGTCATCAAGATGTAAAGTTTTTCTTCAGGAGTCAAATGGTAATCAGAAGGATGAAATGTGACTTTTTTAATGTTTCTTCTCGTCCAGTCCAATCTTTCTGGCCAAGATTTTTCTAATTCTACTGTGGCAGTCTCATGCTGGCTTACAATGTAAACTTCCGTCGATGTTTCGCGAGTAGTCTGAGTGCTAAGAAGCAAAGATAACATCTTGTAGAATTTACAGCAGTATTGATCATTCAAAGGTTAAGTGTCAAGCTGAGAGACTAGCAACTAATTTGTTTGTTCTAAAGTCATTAGCACTCTCAGAGACGCTATGAAAAAAGCAGCATTAACGACCAAGCTTATAACGAGTATTTGAAGCGATAAAAATAAAAAAAAAGACTCAAAGCGTAAAATTAGTTCTCTAGTTTTGCTGGCAAAACTTTTAAATATTGTCAAGCCTTAGAAATAATTCTGCGTAAAAATAAATGCAAAAAAAAGAATACTTTTAGACACTATTCATAGATTTTATAATTAAAACAATGTCCTTTTTTTCTAATTTAATATTCTTTACATGATATATAGAGATAACCCTAAAATAATTACCCTTAAATAAGAGTTTATTATAAGAACAAATGGCTTTTTAACATTTGAAAGTCTATTAGTTTCAAGGACCTACTTTAAAAAACTTTTGCTATTATATAACATATAACATATAAAGTTGAATCTGTGCAGCTACTTAGTCTGTATCTTAATGACTTAAAATGATTTAAATGAAATATAATTAACAGATAACTGACTCATAGAAGGTCTTAAGAGTTTGATTAGTTGCCACCTTTAACAATCTACTTAAAGTATTAGTTTTTCTACTGCAAACAGAAATTATATAAGAAATTTTAGTGTAATTTTTAATAACAAGAATATTCATTGCATAAAAGTCGCAACATAAAAAGACTTGTATTTTAAAGGTTAAACTTTATAGATTTGATCTTTTAACAGAAGGCATAATTGTTTCATCATCTGTTGCATTTTGTAAATAAACTGTCAAACAGCAAAATATTTCTCATGAACTTCTCTTTTTAATGTTCTCATTTCTATAAAACTTTGAAATTAAAGTAAAAACTTAAGTATTAAAAGACTTGTCATCGGAGATTATAGATCAATAAAATAAAAATTATTTTAAAATATCTGCAAATATTAACATAAGGTACTGAAAAGAAATTTTTCAAATATTAGTATCTTGAAAGTTATCTGATAGTCTAAAAATTTTCTATTAAGATTATTGAAGTGTTGGCAACATAGAAATATTTGAAAAATTTAAGATTTTGCTAAAAGTTTTAGGCGTTTAGAAATCAGCAAATTGCAAAAAGTAAACCTGTCAAAGAAAAGCCCGAAGCTTTGAGGTTAGGAATTTATATCGATTCAACAAATTTCTTCTTATTATGCAAGCTTTTAATGTTAAAGTAAAAAGATAAAAAGTAATTACGATCGAAACTCAAGATATATTCAAAATATAAATCATTATTTTACATCATTTCTAATAAGCTTAAACTCAGCTTCTAATTAATTTAGTTATATTTTACTTCAAGAAATTAAATACTTTTATTTTTGTCACACATGTATCTCAGATTTTTTAACTGATCAAACCAAGGTTATTAAACTGCATTAACTTTCGTTAAACTTCCAGAAATACATCAGAAAAAAAAAGTTATTAATTTCTAGCTTCAAATAATTAGAATACTAAAATGAAATATTTCTTAATTTAAAAACATCTGGTGACAGATTTAAGTTGTTTATATCAATCAAAAAATCCAAAGCTTTTTAAACAATATTTTTCTTAACCGAAATTGTTTTTGGAATAACCTTTTAACTTCAGTATTTACTCTTCAAATTTAATCCTTTAAACAAATTTGGTAGATAGCAAAATTTAATTTTTCTTATTTTAGTGCACTGTTCAAACTCAAAACGTAAAACATGTTTTTTAAAGTAAAATTCTATGTCAGATGCTATACTATACACGATTTTTAAAATAAAACTAAAAACATACAGAGAGCCACTATTTCGTGAAAAATTTACATTTTAAAAGTTTAATAAAACTTATTTTTAGAAATATTGAAAAATCTAAAGCTTGTATATGATTTAATTTGCTTAGAATAGTATAAAAATCAAATTGTAAACTATATTATAAGATCGTGCAGACTTATTTAGTTATTCTATATATTTTTTAAATAATATTTATTTTAAATTGTTATTTTTTTTCTGTTTAAGATAAAAGATTATTTTACAACGATTATTAAATACCTAAGAATTTATTTAGCTTTTTAAAAGCTTACTGATAATAGTTTAAATAAATGCTATGCAAAGAACTTTCATTCAATAATTTGTTTACTAATTTAGTTCAGTCACTAAGTGCCACAAAATTTGTATTATAAAGTTTACGTGAAATTGAATAATATATATCTAGATAAATATTACAGATTTCTTTCTGATTAAATCTGACGTTATAAAACATAAAAATCCTTTTCTATAAACAAATAAATTCTAACTGTATACTTTTGTTTTATTATCTTTCAAAATCAATAAGGCTTTTTAAATAAGCTTATTTGATAGTCTCTTTTATCAAAAGTTATGATTATATCTAGTTTTATAAGGCAGAAAAACAACATTTTAATCATTTTAACCAACGTTTGAAACTGACTTTTTTGAGCCGTTTTAAGATTAATGATGATTAAATTCTTTTGGCAAAAACTTTTCCTAATTAAAACCAAATTAAATTTGGCAGCTGAAAAATACATTTAGATTTGAAACTGACTTGCGTATTGAATTGTGTTAATAAAAACTTATTTTTTTTTGAGATATTTCATTTTTACAGAGCAAAAACTTTTGATCATTAGAATAAATGATGAATAATTTATTCATTTTAAACACTTTAAACATGTAACTAAATTAATTTTTGTGTGAATGAGAATAACTCACTATAGCTAACAAATACATAAATTCTAAAATTACAAAAGTATCAAACAAAGTTACTGAAATAAAAACTGCAAATTTTGTTTTAAGCTATCTAGTTTATTAGAGAAGATAACTTATAAGATAAAAACAATCACATACAGATTGATTGTAAGACATACCAACTAATTACTACATCGTAGTTTGAAGTATTCTATTTTAATTTGATATCAAGAGAGAACTAAAAAAGGTTTAATGTTTTTATGTTTAGTTGCTAACGTAGGAGCATAGTTTTACAAATTCAAAACATTGTTTTAAGCATGTTTTAACTGCATACAATTTAAATCTTAAGTATAAAAACTCTGAAAATTGTTTTTTTAATTAAAAAAAAATATCTTTGTCGTAAATACTAAGCTACAATGTTTTTTAAATATCAAACAATAAAACGTTTATGTAATAAATAAATGCTCGTAATTTCCTTCTAAAATATAATCACCATATGGCAAAAAGATGCCTAATAAGATTTCTTTGTTTGAGTTACTTTTACATATGTTGCAAAAAATTGTTGCATAATAAGACAACCAACTTTTAAATCTCATATTAAATCAACACGACTCAAAGTTTAAATAGTTCTTTCTTGTTTTCCACACCTGTTCCATATGCGTTACCTATAAAATTTGTTGCTTTCAGTAGCTAAAGACCTTTTGAAAGAAGCAGCATAAAGCTGACAGATGACACCTATGATTGAAACAGGAATACCTAAATTACAGCTTCTAAAAGAAATTAATTTCCTGTTATGAATCAGTTACTTTAATAGTTGCCAACAATCTAACCTTAAAAAATTATTTCAAGTAAAGAATACTTTGATCGAAATAGGATCAGTGTTTCATTCATTATTTCTGCAATTTTGCAAAGCAACTTCAAATACTTTGAAAATATGAGTTTCATTAAACTATAATGAATAAAATATAATTGTAAGAAAAACTTTTATCAAAATTTCATTTTTTTCATATTCAAAAATACAAAAGATAAACTTTTATAAATTTAGATTAGCCAAATTAGATCAAACGACATCAATGACATTTTGATATATTCTACTTTTGATTTGAATTGCATACCATTTTACTGAAAGTAAAAATTCCTTAGAGTAATGACCTTTAGTAAGTATTACTGTCTTGTAGAACAGAAATTGAATTTAAAGCAGATAGGATAGAACCTGTTTTGTGAAAATCTAATTAAAAGTAAATTTGATTTACTCAATTAAGCATTTTTTTAATTTGGCGTTTTTTCATCTGATTCACTATTAATCTTAAAAACTTTTGGACAATAACTCACAACTTGACATAGTTCAAGCTAAACTTTATAATATAATTCTAGTTAACCCTAAGATAAGAGATTCTACATCAAAACTGCTTTTTAAAAGTTACAACTTGAATAGCAAGTCTCAAGAAAACTTGACATGCTACCGGACCTAAGCTTGAGTTGATGGATTGTTTTTTAAAGTTAATTCTGATTAAATAGTTTTTTTTTTTTAGTTGAAACATTAACTTAAAGCTGTGTCACTGGGTGTTACTTTATCATTAAAATAATTTTAAGTCTGTTGTGCATTATGTCCATATTTCAATAATTTTTATTTTTAATAAAATTCGAATCAGTTGATTAATTTAGTTTTTTCAACGCATACATGCAGGTGGCAAATATACAACTCCTACAACAAACAAAAACAATATGAACAGAAAGATAAAAAAAGTCTCAAGTATGGTAATATAGAAAACGTAGGAACACTGCAGAAGTATAAGTAAATATAAGTCATGAAACAACAATAAAAGATAAGCGAAGAAAATGAAGTAACTGGTATTATTAGTAAAAATATAAATAAATACACCACAAAAGTTAATCACAGCTTATTAGCAGTTATTCAAAAATGTGTATCCACCAAAGATTTATAAAAGATTTTTACTGTCACCAACCACAAAATATGATATATATATAATAAACAATTCACTTCCTAGAAATAACTTTATCACAACTTATAAGCACTTCGAGATTATACAGTTCTTAAAGCGAACACACCACAATGCGACTGACAAGAACTAAAAAGCTGTCACTTCACTTGGGTGTCATCAAAGTTGTTGAGGAGTTTTTGAGAACAAATGAAGAATATTTAGAGAAATAGTTAAAGTTAAGATGACAGAAACCATTAATAACTTTAGTTAGTCAAAGTCGGAGAAGAAGCTTCAGTATTGCAGGGAATTACTAACAAGCTTGTAGAGTCTTTGAATAGAAAAGGGTGTGCACTATACATAGAAAGTCCTAGAAAATGATCTTCAAATAGATTGAGGTTAAAGAACATCTTTTTCAGGGTGAGGAATACAACAGAGAAGTTTGATTCTAACTACAGACAAAAGTATGTGGAAAAGTTTCAGCATTTCTGGTCATCAAATATTTTCTGCTTAATTTCTAGTTAAATTCAACTTAATCTTGTCTAAGCTTCTCAGAAAATGACAAAAATATATATTTTTGCATGAAAGAGCCTCAAATCAACTTTTTTTTAAATTATCAATGATATCTTGCAATTTTAAAGCAATTAGTTCTTTGCAGACATAGCTGCATCAGTCCTAAAACATATATTAATAAATCACAATTTCTTGTCATAAAGATTAATTTGACCCTAACTTTGACAAGACTTTGAATCTGTCTTTCTAAGATTATAAAAGAATAAGTTATGAACAAACAGCTAAAATTATAAATTTTGTAATATATCTGAAACGTCACCAAGCTCAAAGAAAAAGTTTTATTCAAATTATATTGATAATTCATCAATGTTTAGACTAAGTTTGAATAAGAAATTCGATTTGATGATTGTATTTCAACTGTAGCTGGAAATGCTTAGAACGGAATTTTGTAATTACTGAATTAGCCCTGAATTGAAGAACTTATTAAGATATTTGCTGAATAATCAAAATCTTCAGCTTATACAAATGTGACCTTAAATAAGTAAAGCTTAATTTTTATATAGAAGTCAGAGGCTGTAAACTACAAATTCAGTAAGTTGAAACCAATACAGAATCCATAAATACACTCAGCAATCAACATTTTATTTAAACAAGTCATGTTTTAAAGATCTTGATAGGCAACTTGATAATCTTATTATGATCTTGACTATTAGCATCTTAAGAATATTTTCAAAATTTAAATCTAAAAGATCAAAAGTTTTAATTTGAATAAACGTTTATAAACATAAAATGAAGAACAGAGCTCATGATGGAGACTTTAATTTCATCTCAGTAAGATCAAAGCTATAAAGATGACTTCTTAAAATTCTCTAAAAATTTTATCTGATAATTTTAATGTTTGAAGTAAGTAATCGAACTATTGATTGCAAATATTTCTGCGTAAAAATAAAACAATAAAATTCAAATTTTGTATGAAACTAGCTTTCAACAAAGTCCTCATCAACAGCGAGAATTTAGCATCGATCTATCAAACAATAGATTTTATAAAGTATATAAATCTGTATGACTTCTTGGTCAACAATAACAACTGTGTGACACTTACATTAGCTGGATAGGTCTTTCAGAAGTGGTCAAGTAGTTTGTAGTTTAAAGAAAACCAATAGATTATAACTGAGCGTTTATCTTAAGACTTTATTCTAAAGAATTTATTCTAACTTTTAGTTTAGTTTCAAAATTAGCATTTGTGAAGTATTTTTAGAAACTCAAAAATTTTGTAATTAGTCTGATAACTTGGTCGTATAATATACTTCATAATCTTCATTTGCTAATCTTATTCATGAGTCTAACTCTTTGCTTCTAACTTTATCGGATTATATTTACGAACTATGATAAGCGAAGATTTCTATCAAACTTTGGCTTTGCATCAGTCTTTTTAGCCTTGAAACAAATTGAAATGATAATGAATGATTCTGTTAGCGGCATAATATATTCTGGTAACTTAGCAGGAATTGCATTATTTGTTTCAGAGCTTACTATAAAGTGGAAGAAAAAGCATACTATAATTTGTCAGAGCATTTTCCATTCTATTAGAAGCATCTTAATTTTCAAAAATCTCCGAGTGCACGCTAGACGGCGTTAGAGAGCTCGCTTAACTTATTCAAATTGTTTCTCTTTTTTTATCAGCTTAAACAAAATAATAACGACCTCTTTAAACTTTCAAAGTTAGTTTTAATGAGTTGTTTCTGATTGTATTTCCCCTGTTTGTTCTTATGGTGTTCTTCACCAAAACAACCACATGAGAGCTTTATTCTGAGCATGAAAAAACATTGCAGAACGATTCTTAGACGATTTGACGATAAATAAAAGTAGGTCTTGAATCTAAGTGAGTTTAGAGTTCTACTACCGAAATCCCAGTGACTACAAACTTCTAAAGATTATAAATTAGGAATAAGAAAACATTACTTATCCGCTGTTATATTTACAGTTCACTAAGGCACAAGAACCACGACTAGATCAAGGATATCTATGTTGAACAGTCTTGTCAGCATAATCGCCTGACTTCTCAAAGTAATTTGTGCTTAAAGTAACTCTACTATTTCATCAGAAGGAAAAGACCCTTTGAAATCTTGGTTAGATTTTAGATCTTATTTTAAATTCGAGTATTAAGTCTTTTGCATCTTGAACTTTAATGATCAAACATTCTTGAGTGAAATTATCAAAGATACTTGCTTCAGTTTAAGTGTTAAGACAGACAGTTTTCTGATTCAAAATTTAGAGTAATTTTCAGCAATTGGGAACCAGTACTCTAAGTCCATTGAAAAAGTTCACAAGCTAAAAATCATAAGATTAAAAACGATTTGACAGTTAAACAGTTTAATATTTTCAGCATATAAACCTTTTACGTGTTATCAACAGTGTTGCTATCTGACAGTGCAAGGAAAATGTTGTTTGTACTTCTTTAAAAACTATATTAAGAATAAGCATTTAATCAACAGTCAGAGAGTTTAAATAAAGAGCTCAAAATATTAAGTTGACTTTATATTTCAGGAAAACACTTCAGAGTAAAAAGTCTTATCAAAGTTAGTGCGTCATAATTTAGTATAACTCAATTAATAAACAATATGTTTCACTTACATCACGTTTAATAACTGTGAAAATATTTTGATGTGATTGTAGGTTTAAAAAATAGCAAACTATTACAAAAGTAAAACTTGTTTTTTTGTTCTGACGTCAGAACAAAACTTTTGTTTAAATTTTTGACTTAAATTTTGGTAAACATTTTTCGAAAATATTTGTGATGTTTTTAAAAAAAACCAGAATCAAATTACATCATCCAAATGTAACAGTTAACTGCAAGAAAATGGTTTGGTGGTAGAAGAACCAAGGTCATACAGAGACAGCAAATTAGATGAGAATAATTTATTTACAATAGAACTAAAACCAAAAAATTCAGTTTGAAAAATATTAAAATAAAGTTAGTAATATTTCAGACTCATTATTTAGTTATTAACTTGGATTCATTTATTTAAATTATCAACTAAATTTATAATCTAAGTAAAAAATTTCGGTTGCTATAAATAAATAAGTGCTTTTTTTAAATCTTTATTTAAATAAGTAATGAAAACTACAGCAAGGGGTTTTTTCAGTTTTTTAAGAATGACTAATTTAAAGGAATAAAAATCTCAGTTTTCTGAAATTTTTTGGAAAAATTTTGCTATTATAATATAACCACAAGATAAAATAACTAAAAATACTGTAAACTATTCTGGAAATATATAATTGCAGCTAGTCATGTGCTTCAGTAATCTATAAAAATGTAAGATGTACAAAATACCTAACATACGTGAATAGTAATTTTTATTAAGAAAATAGATATACGAAGATATATCGTAAAGGCAATTTTCAATACATTTTTAAGGATATTTCATTTAAAGTTGTTTAATTTTAAAGATAAACACATAACATTGAGTGATATAAACAACTTAATGGCTTTATAGTGGTCATCAAAAAAATCTCATAATGAAATCAGAACATTTTAATTCATAATTTTCTTCATTCAAGTTTTTTGAATAAGTTATTGCAGCTTCATTGACTTTGTATGTTTCTACTACATTCAAAAATTTATTCAACTATCAAAATCAGCTTGTTACATCTATTTTTTAAACTATTAAGAAGTTATGAATTAAAACCACAGAAAATTTACCTGATCAATTAGACATTTTATTTTCAATATTTATAAAATTTCAATTTAATCTTTAAAATAAGTTATATAAAACATGGTGATACTAAAACTAAATAAATCTCATTAGAAAAATTGTAATTTTAAAAACATTTGAAAGAACCAGTTCTTATTTTTAGGGTCATATACAATTTTTAGCTTTAAGAATTATTTTATTTGATTAAAAGTGTTTTAACTATGAAGTAATACTTCATATGCAAAAAATTATTTTCACATAAGCTTATTTAAGTTAAAAAATTATATAAAAACTGGAGAAATATTTTATTCTGTAAAGAATATAAAAAAATCTATAATCTTTTCAAAAATAACTTTCTCTTTGAACTGATGCATTATCCCAATTGTCATCAAATAATCCTGCGAAACGAAATTATAATAATGCCAACAGCAATAGTTGCTACAAGAACTTTTTTGGAATTACAAATCTGTTTTTAAAAAGATTAAAATAGTTTTTCAAAGTATCTTTCAAAAGTTATACTTAAAAAAAGTAACATAAAAAAGCAATGGGTCAATTTAAAGTGATTTAATTTTATATAAGATATTCAAAATTTAATTGCCATAGTTTGATACTAAAACCTAAAGAACAAGATTTATCTTTTTTAAACTTAGTGTTGGAAATTTTATTCGTCTTATAATGATAATAAATAAATATTTTCCTTAACTTTATTCAAAAATAAAATAATTTCTTTAATTTTACAAGATTGTCGGAAATAGATGCTTTTAATTGCAAAACATTGATGTAGTTCTCCTCTTATATAAAGATCAGTCCAATTTTGGAATTATTGAGGGCCTATGAACCTCTTTTATCTATTGTTTTATCTATGCTTATAGTAATATATATATATATATATATATATATATATACAAGAACTCCTTAAAAATATTTTTGTAGAACTTCTTAGTATAAAATCATGTTTTCAATACAAGTTTAAGCTAAAGAGAAATATTTTACTTTTGTGCTTCCTAATTTTCTCATTGCATCTTAAAAGAATATTTTTTTAATAAACTAACTGCAACTATCTAAGTTCCACTTCAAAAACAAGACTTTTTTTGTCAACTTTTTTAATAATTACAGCATTGAATCAATAAAAATAAAAAAAAATCTCTTTATCAAAAGAATAAAATAATTTATAACGAAGTGCATCTAGAGTGAGTTCCTGACGTTATTGGCTTCATCATCACTGAATTTATCCAATCCGAATACGCATTTATCTTTGCGTAAACTCCAGGTCGAAACTTATTACCACATCCTTCACCAAAAGACACTACTCCATATACAATCCACTGGCATGATTCACATCTCTGACACATCAACGGACCACCACTATCTCCCTGATTACAAAAGTTAGATTTTCAGTTTCTGTTAATATATATTATTTGTGCAAATAGAAGCAAACTTGAAATTGATTTTACATTACATATGTTTAAAGATAGTCGTCCTAATTAATAAAATTTACTCAAAAGGATTGGACTAATCAAACTGACCTGACAAGTGTCCATTCCTCCGAGTATTCGACCAGAACATGTCATTATTTTTGAGTCGAAATTTTTTGGATATGCAATTGAACACATATCATCTGGAATAAGTCGAACACTAACTTCTTGAAGTGTTGATGGGTTTTTCCCTCCTTCTTTTACTATTTCAAACAAATTATAAATTGAAGATAATTTTGAAAAATACTGTTTTCCAAATGATTTTAAATTATCTTATTATTACTAATTTATATAAATGAAAACTAAGTAGGCACTTAAATGAAAAAAGCTGGAAAGTAAATCAGTTTCATCTTGCACACATAAACAACTTACATCTACCCCAACCAGCAGCTACACAGTTTGTGTCTTCTGGAAGAACTTCTCCTTGAGGAAAGCAAATAATCTGAACACGTCTGTTCAGTACAGGAGGTTTAGTAAGCTGAAATTATAAAAATGTTTTAAAATCGTTGATCAAAATGATAAAAGTATTAATTAGTTAAGAACAAAATATTTTCAGTGACTCACTCTTAATAAAGCAACATCATTTCTTGGAAAATCATAATCTTTAAAACGAATTTCAGAAACTCCGCTAGTTTGGGTCCATATGTTTGTTTCAAAAGTGTCTTTAAGGTCAATAGTACCAAACTTTAATTCTATACTTGATAATGGTAGCGTCGTGCTAGAAATAAAATTTGTAAAGTTTGAATGTCTTCTAATATTTGTCAGTTTTTTTAACGAAGCATATTATGCCTACTCAGAATAATTTCCCAATTTTGCAGCAATTACTTTATGATTTAGGGAAAGATAAACCTTAGAAGTCTATATACTATAACAACAGGATATCAAAATGGTAAACCTCTAACGAGATGAAAGAAAATAACAAAAAACAGAAGCCATGAATGAGTTTATTCAAGAAATTGTCAAAACAAGGTAAAGTTGAAAAGGGTTTATGAGCTTGCAAATATTTGTTGGTTGAATGAGGATGTGGCCCAAAAAATTAACAACATGTTCACTTCCCGTCTGGTATAACACCAAGTATATTTTGGAAGTTAACGCTAGAGTTAAAAGTTACAAAAAATTTCAGAAAAAGTAATTTCGTAAATGTTTGAACTTAATTTGAAAATTGATGTGCTTAATAAAAGTAAAATTTGATAAATTATTTCAACTTTAACAAAATAGTTTTTCTTTATTATTACACTGAGATAAAATTGAGTGTTTTGTATCTCACTTTTTGCCATAAACAACACAATGAGCAGCAGTAAGAACCCATTCGTTGTCAACTAAAGCAGCTCCACACCAAGGCATACCATTTACGACCAAACCAACCTATAAGAACAATCAAAAAAAAAACTTTAGTTAAAAGTGCTTATTTGTAAACTAATCAAAAATTAACTTCTAATAATTCTTCTAGAAAATAGTTTTTCTTGGTTTAGTTTGATGTAAATATATCTACTTAGATTAGTATCAGTTAGAAAAAAGAACTTTATGAAAATAGAAGATGGTTGTAATGTACTTAGTGCTTTTACTTGAAACATATTTAGTATAAGATAATCGTTAACTTTGTAGAAATCTTTTTCTCAAATTTGTTCTATTCAATTTTTACTTTTTAAATTGGTTTGAAATTTAGAAGCTTAATTTTCACTTTTAGATTAATTATATTCCAAAGGTTTCGATAATATCGAAAATTATAAGTTTAAAATTGAGCATAAGCTTTCATAATTGTCTTCTAAAACCTCTACAGCCAAAAAAAAAAACAGATTAAGTCTGATAATGTCGAGGCACTGGTAACAATTCCACTTAAACTTACCATCCAAGGCCATGTTTCTTTTAAACTAGAAGACCCTCCAACAATCCGGCTGCTTGTTTTACTAATTCCTAATTGGCTCGATGAAATCCCACATACATCTGAATTCAGTTGAGAGACGTCACAGCATGTATGATTTCGAACTCCATATCGTCTATAATATGGTTTTTTACACGTTTCTGTCGAAGTAAACTCAATTATAATTTTTAATTGATAAAAAGCAAAAACAGCTAAATGTAGATTGATGCTTTGTTGTGTGTCTTTTCAAAATCCTGAGTAAAAATCTGTGGTATTTGAAGCTAGTATTATAAATCAATTTTAGTATTTTGATGACAGGCCAGTTTAATTTCTTTAAGCAACCAAATTATGGGTAAATGCACCAAGTTCAACCCGAAAATTTGTTTCAAATTCGAAACAACAAATAAGAAATGAAATAACTTTGGTTACTGCTACAAAACTAAAAAAAATCTTATAAAAGATTTTAATAACAGCACAATACTTAATTGTCATTCATAAATCTCGATTTAATTTTTATGAATTGAAAACTGATTTTTCAAAACCAAATTGACATTCAGTATTACAAAAGTATCAAAATTTTACAAATTTGAATGGAAATTTCACTTAAAATTTAAAAGGAAAACTTTGTTGTGCAAACCAGGTAATCTAAACTAGAATTCAGTGGTGAAAAACTGATTAAATTTGACGAACATTGAACTGAATTAGATTTGGATAATCTGGATTTAAAATTAGCTTTTTAAGCTTAGATAAGTTTTGATGAAATTGATAAAAAGCTTACAAAATAATAATTATGTGATGGACAAATAGTCTAATAACTCTCTGATACCTTGAGGGCAGTCCTTAACTTTACAATCTCTAAAGTCAGAAGTTGTGGAAAATGGAATTTTCATTTGGGTTCCCCATCCACAGGAACGAGAACACGGAGTCCATTGCCTGAAAGGAACTGAAAATAGAAATAGATATTTGTTATCCAAATGTTGCTTGATTGTTTCAACGAATTATAAACTACTTATAACCACCTGAACAGTGTTTTCTGAAGCAAGCCCTTTTTTCTGTCGAAGCTCCTTTACATTTACCAGCCGTAGGACATTTCCGTGTCTTAGTTTGAACTCCGGGACCACAGGTTTTTGAGCAAGGTATCCATGGACTCCAAGGAAGCCATTGACTTGTTAACTCAGTTGGCTCTTTAAACAAAAGTTGTATTTTTGAAACTTTTAAGTCGAAAGTTTTGAAAGAACATTTTATCATTGAAATATCTTTTCTTTTATATTTTGTATATGACTATTTTATAAGAATTCATACTTTCTATTAATACCAGCAACTTTGATCTAAGAATCTTTTTGATGTAAACGATCTTTTAATTTTGAAATTTAAACTCACATTTAACTAACACTTATTTATCAATTAATAACAAAGATTTTAAAAGTTTTAAAAATGAGTTTACGAAAGTATCTTCTAAAATCTTCAAATTTTGGAAACATTTAATTGATTCCAGTAAATCATCAACATCTTACCTTCATCACAACTTCCTTCATTGCAATCAATTTTGATGATTGAATTTCCTTTACAATTGGTTCCACCTTGGCATTTCCTGATAAACTCTCGTACACCTACACCACAGCTGACACTGCAAGGTCCTGGCTGCCATCTGCCCCATTGTGAGGGACCTACTAATCAAAAACAAACTTTAGGGTTGACCACATAAACCTGTTTGCACGGAAATACTGGTTAGAAAGAAACAAGTTGTAATTTATTTTTTTTCGTACTTTATTGAAGTGTTGATGGTAAATTTGGTAAACTTTTTTAAATTTTATACATTTTTTTTTCTAATTAACCTCTTTTTCTATTTTGTAAAAACATTTAGTGATTTAACGATCGAATAATATTTATTTGAAGGTCAAACAAATACAGTAAAAAGACAAATAATTCAATTAAAACCAGTTCATTCATAAATTTCTTTGAATTTTACTATCAAAACTTAAAACTTTTAACAACAATCTTTTAATGGAAGTTTTACCCGGAAACTTATTTCGAATATTTTCTCACCAGGACATTTATCATTGTTGCATTTGACTATTCTTTCTAAACTCTCTGTGCATGTTCCACGAACACAAAGCCGAATGTCTTTCCTTTCACCTTCTCCACAAGGAGCGCTACACTTTCCAAGCTTCCACGATGAATATTCCGCTACAACTTTTGCAAATAGTTTATTTAACTTTCCATTCATAAATTTATCACACAAAATCACTAAAGTAGTTAGCTGCTTAGTTATTAAATATATAAAATACAAATAAGTAGTTGGATTATTACCTGAAATTTTTAATAAAACTAAATATCTTTTTTACTTATTAGAACTTACTTGGGCAGCTTTGAGTATTACACTTCTCAACCTTGCTAAAAGGACCTTGGCAATCTCCACTCAAACAGAATCTACTATAAACCACATCACCTCCTCCACAGGTTTTGCTGCATGGTCCAGAAGTCCACTTGCTAAAAGCTGAAATTTACAATTATTTTAATGGCTGGTTTCTAGCAAGTTCACCTAGTAAGTTCACCTAGCAAGTTCATTAATTACTAAATACATTAGTAACTTGTATTTGAGATATTATTTGACAATTGCCGCAAAGTTTAGTCAAATCGGTTATTTGATAAACATTTAAAAGTTCATTAAATTTTTTCGATAATAATTACAACTTTTTATGAAAGTAAGTTAGAATGAAGATATAATAAGGTGAAATTTTTCAAAGATAATTGCCTCTATAAATATGAAAAACATTCTTGCTGTAAAAGTTTAAAATATCTAAAAATAATTTTCCTTTAGGTTTGCTTCTAGGCATAAAGTAATATAATTGATGAAAATAAATAAATATATTTGAAATGTCCAAAAAAGTGATGAGTACTATGAAAAGTTGCTACCTAAGTTTCAAATAATCGTAGTAGTAATTTTAACAACTTTAATTTTCTCAAATAAGAAATTCATATTTTCGACAACTTCATTAATAAATTATGATTCGTTTGTAGAACTCGCAGAAGTTTAAATCAAATTCAAATTTTTACCAATATTAGTTAGTATCTCTAATTGTTTAATGACTTTTTTTAACGTTTAATAAATTACCTGGACATAATTGTGTGTTGCATTTTGAACTTCGTGAGCTCGAACCATGACAAGCTCCTTGAATACATTTCCTTGTATCCTTTCTAAAACCACCTCCACACGATTTAGAACACCGTCCGTTTTGCCAGGGACCCCATTGTTGAGGAGATACTAATGTAACAAATGTTTGCTTTCAAGGTCTTTACATCATTATTACATGAAATAATTATTGATATTAAATATCAAAACTTTTATTATGTCTGCAGTTATAAGTTTATTTTTAATTATATCCTCATTAAATTGTGGTAAGAAAAGTCATATTTCGTAAATATTTAAAATATATTTTCTTCAAACTATTTTAGCAAAGTAAAAATTTCCTTTAAACTTTATCGTGAAACTAGTTTTAAAAATTGTAAATTAAATTACCTGAACATAACTGCGTGTTACAAGAAGTTGTTCTCACTCTTGATCCTGGACACGGAGCAGATCTACATGATCTAGTATCAACTTTACTTCCTCCACCGCATGTCTTTGAACATACACCTTGTTTCCAAGTTGACCAACCGTTTTCTTTAAGAGGTGAAGTATGAAAGCAATTTTTACGGCAAATAAATTATAGTCCAAGTCATACAAGCTCTATAAAGATAAAAGTAGCAATACCTTGACACTTTGCTTTCTTGCACATAATATAAGCTTCACTTTGACCAACGCAATAGCCATCCAAGCATTCACGAGTATATTGAACCTTTCCTTCGCCACATGTTACACTACATTCACCTTTTTTCCAATCTGACCACTGAGAGTTAGCTAAAGCTTTAAAGTTTATCTTAGATTTGAAAATAATCAATAATATTTGTATTAGTTACTTGGACATTTTGGTCGAGGGCAAGAAACACGACGTTGAAGTGATCCACCGCACAAACTGTATAGTATCCCGATCACACAGGCTCTTGTATCAATCCGAACGCTGTCTCCACATGTCTTGCTGCAACTTCCAACTGTCCAAGCGCTAAGATAACCCACAACGGGTCTTCCTGCAACAAATGATATTTTCATCTATTTTTGCAGACATTTGTTTAATGTTCCAATAATTATGATATCATCGATGATATCAAGAAAATTTTCACCCTAATTATAAGTATTCATCATCACATAATACAAGCCATATATTATGCTGCACATAATTTGTTTTTATTTCTTTAGTTTGCAAGCTTTACTTGTAAATTTGAAGAATTATTAATTGTTTTAACTAAAGATTTTCAAAATTATTCCTACCACAAGAACTTTCATCTCTTCCGTTTGGACATTGCTTTTTCCCATCACAGACTAAATTCTGTTTTATGCATATCTTTTCATATGCTTGAGGATCACAAGTAAACTCATCTGTATTACAGCTTACATCCAAATTATTGTCTTTTTCAATATAAATGGTTTCGCCCGACTCGTCAGTATAGTAGCAACCAGCATTGTTGCAATCCCAACCATTATCGCCATAATAATTGTAATAGTCGTTTTCGTTCAAATCTTCCTTTAACGTTGAATAAGTATTCGGATGCGCCGTTGGGAACGTATTCGTGGTATATAGCCCGTTATATTTTTCTAGGTTATTATCATTACTGCTTAGTCTTGAAAACGTTTTTTCTGAAACTTTATTTGAGCTATATTTGTTTATAGAATAACTTCTAAACGAGTTTCGATTATTAGAATTAACGGGCCCTCTTCTTAACCAACTATCAATACTATCTTGTTCACCGCCAATCCCACTGTAGTACTCATCATCATATCCTGTAAAAAGAGGCTGAATATAGTTTATGTTCTTGATGCAACAACTTCATCATGAGATATTTTGCCAATTTATTCGAAATATTTTCTCAATAAATGGCAATTTCACAGGGGTGTTGAAACCTAATTTTAGTTTTTGGTCACATTGGTTTGCAACGAAATATTTGAAAGTTATTCTTCGAGTTAAATAGGCGCTATCTTCGGCCAATAAAGCAAATAGCCATTAAAGTTAAAAGCAAATAAATTAAAATTATGTATCTTTAAAACCATAAAGACTTTATTAAGATTCTAATGATATAAAATTTTAATTTGATAACAAAATTGTATTTGTTAATAAAGCGGAAAGTTTATATTTGCAGTTTTTTCCTCTTATAGCATTATTTGAGATATTACTTTTGGTTATCAAACAATTAGTTTTATAATGTAAATACTAATAATTAAAGAAAAACTTACCTTCGACAAGTTCTATCAAAAAAAGGTTCACCACAAAAAGCAACGAAATAAAATTAAAATAAAATAGTTTCATTTTTAATTTAATAATAGTAAAAAGTTTGTAACTGTAAAAAATATTACACAAAACTGTTAAACTTTAAATATCTAAAAAAATATTATAAAAAAACTATCTAAATTTATTTACGTAGAATTAGAGTAGTTTAAAGAAATTAAAGAGATAAGAATACTTTAGTAACTACAACCTACTTCAATAATTTCTGCTTATATGTGATAGATCGCTCTAAACTTCATACAAAAAACTTTAAGAAAATTTCTATTTATAAGAAAAAGTAAATCATTTCTTTCTACAATTTTTCAGATAGTTCCAAGTCTAAAAGTTATTTTTGATAATAAATCCTGCTCCGAAAGATCTTATTTCTAGTCAGCCTGTGATAATAGCATGATAAAATTGGAAAATAGATGAAATTTCAGCTTGTAATCGCATTTTAAAGTTTTAAAAAAATATCTTTCTCCTATTAGTTAGATTATACTTTTCTGCCATTATGTTACATCAAAACTGTAACAGCTTCAGGCTAAAATATAATTTAAAGTTTCAAAAACCTAACATATGATTTATTTCTTAGTTAGCAATGTACTTTAACAGAATTTTCAAATTAAAATCAAATCTTAAACTGCAATATGACTCTTAATTATTCGCCAAAATAATTTGTTCTTCTTTGAATGCAATCTAGTCCTCAAGATAGATTAGAGCTACAAAAAGGCGACGTTTTCGTATGGTAGATAACCAAGTTAAAGAATTTAAAGACTTAAATTGCAAATAATAAAATAGGATTAATTATAACAAAATTATTCTGACAATATTAACTAATCATATTGTCACAATCAACTCACAAGAAATCACGAACTTCATTAGTTTATATAGAATTCTTAGGTTCTTTTCGGCAAAGAACATTATAATTTATATTTGAAATGAAAAGAAAATAACCCTTTTATATGTTTTGGTACCTCTTGTTTTTCAAACAACAATTAATTTTTTTCTTGTTTTTTTGCTGTTAATCACTTGTTTTTATTGTATTTTCTTAACGTAGTCTCAACTAACCACAAATAAATTGACGGAGAAAATACCTTTAAATACAAAATCAATCAAAACTTGATGTTACTAGAATTTTGATACAACCAAAACTTCCACCAAAAACAAACCGAAGTCAGTTGACGTCAATTTAGCCAAACAAATATTTCTTTAAAATAATGTAATGAGCTATGATAAATCAATGGTATATTAAAAGCAAATATCAATTGAAATATTTAAAACTTTTGTTTCAGTATCCAAGAGACGATTTTAAAAAGGCAAAAAATTATTCAGATTTCCTTTCAAATCAGCCTAAACAAAAGTTATCTGAAATAAAGCAAAGAATTAATTTGAAAATTATAAATGCTTACCAAAGTAAAATAACATTATGTGAAAAAATCAAATTGTATTTTTAAATAAATCCATATTAAAGTAAGTAATCATTTGAAATATTTTAATTATTGCATTTTACTAAAAAATGTATTTCAACCAAAATGCGATATCAAGATTGTTATCGTCCTTTTAGTCAATAACATTACGTAAAGAATTTTTAATTTACCTCAAACCAGCAATAGTATTTGTAATACGTAGTACCATTTTTTTATTGTAAATTACAACTAGTACGTAACAAAGTCTGGTAAAGCATTGCGCATTTTTATCGTATAATTCTATGTCGTTACCCTAGGCTAAATGTTCTAACAACTTGGTTTGTTTTCACACAAAAATTTTTATTTTCAAAATTAAATCATTTTCCAAAATATTTGTGAAGCTTGAATAGATTAAATAAATAAAAAAGTTTTGTTAAAAGAATTAATGAGTTTTTTGACAGTTAAATTAATCTATGTTTTAATTTCAAGATATTTCTAAAACTTTTCGAAAAAATATTTTTTAAATTTGTTTAATCAAATCTACAAGTTTATGACTTTTGTTTATTTACTTCAACTTTTGATAAACTTGAAAAGCAAATTCGAAATTTTAGTTAAATTTTAGATTACAGAAAATACTTAAGTATCAAATTTGTATGCACTCTTTTTTGTGTTACCAAAAATTTGTCTTGAATTTGGTTCTTTATATTTATGAAATTCGTTTAAATAAAAATTATTCTTTTAGTTATGTTTTTATATAATAGTATCAATTCGTAATGTCCAGTCATTTTTACAAACTTTATTTAAGATTTCAAAATCAATTGTATAATAAAATGATCAACAACCAAAATTTACATTTTAAAAAGTCTGTTAAGGAAAAAAAATTTAAATAATTTTTATTCAATTGTTGCAAATTTTTTATACTTAAATATTGTTACTATTAGTAATTTATGTTATCATCATTATTATAATTTATGTCACCTTTAAAAATCAATTCAAGGGCTTTTAATTACAATACTTGATAGTTTTATCCAGAATTATTAAATTAACGAAAGATAAAAATTGCTTTAGTCATAAGAGAAGTTTTCCATTTAGAAATGAGAGAAACTTCAAATAATTTAGTAATAATGACATTTAGAAGAACCTAGAAATAAACTTGAAAAGAACCCTTCATTACAAAACCTACCAAATATCTGATACAATAGCGCCAACTACATAAATGATAAAATCCCTTTTAGAAGAACTCATCGGTAAAATTATATTAGGTACTGTTATGTATTACACCATCGGAAAAACCAAAGATAAGGTAAAGTCGAATGACTAAAAATACAAAATCTAAAGAAAGTTTCTAGTTGTAGGACAAAGACTGAAATAGGCTTTAAAACTTGTCAACGAGAACAATAGTGCAGCTTAGACACTTACAACTTAAGGGGTACTACTTTGTCAATTTATTAACATTAGACATATAGGAAAACATAATTTGTGTCTTGCAAGCTAACTTTGAGTTATCAGTTAGTTCAAAAAGCTCACAGAAATTAATCAACATGTATTTATTACCTTGACTTTTAAAAAATATTCGGCTACCAGCAGCAAGACAAAAACTCAACTATCAAATCTTACGCGTGTTTGTTAGGATGCTTTCCTACTTATATCAACGTATTTCAAAGTATCTATTGTGATTTTTCGATCTATTAGTAGCACGTCTGCTCATTATTCATTAAAAATAAGAAGACTTACTTGTTTATTAGAAAAGTTAAATTTATTTTGTTTAATATCCGATGAAAAACGTTTTTTAGTAAATTCAGAGAGATTAATCCTTTCAGTTTATCGAATTTATTATCAGTACAAATAAGTTTGTTTTGTAGTCAGCAAATGTAAGTATTTCACAAATTGTTTAAGTTAGCAGGCATCAAAATACGATTTAGTGACTTCTTTACCATAGTTTTTAAATTATCATGACTTCATTAAATAACAAATAATCCACAAACTTAATTATCAATGTTTTACTCATTACTTAATTATTACTCGTTATATGATATGAGTAAAAATATAAATTCCTGATTTGAAAACTCTTGTGTATCTGAGGAATCCCAGCAATTACAGATTGTAGAAATAACTCTTTTCAGTCCAATTTCTTTTTAATTTTTCAATAAAGCTAAAAGCAACATTTAAATCTTATTATTTTTCTTCTAAGATTTCAAAGTTTTTATAAATATATTCCATTTGTTACAAAAGTTACAAATCACAACAACTTTATACATGACAATAAAGCGGCAAAAAAGATGAATTAGAAATAAAACCAGACAACAAGGAAATAACTATTAAAACCTGAATAAATGAAAAGAAAAAGATGAAAGAAAAAGCAAGTCATTTAATCTTGCTTCTTTTTGAAAGAACTTAGACCAGGAATAGGCAGTTTAGATAACAAAAGATGATCTTTTATTATCATATTCGTCTTTTTTATATAAATGATGAAATATCTATGGTAATTAGCAAACCAATCAAAGTATTTTGCTTGAACTTGTTAAGGAACACCAGGTAAAAAACAAAACAGTGTAAAAGATGAAAGGATGAACAATTAGGATTGAAACATCTTGATGAAAATCAAACACAAGCTTGTTGAAAGATAATCAAAAAGAATAAAAACCTGAAAGAAAAATAAAAGTGTGCGAGATGAGAAAATAAATAAAGATCAACACCAGCTCCCAACATCCTCTTAGCATCCTGTTTGACTCCGAGATCAACATCCTACTGAAAGATGGAATCAAGTTGTCAGCAACTAGTGGTCCATATATGACTAGTTAGGACTGGGTCAATTGCCACACAATCATGTGACTTGGATGTGAATATGAAGAGAGATGAGAAGACATGCCATGCTGAGATCTTTGTGTCTTCCGATCATCTGGTGGACTAATAGCTGCCAGATCACCCCTTCTAAAATCGACATATCCATCTCCTCCACTCAACACAAGAACAGAGTCTTTAGGAGGAGATTGCAGCGATGAGCAGGATGTAGAAGAAGAGATGTTAGTTGGAGAGTTCTTCTCTGTTGAATGAGTCACACAACCTGAGAAGAGAGATACAGATTACGTGTGATGACGTCATTGAGAGAACCTTAACCTGGAATAGTCACAAAGAACTTGACTGCCTCCCGGTAACCATGGAAACTGAGTTGAGCGTTGGCCATGGAGCAGTATGGGATGAAAGTCCCGGAGGTGATTTGATCTTTCTGCGGATTAGTATCAGTATAGACTCTCATCGCTGCTCCTGGATGTCCTGATGATGCAGCAGATGCGAGTCCAAAAGTTGAAGAAGAGAGAAAAGTTGCTCCTCCGGAAGATTTGTATCCTGAAGAAAAAGAAGAGTTGAGACATTAATCAGATGAGGATCTTCAGTTGAATCATGCGCATCACCTCTTCGTAATGTTTGCTTTTTTAAAGATAGTCTGAAAACTTTCTGAATCTTTCTAAGTATCTTTTTTTCTTTTGTTTTCTCTCTTATCTTTTCATTTCTTGAATTTTGTTTCAAAGATTCAAAGACGTTCCTAATCACGTGACTTTGTTGCCAGCATCCCGTGACGTCATCACTTCTGCTGACGTCATCATCGTACTTTTTCCAAACCCTATCTAGACTGTACATACTAATAGACCTACGACTCGTCTTTAAACCCATTTCATCATCACCAACTTGTGTCAAACCTCTGCTGAAGTTAATTTGGGGGCTAATAACTACTTGCTTCAACTCAAATCTCAAATTTGTTTTCTTTTCTGTTTAAAATTAACTTTTTTTTAAAACTAATTTGTCCCCGCCAATTCTAGTGAAGGTTTCTAGTATTTGAAACTTAAATAAAAATTGCAGTTTTAATTTTACTTTTAAACAAATTAAATTTCAACTTCATTTAACAGAATATTGAAATAAAAATGTTAATCAACAAGATTACCGACCCTCTGATAATGGAACCGACATTACCACCCCGTTACCAGTTCCAATCCAAAGTCGATAACTACTGACAGCAAGCGAAGTGATTCTAAAACGAAAAGTAAGAAGTAAACCAAACAGCAATCAATAAAATGATGTTTTTGAAGTTTTCATAACTAATCTTCTACTAACAAATATTGTAAATATTTGAAATGAATAATTTATGATATTTTTGAAGATATTTGAATATGTTAGTTGAAGATAGAAGCTTTTGAATTATTGATGAATGTGTTTGTGATACAATTGAACTAATTTAATAGTTGGTTACTTCAATTTGTTGCAGGTATCATCATCAATATAATGACAGTTAGTTGGAATTTTGACAAATTATTTGAAATATCGGTTAATCGATAAGAAACCAACTTGATATAAACTCACCTGACAAAGGAGAAACCTAGCTTGCCGGATCCTAGCACCTTGCTGACGTAAGGTTCCACATCAACATCTTGTAGATGTTGGTAGGTTCTAGCATGATACAAACGAATAGTAGAATCAAGTCGAATAGAAACCCATACACCATCTCCAGCCCATACCATCTGCCGCACCTGTGACTCGCGACGTGGATGGGCATCAAATGATGTCTGATGAAGATTTGGAGTTGAGGATCAAATAACTGATTGTTGTTGTGAGTTACTTGAACTTTGATTGAAACTGGATCAACAACATGGACTCTATTTCGATAACCACACCAGATCTTCTCATATACAACTGCCATGCATCTTACTGAATGATGAGGTTTACCAAGATCAAGTAAGTAGTAGCAAGAAAGATCCCAACATCTTTCTGATTGAAATCAAAAATGATTGAAATTCAACTGAAGCTAATTTGTAGACTTTTTTTCAAACAACAACTTTATAGTTTGAAGCAAGTTGCAAGAACTACTGAGAGTATTTATATCAAAATCAATAAATTTATGATGTCACTAGCTATCTAAGATGAACAAATTTTTATTTAAACTAAAATCAAAATAAGATTTTATCAAGCAACTTGGCATCAATTGCTAATTAAAAACTAAGTATTTGACACAAATTGAAAAAATGTTTCATAAATTGAAGTATATTGATGAATTGATTATCAAAAGCTTACATGATTAGGTTGTTTTCATAAATTGTTGTGACTAAGTCTCAAAAAAACAGTTCTAAATCAGAAAATATAATTATTCTGCTTAATTACTTAAAATATTTGCTTTTTACGAATTTCAAAGTAATAAATTAAAGAGATTAATCAAAGGTCATAGATTTGTCATTTACATTGAACTTTAAATGTTTATTACAAAACACAGCAGTAAATTGCATGCCCAATTCGTTCTGTTACTCTGAAATAAGTCACCAGTACTCTTTGAAACATTTGTTTTGTTGGCATAATGTAGATAAAATTCAGTTGATAAATTGTAAAGCTCATTTACAAATGTCATTATGAAAAAAAAGATTCATTTTTGTAAATTTCCAAGTTATATTCGAAATTCAACTTTTTATAATTCTTGTAGTTTGTTCAATTTTAGTAAAATTCAGGAAAATAAAATCATTTAATTGAAATTTGAGAATAAAATCAATAAGATTAATTGAAAGTGATTGAAATTGTTGACTGACTTTTAGATTTATTCACAATTCCTAAATTTATAAATATCAAAAAAGAAGCTTAAAATGTTAAAACCACAAAAAATATTTTTAAAAGATTAATTGAAGTCTTACCCGCTCCTCTACAAAAGATGGCGACAGTCCCATCTGCTAAAGCAACTAGAACTCTTCCTCTATTGTGAACAATCCCAAGTACAGTGTCTCTGAGTCGGATTTTGTGGAGACACTTACTCCAATTAGTAACAGCAGAATGAAGGTAAACACTAAAAAGAAAAAGTCAAAAATTTAGAATTGAATTCTTCAAATATTCAACAATCAATAAATCTACTTACTGTCCACTCTGGGCACCTAACCACATAGTGGCCTGACAGTCAAGTTTCCGTGACTCATTTGCTTGTGAGTTCTTCTTCCATTTTGCTGCTTCATCTTCACAATCTTTCAATTCTGTTTCTGGAGGAGTAGTTACTTTCTCAACCTTTCCAACCTGTTCATTACATTGATTATACTTTCCAAATGTTACTTCAATTTTTTATATCAGTATAAATGATTTAAGAAAATGTGAAAGTTTCTATTTACATCATAATTTAATCATCTGAGAACGAATATTTTTCTTATGTTTACTATCATACAATTTCAAATTTGAATAACAATTAAACAAACATACTGTAGTCGCCATGTCACCAGAGGGACTAGTAACTCCTGAAAATTACGAAACAAATTGAAAGTTTTATGAAAATATTAACTTTACTAGAAAAAGTTTCATGTCAAAAATTGTCTATGGAGAAATAAGAAGTTAAAAAGTTTAAACTATCAAATGAAACCCGTGATAAGCTGATTTCAAGGTTTCTGATTCAATTTCATCAAATTTATCATTAAAAACAAATCAAAAATACAAATAAAATAGTTTAAATTAAATATTTTGCTTTCTAGAAAAGAAAGAAGATTTATTTGAGCAAATACCTGCTTCACTGTGATAAACTAAATCATTTTCATATGTTGTGTTGCCGTCTGATGAATCTTCATCTTGTACAGCTGAGAGACATTTAGTTTGATACAAATGATCCAAATGACATATTTGTCAAAATTCATTAATTATTTACAACTAAAATAATTTCTTAAATCTTTTTACTTCAATTTTATACTTTTTTATTTTTTTAATGTTAACAACCTGGTACACTGCAAATACATAAGATGTGAGTGTCTGCAGATCCAACATCAAATGTTTCTAAATCATTTCCAGGACGACAAGCATCTTTGACAAGAATTTTGCTTCCACCAAACGTACCGTTTTTACATCTTGTATCACTTGCAACTAACCACACATATGAATTTGCTTTAACTTTTAATTCTTTTTGTTTCAAAGAAAGCTCCTGTTAAACAACAAGCTAATCAGAAACATAATAATTATACAGATTGAAGTGACTTCACCTGATCCAGTTTGTCTACATCCGACAAGTCATCTTTATTTGAATCACTTAGATCTTTTAAAAACTGATGAGTGGTTGATGATTTGGTTGTTTCTAGTGAATCTACTAAACCATCAAAGCTGTTGACGGAGCTAGCACACCACAACTAAAAACATTTCAAACTTAGTTGATACTTCAAAATCTCAATTCATAAAATTTATAAAAATAGGATATTTATGAGCAGTTTAAGCTCACCTTCATACAAGGTTCAGTGTCAAACACAGGTCCACAGTAAACTGGGACAGGGACAGTTGTTCTTCTGGTGTTTTCAATTTCTTTTGGTGGTGATGTGGGTGTATTTGGTAAACTCCAACCACATGCTTGAAGCCTACCACTATCCAACAATTTCACCATGGTGTGTTTGTCTTTTTTATTTTTTGTTTCTTTGCATGCATCATTGCTGAAAATATATAAGATACTAAATATAATTTCAGTGAAAATTGTTCGTGTTAAAGTTTTATGTTGACATCAGTCAACAGTAGTCTTGTTATCACCTTAAATTTTCCTTTTTGCATTATACTGGGTAAAATAAGTAAAAACTAATTAGTACACATGCATGAGAAGAATTAACAAACATCAAGCAGGTGCTGATGTGGGTTTCTACGGCATGCAAACCATAAGAAGCATGCATCCAATTGAAAGATCAAACTAACTAAAAATCGTCTACATGCGCGGTTTGTGTTAAAGACTCATTTGTTGATTTGTTATTTTAAAAACCTGATTCGAAAAGTGGACGCCTCAATATTGGAGAGGAAAGTTGAAAAGTTCATCTTACTGCGTCTTCTGGAAGTATCAAAAGAACAAAAGTTGCTTCTCAAGACTTATCACAACTATAAATAAGCACTCAGTTGCAATTGAAGAACCATTTTAATCGTATATTTAAAGTTGTGTGAGGTAAAACACATGAAGTGAAAGTCCAGCTAGTAGTAGAAGCGATGGATTGCACTTTGAGTGAGAAAGAGAAGATAATATTTCACACACAAAACTATCACAGCCGAATCGATCAGAACGTATTATTTTGTAAAACTTGATGAAAAGTAGATACCCAAAGATGTAAAAAAAAGTTGAATAAGAATTTTGTTTTCATCAAGTTATTGAGCGCTGTATAAGATTTGCTTACATAAGTAGATAAAAGAGAAAGCTAGTTATGAAAAAGCAAAAAAGTTTAAAACTAATTAAAATGGTTAGAAGTAGATCTATATAATCGACATCTGCTATTTACAAAAATCTTTCAATTTCACAAGCTATCTATTAAAAAGTTGTTAAAATTAACCAGCGAATCACGCGAAATACTAAAACACCATCTACATCACAAGCTTCTCTACATTACAATCATTGAACACAATCACTAGAATCTATTTACATCGACTAATTTCATGCAATATTTCTACTACATCTTGCTTTGTCAAGAAGACACAATTTCGGATTTTTCAACTACAAAATAATCTTCGTTCATTTCACAAAATAACTCACTCATCGCCAGTACGAAGACTATCAATTGTTGGTGATCTTCCATAAAAATGAGTGGTGCTCTTCGATCTAGGGATGATTTTTGAAGAACCAGCATTATATTGCATACTCAAAGAGCTTTGATCATTAGGAGTAAATCTTCTAGTGGAGTTAGAAGATGTAACTTGGGAGTTGAATGAAGAAGATCTTTCATTGGCTGAGTGAAGAGGTGTAGTGTTGTCACTATTGTTGGATTGAAAAAGACGATGAAAGCTGCGAGCAAAATATTCAGTTGATAAAACACGAAGTTACTTGCTAATATCCAGAAATTAAATATTTAAAAAGTAGACTTCATTTTTACCAGGAAAATTTCTAGATTGTAAATTCAAAATTATTTACTTTAAAACATTTAATGATTTATAAAATAAAAAAGAGGAACTAAAAAATGAAAGAAGCATATAACAAGTCTGTCATACAAATGAAATATTGATGACTTCTGCTTCGCTTTAGGCTGGTCGCTATTTTCATTCAGGCTTCTGGCTGCTCGTAGAGTTTCAGTCCAACGAACAGCTTCCTGTAACTCCATAAGACGTTCTTTGTACTGATTTCTCTCCATTAAAACCCTCGCCATTTCAACTCTTGTAAAACGCTTCCTCTGAGCCATTGGGAGAACTTCCTGAATATTAGAAAGTTTGAAATCGTCTTCAGAGTAGATTTTTACTTCACGGATGTAATAAACGATCGATTTGTTAATCAAACATCTGATGTTTACCTCCTCTTCTGTATTTCTTGTCGATTTATTAGCAGTAGATTGAGCTGAAGACTCAATATTCCGAACGGAAAACTCTTTCATTTGTTCTTGCATCTTTAGAATCTCTTTTTCAGTCTCAGAGAGACGTTCTTCTAATTCTATTTTGGATTTTTCTGAATTAGAAAGTTCATCTCTGCAAAGCGAAATCATTTCGAAGTTTGTCAACTAATTTCAACGAATGTCTACTAACTTAAGTAGAGTGTTGTAAGTAGTAAGCTGATCAACTTTCTGTATCAAATCATCTTTGACAACATTTAACGCATTTTTGGTGGCAAGTAACTTGGTGTTTTCATGTAGCAGGTTTTCAACCTCTTTACTCATACCTTTAATCAAAAATTAGTTTATAACTTCACATTAAAAAAGTAGCTAGTAGCTTGATGTAGAACAAACCAGCTATATCTGCTCCTTTATCAACATCACCAAGATCTTGAAATGATAATTCAGCAAATAAGGAGCTTTCATTATTGACAGCAAAGTCACCACTTGCCGTCACCTCCACTACGCTACAATGTTCAAAAACTCTTCATTGTAAATTTGAAGCAAAACAAATTATTGATTTTTTTTGCAATCAACTTTTAATACAACGATTTAAGTTTAAAACTTGATCAGATGTTGATTGATTTTTCTGTGAGTTAACTTTTTATACTAATTTTGCAAAGTAATTACAATTTGTATAAAAACTGCTAATTAGTATTTGTTTCATTTCATAACAACCTTTGCTTGATGACTGCGGGTTTTTCATCGACATTATCAACTTGTACTTGTGAAAAACTTTCTTTTCTTAGTTTTTCTGTTTCTTCTTTCATATCTACTACATTTGTCAGACTTGATTGCATCTCACTTAAAGTTTCTAACGATGCAATTTCTAAATTAAAAATTATGTTAAAAGCTGAGACAGATTCACAGATGAATTTCAACCTGAAATTTGATGAGGAACATCTACACTAGGTGAAGGAACATTTACTTCAGTAAAACTCATTTTCGCTTTTGCAGGCAGTTCCTCCTATAGATAAGATACTGATAAAGTGTTCAACTTAAATGTGGAGTCACCTTTAAAGAGCTACAATTTGGATCGGTAGGAGTTGATTCTAGTTCAGAAACTCCTTCTAAAATCAATGAATTTTCTAGTGGTGAGTTGTAATGAATAGATGGATCTTCAGTAGAAGGGTATGTGGTCACAGAAGGAGGAGGTGAAGACTCCGTTCTCATCAAAACCTCTTTTCTAAAGGAACAAAGATATGGTCTTATAGCTAGTGTTTAAAACTGTTTTGGAAATTAACTGATGTAAATAAACAGCATAACATATAAAAAGTGAAATTAAAAAGAAAAAAATGTTGGAAAATAATTAAATAAATCGTAAATAAGTAAGAATAAGAAAACAAAAAATAAAGAAGAATTGTTTAGATGAAGAAAATTACAAAAACGATGATAAAAATGGAAGCATGCAGTTGACAAAAACATCATATACCTGATCCAACAAGAGAAAGAACTTGTGATAAAAAGAAAATAGATAAAAATTATAACAACAATCGTATATTCTTCTTAAAAAAAATTAGCATCTAAATCAAATTAATTTGATATGTTAAAAATAACTGCTTTCTACAAATTGCAATTAGTAAATCACCAATAGTTTCAATATCAATTACTAGCAAGTAAGTTTTTCTATAATTTGTAGCTCAATCATCTATTTACTTTAACTTAGATGGTGTTGGCGAGCCGGGGCTTTCTGAAAATACAGTGGAGGTCTTTTGAAATTTTGTCTTTTCAATGTGTTCCATATATGACTGAATCATCTGAAATAAAAACAAATAAAATATAATCAGAAGTTTTATTCACAGAAATTTATCTTCTTTCAGTTTTAAATATAATCTTAAAACACTAAAATCAAATTGAAAATGAAAAGTATAAAAATCAATGAGAAAACAGATAAAGATAAGACTAGATGGAACCTCGTTATGACGTTCACGTAGTACTGTCAGTTCATCTTTGGCTTCACTTTCACGCTCGTGTAATCTCTCAACTAAAAGATGATAGGTGAATCAATTGAGAAATTAGAACTTTAAACATTGCTTCAAATTAATCAGAACTTACTTTGATCAACATAATTCTTACATCTCATTTCTAACTGTTTGTTGTTCCCTTCAAGCTTATCAACCTTCGATTTAAACTCTCGTGTAACACCTTCAGTGTGATCTTCGTTTTCCATCAGATGTTTTTCAGCATGCTTCCTTAGTTGACGTTCTTGTTCAAATCTGCTAGCTAACTGGTCATTGTCTTCCCTCAACATTTCCAACTCAACCACATTTTCTATTTGAAAGTTTTTATCAATTTAAAAGATATTTGACTAATTTGTTGTATTGGGAAATTGAAGAATAAGTGATTAATTGAAGATGTTTTTTCTGTCAAGCATATTACAAGTACTTACAAGTTGAAGTGCACTTTACAATTTGAAACTATTTACGAAAAAAACTAAACAACGATTTTTATTGTAAATAGTAAGTCATAAGTAAACATTTCTTGAGTACAATTGTTATTATTATATTTTTTTATTACTAATTCTCACTGTCAAATGAAAAATGTCTACAAATTTCTTTGAAATGAGTATCAGTTCACTTAACCACTTAATTACCAGCTTATTTGCTATTTCTCAAACTTACCACAAGTCATTACAAGGGTATGAAAAGCTATTTGTGTAACTTAATCATTTGAAACTACTTTGGATCAATGTAATGTCTTTAAAAAATATTTTCAAAACTAGAATACATTTTCCAATGGAATAAAAACTATAAATAAATAACAAAGTTGTAGCTAAAATAGTAGACTTTCAAACAAACAATTTATCCATTAAACTATTATTTCTAAAACTTTATTTTTTATGTTATTTGAAACTAATAAAAGTTCAAACCTTTACACTGTGTTAAGGATTGGTCAAGTGATTCGAGAATAGTAACAATAAGAGGCATCAACTGTTTGATACTATCCTCTCCATAAAATCCCATCATCCTCTTAAATTCAGCATAAACACTGTTTGCAAGTGCTTGCACCTAATAAAAAGTAGTCAAATCAATATTGTTAAACCATTTATGCTAACAGATTATTTATATAAATAATATCATATAAGTCAATTATCTAAAAAGTATTATAAGCCTTAAACTTATAAATTAAATGTTTGGTTACTAATATTAAAATGATTTTATAAGATAAAGTTTATATAGTTATACTTAGCATAGTTATATATCTTAAAAATTAAAATTCACTAAATCATAAAACTTTTTATGATATATTATATGATTACTTGTTAGATATAAACAGTTAACATAAAAAAAGAAAACTTTATAATAATATTGTTACAAAAAAAAGTAATAAAGTTGAAAAGGCTAAAATATCAGGTAGTAAACACAAAAGATGAACTAATAATAAAATTATTTAATTTAAATTGATTATCATAATATAATCACAATTGATAACAAATTGAAATTTTAGATTATTAAAGTTTTATATAAAACACTAACTTAGACATTACAGCTTTGAATAAACGAAAATTAAATTTATGCTTAATAACCTTAAAATTTGTAGGATTATAATTACAGTAAACATATTTCAAAACATAGCTTGATTAATTAAAAAGGTCAATTATTTCTTTATTGAAGTAAACAAAAACAATTTTTTACAACTTGTTAGTTTATTCTGTTGATGAAAAATAGTTTATTTATTTATTTAAAGCATGCAACACTGTAAACATAAATTTAGCAAAAGACATGATACTATATTCTCAATCATTTAATAATTAATAGTTTTATCTAATTAATCATTTGAAGATAGCACCACAACTATAAAGATATTTTCTTTACTAATGTAATAGTCATAAAAGTTTAAAAACATTATTCTATTGATAAGCCATTTAATATTATGAAATGAAACTTATTTATAAGTTATGTTGAAATTTATAAAAACATTTATATATGTTATATGATACTTTGTTTTCAAAAACGCCAATTTTTTTTAAAGTCTATAAAAATCAAATAAAAAATGTATTTAAGCTCATAACTACATTAAACTTAAATATTTTAAATAGAATTTAAACATTGAAGCATTACTACAAAAAAAGAATTTTGAATATTAAGAAACTTTAATAGGGACGTTTTTACAGTTACATGCAAACTTACTTGTACCGGTATTTGAGGACCAGACATGTCCTATGTTTGCATGCATAGCAAATATCATTTTTAATAATCAGTACTTTATATATAAACAGAGTATGTCACATTAAATAAAAAACTTTGTTTTTATAAAGCAGATTATTTTTGAATAAAATTATAATCTAAAAACAACTAAAAGTTTATAAAATAATTAATCAAATAATAACATAAAAATTAAACAACAATAAATTATTTTTTTTAATAATCAAACTGTTATTAAAACTTCTTTAAGAAACTGAAAGGAAAATATTAAAATATCAATAAAGAAAAATATTATGGTAAACCATTGCATAAATATAACTGATAAAAATGATATCCTTACCTTCTCAGATGATAAACCAATATTTACATCTTGTTCTGAATCATAAATAATTTCATCTTTCACAAAAGACATATTTTAAAAGTTTAATTTATTGGTATTACTACTATTACTAATGCTACTTTTTAAAATTGGCCAGGTTTCGAAATTTCAAAGAAAAGATGGAACTTCTAAAAAACAAATTAGATTATTCACAAAATTTAAAGCTTTTTTATTAGAACAAATCGCCTTTCATTATATCTAAAACTATTTTTACAGTATTCAATAATTTTTCTTAATAACCTAAATAGATTCAAGCAAAATCTAAATATCCGAAACATGTATCAAATAAATAAAAACATTCATACAGATAATTCAAAAGTCATACGATTTAAAACCTCGATTTGTGGCAGTAAACAAACTTTGTCATTAAATTAAGTAAAACATTCCTAAAATGGCTTTAAACTGTTGAGTAAAAAAACTTTTGATGTTTCTTAAACTTTATAAAATGACGTTTGGCAACTAAAGAAAAATGATCTTTGTCAAAAATACAACTCTTCATCTTTAGAAGTTATAAGGATATAATTAAAATGTTGAGCCCTAAGGCTATACTAATAAATAAAATATTTCAAAACAAGCTCATTAATACCATAGTTGGCTTAATTTTCTTTTATTTGTATGTGAAAAAAGGTAAACAAAATAATATTTAATAATCTTAAATTACAAAAAAAAATTTCATTAAATACTTTTAGAAAATTTAAAGCAAATTTTAAAGTATTATGAGCTCTTAATTTCTCTCTATTATAAAAGAAAGACAGAATACATGCAGTAAATACCTAAAATTTCAAAATTTTGGACATGCTACACTAAAATGACTTCACAGTCTCATTTACAAAGATTTTTTGAACTGTTCCAGCAGTTTTTATTCTTATGTTTTCTTTTTATAAGACTATAATACTCATTCAACTTTTGAGTAGAAAAAGTTGTGTACAATTAAACTAGCTGTAATAAAAAAAAATTGTACTTTCTTTCGAAATATGTGCTGACTTAAGTAGTAGTGTAACTTTTTAGGTGACTAATAAGACATAATAGATTGTGTATTAGTAAATTGATTCATATTTTTCTGTTTCGTGACTTTGCAATAGAGTTTGGTAATTGTATTTGCATTATACTTCTCTATAAATAAATGTATTAAGAGCTTTAGCTTAATTTTTCGTATCCAGATTCGACAATGTATGCAAAGTCTAGAAAAGTCTTGAGTTTTTATTTTTAATTTGCATGATACTATTTATTTACAGCAGGTTACCTTTACGGTGATTGAGTTGAAATTTTGAAAGTTTTTTTTTGAAAACAGCTATGATATATTTATGTAGAAATTTTGTTTTAACCAAATTCTTAAAGATAAGTTTTAAGTAAAACTGAACTTAAGTTTAGATATATCTAAAATTGTTATTTATATTTATTTCAAGTACAGGTAGAAATGGTTTCGTCAGGATTAAAAATTCCTAATAAAGTAAATGAAGTGGCTAAAGATGTCAAACAAAAACTTCTTGGTGCTGTTTTAGTTGATCTTGATAGCAAAAGCAACACTCTTTACATTAGAAAGACCTATTCCCCAAAATTGAAACACCCATTTAGAGCTTGCCTTAATGATTTTGATAATACAAAAGCTTCGTAAGAAATTGTTGTCAGTTCACAACATTTATATCACAACTTATTTTTCAACAGGTTTGCTATGATCAACTTGAAACTTTGTACAACTGAGCTGCATAAGCGAGAAAAGCTGATTGTAGTGATCTGGATTCCAAGAGAAGCAACTACCAGAGTAAAGATGATAGCAGCTTCGGGATTTGAAGTTATTCGTCGAAAATTTTCTGATTGTAATGCCATAATTGAGATTTTTGAGAAAACATTTGATAAAAATATTGATGACATTCTGTCAAAAACTATGAAAATTAGAGAGGGCTGCTCTTCAATAGAAGGAGTTCCTGTGAAGATGAATGAAGTAAATGAGTATGTCTTTGCTGACGATCTTAATCATGATAATAGTGATTTTGAAGAAGAAGAATAACTCTCTTTTTTAACTTTGTTTTAGTTGTTATCTTGAAAACTAATAATACTAATTTAGTAACTCCATAGTTTTTAAAAGCAGAAATCTGTTGTATTTACAATCAGTTCTCATAAAAAAGAAAATATAAAAACTTCTTATAACTCTTACAATCTTCTTATAAAAAAATAGTACGTTTTAACCTTAATAAATAAAAAATTGCAAGTTAATAAAGCGCTGCTTCTGCTAAATGACCAAAACTAATTTTTTGTTTATGTTTCTAAGATGATTTGAAAATAATTGTAATAAGTTTTACAAATTCTTCTGATGTAAATGGCTAAAATTTTGAAATTATTTTGAATATTTTGTTTTTTGTTGATTTAGTTTTAAACTCAGTTCACCTAAGTTTTAATTTCTAAAGAATTCAAGCTTGTTTACTTTAAATTATTGAAATAAAATGATCAAAATGATCGAAGTAAAATGTGACAAAAATCATTTGAAATTTTGATTTCAATGACAAAAAAGAATTTGCTGAGAAGATGACTTATGATATAGTTTGTAGAAATATATCAAGCAATGGAAATTCAGCTTGACGTGGTCGCATTAAATCATTTAGGAAGCAAGCAGTCCCAGCCCAGCCCTCAAATAAGCTGTAAGGTCTATCAGGGTTTCGAGAACCGCTTCGAAAATCACGAGTGAACATAAAATCGCCATATCTATAAAATTAGTTAGTGATTGTGAAAACTCTACAAATATATAATAATGAAATATTTACTTAGAAGATTAATTCTATTTATAATACTTCTAAACGTAAATAATTGATGGAAAAGTATATTTAAAGCTCCAATTTCATAAAACTTAAATAAAAAGTTGACTAAAAATTCCTTTTATTAAATAATTTATACTTTTGGTTTTATTTGAAAAGATTAGTAATTTGCTTTTTCGATCAATTTTTTAAATCTTAAAATATTATATACTGAATTAATCCTTTTTTTTTACAAATGTATTAATGTAATTTAATTAATGAGATAAAAATATTCACCAAACTAGATTATTTTTTATTATATATTTTGTAAGACAAATTAGTAAACACTAAATCTATTCCTGGAATGATTTATACAAAAGTTCAACAAATTCTAGAATTAAATCTTACTTTTGTGCTCGATAAAGATATTTTGGACTTGCTGTTAGTCTGTACATCAAAAGATGAACAAATCCACTACCACTAACGCCGTGACAAATACCAGGACCCTTACGCAACAAGCCAAACTTCCAAACAACTTCTGCCATTTCACGGCATACTTGTAGGTAATGATCCTTCTTTCCAAGCATCATGTAAGCACGTGCAAACATGTAGATGACACCTTAACAATTGATCACAATAAAACATAATCACATCAGTCTGTTTTGATACTTAATATAAAATGATTTGAAGTTACATCATTTACCTGCAGATCCATGGCACCAATGAACAAGCATCTTTTGATGGTGGCTACCGTTTAAGCTTAAAGCACCTTCTAGGTTGGTAGCCATGTTTCCATCTTTAACACAATAATTCAGTAGAAATTCTACTGATTTTTCGATGGCTGAAATTGCTGGGTTGTTGTTTGTTAACAAATCTGGAAGCGAAAGTAAAGTTTGTAGAATCCCACATATACCGTGACCAGCACCTAAAAACAACTTTACGAGTCAATAAATGAAGTATAGAAATTCTTTTTAGCGTTGAAATGCAAATTAACGAGTTTGCTGAAATATTTTCCAAATTTAACAAAAACAATTTTGTTGTAATTTCTTCTTTACAAAATAAAAATATAATATGTTGAAGGCTTTAATGAAGTCATGCGTCGCTTATATTAAAAAATCATTTTAGTTTATTTTAGATCAAACTTACAAGTGTAAGACAAGTTAAAAAGTTCAAGAACCACTCACCTAGATAAAGTGTTCCATGATAAGCATACATTAGAGGAATATCACCATCAAAATTCAAACGTTTTCGAAATGTTTTTCCAGATTCCACAATAATTTCACCTAGCTTACATAGATGTGCTGAAGTTAAAATATCTTTTTTCAACTCTCTTTTCATTAGTAATGCTCCCATGATATACCCAGATCTAGAAATGTTTTAATTTTCATCTAGTCAACTTAAGAAATCTTTTGAATTAAATTGAAGTTCACATTTTGTAATATCATATTTCATTATGATTAAAGAAATTATTTTATTATTAATTATTTACCTGCCAACAAAAAGTTCATCTGAACCATTTTCTAAAAAGTCTATAGGTTGACATGCTTCAGCCAAATCGATGTATTTATTAATGTATATTTGACATTTCTAAGAATTACAAAAAAAGATTAATAAAATTCCATCAGAAATCTTCAAAATATCAATAAACTATTTTTTAAAGTTTTTTAGCCTGTCTACACCTCTTTCTTCCCAATCATGTTATAAATGATAGCAGCAACCGCATATACGCCTCCACAACCAGTTAAGAATGCGACACGTTTTCGATTACTAAATGATCACAATTTTGTCAGCATAGCTTCAAATATTTAAATATTTAAAATTACCTGGTTCTATAATCGTAAAAATATAAGCTGGATTCTATATAAGTTTGAGCATAATGTAAAAATTCTGATCTTTTATCTCGAAAGTTGTAAGAATTTGCTAAATAATAGAACATATAAGCAATTCCAGCAGTACCCACATACAAACCTGAATCAAATAACTAAGATTCAGATATTTTTAATTAGAAGAGTAAGACTACTGCATAACCAGTATAAAGTATATGATAAGTTTAGTTTTATACAACTTTTAAAATACCCTTTTCATTTTATACAATTTTTCTAGTCTTCTGTATAAAGACGATACTTAAATATTTTATATTTTAAATATATTTTAAAAAATTAAAAGAATTAGTTGAAGGAGAATATTTTAAAGCTTAACAAAAACTCTGCAATCAGATAAAATAAACTAATAATTTATTAAAAATATTTTAGAGGTAAATTTAAGATTTTATAGTCAACAACTAAAAACTTAAAATATAAAAAACTCAAGGTAAAGAGCATAGAAGGTCAAAGTAATATAAAAAATCATTAACATTTTTGTTTCTTAGATGATAAATATCAAAATAAAAAATTTTGTAGAAATATAACCAAAAAATGGACTGCAAATAGATAAGCAAAAAATTGATCAACTTTAATTCAACTAATTGAAAAACAAGAAAATAAATTTTGTACTTACCTCCTTCACCATTATTTTCAGTCGGCTTACAGTTCTTAAGAATAAAATCAATGATTTTTAGTATTCGCTCTTTTAGTGTCCCTTCAACAATTTCAACTTGGCCATTTTCAGGATAAGGGTTATCAAAATACCTTTTATGTGATGACATGGCAAAATCAGGTAAAATATATTATATACAAAACTGCATAAAATGTAATTAAAGGTTGAAAATGTAATATAATCAGCTCAAAGAAAAAATACTAATGATGGCACCATGCAAAATTCTACACTGTAATCTACAAATGTAAAAGTTTATTTACATTTTGCATTCATGCGTTATTGATACTAGTTACCAGTGCAATTTACAACTAAATTGGCTAAATAACTTGTTAACCTGAACGCGTGAAAGATGGTTCACTATTAATTTTCTAATATTCAAATTTTCAAATAGCTTTATCATATTTACAAAAATATTTTAGCATAAAATAAGTTACATATAAGGATGTAGAAACAACATCTCTATATTATTGCAGTATATAGGCTTCGTAAATTGAAAATTCAAAATTATTACTAACCTTTTTAAATCAATAGCTAAAAAAACCTTATTTTGTATTTATCAAAAGTTTTTCTTAGTTTATTTTCAATCAAACATTTAAAATTTAAATCAGATACAAGATAACTTTATATTGATTTATATTTTGGATGTTGTAAATGGTAGTTAAGGGCTTTATTGCTTTCTACTAAAAAATAAGACTTCTTATCAGCTAAATGACAAAAGTCTGTGTAAAAAGAATTGACCAAATACTTTACAAATTAAGGTACTAAATTCACTTCGTTAAACTGTTTTTTTTTTCTGGCCTTAACAGGTTTTAAAATATTTTAGCTGATAACACTAATCAAATACATTGCTAGTTAGATATGAAATTTTAAAATAAAAGTTACTAGCGTAATAAAAGAGTTTTCCGAACAGAAATGAAATAATTACAAAATAAATACTTCACTTATAGATTAAGCAAACTGAGCTTTTAAACCACCTAAAACTTTTTCTAATTAATGCTTTACCTTTTTAATTTAATAATATATTAATAATCAGTTTCAAAATATCCTTATAGTTGAATCTTACAAAGTATCTACAAAATTTATTAAGGTATATTACTCTTAACTATTCATACAGAGCACATAATCATGATTAACTAAATATTTGAAATGTTTAATCCTCATTTTTTAATTTAAAAAATTTTGCCTGATTTCTAAAATATATTATTTTTAAAACTAAAACAATTGTTGTCACTACATCATCAGCAATAAGTGAGATAAGAAGACTTGACGCCATTTTCATATCTCCGTTTAAGTTCTTCTTGTCTCTTATAATAAATTTTTTGAGCTTCTTGTCTTATTTTGATCATTGAATCTTTTCGCTGTTTTTTATCGCCTTTGTTAGAGTTATCAGCTGAATAAGATTTTGTGTCTTTTGTATCTTGCTTTATCTTTGGAAACTTTTCATCCAAATTTATTTTTTTCTGTAACATTGGAACCAATCACTAATCTAACTAGCTGATAACACTAAAACGCATACCAAACACGGAAACCGGATTTTTGTATGCCAATCTTTGAGATGACGAAGAGCTTGTTGATAGCTACATGTCAAATCATCTAAATGTTCGGCGAACTTCTTTCTTCCAGCTGTTTCAAGTTTTGCATCAGACTTTAGTGAATGAACAGATATCTGAGGTATTTAAGTTTAGTTAAAATGAAATTCTATGAAAGTTGAAACCTTATTATCAGGAAGCACAACTACATCAAGCGATCTTAATTTTTTGTGTCCTTTTATTTCTTCAGTTGATGGAATTGATCCAAAAACTTTTAAATCAAATTTTTCTAACAACTTGTAGCTTCGATGTAAACAGAGCGATATCATTAGCTGAAGACTTCCTAGTAACAGTTGCCTTGGATACAGAATACCCGTAAGCAACAAAATAGCTTCTTACTACTAAAACCTGTTCTGTAAAGAAGGGAGAAATACAAGAATTCTGCGGACTTCACGCACTCCAATTGCCGCTAAGTATTCTTGAATCTCGAGATCATTCCACAAGTAGTAAATTGTAGCATGATCGATACTCACTGGAGTAGCAGGTGAATGTTTGAAGAGTAGTAGCTGTAAATACGAGTTAATCAGATCAATAACAAGATAAGATTAACTCACCAAATCAACAAGACCACAAAGCTGATGCTGTTGAAGAGGAAGTATACGTGATGACGTCACTAAGCACGCGTCGTTAATTAGAAGTTCTAACAAAAAATCAATCAACAAAAGATGATATAGAGTATCAAATACTCACCGTTTAATCCAATCAGTGCTTGATGCGCGCGAAGCAAGATGACGTCACGATCACAGTGCGGGAAGATGATCATAAATGAAGAGAAAGAAGAGTGAGGTTGCTCTTCCACCAATTGAAGATCAAATCCAATCAACTCGATTAAATCGATGACAACTACGTCATCAACAACATCAAGAACTACTTCAGCAAAACCAGTAAAGCGGAACCTCGTCGATTTTGAAGAACAGCTGGTAGCATGATGACGTCACTGTTGTCATCGCGCTTTAACCGCGATCCACTTTCTACAATGAGATCGATGAGGAAAGTGATGACGTCAAAGTCGATATGTTTGACGACTAGTGCAAGTGAAGCGATCGACTTCTGTAGTCGCGTTATCGCGTCAGTGACGTCATTAATTCGAATCGGTTTTCGTATTTTTTGCTCTTCTTCATCCACAATCCGTTGAAGCTGCAGAGTCCGTAACGCTGAAAGATCGATGATGACGTCACAACCGAGCATCGTGAACGCGCGAGCAAAATAAGGATTTGAAAATCTAGTTTGGATTAAGATGAAAATACAGAAGATCGGATGTAGAAGGATCACTTGTTCATCATCTTCCTCTTGGCTTCGTGAAGCGCCTTGCTAACACGATTCTCATCTTGAAGAAAGGAGTAGAAGAATGAGAAGAAAGACTCAGAAGCAGCATCCGGTACCGGCCATTGTGGAAAAAGGACACTTTGGGCGCCTGTGGGATATGATTGAAAAGATGAAAAATAAATATGATGTCTTGCCTGCATCTAATAAGCTCCTTGCAATCTTGGGATCAGGATTAGGAGCGGAGATGACGACAAGCTTCAACCTGTACAGTGGGAAGAGTGACGTCACATCTCGAAGTGAGACGAGAAAGTGAGAAGTAGGAATAGATGATCCGGGAGACGGATAAGGATCCGGAGCAAGAAGAAGAAGCCCTGAAAGATAAGATGTAAACTTGAGATGAAGAAGAAAAGAAATAAACCTCTTTTGCTACAGCAGAAAGTGCTGATGTGAATGAGGGAGCAAGTCTGAAGAGCTTCCAGGAAGCAGCTCTTCATCGCGCGACTTCCACTTATTACTTCAACATCTAATAACTTCGCGACCTGTAAGCGATGACGTCATCAACCACGTGACTTCAATGATGCGAGTAATCACGTGATGACACTCTTGTAAAGAAGCAGGGAGAGGAGGGATCTTCCAGGTGAGATCTTCATCAAAACAAAGATCGTGATTGGATGATGGCGAGCCAATCACTCGAACTGATAGCTTTGTATCAATCTAAGATGTAGACTAGGATCACTGGGAGCAAGCACGAGTAAGAAGTGATACTTCTCTATGAGGAGTCTTATAGATGTTGGATGAAAGGATTGGGAAAAGATGAAAGTCAGAGGAGACACGACAAGAAAAAGTCTTTTCAATCCCAGATTTTAAAAGTGCTTCCAACTCGCTTTCTGAGAAAATCTTCTTCATTTGCATCTCTCTGTCGTGATTCAAATCTTTCATATCAATCGTCATCTCATCATCACTACCTCAATGATGAAGAGTCTGATGACGTCATCACTGTCGATTGTAGCTGACTATTTTGTAGAAGAAGAATATTGGATGATTTGCTGATGTAAAATCGAGATCCTAAACTTTCATCAGTTCTCGGATCAATTAGCTCCATGAAAGGGATCTTGGATGAAGACATCAATTTGTTTGTCTTCATCATTTCAATTTACTCACAAACTGAAGAACATCATCGACGACAAATGTCACGCTTGAATGAGTTTGCTGTAGTAGTTCGTAGAAAGGTTGGATCAACATCTTCCATATTTCGTTTAGAGATGTTAAATGATCAGCTGATTGTAAATGATCTTCATTGGAGGTAGGGGAGTGATTGGCAGTATCAGAGGTTGAAGCTCTCTTCTTGAAATTAGGAATTTTCCTGATGATAAAAACGTTTTGATGATTACTTATGGAAAAAGCTAGAGAAGAACCTATATTCAGTATGATACATCTGATAGAGATGCTGGTGAGAGGTCGAAAGATGATTTTTTTGATAGTTTTTGATTAGTTTCTCCAATATTCTCATCATTTTTGCTGAATCGACGAAACTCTGAGACATCGAGAAACTTTTGACAACTTCTCCATGTGCAGTAATGAAATAAGCAAAAATATCTGATAGATCAATAAATAGATAAGAAACAATCGCAAATACAACAACAACAACAACAACAACAAACTTGGCATTAACAACGTGAATCAAACCTTGATTTTGATGCTTCGAAAACAGAATCACATTCGAATCATTGTGCTTTAAAATATGATGGGTATCCAAAAACAAGATTGTCTGGTCATATGAAGTCTTGAAAGATTCTGGACTCCAATAAGAGATATTAGGAAAATGAATTGGTAACTGGCGGTTGATTACAGTTTTACGCCTCATTCTACACTCTGCAATACTTGCAGCTGATTGGTAATCTCCGTATCGATGAAGAATTACCTAGCAACACTTTTTAGGTCATGTGATTTATGACTGAGTCTTATTACCTCAACAGACTCGTATAGATTTTTTAGCTTCTTTTTTTCTCGTTTATGAAAGACTTTTTCGTTACGATACTTAGCAACTTTCATTTCCAATTTTAGAAGCAAACTTATCAAGACTTTTAGTGCTACAAGTAATTCCTGTTCAACATTTTTTTCAAACCATTAAATTTTATTTATTTAAAAATCATCAATTACTTTTTTAGAAGATGAGAACCTTAAAGTTGCAGCAAGCATTAAATCAAGATCTTTCTGATCTTTCAGATTACATCTTCCACTTTTTTCTGCCAATATAGCAGCTTGTTGAATGTGATAAATAGCATGAGAAAATTTCTGTTCTTTGATATATAAATCTACTTCCTGAAATATAGCAGCTCTTAAATTTACATCTTAATTTGAATATGTAGAAGATAAGAGTCTGATGATGACATCACTAACCACATTAATACATTTTGCTTCATACAACATAGAAAAATCCACAGCAAGATTTCCACTCAACATTTTTGCTTCTTGAATAAGCTTTTTTGCTTCTTTTTCTTCGGAATCGTAAACACATGAACGAGACAGGAAAATAATTGCATCTATTTGTTTCATTTGATTTTTAAGTTCTCTGAAAATTTGAAATATTTACAAAAATCATTTAAATAACTTTCATTTCTTTCAAACCTTTCTAATTGAAGCTTTTTTCTGAAATATATTTTTGCTTGTGTATACTTTTTCATATTATACAAAATCCTTCCGCAAATATTATAGGAGTTTCCTAACAGATCCAATCTACTGCTTTCTAAGAACTTTGATCAGTTAGAACATATTTGCTCATAACTGTTACAACTAATACCTTCTTCACAATTTGTAAATTGACTTTCTGACAACTTTTCTGACCAAGTGATGAAATGTTTTAAAGCAGATGAATATTCTCCCTTTTTAAGATGAATTTGACCAGGAGTTTTAAAGATCTTGAAATAATTATCTGAGATTAGCAAGTATCTATAAAGTATGTAGCCTCAAGTTACCTGGTTCAAATCTATCAGCGATAATTCTTTTGTCGAGCTAATAATTTGTCTGTACTTGTTGTAGTGTAAGATTGCTTCATCAAATAAATGTAACTTCAAATATGATTTACATAGTTTCAAATGAATCTCATTTTCACTTCCTTCATCTCCTAAAATTGCTCTGAAACAAACAACTTTTACACAAACTTTATATTTGATTCACCTTACTTGAAATATGGGAGTGATTGCGAAATATTACTTTCTAAATCCTTCTTTAAAACAAACAGCAACAAACCACATCTAACTACATTTTCATGAGATTGTATCTTATAAAAACTCTTTAGTTGCTCAAATAAAACCTAAATGTTTGAAGTAATATTAAATAAATCAAACTGTTTATCAGCTAACTTGCGCTTGTAAAATGATATCATTTCGATTGAGTGATAAATTGTAGCATCTTTTCAAGTTCTCTAAACCTTCTTTTATCTGCAAAGAATGATAAATTCTCAGCATAATTTCAGATTTTTTTACTTAATTTTGACCTTGTTTAGTTTCAACTGAGCTTTGCTTAATCTGAAAATGAAATCACTCAGATTAAACTGATCCTCATCAAATAAAGAGTCCGTTGTAAATTTGTAAATGTATGAATTAAGTGAAAGATAAATTTTCTCAGAAAGTTGAAACTTTTCCATTTCAAAAAAGGTGTTTGCAAAATAAAGAAGCTGTACATGAAAACCTAAAATAACTTTAAATGTATCTCTTGCAATCGAATTTATCAGAATGTTACTTTTTTTCTTTAAATTTTCAGGAATTTGAAGAATTTGTGAAATATTAACAAATAACTTTTCTTCACAAAATTTTAACTTTTCCTTTTTATCCGAATCTTCAGAATTAAGAATGAACTCAAGTAGTTGAAGGACTTTAGTTGAGGCTGATTGAAATCTTCCAAGCTGTTCTTCAATTGATATCTGAAGCTACAACGACAATCATAAATCTGATGACAATCTTTATGATGATAGTCTAAGAGGTTAAAAAAACTAAATATAAAGTAAAATACAAAACTCAAGATACTACCTTGTAAAATTCTTCACTGTTGCGATCAAATGAAGCCATTAAAAACTTTCTCAGCACAAAAAAATCAAGCTGAATTATTTAATCTTTATAACTTTTTATCTTTTAAAATCATAATAAAATGATTTACAATTCTCAAACAATTTGTAAAAATAGAAACTTAGAAATATCAAAAAAACAAGTCAAGCAACAAAACCATTACTTACAAAATAATTATTGTTTTTTAATAGAATCTCGATGAAAAATATTTATTAAATATTTTATTTAACTTTTAAATCACATTAAAAATCTCATTTACAAATAATTCTTCTTAGCTTATGACTTGAAACAATTTTAATGACAAGATTTATTTGATAAATTTGTTATCTTATTGTTATAAGTAAATGTAACCACTGTAAATTTTCTGTTTTAATTATATTTTACGAATGTAATAATTAAAATCAATAGCTTCACGCGGCGCTACTAGTAACTAAGTAACAAAATAAGCTAAATCAAGCTGTTTTTACATCATAATCTCAACGTCTTAAAAGGTTAGTATCATTAAATCATTTTTAAGTATTATCGTTCCTAATTTTGATAATCATTGAGCTTAGTGTTTTTGAGCTTAAAATGTAACTAGTAAGCATAGTTGGATAACTTGATACCTTATTAACTAAATAACTAATTTACCTCTCAAAATTTTCATTAGTTTTCATTAGTTTTTAATGAAATACTTTTTTAGGAATTTTTGTTACAAAATGTTCAATAAGAATAGATATTGCTAAATTTTTTTAATAATCTTTGTAACGTACAACTTAATTGATATGGTATATGTGAAGGAATTTATGAATATATTAGGAATATATGAGAAACTTATATATACAATTATACTATAATAAAAATAAATTTTATTAAAACTGATGTAAAACTTTTTTACGACTCGTGCCTAAAGACCTACATCAACTAAATCAATATATTGTATAAAAAATTGTGTATATACAAAGAAGTTTGATTATTCTTTTCGCTTTTCTCAATCATATTTTAGTTGATTGGAAAATTATATTCATACATCTAATTTCAAACAGCTCTCTTAATTGAGAACTTCCTCAGAAAACCTGGGTTCACCGCAGTTTAGTTCATACCAAAATTTTAGCGAAAATATAAAAAATAAAGACATAATTTTCAGTCTAAATAAGTCAACATTAAAATAAAAAAGTCTCCATTTATAAAGGTAGATGAGATTAATTGATTTGGAAAGATTTTGTAAACATAATTGTGCCATTTAAAGTCAGATGATAGGGTAATGCGGAGGTCTAGGACTGAAGGTATTTGTGAAATAATAAATCTATTGACTGAAAATCGGTTTAAAGAATGTGCAGCTGGCTGACAAGAAAAAGTTATAAGTTCAGATTTTGTGGACTGGATTCTGAGCTGCCAGTTTATCTATTTTCTACTAGTTTTTATTCTACAAGTTTTCTGCAACGTATAGAGCTGTTTGAAGTTACAAAGTATAGCAAGATATGATAACTTGATAACACAATTACACTTTACCTAACGGTTTATTTTTATGGTAACCAAAGTGCATTTTATCAATTAATTACTTAAGTTTTCAGATTTATTAAATAAACAAAGTCTTATATTCCATATTATATAAACAACCAGTCTAAAAATTAACTTATTTAAATCAAAACAATACAAAAGCTCATTTCTAAGTATTAGAAATTTTAGATTGTTGGGCGAAATACTTCTTATCTAGGGGAATTATCATTTGTAAAGTATCTACCCAGGATATGATCTCTTTACCTTTTAGCACGTTGGCAGGAATGTGTTTGTATAATATCATTAAAGAAATTAAAAGAAAAATATTTTTTTGTTTACATCTGAGAACAGTTTTATTAAGGTAAAAACATTTTATATGCGATTATTTTATTCTTTTATATGTTTTAACTTTAAGTTCTTTAAAAGATTTTATGAAATCAGAAATAAATTATATTTGAATTAACCAAAATTGCGTAAAACTTGCTTTTTTGTTTACTATTTTAATCAATAGTTTTTCTGCAGTTAGTGTTTCTATTGACGTTTAATTCTATAAGAATTATCTTTTTTTTTCTGTTTTTTTCTTTATTTTGTGCTAAACAAATTTTAGTGTGTTAAATTGATGATTATTAATTAGAGATATTGTTAGTTATTTTTTTGCTTTTTTTCTGTTAGTTGAATAGACATATTAAGTAAGTTTTCGCTTTTTCTATGAAGCTAATCAAATTTATGGCATCAAAAACTAATATTTCTTATTTTTTGGTGGTAGACTTCTTTAAGTATTTTAAGAGTAAAAAGATTTACCATATTTTTATTAAAAACTGAATTGAAGTTTTAGATCAAGAACTGATCTTTAAGTAAATTGATCCTGATCAAAGTTTTTTGGTTAATATTTTTATATGTTGTCAGCATTTTGTTAATCTTTATTTTATCTTGTCTAGTTTTATTCCAAAAATTTGAAAAAAGTTTTAGAAGAAAAATTAACAATAGTTAATTATTATATTGAAGTGTTATCTGTTCATCTGAACATTTTAAAGCTTTCAAACAAGTTAAACTTGTTTTATAATTACTGAATAATATGATAAATCTATAATGTTTCATTTGATTATTAATTATAATTATAGTAACATGTTGGTAAAGATGTTATTAGATTACATGTTTTAGTTTGATAGACTACCCCAAGTATTTTCTAGGTTTTTTTTTAATTTCTTTTTTCGTTTTTTACTTAAATTACTTTTTCAGAGACTTTTTATACATGGTTATATGCATAAGATCATGTGTAAAATGGATTTGAATAAAGTTGATATAATACCTAAATCTGTAAAAATATGTAAAGAAGAAATAGTTGATGGAACTATAAAGAATAAAGAAATGTTAAAAAGTATTCTGCCTATTAGTAAAGAAACAAAATGTTCTGTCATTACTAATCAAGCAGTTAAAAATGATTTCATCGTTTTAGATAAACAGCTTGGTATAAATGATGATAGAATATCTTTGCAGATCAGTCAACAAACTAAAGTAAAAAGAAAAGTTGATGAAGAAAATGTTAAAATAGAAAATGCTAAAGTTCAAACTATACAATCAGTTAAACATGTTGGTGGTTTTCATCGCCCTTTAAATGATCATTCTTCTTCTGAAGTTGAGTCTCATGTTTGTTCCCAAAATAACTCTTTTATGGATACTACTAGTCATGAAACCAAATTATTATTGGAAGAACTTGTTTCAAAATGTGCAGATATTTTAAACTCAAAAATAAATTCTTTAAATATATCTGAAAATGAATCACTACCAACATGTGTTCCACCATTAAAAAATACTTTGGAAAACAAGCCTAATGTTTTTGAGGATCCGTTACATTTGACCTCTAAGCTTAAGTCTAATCACTATAGTCCAATTATAGATCTTGGCAGTGTACTTAGCAAGGACTTCTTGATTAAAAAAGCAAAATATTTGCAACATCAAGTTTATAAAATGCCTCTCATGGAAATACCATCAAAGAAAGACGTTGCTTGTTGTAGTTACACGTCTAAAGGTGATAATAAATGTTTAATCAAAAGTATAAAAGGAAAGAGTAAAACTGCAAAAGTATTCCACCCTCGTCCAATTCCTAAGCAAAGCTTATTAACAGCTGTCAATTCATTAAACATTAAAGAGTCTTCCTTTAATTTGACGAAACAAAGTAAGATTTTTTTATATAAAGTTTGGAAAATTTCAATAATTAAACTGTTAGGTTTCTATTTATAGTCTTTTATAACTAAAATGAATAAGTATAAACTATAAAATAGTTTTTAAATATTGTTTAATTTTATTCAAAGCAAAACCAAGTGTGCTTCTATCTCGCATATCTCAGAAGTCCATGAAATCTTTCAATTTCAAAAAGAGATTAATTAAAGGTTTCTAGTTGTTTCTCTATAATGAAATGTTAATAAATTACTAAATCATTTTTGATATTTTTAACTTCTTCGTTTAATTTTAACATTTAAAGCTTAATCTTTTTCAAATCTTTTCTATATCGGATTTGAGTTTAGCCTAAACTAGAAACAATTCTTTTCAGACGATCCATCTACTTCATCAACTTCAAATAAGAAATTGAAAACTAATATTTACTCTAAAAATGAAAGTAGCAAGCATAAAAGTAAAACTTCAGTTCGATTCAACAACGTCACGACTTATTATTTTCAACGGAGACAAAACGCAACAACAGTCCCCAGTCAAGGAGGTGCTTCTCTAGGTATGTGCTCGCTGGTTTTCATTAAAATACAATTTCTGTGTATTACTCTATAAAGTAATTCAATCTTGATAAGTCAGCAACTTCAACAACTTGACTTCTTCCTGCTTTCCTGTATTTCATTTGTGATCTTGTCTAGTTTTATAAAGTTATAGGATTATTTAACAAAAACTATGAGAGCATCACAATTAGTTGGAAGATGGTTTTACTACATCAGACATTCTCAGCCGTTTTTTCTCCATCTCTCATCTATTAGTATAAAAATAATTCCAAAGGTTTCTAAGATTTATTAAACATTTTTTCAAATTAATAATTTGTTGTTATGATCTCTATATGAATAAAATATTTGATAAAAATATTTCTACTTTACGATACTATCATATATTTGTTGATTTTATTCTTTGTCAATAATTTTTATGTATTTGTATTTCTGATTATCAATTAGAATTTCATTACTGATACATGACACTGTTTAGTTATTTTAAATCTCTTCAAGTATTTTATTTTTCCAAAAATTAAATTGTTTGTCGGGGAATTGATGTGATTGATGAAAAGAAGCTGCTTGCTGGTTTGGAATTAGTCGATGACATTCTCTTTTATCTTTGAATAATTATTTTAAGAGGCAAAAGCTATTCTACAAGCTGTATAGAGTATCCATTGGTTAACAAAAAGCTGAATGATTCTCTTTTAATAATTGGTTTGCTTCAAAATCTTGTGCAAGTCTTTTTAAGCTTAATAAAAAGATTATAAAAAAATTACACCAAACTGATTGTAAAGCGGGTGACGGTGGCTTGTGTGTTGGTTTGATAGAAACAAATTAAGATTATTCATTTATTTACAGTTGAAATTCTCTATTATCTTGACTTTCGGCGTCTTTATCTAGAAACTCCTCTTCTAGTAAACACGTCTGCTATTTTTCTTATTATACGTTTTTGCAACTTGAAGCTACTTATTCGATTCTGTAAAATTATTTTTACTCATTTGTTTTTAGCAATTTATATTTTTTATTAATCATCTATCGAACCAAATTGTCCAAATGCCATTTTTATTCTTTTAATTTTGGTGTTATTTTTGTAAGATTTTAAGATATACATTTGACTAATGATATTTTCAGTCATTTAATTTCACCAACTTCAACCTTATGTTTATTTGTTTTATTTCAAAAGATCTTTTAGAAATAAAACTTCGGAGACATAAAAGTTTTATTCAATTCTATTTTTTACAATCAACTGATAATAATAGTTTGAAAACGACTTGAATCTGTTGTCAATAGTTTTTCCTAATATCAAACTGAAATTATTTAGTTAACGTTTCTGAGAACTGTTTGAAAGTCTTTGTACATCAATTGTTGAATATTTGCATCTTATGATAAATATAAAGATTTTAATAAATTATTTCATTATTTAATCCATCTCTAGGATATCAAAAATTGTGTAAAACGGTTTGAGCATTTTTTGTAAGTTCTATATTCGAGTGTTTAAACAATTTTTATGTAATGATGTAAAGATGTTTGCGTTTAATTTCAAATTAATCAGACGTTTGCGTTGATATAATATTTGAAATAAAACCGATTTTCATTGCAAAATACATTTCAATAGAAATTTATTTAAAAATTATCGACTAAAGACCTGACTTAGAAATAATTTTTCATCAAAATGATAAATCTTTCTCAATACTGCGATAATAAATGAAAAAATGTCGAAATTAATTCCAAGTTAATTGAAATTAATAAAATCTATTCAATTAAATTAGAATATTTCATCTTAAATATATTTTCAGGAATGCAATTGAAACATTTCAAGCAGAAAACTATTAGTGTTGACCATCATCACCGAAAAGTCCTGAGATTTCGAAAAAGATCAGCTGAACGGGAAGCTATTTATCAACAAATGCATGATGAATATAAAGAGGTAAACAGAAAGAATCTTTAACTTAATATCTTCACTTTTTGATGTCGACTTTTTTTGAAACTTTTTTCATTTGAAATTAGCAATTAAAAAAATTTCTTAAAATTTCTATGAAAACCCGAATAATTGAAAACTTTCAACTGCACTGACTTGGTGTGCTTCAATCAATAGAAGGCGAGATTTTTTTAAAACCAACTAAATTTCTTTTCAGTCTAGATCTTCAAACCCTCACTTGAGTGCATCGAAAGCTCTCACCTTAGTAGCTTCAGAAAATCCCAAATATTTTGGAGGCTACCTCTCTTCTGAAGATGAAGCTGCAACTTTAAATGAAAGTTCTCAATCTTCAGATGACACGATGTCCTATCGATTGTCTCCAATCAAATCAAAGAGGCGTCGAATGATGTTGAGGTAGATGAACTTTCAGTACAAGTCTTTTGTTATTTAACAAATCGTAAGCTTGAAGATGGACTTTTGAAAAGATGAAACTAATCCTGACCACCGGGAAAACTATTGTCAAGAAGTCACGTGACTTGACGTTTAATTTATTCTTTTAAATATTTTATTAATTGCTTTGAGTGAAGACAGTTCAAAAACAAATCTCCAAAACTTCCTAACTCTGCATTTTCTCCGCATTTCTGCTGACTACATCTTTATCTCTAATTTGATGAAGAACTTTTTGTAATAAATGTCTCTCAACTTCTTCAGAATCAGTGGAGTTTCGAAGATTGATACTTATGAGCAAGATGAAAACCATTTCACTCGTGAATCGAGGAGTTCTTGTGGATGTGAATGTGAAAATGTGTGTCTTCCCAACTCATGTACCTGTTTTCAATCAGGAATACCTTGTCAGGTTTCTAAATGATTTTGAGATCACGTGACATTTTGTTAATTACCTACTTCAGGTTGATCGAGAAAACTTCCCTTGTGCTTGTACACCTTTTGGTTGTAACAACACAAATGGACGTATTGAATTTGACAACGACCGTGTACGAGCTCATTTGATGAAAGTGTTGATACATGATGGAGAAAGCAGTCTTGAAGTGATCCCTAATCTCATTCCAGGAATCACTTCATCTTCTTCTTCAGGTAAACTTTTCTCAATTAACTTGATTGAAATTCTCGATAATTTTCTCTTTCAAATACTTTTCAATCAACTACTTCACTAACATTTATTTAATCACCAAAAGTCGATTTTAGTTTTCTGGTTTTCGATACAAATGTTGTAAAATCAAATTCTTTTCTTACATCTTTTTCTTACATCTTTTTCTTTTATCTTCTTTCATATCTTCAATTTTAGCCTTTTGTTCTTCCAACATTTTCCAATTAGACGAAACTGGTAAGTAGTTATCACAAATCTTCTTATTCCATTTAATTTATCATTTTGTTGAAATTATCTTTTAAATCAGTTTATGTCAACAGTTTTCTCGAATATCTGATGTTCTAAACTTCCTTAAAAGACCGGAGAAATTATTTAAATTTACAAAATTAAGCAACTTACATGATTGAGAAGATTATTTGCTTTTATATATCAAACTGAACAGTTTCAAATCTCTTTTTGATGTCATTTAATTCATTTGTCAAAAGTTATCATTTCATTACAGCAGATTTGAATATGATCCTCTTATATGAGTCAGATCAGATTCTCTGCTCATTTAGCAACTTATTCTCACCACAAATATTTCAAATTAACAAACTCTTCAAGATATTTTCGGTTATCTGTTTTCAACCTCCAGATTATTGATGTATGATTTAATTTGCGATTCTTCTAACCTTCTTGGTGACAATTAGCAATCACTAAAAGATGTCCTCATCGTGAAGATGATCAGGAACAAATCTAACTTCCTACAATTCATCAACACTTACAACAAATTCAGTTTCTGATTTTCATTCTAGGCGGTTTTCTTCCATCAAAGAACATCATTCCCAACCCGATGAACTCTCCATACGTATTGATGAGGAATTGTGAAGATTGTGAAGATCAAACGACAAGGAGCAGTTCTCGCAGACGACTTCCACGTCGTAAATGTGTCCCTAGAGGTATGAATCTAAAGTCAACAAACTTTTGTTGAATTCAAAACCACCAAATTTTGTTTTTCATAAATTAAGATTTATTTTCACACCAACAAGATTTTCAATCTTTTAAGATCTTTTGATTTACTTTTAACTAAAGGATCTTTTCAACTGACTCAGCTGCACAGCAAACGTTTTCTTTTTGCTTTCTGTTCAGGCTTTTCTCATTTTTCTTGTAAGTTTTAAATCGAAGTAGAAGCTAGATGTTGAAGTAGTTACAGCGCCCCTAGTGGTCAAAGCAGCTTGAAAATATTTTCTTTTACAAATTATTTACAATCTCTATTTTTTTTTATCGAATGTTTCAGATAAAGTTACTTTTTATTTAATCTATAAAATGATAATATCTTCAGATTACTTTTTGTAAGTTCTTCAAATGGTTGAAAATTGTGGAGATTTGTTCCTTTAAATTATTGATTCAATTTAAACAGCTTTTGTTTAATGCACTTTAAGGTAGTAATACAAGTCGATGCTTGGTGGTCTCGACACGAGCCAGCAAGCAACCAGCTTATTTGTTCACTGTTAACTACTTCATTTCAATTTACTAACAAGTTCTTCGATTAGTTTTCAAATCTTTTAGCTTGTTCCTTTTTCATTTCTTCAACCAGTTTCACATGTAGAAGATGATTCCAAAAGAAATTTGTTAAAACTTTCACTTTTTCCGCAAACTCTCATTTGATTCTATAACTAGCCACATGTTTGTTGATTGACGACCAGAAACTCTTATTTTACAGAAAAAGTCACTTCAAGCACTGAAGCTTCACCCTTGACTAATGGAATCTCTCTGAAACCCGATCTTCTAGAAGAAGATACTAAATGGAGTTCCAAATCACAGAAAGACCTGGTATCTACTGAAGTCTTACAAAATACTGAAGAGCTTCCATCTGATGTTGACAAGCATCTAGTATGCTCAAGCTCTAAAAATCTTTCAGAAGGATCGATATCAAAACTTCATAAAGAGATTGAAGCTCCAGTCGTTGTTTTAGATTTACATGTAAAGAAGTTGATGTCAGTTCTTCAGCAGTATACTAAACATCGGCAGAAACTCGAAGCTAATAAGCTGGATCTAAAAAAAACAAAGTTTCAAAAGCAAGATGTTAGAAAAGTTGCAGACACAACTCAAAAACAAGTAGAAGAACTTTCACAATATAAAGAAGGTTGGAAGAAACTGTTAGTACAAATAAGAGATGATGTAAATACATCAACCAATCAAATCCTCTCAATCTTATCTTCAACATCAGAAGGAACAAATAGTTCTTCAAATGATCTCGGATCCAGAAAGATTGAAGAAAAAGATAAAATGGATTGTGTATCTTCATCTCAAGATCAAATCTTAGACACATCGATGAATGACCTTGATGAAACTGTTGATGTTTAAACTTTATCTATTCTATTTATGAATAAGATGAGACTTAACCAATTTTCTTCAAATAAAGTTGGATTTTTCTTACAAAATGTCAAAACCTTTGAAAATCAAGTGATAGTTTTATTAACTTCACATGTGCTTGCTGTTTAATAAATTTCTATTTCTTAAGATTTTTGTGAAAGATCTAGAACTTCGTTTTGGGAGTCAACTTGTTTAAATTGATATCTATTTGCTGGTTACTTATGAAGATATCTTTGTCATCTTCAATAAACACCACCAACAACTTGTAGCACTAAAATGTTTTTCAAAGTATTTAACATAAAAAGATACATCTTCATTTAAAATTCCTTTTTTAACTTTAGTTCATTAAATCGTGAAACGTTTGCTTATTGAAGCAATAGATTTGAAAATATGCAAAAACATTGTAGGAATCTTTTCTTTGATTTTTACTAGTGTAATTTTTGTTTTTTAGAAACATAATTTTTCATTTCTAAGCAACAAAACCATCACGAATATATGTCCTGTTTTCGTTATCTTGCTTATTCTTTCATTTTTCTACTCGTGATTCTCTTGTAATAATCAATCTATGAAATATGATTTTGTAGATTTCCGCTACAACCTTTTTTTAATATCATATTTCTATTTTCTTATCAAAAAAGACAAAATTAAATATAAAAAAACATTTTTTATGTTTATCAACCAATATTGTGGAGTATCTATGTATTATTTCAGTTATTCTTTGGTTTAATCTCGACAATCTTGTTAAATGTTGTTGGCAATTCCAATAATTGTCGTTTATCTGACAATTTGACCAAAAATAACAGAGAATACCGCGCCATCTAACTTTTCGTAATCTATTATTAGTTTTATTTCTTGTTCCACGTACTAAGCAATTAAGAAAGTGATTTGAGATCATTTGTTCACATTATTGACAGAAATTTAGTCAGAAGTTTGATTATATTGTGAAGTTAGTCAACTTATATTGCAATCAACAAACAATAATTTACTTCAGAAATTTTATCAGTTTGTTATTAAATCTGTAAATATGATTTTGTGTTAAGCGAAAGTTTCAAATCCTTTATTTTCAAAATAACTTCTAACAAATATTTCTCATTTTAGATTCATTCAAACAATTTAGCTTTTAACTCTAAAAATATGACAACAAAGCTGCCTTTGAAATTGAGTTATTTAAAACGATAATCAAACTCAATCAAATGTCCTTACAATTTGGTCAAATTTGTTTTTGCGCATATATTTAAACATTTTTATTTATTTGACGCTTGAAAAATTTAAGAAATTAAATTTTAGGAACCAGTCTATGTGATAAAATAAGTAAGCTATTCTTTGTATTCAACAACATCAAAAATTATTTAATCTTGTTCTAATAAATTGTAGATAATTTTATTGTTCAGTAAAATTTGGATATTTCTTATCTGTTTGTTTTCTATAAAAAATTAGTAAAATAAATAGATTTTAATAAGCTTACACTGGAAGAAGAGATCTTATCATCTATCTTTGATCTTGTCTACGCTATTCATGCTTTTAAAATGTCAACTTCCTGTAGATTTTAGCTTTTAAATAATTTGTTCCAATTTATCTTAATTAATCTAAACTTAATTTTAGTCTTTATGATTAAGATTTATGTATAGTAGGACTACTTTGACAATTTTTGAAATGAACTTATCTATTTGTTACTCTCTACTTAAATGAAACAAAACTATAAAAATTATTTTATATGTATTGGATAAATTATTCACAAATTTAATAATGTAATAATAATGTATTTAATAATTCTTTATTGAAAGTTATTTTATAATAACAAAAATATTTATTAACAAGTATGTTAGTAATATATAATTTTGTAAAAAACAATGTATAATCTATTATAAATTACTTGATTTTAATTCAGATTCTTTTAGTATCATTAATAAGTATAAACGATACATTTACAGTGGAGTACAGGTAAAATTATCGATCAGTGACTTTTGGATAAGAAATTGATATAGCCACTGTAAAAATGTCGCCATAATCGATCGTTCAACCAGTCGACTTAAGAGCCTGTAACAATTTTGACCAGATACCATTAGCTCCTGTTTAAATTTCAGTTTTAGTTTTTTAATCTTTTTGAAGCTGTACCTTATTAATTAATGTTGACAAATTAACATATAAATCAACTGATAAATATATATATATAAAATAAATAAGATAAATCAACTACCTGTATTAAAGTAAAAAAATTAAGAAAAATTTAGGAAGTAAAACAGCTACCTAATTAAAAGCTACCTTTGTGTTTAGAGTACTTTATTAGTAAACATAAAAGGGAAATTACAAAATATGAAATACAAAAAATGAATAACAATTAAAAATGTTTCAATTTAAAAAAGTTTTGTTCAACACGTTTAGTTCTCATTTTATAGCCTGACTAAAACTAAAAAACATAGTGTCTACTTTTTATCAAATAAATTGTTATTAAGCATTCGGTGTTTATATCAAATGATAATTTTAAAATAGCAAAATTTATTATTAACTATTTGTTTTTTTTAATCTCCAACTAATCAGTCAAGATAGTAGTTTGCTATTTATGGTCTTAAAGAATTCCACACAAATTTAGAAGCTTATAACTAAATTACTTACTGATTGCTTTGGAGTGTTAAAAAGTCAATTATTTAATTTCTAAAGCAACATTATAGTTTTAGTTGGACAATACGAAATGTTTGATATTTATTTTCTATAATAAAGTAAATAAATAAAAGTTTTGATTTATGAAAAATGTTTAATTTACTTTTAAAATCCAAAAAGGCTGAAAATACTCGCTGTATAATGCTTTAAGATAATTTGTATTAAGTAAATTTACTAAAACCAAAACTGCTTTCATTCTTTTATGCCTTAAACTAATAGTGAATGTACTCTTTGAATATTTTCTTTCTCTAGAGATAATTGATGACTTTCCTCTTAGTTTTGATAATTTTTAAAGTAGAAGCATCTTTTTATATCAAATAAGTTAATGCGAGAAATATAATTTTGTTTTGATAAGTGTAGAGAATATGATTTACAGATACTTTATGCAAACTTACCATCGTCTATTGCTGCTTCAGCTTTTTATATTCTATAACTATTATCAACTTTTTGAAAAGTACTACAAGTTATTTCCTTCAGTTGAATTAAATTCTAATCAACAGTTTCAGATATGAAATAATCGTTTTCAAAAGCATTTTTGAATTAATCTATATACATTATAATTTGTTTTTCTTATCATTTAAGGATATAGTAAGCAAACATACCAGGATTGTAAATAGTGTTTCTAAATGCTGTTAGTTTGAAATTCCTTAAAAATGGCTTTATATTTAAGTTCATTAAAAAGGCATCAATTAGATATTTATAATCAAAAATTTTTACATTGAACATTTTTTAAAAATCAAGTTCTTAACTTTTGACTTATTTTTACTAATCTGGACTTTCGTAGTATCCATAGTTACGACCATTTTATCTATGTTTATAAGGTACACTAAATTAACAAATGTGGCTAAATCGCCAAAAAATGCAATCTGTTTTTATTTTATTTTCCTCTACAGATTTGCCTTATAATTATTTAAATATATATTTAAAAGTACTTATAAACTTTCTTCTTTTTCTATTAATTAGCTTTTCACTTTATATTATTTGTCTTTTTATTTTTGTTTAAAATTCTAGAACTAATTAACTTTATTTCATTTTAATTGTAAAAAATTATTTTTTAAAGTAAAGTTAATCTTTGTTAGATTAAATATCTTTATTTTTTGCATGTTTCTACTTCTCTATAGTATTTTATAAATAATTTGTTAAAATTAAAGAAAATTTGATTCTGATTTTCTCAATTCAATATTAGTTATAATGATTAACGGTTTAGTTTTTATGACATTTTTACTTGTAATCAAATTTTTTTTTTATCGAAATATTTAATTATATTATTTTATGTTCTCTATAATTTGTCATTTGTAGCAATTTGTTGAATAAATTATTAATTATTTGATCAATTATTAAGAGGTGAACAAGTTAATGGAAACAGCTGATAAAAAAGATTTGTTTGGTTATCATTGTATAAATGAAGTGGAAAGGCTTCGACTTGTTAATATTTTTGCAAATAAAATACTGGATGAAAAATCATTAACCTCTTCCAAGCAACGTGAGTGTTAATCAACTTTCTTAACAAGTTTTTCATAGATCATTCATTTTAAATAAATCATTTCTGTATTTTACTGCAATATAATGGTTTGTTTCAAACTGAAATTTCTAAATTGTTTTTAATGTATGATTTTCAGATCCCAATTCTGCTAAAGAACAAATTTGTAGTGGATCTATTCCTGATTCATATCTGACCAGTAATTGGAAAACTGAAAATATATTCCTGAAAGACAATCACTTAAAATATGTCAGTGATTATCTTAAAAAAACTGATAAACTTATTGAACAAACAAAAGAGCTTAAGATGGCTGTTGCTCCATCAACTTATGAAATAGTTTCTTCAATTGAAGAGCTTAGATCAGATAAACTATCTAATCATGGTTGTACATCCAGTAAAAACAAAGAAATCAGCAATAATTATGAATTGGAATCTAAATCTGCAATCAAATTAGAAGATGAAGATATCAGGCTTAAGACTCATAGAGGTGATTATAAAAGTGATTATGAAGATGAAATTGAAATATTTTCCAAAAATAAATCTTTTGTTTTACACACTAATGAAGAAAAAAGTAGAAAGAACTTACCCGAAAAAACATTATGCTCAGTAATTAATATGGAAACTGATAATAGTTATCAAGCTAAAGTATGTACAAATGAATTTGTTGATCCTACAAGACATCAAACAACATCCGAAGAGTTAAAAAACAAGATTTTTAAGACATCTTCTTATGAAGATACGTTGATAGCTCAAATTCCTAAACTACATCTTGATGACTTGAGTGAAGACATAAGCTTGTTTGATGATAATAAAAGTATAATTGACTATCCTTTAAACAGACCAAATCTTCCAGTGGACACTTTATTTTCTCGAAAACAACCTGAACAATTTGAATCTAAGCAAAATAGAATACAAGATAAGTCATGTGCATTTCCAGCAGTTATTGTCTCCTCACAAACAAGTCACACTACTTTTAATTGTTCAATTCATTCAGTGAATAGCGAAACAGATAAAGTTGTAAATTCTAGTGTAAACCAACCCAAGTCTTTGAAACCACAAAGAAAAAGTTTAAAATCACAACAAAATCGCAATCAATCAAGTCTAATTGAAAATCAACTTTGTGAGGTAGATGAAAAGAAATATGAAGTTGTTGAACCTATGTTATGTATGCCTACTGAAATGTGGTTTCATATATTTTCTTATCTATCACTTGTGGACTTATGTCATATTTCACAAACATGTTCAAAATTCTTTGAGATCGCCACCGACAGAAGTTTGTGGCGTTGTGTTTCTATAGAGAATAAAAGACTTTCAAATGAGCTATTAGAGTTTTTAGGTCAACGTCAACCCGTTGATATTCGATTTTCTAATTGTGATTCAACTAAAGTCACAAATATTGGCATGCGAAAGTTGTTTCGTGGTTGTAAACATTCTTTGAACAAATTGACAATCACTGATTGCAAAGGAACTATTTTTAAGGGTGATAATATCTTGTTATATGTTTCTTGTCATTGCCCAAACATCAAGAGTCTTTCAGTTCCATGGTCATCACTGGGTAACGATGGAGTAACTGCCTTAGTGTCAGCAACAGTTTGCTTAAAAGAGATATGTCTAAATGGTAATTCGTTGATAACTGATCGATCATTCTCTCGTCTTGTTGATCATCATTTTCTACATTTAACTTGTGTAGAAATTGAAGGTTGCTTCAATGTTTCATCTCAAGCGATACTTAGTTTAACTAAACAAGCAAGAAATTTAACAAAGTTGAACATTGGTTTGTGTAGTAAAGTTACTCATGATTATTGTTTAAAAATCTGTTCCCAGCTAGAAAATTTGAATTATTTAGATGTTCATGGTGTTACAGCAATAGATGATTCTTGTCTGAAGATAATTGCTGCAAAGTGCTCTAAATTGCAAACTCTTATATTTGGTAACTGTATTGAAATAACAGATGTTGGAATAAAATATATTGCGTCTCATCTGTGTAAAATTGAACATTTAGATGTAAGTAATTGTTCAAAAGTTGGTGATAAAAGTATTATGAAATTGATATCTACCAATTTAGGTTATCTTGATTTAAGTAGCACTTCTGTATCCAATTGTTCTATTGACTGGTTGTCACAGAGTTCGTTTTTCAAATCTATTAATATTCTAAAACTTAGTTATTGTCGTAATATTACTTTTATATCTTTGATGAAAATGGTTCAATCTTGTACAAATCTGCAAAATCTACATTTATATGGGGTCAAACATGTCAAAGTTCCAGATTTACTTAAGATAAACAGTTCTTTAATTGTTGAAAAGTAAACTTTTTGAAATATCCAAATTAATTTCTTGTAATTTGTGAATTATAAAAAGTTTATTCAAAATATTTTGAGTTTAATTATTCTGTTCTATGCTGTAATAGTTCTTCAATTTTTAATACTTTTCAAATGTTTTTCTAACCTTATATCAAGTTTATTTTATCCATAATTTATTAGTTTCATTTTAGCCAAATATTTACGTGATTAATGAAATATCGATTAAAAAATTACTTCCAGTCATTCAAATGTAATTTTGACTTTTAATAAAATTAAAAAATGTGTTTTATTATTTGAGCAAGACTTCTTATACCAAATAAATTATGTTCTGTCTATGTTTCTTGGCAAGTACAGGGGTAGTTTTTCAATCGAGTTCTAAACTTATTTTTACTTTAATATTTTTAATTTTAAACTCTTCAATTGCTGATATTTTTATGTGATACCATTGATGCCATTTACGATGATCTACTAATGTTTGCATTTGTGGGATAGTTAAGCCTCTCTTAATGTCCTAAAAGATTTTATGATTTTATTTTGAGAAATTACATCTTTTTTGAAAGAATGAAAGACCAGCATTCCTTATAAAAATATTTTAAGGTGGTAATAAGCCTTACCACGAGTTTTATAGCCCAGTATCTAAACCACACTCGCAAAATATAGACTTGGTTTTAAATTGATTGTTTAGCAATTCAGCTTTATCCTCTGGTTTCATCACAAGTTGGTTGCTGTTATCAAGTAAGGGAGGTATTTGAGATCTCGATTTAAGCTTGTGATTTATGAAACCAATGCAAAAAGAGCTTTCAATTGGAAAATTTTGTTAATAATCGACCGTGCGTAGAAGTACATACCAAATGTGATAGAAAAATTGTCTTTTTGACGCTTGTGAGATTTGATGATGGGTTTCTGTGAATTAACATCTTGGGCTGGAAGGATGGTATTCACAATTGTGTGCGGAGAGAGTTTGAAAAAAGAAGATGTGGGTTCAGTGGTTATTTTCCACTTCCGTTTTTTGAAAAAAACCTTGACAATTCTCAAAGCCCATTGTGGACCTTTTTCTCATACCGCACTATTAGGACTTGGAACCAGCTGCTAAAAGACATTGTCATGTCAGAATCACTCGCATTGTTCAAGCAGAAGTTGAACCGTTATAATATTGCCAACATTGTCATTTCTAAACGGTGATTTTTTTTCTCTTTTTTGATATTATTAATGTTCTTTGTAATTGTTCACTGTTATATGCTTTGATGACTACCGAAATGCCATGTGTTACATCTTTTACTTTCTATATTTCTAACTTAATCGGTATTATTAGTGAGAATATGCGTTAGCGGGAGGTGTTCTCTTCAGGCACCCTCCTTCGCATTTATTGTAATGAATGAATAAAATCATAATACTATTAATTTATTATTCATTTATTGAAATAAATAAAATAATAAATTCTATACAAGACGCTGAACTTAAAGAAAAAAGTAATTTTTACGCCCTGAAGTATAAGCTTATGGCTATTTGAAGTAATTATGAAGGTTCTAAGCTTGTCTTCAAGTTTTATACGGGTGGTTGTAAGGTATAGGTCCTCAAAAACAAATAATTAGTAATTCTTTTATAAAGTTAGCTTTAATTTAGCAACCAAAATTTAAGACATTACTGGTTGCACCTTTTACTAATAAATTTCTTGTATATATTAAGCAATTATTGCAACAACCATCTATAACTTGAAAGTTGTTCGGAATTTTTAAATGAAGTCTTTGTTATATATCTTTAACTTTGTAATAAACCTAATATTCAGTAATCTTTATTACAAAATTTGTTTTTCCATAACAAGCCACTATTAGTTGTTCATTAACTTTTACAACAGGCTTTTAAAGTTTATGACGAAAATATTTTTATAACTTTTGATATTTTTTTTAATATTTTATATTCTAAAACTCAAGGATTATTTAAACTGTTTTTGATAATGAATGACCAAAACTTGTATCATCATTTGTATATAGAGTGTTCAAATGACATCGTTTTATAATCTCTTAAAGAACTATTTGTAGTCTCTTACTATCACTGCTTATATTTAGTTTTTAAATTTAAAAAGATTAAATTTAAAAGATTAAAATAATAAAACATTCACGGAAAAAGTAGTAACAAAATGGTACTAAAATTCCGCAAGCTATCAAACATTAACTTTTACAAATTAATTAGTTATAAGGTTAGTTTTTCGGTAAAAAAACTCTTTACAAAGAATATATACTAAAATATAGGAAGTATTTACTTTTACGAATCTCTACGATATTCAAATTTAAATCATATAAAATACTGGTTTGTACTTTTAGTAAAACTTTTAGATTTAAAAAATGATAATTAAAATGGAAATATTTTCAAATAGTTTATTGCACGTTATTTGAATGATTGCAAATCAAAAGATAAAATTGTAAAAATAGTACAGAAAAAGAAGAGAAGATAAATTAATGACTGATATTAGTGATAAAACTGGTGAATAATCAATTATTATACAAATTATTTGTGTGATAATTGAATAAAAAACTTGATGTGTTTTCAAAAAATAATATTAATCAAAGAATTTTTGAAAGACGAATAAAAGATGTTTTCATATAATAAAACTAATCATTGATTTAAAAAACTTATTGCACAAAATCTTTCCACTAATAATAAGATAATAAAGTTCAAGATATATGAGTAATTCCTAAATATATTTTCTTCTATTTTTGTAACTCTTCTAAATCAGGGCATGATTCAGTAAATACTGCTAATGCCTTTCTCGAAGATCTCACCTGAAATTAATGAACTTTAAAACATGGAAAGCATCAAACATTTTTCAGATAATCATTAGATGAAGATTACCTGATTTTCAGTCATGTTAATTAAAGATGATTGCCAAGCAAGGACTCGTTGACGTTTAAAACGTTCGACTTCAGGAGAAGCCAAAGACTTCATATCATTTAACTCCATTTCCAATCGTTTCATTTCATTTTCAGCCTAAATGTCAAACATTTAGTAGTTAGAGAAAATTAAAAGAAAATAAATAAATCGATTACGTGCTGTTTCTTATTTGGTTTTGCTTTTTCATAATTTCGCTTGGACATTTCTAAATCAACTTCTTTTTGAATTCTCTTTACATGCATATGTTGTTTTGAGCGTGCGAATCCTTCATATAAATCTAGATGACAGCCAAGTGACTGTTTACAAAATACAGCTTCCTTCTTATAAAGATCAGCAGCATATTCACAAGCAGATGCTAATTTGTTGTTCCATCTAAAAACAAATTCTTCTGTTAGCCATCAACTAATTAATCTTTTATTTGCTCAAGCTGCGCACGAATTTGGACATAGAAAACAAAGTTTAATTTTCTTTGCTAAACTTTTAATTGGTAATCAAAAAGTTGGTAAATTAGAAACTATAGAAAAACAATTTTATGTCTGCTAATCAAAAATTACATTTCATTCGAATGTAATATTGACCAATGTACTTAAGAATTTGCTGAGTTTGTCAAAAACATTTACTTGTAGATATTTCTACTAAGTTTTATGATAACTATACAAAATAGCTTACTTTAAATTTCATCTTAATGTGCTTACACAAAATGTTTATTTATAAAAAATAAAGTGATTCGAAATGAAAATGGTTTTGATGAAATTGAAGGAGTATTTATGATAACTAGCAAACATTTGTTAAAGAATCAATTAAATAATTTGTTCTCAGCTAGCTAAAAATCTATGAATGATTGGAAACTGTTGTGAGAAGGTTTGAAAAGATTATTAGGAAGCTTAAAACCACGAATGAAAGAAAATACAATAAAGATTCAATGAATTGATAAAAAGTCTAACTTTTTGTCATTATTCTTCGCAAGTGAGTTTGAAGAAATTGTTTCTAAACTTCTCAAAGCTGATTGAATTTCAAAATAGGCGGCAGAAATTCCTATAAGTTTCAAAGTAGTAAATTACAAAAGAAAATACTTGTAAAGGTTTAATCAAAGTTAAAATTAAAACGAGTCAGAATGAAATAAATTCTGAAATGATCAACTTACTATGGGTATTGTCAATTATCTTTCTATAACTATAAGCAGCCTGTTTAAGTGATTTGATACTTTCATCATTATAAATTTTAGTTTGCTGTAGCTGATTGTCAATACCAAGAAAAAGTGAATTTTTTTTATCATCTACAGTTTTTTTGATTGAATCAAAGATATTGCGCCGAATACGAATACGTGCTGGTGGCTATAAAAAGATTATAAGAATTGTTATCATTAAACAACTTTATCCAAGTATATAATCATTTCATAAATCACCTCAGGCTCCATCAAAAATTTTTCTATAATCGGAGAATGTCCCAGACGGGGGTGGCTAGCACATAATCGTAAAAACTCTTGGTAAACTTGACAAATACTACTCAAGTCATCTCCGACTAGTATACCAGGAGTTTGTTGCTTTTTGGTTAGTTTTTCAGCAGCTGAGATGCTAGTAACCGGTTTTAAGGGCAAAGGTGGAAACTAATTGATAAAATACTCACCATAAAAACAATTCTAATCATTATAACTATTTCTTAATGAACTAAATACTTAATAAATTTATCAGAAAATGCAACTTCTTAAACATTTTTTTAGTAAATTTCTCGTCAGACCTTGCTTAATAAAAAATTAATTCATGAAACTTTCAAATAAAAATTTTTCTTTATTATTAAAACAAAATATAAATTTCACATAAATAATTCTTTAATAAATATTTTTGTAAACATACTTACAATTATGCTGACCACATTATCTTGTGATTGTAGGCAATGTAGAAACCAAGCAAAGTCTTCAAACACTCTGGTAACTACTGTTCTATCATCATCATTATTCTGCAAAAAACAACTTTATCTGTATTCAAGTGATATTATTATCACAATTGTTGATATTTTTATTATAAAGTTGAATAAAATCATCTATGATAATAAAGTTTAAGCTTTTTAAGTTTCAAACATCCTTAGTTAAAGATGTAAATATAATAGAAGTAAAAATAATTCAGTTAAGAATAAGTTACCCTATTAGTTTCAACCTGGAATTCTACAGTTTCTCCATTCTTTGTGGCGTTTGAAATGTTGATATCATATAACGGCTTAAATTCTCCAGATGACAAGTTCATATCAAACTTGTTTAAATTCAAGATTAAATTTATAGGAATAACAGCTAATTACTCAAAGTATAACCAATAATCATGATAAGATAAATGTTTTAATCAATGATATTATAATTTAAACAGAAAATTAAACTTAGCCATTTCAATAAGTTAGTGAGAATTTACTTTCCATATACTATAAATTCATATAAAGATAGTAAAACTAACATTTAGCCAAATTAAATATATTAAATACTCATAAAATAACTTGTAAAATATTTTTTTTGTTTTAAGCATCTAATAAAAAATATAATTTAAAGAAAAAATGCAATCCCTTCAACTTTAATAAAGTTAAAAAAAGTTTATTTTTTCGAGCTACAAAGTTTACGCAGAAAAAGTTATCAATTGTATTTGCCTAAAATAAACACATGCTCAAAACAGATTTTGATAAAAACTGTAGTAGCGTGGTAAATTTCGCACTTTGGCATATTTGGCTTGCTCAAGTTCAGATAGCTTATCATCAAGTATTGTTGAGTTAATAAAAGATTTCTATTATTTTAAGATTTCTGTTATAAAGTATATTTTTAATAACAAATTCAGCTAAAATTATAAAATAATACTCTTTATCAAAAATCAATACAAAGTTAATAACGGTTCCGGTATTATAAAATATTCAAATATTTACCTAAATGCAACCTTTAAATTATTTTACAAATAATTATTTCGCCACACTAAAGCTACAAAATGTAATTGTCGAAAAATTATAACTGTAAGTGAAATAACTGTTAGTGCTTCAAAGTCCAAACATAGTGACGAAGATGATTACGCAATAAAATGAGATGTAGCAAAAGATACACCAGAAAGAACAACAGGAAGATAGTAAGGGGATTTAAAATATATCTTTCAACAAATACTTTAATATACAACATAATATTTTAAAAAGATATGGCTAAAGCAGTTGTGTTATAAAAGATAGATATCCTATCCTTGTAATTTTTTTGGTGATTTTTTTCTTTACCCTTTTATCTGCTCAAATTTCAAAATCGTTACCAACATGTTAAATCAACGAATTTAATGATAAAATCTTTATATTTATTTGATGATAAAAGGTGAAGAATGTTAAATGAATTTTTCATTTAAATTATTTTCATCTCTAAAGAATTTTAGTTAATGTTAAGGCAATATTAATAACCTTTTTTATTTTTTTTTGTTTTTTAGATGTGTGACAATCGCAAACGGACAAAGTTCATTACAGAGCAGTAGGTAAAAAAGTTACTAAAAATAAATATAGTGTATAGAATAAAATAAAAAATAAAATAAAAAATCTAGAATCTAAAAGAAAAGTTTTCTAAAGCTTTGCAAAATAATCAGCTTTTGTAAATTAAATTAGGCTCACAGACAGATACATCAATTAAAAGTGAATTAGAAAGCGCGTCACGAACAGTAAGTTCAGACTTTTTGGGCTGGATTCTGAGGTGCCAGTTCATAGACCAGTCTTCTACAACGTGCATAGCTGATTGAAGTTTTAAAGGAGTTCAAGATAATAGCTTGATATCATATGCATTCACAAACATACTAACATCATCTACTGCTACTAGTCTGATGATGGGGTCTTGATTGATGAGAGATGAGCCCAGGACGGAATCCTAAGAAATTCCACTAGGAGTATATAAACATCTTTCAACATGAGTTTGTTGGATTCTGCCTGATAAATAATCTACACTGTAAGATAGTATAGTATAAGATGTAGTTAAGTAAAGTGCTTCTGGGACCCTTCTAATGAATAAGAGTAATAATTAAAAAGAAGAGGACCCACAACGGAACCCTGAATAACAACATTGGTGACTTGACTAGGAGTGTATAAAGATCTTTCAATACGAGTTTGTTGGATTCTACCTGATAAGTATTCTTGAATCCACTTTAAGATAATATAGCAGCAATAATACCTGTCCTCGATTTAAAAATTTTTGTGGTTAAATTAAAAAGATTTTAAAGATTCGTTATCATTCTTTTGAAGCTGGCACTTGTTATAAAAACCTCAATTCGTGATTTGTTCTTTTAAATCTTTTTGAAAAACAGATCTACTCAGAAATTTGTCAAAAATGGACAAGTATAACACACTTAAAGAGATTAGCAAAGAAGCATATGGAGCCATCTACAAAGCAAATAACCAGGAAGCTGGTGAAACAGTTGCTTCCAGAAAAATTTAACTTACTAAAGATGAAGGGGTTCCTGGTTCACTTTTGTGTGAAATTTTTACCCTAAAAGAACTTGAAAATATTGTAATTTCTGAAATATATCGTTTCAATCTTTAGATTCTTTAATAAAACATGTAACTTGCTTCTAAATCGTGTAAAGCAAATAACAACATTTTTTTATGATTCTAAGTTTTTACTTGGGTGTTTGTTTAACGAAATGAACGAGTTACATTCTTTTACATTAGTTTATACTTACAGTTTGACTAAAGAGAATTAATTCAATATTTCGACCAACTTTCTCAGCTAATACGAAAACAGCTTTGAAAGTATGAAGCATATTCAGAAACATGTTTGGTAGTTAATGGCTTAAAAAGATTGATTGTAAAGCTTTGACGTATTATAGGACTTTGAGGTATATATTGGCTGTCATACATTCATGGTACTAAATTAAATCCTAAATTAAGCGCATATTTTGTTAACCTTCTCATCCTGTTCTCTGTTCCGTACCACTGAAAACCGGATCTAAGAAGTTCGTTCGGAACAGTTACCCGTATCCTACTACAATCTGAAAAAAGTTTTGATGGTTTATATGGAAAGAAAACTTTATGAAGAGAAATAATTTATTAAAAAATATAAATAAATCAGTTTTCACTTTTCATTCATTCATTTAAGTTTGCTAAATTGGATTAGAAAAAATTGAACTTAAATTTGTTTTAAAACAACATATTTGAAAATTGTCCACTAGCAGTTTTTACTAAAATAAATCGCCCACGTTTTATGTTCGGACCTTCTAAAAATATATTTCTTGTAATTCAATATTAAATTATATAACCAATATTTTATTGCAATTAATTTTAACCTAATTATCAAAATAAATAATATTTTACTTTGAAATATTGATTGTAATTTTACATATAAAAAAACTGATTCAAGTTTAATTGCTACTTGAAACACTGCCAACTAAAATTACTTTTTGTTATTTTATTTACTTGCTTAATTTCTTAGGTAATCTTTATACCTATTAAGTTTTTTGTTTAATATTGATTTTGAAACTTTACTTGTAAGTCTATCATTTATGATTTTTTAATTTCTGAATTCAAGTAACTTATTATAGAAAAGGATAAAAGTAGAAATTTGTAAGACTTTAACTGATAATTTTGTATATTTAGTGAAAGTTCAAAATGGTTTAGTTATTGAGATTAACAAAATGTTCCTAATAATTCAGTGGATGTATTTTAGTACAGTAAAATATCAAACCTTGACTTTAAGAAAAACTATTATATTTATAGAGCAATAAAGTTATATTTTGTACTAATTACTTAAATTTTCACCTATTTTTATTTTAAGATATTTTATTTAATGACCACTAAATTTAAAATTGTTACATATTATTTATATGCAATGACAAAAAATAGATTATTTAATTGATTTAAATTTATTAGTTTAAAAAATTATAATAGCTAATTAATTAATTTAATTACTTATAAATTTGTTGTTTTTCTTGGTTGATAGTTACATTATTTTCAATATGACATCAAGTATTCCAACATTACCATCTGGTGAACCTATTTATAAGTGTGCAAAAGTTGAAATGGAAACAAACACTCATCCTATAACTAGTTTTAGTGGTTCTAATGGAAATGGTTCTAATGATGAAGCATATGTGCTTGGTGATACAATTGTTGAAGGAAAGACTAAAATTGTTTATAATATAAGTTCTCAAACTCTTGGAAGATGTCTGGTTGTTTCCAAAGATATTATCACTGCTGGTGATGGAGCTAAACGAGATGTGATGGAAGGAAAAGCAGCTCTTTCTACATCTACTAATGGTGCTCTTATGCAGATTTTAAATGAAGCTGGTATCAAGACTTCATTCATAAAAAAGGTTTTTTCTTATATTAGAATTGGGAATAAGTTTTGGTTTATCACTTAACTGAATATTATTAATTACAAATAAACTTATTTACCTGAATTTATAGGTTAATGAAACATCTTATTTGGCTTGGAAATGCCATATGATTCCAATTGAATGGGTTATAAGAAGAGTTGCAACTGGATCTTTTCTTAAGCGTAATACTGGTGTTCCTGAAGGTTATACATTTTATCCTCCAAAACTTGAGACTTTCTTTAAAGATGATGAAAACCATGACCCTCAATGGAGTAGAGAAGTAATCATTTGTAGTTTACAAATAGTTTTTTATTTAAAAATTCTAGTCAATTTTATGCTACTGATATTTTGTAGGCTCTTGAAGAAGCTAAGCTAACTTTGGGAAAAACAATTCTTACTCCAACTCTAATTGATGTTATTGAAAGGATGTCTGTTGTGATCTTTGAAATCCTAGAGCGATGCTGGAAAACTAAGGTTTAAACTTCAGAATATTAAATAGTTTTTGTTGAAGTTAAAACTTGTTGGTAGAATGTTACCTTGGTTGATATGAAACTAGAGTTTGGTATTCGTGAAGATACAGGGGAGGTGTGTCTTTCTGATGTCATCGACAATGATTCTTGGCGAATTTGGCCAAATGGTGATAAGCGGTTGATGAGAGATAAACAGGTCCGCTATTTACTGGTCTTCAAATCATTAAATAGTTTCTTTTAGGTTTATCGCAATATGGATCAACTCACTGATGATGGTATGATGAATTTGAAAAAAAATTATAAATGGGTTGCTGATTCGGTGACTGACATCTGGAAGAGTTTGTCAAAATCTTCCTCTCGAGTAATGATCTTTATGGGATCATCATCTGATCTGAAACATTGTGAAGCGATTAGATCTTATTGTGAGAAGTTAGGAATTTCTTCTCATTTTCATATTTCATCTGCTCATAAATCAACTTCTGCTGTTCTGAAATTGGTTGCAAAACTAGAAAGTCAATCACTGGTTTGCCCAACTGTTATCATCGCAGTTGCTGGTCGAAGTAATGGTCTCGGTCCAGTTCTTTCTGGTAACACTAACCTTCCAGTCATCAACTGTCCTCCAATATCTGGACAGTTTGGCACTCAAGATATTTGGTCCTCGCTTCGTTTACCTTCTGGTCTCGGTTGTTCTACTGTCTTGACAACAGATGCTGCGGCCCAATCAGCGGCTCAAATCTTATGTCAGCATGATTTGAAGATCTGGTTGAAGTTGCGAGCAAAACAACTTGATATTTGGACCGATTTAGTGATGAGTGATGAAAAGATCCAAAGCTCTCAATAAGCTCCTTAACTTCATCAAATAGCTGCTTATTTTCAAATATAGTTTTAGTGAAATAGATTAATGTTTTTTAGATCATATTAATGTTTAAAATGTTTGTCGGTGATAAAGAACTTTTTTTAAATAAAGCTACAATCATCAAGGAATAAGTTTACTTCTAAATCTATTTTGATATTTTATTAAATGCTTCCTGCAAGCTTCAGGTTTTGTGGTACGAATTTGGTGCCTTGCAAAAGAGACCGATTTATTTAATTGAAACAAAATTCCTTAAATTCAATGATCCTTTGATTACAAAACAAATTGTGAAGACATTTGAATATGAAAAGCCTTAATGTCGTTTTCATATCATTTTGGTTTATTAGAAAACATAAATTGGCATATTGTTATGAAGATGATTACGACATAATATTTTGAAGTCCATTTTAGATTTGCTCTTAGTATCTTGTAGTCAACAAGTTTAAAAGAAAAGCTTGACGCTCTATTACTTTTGAATGATTCAGTGATCAAATTTGAAATCTTACAACTTATATTTGGTTTCATAATACCACTAAATAACTTTACAAAGTTGGTGACGTCAAGTCTATCAAAGGCGTTTTTAAGAAGCCCAACTTTTGAAAAAAATTTTTAAACGTTTTAAAATCAAACATCTGATTAAAACTACTAGAAACAATTCACCCATAAAACATTTTTATTTAAATTCTATTTTGTTCTATTGACTTGAAATCCTTCTGAATGTAATTAATGACAAATCAACACAAACAACTTTATTAAATATCTAGATATAAACTTTTTGGAACTTCATTATTTGAGGCACGTGGGTTGATTGCATTAAATCAGAATTATTTTGCTTAAGTTCACATTTTTGCAGAAAAATAAAAAACCTGATAATAACAAACCATCTGAATACATTCATGTTTTATTTAAGCTTTCACCATAAAAATTAGTGTCAAATTAATAGTGTATACTGAGAAAGGCAACAAATAAACAAAATATAAAGCTCTAGCTTTATTAGTTATATGAAAGTAATAGTATCTTAACAAAAAAGTGTATGCTTCAAGTTTAAACTAATCTTTTAATTAAGTTCACAGTTTTCATCAAAACCAGCAGTAAATGAAACCAATGAAAGCTGATTATTGAGAAGAAACAGTAATTTCAAACGACAACAAATAGAATAATTCTAAAAATTTAAACATCACCTCACTTTTAGTAACTGCAAATAGTTTCTGCTCGATTATAGAAATGTAGCAAAAAATAATCAGTTAAAATATTAAGTTGTAATCGTCAATGAAATAAAGAGAATTTATAAAAAGAACACGATATCATTCTCAACAAAATATAAATGGTAGTAAGTGATTAAAAAGACCCTGTCACAAATCTGTGATTTAAACCAAACTTAAAAGCTGAGAAGAGCTATCATCGATACTTTGATTTCAGATAAACTTGTATCCATGAGTCGTTAAAACTTTTTGATTTGCAGTAACAAGGAAACGTTACAATTGTAAAAGAATAGAGAGTATATCCAAAAAGCCCTTACTTGGAAAGTAAACTTTAAGTAGAACTTGTAACATCTCATTGGAATAAAAAAAACTATTTATAAAACATATTTGAAAATAAATCACGAGACAGAATTTACAAGAAATTACAGCAACTATTTTTCTTGTGGTTCTTTGAAATTGCAACTTGAATAGCAGCTTCAAACACCTCACGTATTCCCTCCTTGTTCTTAGCAGAACATTCCAGTACTTTTGTAGCTCCAACTTTCAAACCAACTTGTAAAGCTTGTTCAAAACTAACAGGCTGCTGATCAATTTGAGATAAATTTTTGATTGTTGCTTCATCATTTCTAGAATAATAAATCAACTTTTATATTGTTATCATTTCCACCTATTGTGTCAAACTTTATACACTAAAAAGCTAACTAGAAACTATTAAAATATATTTTAACTAAATAAGGACTTTTCAGGAACAATTAAGTATCTTAATTACCTCAAATCTTTTTTGTTTCCAACTAAAAGAATGGGAATATTGGGGCAATAATGTTTTGCTTCGGGCCACCAACGATCTTCAATATTTAGTAATGAATCTGGGTTGTCAACTGCATAACATATCACAATCACATCAGTTTCAGGATAAGATAGAGGCCTGAGCCGGTCATAATCCTCCTGACCAGCTGTATCCCACAGAGCCAATTCAGCCTTCAACATAAGTTATTTTATAAGTTTTTATTTTTTGAGTGTTTAAATTGAATTTAATTATCAGAAATAAAATGTATTCAAGTAAATGTGGTGATATTTTCTAGCATATTTAGCAAACGTATCTAATTTGTTGACTAATTCTGAAGCTTTGAATTATAAAAAATACCAAGTCAAAAAGAGCTGGTCTTATAGAAAATTTTTACTCTTAATTGAAAATGGTAAGGACCAGACTGCTTTTAGCAGTTTACTTGGCAGTAGTATGGAGCCTTATCAATAATAAACATACTACAATATATAAAAATTAGATATTTTGAAAAATATATAAAAGATAACTAACAAAAGATAACTAAATGAGTATTTTAATAGTTTCACCTAAAAAGAAATACATTTTTAAAGATAAAAAAAGTAAATAATATCTTCAAGAAAAGGTAAAACTGTTTGAAATTTCGTTTAAGATATAAAAAGATTCTTAAAATATTTTAAGCTTAATTTATTCAATATGCTGTTTAATTTTTTTAACAAATATATCACTAAAGTTTTGAAACTTTTTATAATTTACTAATTTTAAATATTGAGGGTGAAAATTAAGAATTATTAAATTATAATTATGCATTTTGTTGATATATATATATAAAATAGTATTTTCATTTAAAGTCAACTGATTAATTTGATTTTTAGTAATCTTTTACTGAAGCTATGAAATTTCTTTTACACCAACCTGTTTGCCATCAACTTCAATATCAGCAACATATGTGTCAAAAACTGTTGGGATATAAACCTGAGGAAACTCATCTTTTGAAAATGTTACAAGAAGGCAAGTTTTTCCACAACATCCATCCCCGATAATAACAAGTTTCTTTCTTATTATAGGCATTCTTTTAAAAAGTCTATAAGAGATAATATCAATTTAAGTAACTAACTTGTTACTTTGATTATAAATATTTTGTATTAGTTTATAAATAGTCATAAGACATATGATAACTACTATAAATTATTGTAAGTCAATATAAAGTCCATAAATATATTCACAATCTTATTAATATACTTATAACAAAACAAAAACAAAGTAAAATGTAAACTCAAGAAAATGTATTGCAACATAAATTGATAAAGTATTTCAAAAGAAGGAATTTGGCAAATAAAATTGATAGAATCATAATGTCAAAAAATGACAGTTGTATCTAATTATGTAAAAATAATTTAAAAAGTAAAAAATTTCTGTATAAATCTACAAGTTTACAGTTAAATATAAAAGATACTTGTTTATTACTTAAAATCAGTATTAAAATAATAAATATTGTAAATAAATATAAAGTAAACAAAAACTTTAAATGAAAAACTTCAAACTCAAATCAACAATATACTAGTTATCAATATTAAAAGAATTAATCCATTAATTTTTAATCATTATTATTTTAAATTATTATAACTATCAAAAGGTTTAAAACATATCAATACTACTAATTGAATTTAAAAATTAGTTACTAACAAAAACAGCATAACCTTGTTTAATCATTATTTTTTTGGAAATAGTACATTTCCTTTTAAGTCTAGTATAACTATTGTAAAAAAAAACCATAAAAAATTTCAACCAAAATTTCTTAAATAATAGTTATATTAATATTCTGGTAAAAGATACCTAAAAGAATTAAATTAATTTTTATGAAAAATAACTATCCTCAAATAATAATAACAAGACTAACCGAACATTCTGAAAGTTAACGTAGAATTATATATATAGTAAATTACCTTGAAAGTAAATATTATATTGAGAATGCTATATTTCTATTAATAGATTCCATGATAAAATCATAGACAAATGTATAAATTATTTTTTTTACTTAAAAGATTGAATTTTTTATATAAATTTACATATTATTAAAAGAAAGCAGATACTTTTTTCTCGAAATCGAAAGTCTAAGCAAGTTGAATATGTTAAAAATATGTAAATATATAAGAAGATCTTTAAAAAAAATTTGTTTGAAAACTGTTGAGATTTTTAGTAGCAATAACATTTTATAGCTTGACTTTCTTAACCGAGAAGTTTAATTAGACAAAGTTGGCAAACTGCCCCTACTGTAAGTTTTATCTAATAAATTTGTTATCGTGTTGTCAGACGAGTAAAGCAACAAAAATTGTTTACGCATTTTCTATGTCAGTCTTCTTCGGGTTTTAAGTAAATCTTCTTTATATAGTTCCAAATTAGCAAACCACAAACATGAATCAATTTAAAATTCAAGAGTTGAGGTCATGTCAGATTAGAAGAACAACGATATAGTACATCTTTGATTATGATAGACAAGTTTGACTTGAAATGTGTTAATCTGATAATCCAGAAAATTTTACCTCTAGTGAATCTACTGAAGATTTCAAGTCTATGCCACACTTTGATAAACACTCTTGTACTTCGATCGTTTTATTCGTACTACAAAAATTTCTATCAAATTTTAACCCCAGAGATTTAAGTATTGTAATTCTAATAATCCTTGCAAAATGCTTTTCACTTTATTATTTTTTAAATTGATTTGTGTTGCCATTCATTATGATATTTAGAAACCGAAATAGAACAAAATCAAGGTTTTATTACTTTTAAGAAATTAGTTATAAACCTTGATTGAGTCTATGTTTCAACTGTGACAAGAACTTATGATAGCTGGGTTCGTAGATGGTATGTACTTGGAATTTAAAAATATGAAAATAATTATATCACTTTAGCAAAACTTTATTTTATTATAGAGCAATCATAACTGAAAAGAACTAAATTTGCAAGCAACTACTAATTAAGACTACACAATCTAACCGCTATTTTTTTGCTTAAATGTAGTCATAAACGACTAATTTACTTCAAATACTATTTAAAATTGGTATAACTTGAAAATAGTACTGATAATAAGTAATAATGAGCACTAATATCTTTATACGATTAATATAGGTATGATCTATATCACTTATTAAATTTTTGATAAATTCAAAATAATACATTACATATATGATATGATAAATAAATGAAAATAACTCTTTGTTAAAACTACAGAATTATTTATACTGAGGACAATGGAAAGTAAATAAATAACCCGGATAAAAGAGCCTTGTTAACCTGTTTACGGCAAAACTCAGAATATACAATCTCATCCTTGTAGGCAGTTTGTAACTGTCAGCTCCCGACACACCAGCTGGATGTGGCTGCATCAGCCCTTCAGTTTCGCTACATACCTTGCTGGAGTAGAGAGTGTAATCCTGATACATGGGCATCAAATAGATCTCTGTAATTTCTGTCCTGACTTAAATCATGACTGTTCTCGGTTGAAGCAGACCATGCTACAACTGCATATACTAAAATTGGTTGGATAGAGCTTGCTTTCAACAAATATCTAAATCTTTTTAGTATAGCCAAAAAGATATAGTTTCATAAGAAACTATAGATATAATTTAAATTGTATAAATGTCTAAAAAAGAGTTTTTTTCTCAATCTTATATTATTTATTCATTTCAATAAATGCGAAGGAGGGTGCCTGAAGAGAACGCCTCCCGCTAACACATATTTTCACTAATAATACCGATTAATTTAGAAATATAGAAAGTAAAAGATGTAACACATGGCATTTCGGTAGTCATCAAAGCATATAACAGTAAATAATTACAAAGAATGTTAATAATATTAAAAAAGAGAAAAAATCACCGTTTAGAAATGACAATGTTGGCAATAATATAACGGTTCAACTTCTGCTTGAACAACGCGAGTGATTCTGATATGACAATGTCTAATGACAGCTGGTTCCAAGTGCTGATCGTGCGATATGAAAAAAAATTTGCTCTGATTAACATACCAAGTAGTATCGGCTTATTAAGATGTAATGTGTGTCGCCTGAGTTTATATAACTTGAAGGAAGTACTAATGGAAAAGAAATCATCAAATTTAAGGCTGATGAAATTATGGATAATTTTAAAAATAAGAATTGAGTCATATTTAATCCATCAAATTTCCAAAGTATCTAAATTCAAGAAGACGATGTTTATAACTATCATATTTAATATTAAGTTTCCTACATATCAATCTTATAAATGTTGCCTGAACAAACTCGATTTTTTTAATATCACCAACTTGATATGGCATCAATGCACTAACATTGTATTTAAGAATTGGACGTTCGTATAATTTGAAAAAATTGATAAAAAAGTATGGGTCCTTAGAATTAAAGGTCTTTATAATAAGGTAGAGAACGTTGATTGGATTTTGGAAACAAATATAAAAAAATAAAAAGGCTTCTTATTTTATGTAAAAGTTTATTTTGAAAAATGTACTACATTATAATACTAATATAGTTTAACTGGAACAAATTAAATTGTTCAATAAAATGTTTAGGAAAGATATTGTAAGCACAGATTGCAAAATAACTTTTATACCAGCAACAATTTTGAATTTGTCATAAATTAGGTGTAATTTTGAAATATCAAATATTTGCATCACTTATATATAATGCTTATAAGTCTTAAACAACTTTACCTTTCTGACATCAAGCAACTTTCCAGATATTTAATATCTTTTAACAATTACAAATTATAATAATGAAATTCTAATAAGAGATACAACTGATGAGGATAGTTTTTCAATTTATTATCTTAAATAATCACACATTAAAAAAATTATTCAGTGAAAGAGTTTTTAGAAAGATGTAAGTAGCGAACTTGAAAAACAAGTAACCTTGTCTTAATCAACAATTTCTTAGGTTTATCTAAAAATGTTATTATATCAATATCCACAGAAAAATGTATCTTAAAAATGAAACATTTTAAGTTTCAAAGAAATATAAAATTACAATTTTAACCTCTTTAATTAGATTTAAGATACATTTAGCAAAAAATAGTTTTATAGCTTAAATGTAATCAACCAACTTTAATTATACTACTTTTATTTAAATAGTTATACTAAAAAACCAAAGACTAAAGACAAGGAGAATTTTATGTAGCTTTTATAAAGTAAAAACAAGTAAAAAGTCAAAGCTTCAATTTGTGAAAGCTAAAAAATTGACTTTCTATAAGCCAGCTATTGCTTTCACTGATAAGCTACACCAAGTTAGAATTCTCAGCAAGAAACTGCCGAATGTTGTGGAGAAGCTCTTTTTTAATACTATCTTGAACAAGTTGTCGAGCTTTGGGAGTGATTTCTTTCACAAGATCATCAACTGACAGCGAATCTAATCCCTGATCTCGGATGACTTGCTTGCAATACTTCTTTAACTGCTCTCTCCAACCTGACTCTTGAAGACGTTCTCGCAAAAGTTGTTTAAGTCGATCCTTTTCACCACTCTGGATGAGTTCCTGATTAATTAAATCTTTCATTCTTTCAGTGGCGTTACCAGACATTTCAATCAAATGATTAGAAAAAATTCTTTAAAAAAAAACAGTTTGTTTTGTAATATTTTAGAAACTAATAAAACTAAATATTTGCGAAATTTAAGACAAAAAACTTTGGCAAGCTTTTCATAAATTACTATATAAACATCAGAATTTAATAAATGTTTAATAAAATAGATAAGTTTGACTTAAAAAATTAAATGATTATCAAAATTCATTTTATAAAATCATGTTAAACAATAAAATAAATTTCAACCAGCAGCTTATCAGAATATGAAAGAAATATTATAATAAATTAATGAAAAGATTTAAAAAATAAACAATTAAAATCAATAACTCTTATAAATATTTATATATATTTTATAAATTTCATTAAAAGTTGCTAACTTTATAAAACTTTGTTCTTACCAAATACTAATTATTAAATTATACTGTTAGAGTTTTTAAAGTGATTTGAATTTTAAAGGTTAATCTGGAAGTTGAATATAAACAATTTAAACATATATAAAGTTTGCATATTTATCTACTTACTAGTTTAATTAATTATATATCTTAAAAATTATCAACAAATTAGAAATTAAACACTATTAAATTATATTACAAGTAATATATTCAAAGAAATAGTTACATAATTCTAGATTTCGACTCATACTAAAGAGTTATATCTAAAAACCTTAATATCAGTGACAATATAAATAAATTATTGTATAAAAAAGGTTCTACAAATAGAATTAAAAATATCATATCTATATTAAAAATTTCATACTATAATTAGGATATAGATTCATCAGATGTAAATAAATAGTTGTTTTGTTCCAATTTAAAAAAAAATGGTTGTAAAACTAGATGTAAAATTAAAAAATAATTTAAGATAATTTATCTTATATACTATTATCAAAATATTTTATACATAAATTTCTAGTAATACAAAAAATTTTAATGATTTTATAAGATAAATCAAAAGTATCTTTAAAAGTAATAAGTAAAATGAAACCTCACACAAAAAATTTCACTATTTTATAATAAAATAAATGAATGCTACACATGAATGCTACTAAAAAATCAACCAGAAAATCTTGAAGATAGTATTTTTGTAAAAATGGTCTTCAACTAAAATGTTTTATAAAATAAAAAATATTAGTTTATCTAAGTTTTCGTTCAATAAATGACTCTCTTAGAAATTCAAGGCTTATAACAAAGTAATGAAATAAATCCAATAATAAAGACATATGTCTGTAGGTTAATTTCATAATAAAAGGGACAATCTATTAAGTGGTATGCGCAAAGCAAAAGTCATACTTTGCTATCACTATTAAATTGCGATAATTAAAATTATGCATTAGTTACAATTAATGAGTTTTAAATGGGCTTAAAAGTTTTTAAAAACTTTTGTTCTGAAAAAATAAAAGACATGTCTATATCTCTTTCTTGAAATGTTTTTCTTGAATTTATTCAAGAACGGAACTTTAAATTTTTTTAAGCTTTTTTAAACAAAAACTTAAAAATACATTTTCGTTCTTGGAAAAATTCACATTAAGTACTAAGCTATTCAAAAAATTAAATTGAAAGAAACACTTTATATTAATTTTTGCATCAGATATATGAAATTTATTTGACTTACAACCGAATTTTAAAAACGTACCTAAAAGCAAAGCAGAAAAGATAACTTGGTGACTCTGAGAAAGCAAAAAGTTTTTAGATAGAGCAAGTCTTTATCATCTTAATTTACTTTGTGCTTCAAATCAATTTCAGCAATGTTTAAAAATATTGATAAGTTGGTGCGGCATTTTTAATATATATATTTACTATTTTCCTAAAATTTAACAGATTTAATTTTCTTTAAAGTATTAAGCAGATTTTAAAATTTAAATTAATCATCTTTGTATAAACATGGTTTGTTACTATACTTTAAATTTTTATTTGAATATTTCCTGTTATTTCTGCTACTTTAATTTGATAATAATATTATATATAATAAACGATAATGATAATAATATGAATAATGATATAATAGTTTACCTAGAATGGTAACTAAATTACCAAAAAATATTCAAGTTTGATTTACTAAACAAATCCTTTGTGATAGAAGTCTTATTTTTAATTGTTTCAGAAACCTTGTTTTTTTAAACTAAAAACAATTTATTTATAAAGTCATTCACAAATCTGATATAAGAGCATCAACTATTAATATCTGACAAGCAAACTGTCATAACTAACAAGTATTCTCAAGTATTTATAACCAGAAATATTTGGACAATGTTAAAACTTTTCACCACCCTTACATCATACCACATACATCCGCCCCAAATCAGAAAAAAGAACTCATATAGAGTCCCTACTTTGAAAAAGGTGTTATGAATCTTGAAAGTTTTACTAGGAAAGTTTTCTTTAGATGCGACATATCCTTTTCTTGCTGCAATCATCGTTTCTAGAGACTGAAAATAAGAATCCTGTAATGCCGACACCTTTTCTCCAAGTTCCTACAACTATCCAAACAAACTTTTATAATGTTTTAGTTAACTTTAATTTAAAACTAACCCACTCAACTAGATAACAGTTTTAAATCTTTCTGAAATCTATCACTTCTTATAAAATATTGTTAAAAGATTTTATTAACTTCTTTCAGTAATGTCTTAGCCAATTAACTTATAATTATGATGCTGCCAGTTTCTTCACTTATTTTAGTTATAACCTCTATCATTTCTATTACCTTTCTACATCAGTTTAAGTTATAAAATTGTGTTTGCTACGACAACTGTAAAATTTGTTATGTCTAAAAATAATAATTAATTATTCAGCTGTTTAATTTGGCCTTCAACTTGAAATTACCTGCTTACAAGGACGATTGTCTTGAAACAAACTATTAAAAAGTTAAAATCTATTTATACGCTTGGTGTCGCATTTGAGCTGCTTTTGAAATCTTGATCATTCATTTTATGAAAATATCTTAAATTTTTGGACTTTGTTTTTTAACTTTCCATTCAAATTTGTTAAAGTTTATCACAACTTACTTTGAGATTCATGCTTCTTGTTTATTACAATTTTTTTAGCATCCACACAACTTAAAAACATAAAAAAAAACTTTAAATTATCATCTATAATTATCTTGGAGAATTTTGAGAGCTTTTTCTACATGGGTACATTCAGATTTTGAAACCATAAGCAACTAAAACTTGAATCAATAATCAACAATCTATTGACAAAAAATCATTTCTAGAAATGAAAAAAAGTTTTATGATTTGTAGTCAAATAAATGTTTTCTGTCAAATTAGAAAGCAAATAATTTTAATTGATACTGTAAAGTAATCTACAAACTTGTAAGAAAACGTTGCTAAGGGCGTTCTGATAAATTTATGGCTGTATAAACCTTAGATGCTCGTTAAAATTCTGTGTCAATAATTTTCAACTTATTATACAAGAAGATTTATAACTAACAATTTCAACAAATTAAAGACTGTTGCTCAAATTCAAATTAATCTTTAACTTGAGAGATAGATAGGTTTATTAGTCTATAAGAAGTTTTGAAACAAGTTACTGAAAATTAATAAAAAATTAAGTTAGTTAATATTCTCAATGAGCAGTGTTAAAGAGTAAGTAAATTTGTTATTAAAAAGTTTAGTTTTTGTGTGATAATCTTTGACATATTTCAGATATTTATCAGTTACTGCATCAGTTTCTTTGCAAGATTTTCCATTACCAAAAATATCAACTAGAGTCGATGTTTTTAATGAAAAAGATTACAAGGATGGTTTATGCGTCGCTTGTTTCCATAAACGCAAATCTCAGTAAATAACTTCAGTATTTTATTAAAAAAAATAACTAATATATATAAATTATATTTGATGTAAAATAAAAGATTATTGAAAACAGTAAATCGTTTTTTTTTGAGCAGTAACCACTACCAAGCAGCTATCAGAGTTGGTGGAGGCTACTCAATTTATCATCAAAATAGAATCAGTTGGGATCCTCACGGAGTCCTTGGATCGAGTTGGAAAGTTGTTCGCTGGCTGCTGGAGACTTCTCAAAGTAAGTACTTTCTAAAAGTACTTTGATTTCAATTTCATTGTAATTTAATTAGACGAAGAAAACGAGATTTCTTGTGGCTCTGAGTATTCTGCGATTTTATTTCAACAATTCATCAAACTAGGAGGAAATAAACAACATTTACATGTGGGTTTAAAGTTTGAATAATTTTCTCAGTGATTTATTCGTTTACTTTGAGCGAATTGATGTTTAATCTGTGCAATAGATTTTTGGCATTCATAAAAAGTCACAAGTGTTCTATTGATTTATTTTCTGCTACATTCTGTTGGCAGGAATATTTGGAATCTAATTTTAACCCTGACATATTGGAAGAGCTGAGAGAGTTGGGGGCCGATGTGAACTTGATTAAAGAGTATTCTGACAAACTTCGCGCTTATTTAAAATCTGTAGTTAGAATAAATAAAGAAAAACAAGAGAACAAAATTCAGGTGACAAAGACTTTAGAATATGAAGTATTTTCTACAAAATAATGAATTTTAGAAATGGACAAAAAAGCTTTTATTTGCAGTGATTTTTGCTAAAATTGTCGACCGAAAAAGTTTGATGAAATGCAAAGGTAAAATGTAACTTGTCTATTTAAATATGTCAATTTTTCTTTACTAGAAAATGAAGAGCAATTGAAAGTAGAAATAGACAAGACTTTAAAATATTTGGACAGTTTTCTGGATGATTTACATTTTAAAGAAGAGATAAATCAAAAAGAAATTTTGGATTTTATTACATCTAAAATATATGAGAGTAAGTTTTTATAAAATTCAATTTATTATATATAAATGAGATGTTTTTTGATTGAAGCCATTAGTTGTATCATTTGTGTCATTAATTATTTACAATCATACTAATCTCTTAATTTCTGTTCTTTTTTTAAGTTTAGAAAGTTTGATGTCAGATTAGAAGTTTTTTTACTTTCATCACCAAAACTTTGAATATTTTCTATAAAGTCTTCTATTTGATGATTAAATTAAATATATATAAATTATAAAGTTAAATATCTCAAAATAATAAATATTTATGAAATTTTGTGAATTAGTTGAAAATGACGGAATTAAAAGAGAGAGTCAAGTTGCTGATCAGATTCGACGGTTTTTGCAAGTAAGCTGTTTGAAGATCTAGAAGATCCCTTTCATTTGATTCTTATAGGAAGGAGGCAAACTTGTTCATCTTCAAAATTATCTTCATATCAAAGATGACGAAAAAGAAAAAAACTTTTTGGAAAAGTTTCAACCTCAATATGCAAATATTATCAAAGTGAAAGAATTCATCTTTTGAAAAAAGAAATTTGATAATTTCTATAAAACTTCTAGACTTTTGGTGACCTTTTCTTGGAAGAAATAACATTTGCTGATGCAATAAAGAGATTGCCAGACATTTTGAAATTAATTCCCTCTTCAATCCACCATGATCATATGATCATCTTGCCAAGCTCAAATGGTTTCGATGATTCATCACTTTTACTGAAATATTAAATCATTGAAATGAATATTTTTCAGAAAATCAAAATTTTGAAGAAAATTCAGAAGAAAAAATGAAAGAAAATTATAAGAACGATGAAAAGTTACTTGATGCGTTTTTTTATTTGATTATCTAAACCAAAAACAAACTTCAATTTTTAACAATAAACAAATAAGAAGCAAATAGTAAGAAGAAAATAACTTGAAAGTTGATTCATTTATCTTAGAATTAGTCAAGTGCTGGCGGCTCTTATTGAGAAAAGCAAAGAAGAAGTTATTTTGGAACAAATCAAATGTTTAGAAACGAAACTAGAAGAAAATGAGAGTTTAATTATGATTCAGGTTTCCATATATCTCAAAGAATCTCATTAAATTTGAAAAAAAAATTATAATTTTAGATTGTGAATCGCTTGTCTAATCAGATAAGTTTACGTAAGAAGGTAAATGAACAAAATCACGTGACTTCCATGTACAGGAAGATCAAGAAGATGAGATTATGGTTACAACCAAAAGCTTTTGAAGTAAGATTAAATAATATCGTCATCAAACAAAACAATGTCATCCTTAAGATCCATCGAAATCAACATCAGCTCACAATCCCAAAGTATCCATTTTCTCGTGGAAGACTTTACAAGATCGGATCTCTTCGTGAAGATCGAATCCTAGAAATAGAGAAGAAGCAAAGAGATCATATTTCAAATCTGCGAAGAGTAAGATGATTATTAAGATGATTAAAAGTCTAAAGTCCTTTTATCAGGGTCTGAAGATGTCTGGATTTAGAGATGGGTGGTCATTAAAGATAGAAAGTCCACAAGGATCCCTAATATCACAAGCATCTTACAAAGATGAGGAAAGTTTAAATGATCTGATAAATCAACCATCAAGACTTCAAATCTCAAAGTGTAGATGAAGATCGAATCTTGAAGTTTCAACATTTTGATTTTCAGCAGAAAAATTGACTAAAAAAGAAAAGCAAAGAAGGAAGATGAAATTAGCGAAAAAAAAGATGTCTGTTTGGATGCCAGCCAGAAGTGGTTTGAATTTTCTTACTGTTCCATCTTTACATGATCTTGATGAATCGAGGCCTGATACAACTGAGAGATCTTCATCTTCTTCTTCATTTGATTTTCTTCCGGCTTCGAAACTCGTTCAATCAAGCGAGTCCTTCAAGTAAGCAGTCATTTGCATATTACTACATCATCATCAAGTCCTTACTTTCATCAGTGAAAATGATCAGAAAGAAGATGACTTTGAAGATAGTGAGGATCATCAGGATGATGAAGATCAATATAAGAATCAGGATGATGAAGAAACGCTATATAAAGAAGATCAGGATGAAGATCACCTCAAAGTGTCTCTTACTGAAAGTTCTACGATCTCAGTAACTTCAACTTCCGACAGATCCTTCTTTGATCTCTTTGTTTCTAGGTAGACAACGGGATCAAAATTGAATCACTTCCGAATCGAATCATCTTAAAGTCTGGGCCAACGAAGAAAAAGCCCAGAAGCGCTTCAAAGCGTCATCAAGCGAAGAGTAATCGAAGATTCTTGGATTTTGTGATTCCTAATGACTGGAAGATGGATGACTTCTTGGATTCTCCTATCACTTCATCATCTCAACGCAATCAAGTAAAAAGAAAATCCGGCTCTCGTCTTCTTCTTGACTTTTTTAACAGATCTCAAAGTTGAAAAAACTCTCCAAATCCAAAGAAGATTTGATTCATGACAAGATTTTGAGGAAGAGTCACTTGTCAGTGATCTTTCAGTGATCTTTGAGTGATCTTTAAATTTCTAGCTCAACAGAAAAACGAAAATTGATAAAGATCTCTTTGATCTTGAAGATGAAGGAGTATCTTCAGAAGATGATCCGGAAGAAGAGGATCTTGATCTGACTCAATTCTGTTTGATCAAGTTTGTCTTCATCTTCTAACAAAATCGGTTTCGGATGTTTGATCTTACAGAGATCAGAGGATTTCAATTTACAAGAAAGTTTTTCAAAAGTTTGTTTCATTGAATCAACTTCGAAACGAAAAAGAAAATAGAAGAAGAGAGATTGAAGGTATTGGGTTAGATGTTGATCACTAAAAGTTATTTATCTTCTTCGGTAGCATCCAAAGAATCTTTGGAATATGATCTTACAAAGTTAAATGCAAAGTTGCATAAAGTGTTTTTAGAAGTTGAAGATTCTCAGGAAAAAGTTCAAAAAGCAAAAAGTGAGTAGAAAGGCTGAGAAAGTAGAATCAAATTTGAATCTTTTGTAGATGACATCCTCTCCGCAACTGCATCAGTTGCAAGGATGAAATTTGGAAAAATGCTATTTACTGATCTTCAAAAAAAAGAACAACTTAAAGATCAAACCTCAGATTATAAAGAGTTTTCATGGATGAAGCATCAAGAATCTTTAAAAGGTTCTAAAAAAATCTTGGGATTTATTTGTAAAAATCCATTTTCGTCACAGCACTAAGCGACGCTGATACAATCCAGTTGCTCACAACTGAAATTCGCCACAAGTGTCAAAATTATAAAGAAATTCGCGATCAAAAAGTGGCGCTAAAGCATCTAAAAAGAAAATTGAAGAATTTACAGCAAGTGCAGTCAACCATGACTGGTCGGTAAAGTTTGCGTGTGACGTCATCGCTTTATTTTTGTCAAAATGTTCTTTTTCTCGAGCAGAACGGCGAAGATATTTGTTGAAATACATCGAACACTTGAAAATTGATCACCATTTCCGCCCAATAGTCCAGCGTAATTTAACAGTAAGCTCACTTGTTAACACGTGACGTCATCGATAATTGAGTTGTGACGTCATCGTCTTTATTGATAAAGATGTTCGAAGCACGAAATTTAGATCAGTCATAGAAAATGAGCAAACCAAAAAAGGCTTTTTTTTCTTTTTGGTTTTAACGAAATTTACATAAATAAATTTTTAGAGAAATTTCTTTTCTAAATTTGGAAATCGAAAAATTTGATCTATTCTTAAAGATTGAATTTCTAGATGTAAATTAAATGTTTTTCAAACTCTATTTGGTCCAAGTCCAACTAAAGATTACGTAACAATCTTTTTACGTCACTAGGTGGCTAAAATGTAAAATATTTCAGGAAAAATTGTTTGAAGAAGAAGAGATGAGATTAAAAGATTTGAAGAATGCTCTCATAGAAGTCAATCCAGATCTCGCCTCTTCGCTCACTGGATGTGACTTTGACTTAGAAGTTAGTAAATTATGACGTCATCGGAAGAAAAAAAAATTTGGTTTTCCAAACGGAGATGACGTCATTGGCGCACGACGTATTGTTTCAAAGAAACGCAAATGACGTAATAAGCTCTTCATAGCGTAAAAACACTATGACGTCACAAGCTTCCAGATCTGAGTTATCACGTGACCGACTTTCAATTTATTAACATCGGTGTCACGTGACTTGAAAATTGACGGAAACGACGCCGGAAGTAAACAGAAGAAATCGATTTGTTGTCAAAACACTTCTGACAAATTTGCCGCATGATGTCGCTACCGGCTCAAAGCGATCGTAACATCACGCCATCGTGCTGGTGACGTCATGGCTAGTTACGAGATCACATGATTGATCGGGCGACCAGTTTCGCGCCTTCTTGCTTTGATGACGTCAAATTTCATCTCAATGACGTAATTGATTTCAGGGAATCCCCGGAATTTCAGAAATCTCACTTGATGTCTTCATCGTCATCTGCGCTGTTTATGAGATGCAAGAATGTGTGCTGATGAGAAAGAGATATTTGGATGTTCAATTGAGACACTATTGGGTGAGTTTCTATAACAACCAGCGCGTTTCGAAGTTTCATTAAGAGCAAAAACTGATGAATTGAATTTTCGACAAATTAGTTGAAAAATCAAAGTAAAAAAAAAAGGAAAAAAACTTTGAAGTGAATCTTCTAATTTATCAGTAAATAACTCAATTCACCACTAGAGGCGTTCAAGAGTGCTTTTCTCTCGTCATCTTAGTGGATATCTGAAAAATTACTTTATCTTTCAAACAACAAATAGACATAGAGATAAATTAATGAAGATTTTCAAATTTTTTTGAAAATTTTGTCAGATTTCCTTTTGAACAAAAACTTCTGATTAATATTTGAACTTTCTAGTTTCAGTTTATTCAAATTTTCTTTCTAACTTATTGCTTTTTCATTTAATATAATTTGCTTTTATATATCGACATATATGAATCGAAAATTTCTTTTTAATCTTATGAGGTTATAGAAAAGTTGCCAACAATTTTTTCAAAGAAAAAACTCAACAAATTTTTATCCTTTTTTCATTTAGAATTTTCAAATATTCAAAAAATGTCAATTTGATTAACTACTAGTAGAAAAATGAAAAAAAAAAAAAGAAGGATTTATCTATTTTTTAAATTCATTGATTTTTGTTAAATAGTTATAAACTAAAGACTAATTTCAAACACATAAATCTGTTTCATGATTCAACAAGAATCTTAAAACATTTGAGTCAAGATTGAAAACTTTTAAGAAACGGATATCTTTTACACTTTTGATCTTTATTTAATAGTTTCATAAAACTCTTAAAAGTGAATGTAAACAAAAGATCTTTTGAAAAACCTCAGCACTAGCTTCATACAAAACAGGGTGCAAAGAAACTACAAAACAATTTAATGTTTCTTCCTTTCTCTTTAAGAATGTTTACAAAATTCTCGTTGAAAAGAGTAAAAAGCGAAGAGTCTAATCTTCCTCTTTTGAAATTGCAGTGAGTTTACTGTAGTCAATGAAGCGTGAAAAAATAGTTGTATTTTGATATTTGCTAATTTTAATCAGAAGTAGATAACAAACCAATGAAAGTTGTTTACGGATCTCACATTATATCTGTTTTGATACACAATTATTAAACAAAATTGTATATTTTGAATCGATGTAAATATTACTTTTTGATGTATTTTGAAGAATCATAAAAATGGTTTGTAAAACTCGAAATACATGTGATTAAACTGTAAAGTTGCTGATGAAAAATGTTCAATCTGCAGTCAGCTTAATGTGCTGTGTAATTATTTGTCTTCTGCTCAATAAAGTAATTCATAAAATCAGATAAACAACTAAATCATAACAAGTAGCAAAGTTATTAGTCTTCGGCTGTAGATTATTGGAAAACATTTTGAAAACAATGTTTATTAGAAACGTCAGTGATGACGTCATCACGAAACTTATGAGATGGTCTCGTTGGTTTCCTGTATGCACCAGTAAAACCAGCTTGTGTCTGTTCTTCATTTTCCAGTCCGTCGTTGATTTGAAGTTAAAATGAAATAGTTTAAATGTTTTATAGAAATTAAAAATTAAGTTTTTACATTTTATTTTCTCCAGTAACTATTTTTCATAATCTTTCGTGCAATGTTGCTCATAATCTTTAAAAATGTCTTTAAAAGATCAGATTTGATTTTAGGAGTATTCTAAAGAAGATTTTGTAAAAGATCATGAATCAAATTGTCTTTAAAAACTAATTTGCTTCTATTTTGTATGATGTAAGTGTTCTTTCAAGTTTTTAATCTTTAACTTCTATGCAGTCAACCATCACATAAATAAAATAATAAAATTCAAACAATTTCAAGCTTTTCAGAAAATAGAAATTCATGATGGCTTTTGTAATTTATCGCATCAATCAAAATGCCTCAACTGTTTCAATCTTATGATCAGTTAAAGAATGTGTTTGTGAAGTCTTGATGATGAGGATGAAAGAAGAACTCTAATCATGAGCAAATAATTACATTTTGCTGTTATATCTTTTATTTTATACAACTGATTTGAAAAGATTCCAACAACAAACTTGCATATTAAAAGATTTCACCAAATTTAGTTTTCTGTGAATTAATTAAAACTAATTTTCATTTGAAATGTTTATTTTGAAATGAAAATATGAGACTTGGGTTTGAGTTATCAAATTGATATTGTATTAACAATTATTCAACTCACAGAAGTTTTTCAACCAACTTTTCAAATCAAAAGGATCAAATTTGATGGTGGAGTTAACTGCATCAGGAGTATCATCCAATCATTGTAAACAGGTCAGCTTTCAATCAACTGAATTTCCATCAACTCAAGTCTTTCTTATCCGGTTTCAATATTGATTTGCTTTTTAACATAATTAATTTAAAGTTTGATTTGAATTGCATCAAACTTTATATTAGAATAGACAAAATGTTTAACTCACAATTATCACTGTTTGATTTACAACTCATTTATTTATCTTAATTCTTATTTATTGAAATAATTGAAGTTTAATCTGAAAAGATAGTCGAGTAAAAATTCACCAAAATTAAAATCTAAGTTTGCTTTGAACAATAATTAAAAAAATTCTGTTTTTTTTCAAAAATATTTCCTAACAGCACTACATCTACAATATAACTCTAAAAAACAGCCGCAAAACATTTGTTAATTAAACTACTTTAATTTCTTTTTTTCTATAATTTTTAAAAGTAATTTGGAAACAAAAAATATTCTTAATTTTTAGAAATCAGTAATTAGAAGAAAAGTTTTTAAAAATGTTAAATAGTTCACCTTTTTAATTAGTCGTATTAAAAATTGTTAAAATTTACAGCTTTGTTTGATATGTAACTAATTTCTTGTAGATAATCGATAAATTAACTCCACGAAATAAAGCAATTGGAAATTTGGATTTTACCTGTTTTCTTGCTTATCTACCTCTATTTTGTCAATCTCACCAAGATATTTTGAACTCTCCTCTGTAAGTTTTGCTACACTTACTAAAATTTCACTTTTATCAAACCAGTTTCATTTCCATACAAAACCATGAAAAATACCTTTTTTATATCAAAACATTTCATCAAATTGATTTTTACAACCATAAATTAAATAAACCATAATTATTTGCAAATGGCATTTGATAAACAAATAATTATGTACAAATCAATATTCTTCAATATTAGAATTTTTAGCCAGCACTAGAAGATTTAGAGATAAAAGTTTGTTATTCTTAATTCTAGACAAATGTTCAAAATTATTTTTTCCAGATTACTTTAATAAAAATCTTATTAAAAATTCGGGAAACAATAAAAAGCTTATTGCTACGTAGTTGTGTTAGAATTATGTGGTTTAGTTGCAATTACTTCCTTTCAGTTTTGCCTTCTTATTAAATTATCTTCATTTAATAATAATTTGATTTGTATGTCACTTTATCACCTAAAATTAATCTTTTTAAAACTATTTAGTAAAACTATTATTTGTAATTTCTTTAGTATTTAAAATGATGACATTTAACCTGTACAGTTAAGTGTAAATAAAGATATCTAAATTAATTAATTGTTTGTTGTAAATACAACTGAGTTTTGACAGTATTGAAGTTACTGATGAAGAATATTTAAACAAATTTTGATGTACCTACTATTAATTAGTTTTTTAAACTTATTGTAATAACAAGAAGCAGAAATGTTTTGATGAAAATACAATTTCAATCAAAGTTTTTCTAAAACCGATCATAATTTTATAAAAGAATTTCAGTTCTAATAAACTGATGTAATTGAAGGAAATTGAATTTACGCAAATGTATAATAGATTATTGAAGAAAATAATTTCTTTGAAAATAAAGGTAAGCTAAAAGCTTCCATATATTGAAAAATAACATATGCTTAATGTTTTATTTTATGAACTTTATACTAAAAGTTATAAATCGATAAAAAGCCCTTACAGATGGAACACTATCAAATTAATCAAGTGAAAAATCGATACAATTTTTTAATCTGTAAAGAAATTTGAATAAATTGATGAAATATCAGATGTTTTATTATAGTGGTCATCTTATTAATCATAAATTCCTACAAAAGAACAAGTTGTAGAATTTATTTTCCTTAAAAGTAGTGAGTTAAGATGTTCTTTAATGAAATCATAATTACTTCATCTTATACTGTCCCTAACATTTAAAAATGTCTTGCACGCAGTCAAGTAGATATATGTGTGAAGGCTGTAAAATGATAGTTTGAGATTTTCAATAAATTGAGAAAAGTTTTTGAGAAATTGTTATATTCTCTGCTATTAACTCACTACAAATACAAGCTTATTGAGAAAACATTAAAAAAATAAATCCATCATCTAATCTTTGTAGCGTCTTTGATATGACGTCAAAAGTTATGGAGAATCGCGGTTATTATAATGAGTGGTTTGAAAATATTATCACCAATGAGATATATAATTGAAATCATTCTTATCACTTTTAAAAGAGCAAAAGTTTTATAAACTTTTAACAAAAATAATTCTTTCTAGTTTTAATTAGATTTATTTTAATTTTTTATTAAGTTTTTCGATTAAATATTATTTGATTTAGGATTTTATAAAATCATTTTCTACTTAATCTAAATATTTAAAGTATTTTGATTAAAATCAGTTTCACAAAAAACTTCCTAAAATGGATTCAATGACAATTTTGAATTTATAGAAAATAAAAGGAACAAGAACGAGCAAATGTCTTGATATTACTTTTTGGTAATTTTATTTACAGTGAAGAAAATTTATAAAAAATGTTAGAAATACTTCTTGCATTTTACTTTATATTCCATAAAAAAATATTCACTTTTATCTGTTAGTGGTTAGACACAAAACGAGCAAAAAAATTTAGTAATATTAATCAGATGTTTTTTGATCATCAAATTATTCCCACAAGAAAAGGAAAATTTCGTTTTCAATACTCTTTGTCATTTGGGATTATATACTCCTACATAGGGAGAAATATTATGATTCATAAAACCATATCATGTGAAATTTTAATAAATATTTTCAATTTTATTTGAACACTAGATATTACTTTCCTAGATTAATACTTGAACAATTCAATTTTTAACAAAATATTTTATATCGACTTGAAAAGATTTAAACTGAAACACATTTAAAGATTTATTATTAATATCAACTGAAGTATTTTTTGAAAAGTTCTGTCATAAACTCAACAATATATAACAAATTTCTTGTCTAATATAAAACAAAATGTGTGAGATTAAAAATAATGAAAGTCTTGTATCTTTTTACTTTTGTAAAATAATTTTAAGAAGATTTAAACCAAGCTTACAGCAGCAGCAGCAGTCGGTTACGCTTGGGTGATCACGAGATGTTTTAACCTTATTGGCTTTTATTGGTAATTTTCAATTTGTATATGATTAAAATTTTTCAAACAGAATAACTTATTTTTAATAAATCAAATTTATTCTTAAGCAACGTCGTCAATTCAATTAAAAATACAAAATGATGTAGGTTTCTAGTTAAGGAAAAGAAATAATTAACTTTCAATAATTTATTCATTTTTTTTATCATTACAACGAAATAATCGGTTCAAGAAAGAAAAGCTTGAAATTTACTATAAAGAAATTACTCTAAGTTTCTTCTGCCACATTCTTTTGTCCCTAAAGTCAACAAAGAGATAAGAGTCTTTCACAGAAAATTTTACATGTGACTAAACCCTTTGAACAGTTCTCTTTTAATTCTCAAAACTGGAAAACTTGTTTTTAATAATCTGTTCAGTTACTCTCCACACCTTAAACAGTTTTCAAATCTTTCTTGGGTAGCTTTCAGAGCTTTCTCAAGCTTCCAGCAAAATTATTCTATTTCACAATTTTCTTAATCATTAAATTTATAATATTTATATAAAGGTCTTTTTAATGTCACCATTAGTGTAAATTTAAGTTTAATGTTACCATAGTAAACAAGGTAGATTTTAAAGTGAAAACTGACCTAAATAACTTCAAAGGAAAAACAAAAGTCAACAAGTTGCCCACAAAAGAAGTTTTTACTAAATTTTCAAATCGTACCCACAAAATAAAAATGAACAACAGAAAGCTTGTGACGATGACACAAGTTTTGTACATATTAAGTGAGGCGTGACAATTTTAGTGAAATCACTGAGGCGTAAAGTAAATTAATGTAAATTGAAGGTTAGTATAATTAGCGAAAAGTTGTCTCTTCATTCAAAAACACCAGCAACTTACCAAGAACCAAAAAACATTTTTCGAAAACAGTGACTTTGTAAAAATCTGACAACAAAAGTATTTTTTGTCAAAGTTTAGATATTTGATAACTTTTAATATCTAATCTTTTGAAAATTCGACGAAGTTTAAAACTCAAGGAAGAACCAATAAAAGTTGATATTAGATTTCAGTCGGTGCTTTTTCCTCAATTTTTATCGGATAGGAAATTTTCAAGTATCACAAAATATAGAATAAAATTCGAACGTTATGCTTGGATGGTTTTGAAATTGATATCTTCAGTTTTAATCAATATTGATATAATTTCTAAAAATACCAGGATTCACATAAAATTGAATATTTTCTGAGTTTTGTTTATTTATCTCAGATTTATTAAAATTGTTAAAATTATTTAACACCAAAAAACAAAAACCTTTTCTACAAAAAATCCGAAGTGTTGAACAAAAAAATTTCTGTTTATCACAAATCATAAAATTGAAAGTAAAAATAACTGATATTTATTTTAAGTCATAAAAATATTGAGATAAAATCAAATATACATTATACTGATAAAAAATACTTTCAACAATATTTTAAAAACAAACCCTGTTAACAAACTTCATGAAAATGAATGGATTATACAAGTTGTTATTAACACAGTAGTTTTGTCAACACAGCAAAAGTCCAGAAGTTACTCTACAAACTCGAGTTAAGTTTAATGTGAGTCTTGTAACAGATGTTCTTTCTTGTCATAATAGAATCTTGTGTCTTGCAGCATATGTTTCACCCCAAATAAAAAAGTATAAGTTTGTGATTTCAAAAATTTGTTGCAACATCTTTACATGAAAAAGAACTTTTGAAATCAGTAGATTATTTACATCACTTGGATAATTTGTTTCAAAAGTAAAATAAATAACTCCCAAGATTTTCAGGAAAACGTATCAAGACATAAAAACATATGATTCATTAATGGACAAATATAACTTGGTCAGAGTTGATACTGTTTAGTGCCCAAGGAAAATTGAAGAACTTTTCAGCTGCCAGGTTAACATTTGTCCCACAAACATTTGAATTTCACTTTTCATGAAGTACATTAGCAACTAGAACGATAACATATCATAAGCTTGAAATCAGTCATGCGTGACGCGTCAAAAGTGGACGCAGAACAAAGTTAGAACAAATAAAAGTATGAGAGAAGTCACAAGATACTAAACGGTCTCTTTTTCTCTACTCAAAAGTGATTATTACTCATCAGAAATTTACGTGAAAAACTTTGTTTGACAAATCTAATTTATTTAAATAATCTTATTATTATCGGTAACTACTATCAACAAAACAACTTTGTGCTTTTAAAAGCTTATGAATATAAGAGATGGTAGTTAGAAGAATTGAGGTTTTCCGATAAAAAGCTTTTAGAAAATTGTGCAGAAAAAAATAAACAAAATTCATTTAAGAATATAGAATTAAGATTTCCATTTAAGACTTTTAGAACATTTCAATGCCTCAGGCTGTAAACGAAGTGTTTATGTATTTTAGTTACTACAGCTGTGTGATTTGTTTTTAAGAACCAAAAAAACAATTTTTTGAGGTTAACCTTAAAAAATTCCACAATAAAATATTCAAACATTGAATGATCTATCTTGACCATTTATTAAAAAAAACTTTATAGTATAAACTGATATTATCGTAAATATGATCTAATCACTCAATCTTTTGTAATCTCATTTTACTTGGAGCTTGTATTTATTTCAATTGCTTAAAATCGGATTTTGAAATGATTTTGTAAGAACATAAAAAAATGAACAAATAGTTTTGAGATATTGTTGGCCATTTATTAAAATCACGTCTGTCTGCAAAAACGCATCAATGTCGTTGAATGCATAACTACTTGATACAGATGAAGTTAAACTTTATTAAACTTACAGAGTATATCTCTATAATAAGCATTCCAAAAATATTTATTCGGCTTCAAGGTGAAGAAACAGAATAAAAATCAAAAATGGAAAATAAAGAAAGTAATATAACGGGTACCATATTTTCCAAGAGGAGAGAGAAGTAACATATCGCAGGTTTGTGGGATTTTCATCTTAAATTTTACTTGGAAACGAATTTACTTGGAGTTTTATCAAAAATGTTGCGAGAAAAAATGTTACCTTAAAAATAGGTGAAAATATAATTGCAGTGGACGACTTTTTGGACGTCATCCTATAATATAGACAAAAATGAAAAAATAACATCACCAAAATAATTGGTGAACAAAATTCCATGATCATAGTTATCTAGTGAAAGCAAAATGAAAACAAAAAAAGGAAATATGAATGAACGGGGTTGTTACCTACATTCTACTCAAAAAACTCAATTGAATTTAACTGGATTATCAAGAAAGAAAATCAAACCCAAGAAAAAATAAAAGGGGAAAACAAGATAACTTTCCCAATGACAGAACTGTTTGGATTATGTACAAGTGTAACCTCAGTGGCTACGCTTCTATCCATTTTCATAAAGAGCATGATGTTATACACATTAAAGTTTTTGTTTTAAACTCATGCGTAGTATTCTTGCCCTTGTGTGTACTGGTATGCCGGTGGTGCTCCGTTCTTTTTCTTTTCGTCAAGAGCATAACTGCCTTCGTCCTTCTTGCGCATTCGGTATACCAAAAGCAAAATCAGAACAATAGCGAACAAAAGCCCAATGCTGGCACCGATTATAATAGCTGAGAGCAAATGTATGAACTCAGTAACAGGTTTATCAGTTAGTTTAAAAGTAATACCTGTAATAAAATGAGTGCTTTCAAAAACTCCGGCAGTCTTCTGGACTTTTGGTTCTGACTGGTCGATATCAAAATCCTTTTCTTCAGTTTTTTTCTGAATAATTGAGCAAGTAAGCAATAAAGAATAGTTTCTAGGTTTATGTGACTTACAATTTTCGGGAGGTCGCTTACAGAAGTCTGTAAAAGAAAATTAATTAGCCATCCAGAAAAAATAAAGTATCAAAGAAAAACTTACAGCTGTTTCATACATCTCTGGGTCGATAGGAATTTCTGTCCCTTCCTCTTCTTCTTCTGGTATTGGCTCAACATAATATAAAGAAGTTTTATCTTCATTTGATGGTTCATTGTAGCCTTCTATTTCATCTTCTGTATAACCCTCACCTACAATAAAAACACTTTTCAATTTTGAGAGTTTACAGGAAGTTTTTTCAAGAATCTAGAATCAAACTTACCTGAGCTAGATCCTTCAGCATAATCTTCATCATCATTTGGAATTTGTGTTGTAGCAATAGAATTATCACCAGAGTTAACATCAAATCCTGTAGACTCTGAAGCAAATGTAGTCACCTAAAAATCAAACTTTATTTAATATAAAGCTTGCTTTGTTTATAATCGATTTTTAAACTATTTATTATTTTACTAAAAAAAGATCGAAAGTTTACAAATATTTATTCTAATAAAGTATTGAGAGGTTAGCCAGTAAGTTTAAAAAGTAGAACTTACCACAAACAGAAGCACGATTGTTAGAATGTACCGCATGTTTTTGTTTACTTAAACAGTTTGAAAAAGGAAATGTTAAAACGGCAAAAAATAGGTTTAAAACTTAAAACTTTAAACACAAGAAATTAATTCGTAAGTTCTTGAAAATACTTGAGACTAACAAGCAACTTTAATTATTAATAATATATAAAACTACTAATAAGGCTCAGGAAGCTTGAATTATTATTTCTTTTAAAGGATAATTAACTATCTTAAATACTGACTGTAACTTTCATTTGTCATCTAACATTTATAACACATTGCAGTCTAATCAAATAAAAAAGCCAAAAAGCTGCTATTTATATAAATCTAATGAGTAATTTACTTTCCTTTAGTTCCTGTTGCCTCAATATACTTTAAGTAAATATTCTACGTCAAAACGTTTTGTACTTATAAGTTAAATATGAAACAAGTTTCTGTTAATAGTAATTAGACCGATTAAATTGACGTCATTGATAAATATTTGAAATTCTTATTTTAGAAGATTTTGATAATTTTCGATAAGATGTTGATATATATTTTGTAACTGTTTATTATCATAAAGTTTTTATCTTTGTAAACGTTTCAAAATAAAAGCTAAAAACATATAAAAAGCAATCTGTAAACATCTCTGTTAAAGAAACAAAACTTTATTAAATTTATTAAAAATAAAATTTAACCGATAAAAGTTCAAATAATAAATATTTTAGACAAGCTTTCAAGCTCTTATAAATTTAATAATATTTTTTATGCAAATATCAACTCATCGACCACAAAACTCCCTTACATTTATACTTATTGCAACATATGAAGTATTGGAATTGTCATGGTGAAACAAGTTTTATTGTTTCTAAAATTGTAGATTATGTAATTGAATAACTACCGCTGTACTCAACTATACAACATTTAGAATACAATTACAATAAGAATGTTTGTGATACATTAAAAAAAATTATTAAATAATTTTAAATCATAAAATAATTCCAAAGTATTTAAAGAGAGTAATAAAAGATTGTTCTATTTTTTCACACCACAATATTTCAAAAAAAAGAGATTAATTTCAGTTCAAACCGTATTAGGATTGAAAATAATATTTGCTTACAATCGATATTTCATTAGATACAAAGTTCACAATATCTGTTGGTTGTTTTATGGTTTCTTATTCGAATTTTTTTATTTATAAAAGCATATATATAATTATAATACCTCTAATATATTAGTGATAACATTTTATTTATTAAACGTTGTATTAATTAAGATTTAGGAAAATCTATCATCATTAAGTAATCAGTTCAAGCACAAATAACATTTTTATGAATAATTTGATCCAATTCCATCAAAATATTATGTCTGAAGCTGTTAAAATCGCTAAAAACAACCAGCTAAATAAAAATGCAGAACATAAAACTTAACAAAGTTAGCTCTTTCACATAAAATTATCAATGAATAACTGTAAGCTTTTGTTTTATTAAAACAAACAAATAATTTTTAATTTCAACTTCTTTTAAACAACGTTATCAACACACAAAAAGACTCTAATTTCTACTAACTAATTTTTACCAATCTCTACTAACTTATGTTGTTTTAAAAAGTAAAAAAATAAATGAAAAAAAAGTTAGATTTCAGAAGTTTTCAACAGAGTGTTAAATGAAACCCGACTTGTTCCAGCTCTTACATTGAAGTCACACAATGTTTTAGTCTCAAACACTTTTATGCAGTCTCGACCGAGTTTCTCTTCACAAGCTCTCTGCTGCCCTCAGGTGTTCAGTTCTATCTAATTTTTTAATGAAATGACAAATTTATGATTTATTTCATATCAAGTAAAAATCGATTAAAAATTTTTTGTCAAGATTTGAAACTTTGTAAAATTCTTACCAGAAAATAAATTTCCTTACATGAAAAAACGACAAATTAAATTAGTCAAAAAGAACCTAACTCAACAAACCTTAAACAGTTGAAACCACATTCAACCTTTGAAAAGTTGTTTGTAGGTTAAAGTCTGGTTTGACATATTTTTAAATTCAAAAAACAATAACATAAATTTACCCATTTTAGCATCGATATGACGTCATCACTGAGTGACGTAAGCTAATCAAGTTCTGAGAAAATAACTTCATTTTCAGAGTCAAAAGATTGAAATATATTTTCACTTTTTTGTAAAAAAGATTTTCTTGAGTAAAGCAGAAGTGCTCTCGGCTAAATTTGAATAACCTAATTAATTTAAACTGCAAATTTTGAGATTGAAATAAATTATAAAAAAATCTTTAAAAGGAGATTATTTTAATAATCTTTTTTAATTTGAAATATTTTGAAAAACATTTCTAAACTAAATTTTCTTATTTAAATGTATCTTTGAAATTAATGATTAACCAAAATAATTGTTTTTTTTTTCGAAAAAATAACAAACAAGTCGAAATATTTGAACTTGAAAATTAGGACCCAACCCTCTGAACAAATATGATGATGTTATTTGAAAACATCTTTTAATTTAGGAAGTCTTTATTTAGTTGTTCGTAAGTTAAGTATTGCTGGCAACACAACCTATAGAGTATGACGCAATATTTATTTTAATAATCACAAAAATTGAACGTTTTAATTTATCTTAGGTTTTTGATAAATGTAGATAAAAAATAGATAAGTTTTTCTCAATGTTCTATTTAAATAATCATCAGTAGCAAGTAACTTTATCTTCTTCAAAGTCAGTTTTGATATAAAGATGTTATTACTTCCTGTGGTTATACTTGATTTGAATTTATGATTAATGAAAGTTAAGTAAGTTCAATTTTAATATTTTTTAGTTAAAAAGCATCAGAACTTACAAAACTATATGTTGTAGATAAATGTAATCACTTAATTGAAATTAAAAAGCAAACTTGTCAATTTAAATTTCATCTCTTAGTTTAACATTTACTGCAATTACGATAAAAACAAATCCATTATTGCAAAGTGTCAATATAAAAAACAATTAGATTATTCTGTTCAAATAAGTTTTTGTTTTTGAAATTAAAATTTAGCAGTTTTAGTGCTAAAACGATACAGCTATTGAAGATTTTGAATTTGATCAAATTTTAGAAATAACCTTACAACGTTGCGACATACAAAGTTTAGTTTTCAGCACAACTGTTTATAACCTGAAAGCAAAGAGTCAAAGTTGTTTAAAAAAAGTTTCATAAGTGATTACTAATCTAAAATGAAGGTTGCATAGACAGTACAGTTGATATAATGTAGAATAAAACTCAAGTTAAAAATGATAATAATAGATATTAGTATTGTTAGTTTTAACATAAATATTAAAAATCGTTGATAACTTTAATGTAAGCAAAAGTAAGTTTTAATTTGCTGAAAATGTAAATTGAAAATGATTTGAGTTAAATTTGAGATAAATTTGCAACATCAAGAAAAAAAAGTTACACAATATTGTGAACAGATATTAAAAGGAATTTTGTTTCTAGTTAACAATTTAGTTATGCAATAAAATATAATAAGTTATATAATCATACATAATAACATTTGAATAAAATATTTTTTAGAGCAAAAAGATTAAAAAATTGACTTAAAAGATTAAATGATAATTATAAGTAAATTATTTTAGAAAAACTTAAAAAAAAAATCAATTCTGAAATTATTTTTAAACTTCTTATAACGAGTTCATAAGAAGTATTTTGACAATTTAATTTTTCTAAGAAAGCTTTGAATTTTCTAAATCCAAAAGACAATACTCAATACTGTAAATTAAAAAGAAGATTTGATATATCAGCTCATTAAACTGAATATTTTCTGTACTTGTTGAGCTAATCATTCAAAATAAAGAATATTTCTACAAAACTAGTATTAAGCACCAACTAGCATTAATTATACATTAGTTACAAAAACGTTTAAATTTCAAAATAATCTTCACGAAGGCTTTCTTACACGATTGTACAATTTTATGTTTGATAAAAGAGACAAATAATTAGTCATGTCAGTGGAAATATTTTAACCAATGTCATAACTACCTGTTTTGATATTATAGATTAAAAAACTTTTTTAAACGCTTATCAGTAGTTTTTATCATTTTAAACTCCTTGTCTTAAGTCAGCATTAGTTTAACAAATTTCTTTCATTGTATACTTGACTTACTTGTAATTATGATTTGATATAAACAACTTGTAAGTTATTAGATCGTAGATCATAAATGGTTAAAAAGAAATAGTTTCAAATTCGATCTTCTCTTTTTAGACAATTTTGTCGGTAATCCATTTCCTGATATTTGTTTGAAGAAAAGTTTAATTGAATCAACGAATTATTCTCTGTAGTGAAACCAAAAGTTTGGGAGTTGTTCTAAATTCTTTATATTTATTAATATATTATATATATTCTATATATTTCAATTATATAATTATTATAAAAATGTAATATTTAATTACATTAGTTTTTGATTTTTAGTTTCAGTTTTCTTATTCATATAATCTTCTATAAAAATAATTTTATTTAAATATAGATTCTACAAATCAAATCAAGATTTCTTTTTAGAACTTATTAATCAGTCATGGAATTGATTTTATGAAACACTTTCCAGTTTAAATCAGTTTTGGTATTTTCAATGATAAAAATTGACAAAAACTTCTACATGAGCAAAAATTTTATGAAAAGCTGTTAAAGAAAATGTTATATGTTTAATAAAAGATAATGCATTTTACTTGAATCAAAGTATGTTTTATTTTTAATAATAAGTAATAATAATAACAAAATTTAAAATTTATCTTATCATTTAGTTATGGTATATTTTATTTGGTTATCAGTTGGATATTTTGCCATTTTTTAGAATGTGTCATTCCTGACTATTCTACATATCTAATTCATTGTGTAGCTGACCGTGTGGTTGTTTGTACAGTTGTTACTAGTCGTCTTTACAATTAAATCAAGTTCTATAAAAGAGTTATTTTCATTACACTGTGTCAGTTTTATTTTAGAAGATTAAATTTTAGAAAGATAAATTTCATAATTGAAAAAAATAAAGTAACCAAAAAACCTTGAGAGCCACTATTTTAGACAACCCAAAAAAATTTTAACAAAACGTTAAAAACAATTGAGGAACAGATAAAGATCCTAATAAAACATTTTCATACTACAAATAGAACTTGTATGTAGCTACTGAAAGTGATCAGAGCCTCCTGTACAGCAGACTTATCAAAAAGTATTTGGTTTTAGTCAGAACGCTTTTCAAAGTTTGTTTTTAGTAACATATTATATATCTAATGTTTATCTCAAAATTATCTAACATTATTTTAACTAAGATATTACTTTCTTAATGATTTTTATGGTAATGCTATCGTACGATTAGTTCATTTTTTGTTTATTTTGTCTCTACAAAAAGACAAATTTTCTAAAAAAGGTAAAAAACAAAAAAAAATAAACAAATGACCAATCTTCATAAATAGACATCTTTTTTTCGGAAAAATATTTTTTGAATTAATTTTGTGATTGAATTTTAATTCATAATTTCCGATTTTGCTTATTAATCAATGGTTAAATCATTTGCTATACATTTAAGACATTTGAAATAATGTATTTTTAGGATCTAAATATAAAAGCCCATTTTCTCATTTAAATAGTTTTCGCAAACTGAGTACTAAAAGTAAACAATATGAAACAACTGTGTATAATTTATTTAACTATATAATAGTAATTATATATTGATAAATATTAGTAAGTCAATTACAAATTTGAAGTTGATATCTGGAGTGGTTTTTTGCAAAAATTTGGATTTAATTTATTTTTCACTAAACAAATATTTTTATCTTTCTAAAACTGTATTTGCTTATAATTTATAACAAAAAAATAGTTTAAATGAAAGAAAAAATCTAGATAGAAAAGTTTTATGCTCTTAAAGATATATTTAAGTATCTTTAACTATTATACTAACAACTAATTATTGTAAAAATACAATTCTTACATAGTATATTTATTTAAATAGAATCAATAGAAATATTTTAAAGTGTAATTTTTATAATTAGTAGTTATAACAATTGTGTTTGAACAATTAGTGCTTGATTTTTAAAGTTTTTTATACATAATTATCTATTGTATTTAGTTTAATCTTTTTTGTTATGTTTTTATGTCATTGTTGTAGAAGATTTTATATTTCATCTTTAACTGGTGAATAATAAGCTAAGTATTTTGGCAGTTTTTGAATGTAAGCTTGTGTTTGTGAATTGGAATTTTCTGTTGAAGTTTATATATGTTCAAAATTTTAATAGTTTATTTTACTTATGAGTTTATTGAAACAAGATGATATGAAGGAGGGCTTCTTGTGCCCAATTTGTGTTCAAGATTTGGGTTCTTTTCAAAAGTTGCAAGTACATTTTGAAAATGTTCATTCAGCTGAAGATAAAGACAACTTCAAACAACTAAAAGGTTTCTTGATGAATTTAATGAGCAACTGAATATTCTTTTCCTAATCATCAAAATATTCAAAGGATTCTTCAGCAAAGCTAAGTATAAGCTATTTAAACAAGATGATAGCCACCAGTCAACATCAACCTCTGAAAACTCAAGTCAAGTAGGTGAGAATAACTTGGTAAGAAGATCAGTTGTATGGGAGCCTCAGAAGTTTGGTTAGTCTTATTTTTACAAGATTTAAAAGATGTCTAAAAATTATGTTTCAAATTTTATGCTTTTCATGTAAAAAAAAAAATTTAAATAAAATATTTATATATTGTAAATTGTTATAGGACATTTTATTATTTATTTTATATCATTTATATTTTTAGTATTAAATATAATAAGTAGTAAATTATTTTCAATTTATCATTGCCTTAGACATTTTTATATGATTTCAGGTCAAAGTAAAAATCATTTTAAAATATTTAAACAAATGAGAGATGAAAGAATTGATAGATTTGTCGTGGAATCCAACAAAGTTCTTATTAGATTAGAAAAGGTGAAAATAACGTTTTATATGCTTCAACTAGTTTGTAGTAAATTGGATTTTAATTTTTTAAATCTAGTCCTTATAAATTTAAAATAAGAAGAAAAATATTTCCCCTAACCCCATTTACAGTTAACCAGAAATTGCCGGGTGTCAGGACAACCAAATACTAAAGGTATTTTAAGGATGATTATGTTTTATACCTACATAAGAACATTACTAACAAACTCTTAAATCCTTTGTAGTTCATCTAACTTATTTTTTAAAGATTATAAAATTGGATGAGAAACTTAATAAGCGTAAAGGTATTTTCATTTAAGTGAATGCTTTTGACAAATTTCGCAAATTGTTGCAATTAATTTTACCTTGACAATTATTTTAAATATATTTGGCATTATTACTGATGAAGGTTTCCACATTTTTATTTCCAAATAATTTAATTTCATCATTTTTGATTAATTGTGTTTTTGCTATAGTTTCTTACTTTTTATAATTTCATTTATCTAAATTATTTCAAGTAGTTTCTGTGAACAGATTTTGAGAAAAGTTTGGTCTATTGGGTGAATGATGTAGATGTCCCATTTTGTCCATCCTGTGGAAGTCAGTTTGGACTTGCTAGACGTCGTCATCATTGTAGATTATGTGGTTCTATCATGTGTACGAAATGTTCTATGTTCATTTCACAAGAGTTTTCAAGTGAGAACATTTCTGATAAGCACAAATATAACAAATAACACGTGATGCTGTCTTTACTAACAATCTTCACTACAGATGATTTAATCAAAACTTTATCACGTTCATCTGAATCTTCCCGAGCAAGATCGGTTAGTTTTGATACAAGTCTCAAAGTTAATCCAAATATCCTTCAAACTCGAGTTTGTATCGAATGCTTAAAGATTTTGGAAAAACGGAAAGAACGCAGAGATCAGATAGAAAATACGACGTTATTGTTTAACTTACATCAAGTTAGTTATTAACTTTGTTGTCAGCTTTCTATCACATTTTATTCAAATCAGATTTGACAAATGAATTAGTAGCGTATGTTCATGGAAAAAATTAAAATCAATTTCAAATATATTAATTTAATTTTTGCAGAAGTTGCAGTCATCAATAATTCAGGCGAATAAGCTTGCACCAGACTATCACAAGATGGCAGCCTCACTAAAGTACTTTTCTACAAATCAATATATTTTTAAAAATAATTTATTTTTCATATTTATCGATTATCTAATTATTTGAACGACAGCTAAAGTTTGTCGGTACTTTTTTTATAACATGAAATAATCGCGTTTTTTCATTTATTAGCTTTCATTAAACGATTATTTTGCAACTAAACGTTTCGTAACAAACAGATTTATTAATTTATTACAATTTGTCTTCATCTAAATCTTTGATTTGTGTCTTATGTAGTCAAGGTGATGAAGAGTTCCAACTGGATCTAGCACAAGGACTTCGTATTCAATTAGTTCGCTTATATGACGTCATTGAAGCTGTCAGTAAAAAGATTGCGAGTTTGAGTGAAGGGGATGATCAGATCTTGAAAGTTCGAGAAGTCAAGATTCAATCAAACATCCGAAGATCAGCATACGCTTATCTACAAGTAGGCCCCGGTTCATATGTTGAGATCACGTGACGAGATTTGCTGTTGTCAGGACAACATGCTTTCCCTTCCTTCGCTACCATCGCTGCCTAAACTCGAGAAACTTCAAATGGAAAGAAGAAGACAGAAGGAGTTGATTCGGAGGAGAGAACAAGAGAGGATGGAGCGAGAAAGAGCTGAAGCAAAACGAAAAGAAGAACAAGAACGGATCAAGCAAGATCAAGTTGAAAGGATCCAGAAAACGGAACTCAAGGATGAGACTAACTCGCTGGTTAAAGGGGGTGGATGGGTTGCTCCTGTTCACTCCGTGTCTCCCACTTCCAGCTCATTTGAGACTGAAGATGCTGATAGTGATGCAGATGATCCGATCTTGGAACAAATTGGAAATGTTGAGAGAATGTTGCATCAAGCAGAGGCAGTTAGTCGAATGGAAGAGGCTGAAAGTTTGAGAAAGAATTTGAAAGAATTGAAAACTGAACATAAAAGATTGAATATTGAACGAGGGTTCGGAGGATTTCGATCAAATACTCCTTCAAATCCTTTTATAGAAGATCAGAAGAATCCGTTCTTAGTAGATGTGAAACGGAACCGACAAAAAAATCCCTTTTTAGAAGATGACAGCAAAAATCCGTTCTTGGAAGAAGAGGAAGAAGCTCACATCTTCCGTAGAGATAATAAAATGAATCACGATGTGAAAGATCCGATGCTAGAACAGATCCAATATATAAAAAAATGTCTTGATGAAGCAGTAAAGATGGGAAGATCAGATGAAATTCGGATCTTGAAAGAGAATTTGAGAGAACTTCAACTTGCATATGAAGCAGCAAAATGAATCAATTGAAAAACGCATGACATATGTACAAAAGTAATTCAAGCAATTGAACCTCCTGTTCGTATTTCGCTTCTTTGCAATATAATCAATCAAAAGATAATTGGACATTTCTCTTTATTTAAATCAATATCGTTTGTCAGTCAACCGTCTAATAAATTATTTTTGTTTTGCTTGGCGACTTCTATTAACTTTTTCATACAACTAGTACTGACTTTAGCTGATCTAATAGCATCGGCAAGTTGACAGAAACTGGAAGACAGACCTTGTTTGCGTTGCCATGTCACCAATAAACTCATACATTGAAGGGTAGGTGATGCCAGGCGCTTACTACGTTCAATTTCTATGCTACTAATGCCTAGAAGAAAGATCACTTCTTCCCAATCATGTCTTGAGAGCTCTTTACTTATTAGCATTAAATCTTTTTCGCTCGGATGAAGATTTTGTAGATTGTCTGGAAGTTGATCTAATCTTTGATCATCTATAAAAATATGAAGAAATTGAGAAATAAATATTTTATTTTCAAATCTAATGAATGATTTTACACAAATCAAAATAATTTCATTTTTTGTTTAATCTATGAATGAATCTATCACCTGCATCACTTCTAATAATTCCTGCTTCTTCAGCATCAGAAACAATTTTTTCTTGAACCCAATCATAATCTTCTTTTAATATATCACAAAATTTAAAAAACTGAGAAACATCACAAGAACTGATGTAGTTTAAGATCAAGACACATTGATCCCTGTCATTTGATTTACTTTTTACATTTTGATATTCTCTTTCATTCAAAACCTCATCTGAATATAATTCTTCAATAATATACTTTGGTTCTAAATGTGTAAGAAGATAGGTCCGGTTTTTTAACATAACTTCATAAACAGACATTTTTTCAAACAAAATGTTATGCAAGATTAATCTGTCTAATGAAATAAAGTGTGTAAGTGGGAGGTGCTCTCTTCAGTCACCTTTTATGCATTTATTGAAAAAATAAATAAATCCAAAATTGTACTGCCAGAAAAACTTGATTATTGCAACAGATTCTAGAAAAATTATATAAAAAATACAATTTTCTAGAAAGATCAACATTAATTTACACATAATTTTGCTCACATAATTTTTTAAATCAAGAAATTGGTAAACAACTAGTTAAATTCTTAATTAACTTATCATTAGTTGCTTTTTTATTTTACTAACCATAAGTCTTACCTACATAGTAAAAGAAGAATAAAAGTAAATTAATGTAAAATATAATTTTCAGTTTTATAGAAAAGTTTTTTTATAATCAATTTTTTTTAATTTTGTTAATAATGAAACAGAAAGAAATCAACTTTAGCTTAATCAAAAATAGCATTATTCTGTTGTAATTTTAGGTTTACCAAAAGAAAGCCAAGACTACTAGATTCAATTTGTATATTTTAAGGGCTTTTAAATGTTATTATTGAAAATAATAACAATAAATATTTATGCATCTAAGAAAACTTATTATTATCGAAAAGCAACGTAAAAATTAGATAAATATAGTTTACTCAAACTGAATTCTAAACTTCCTTTTTTTAACTTTATCAAAATTAAAAATTAAAAAAAATAACCTAACAAGAAGAAAAATAAGTAATTTCTTAACCTCAATTTATTAGAATATCATGTAAAGTTGAAAAAATTTTGTAGACTTAATTTTTGAGAAAACATTTAAATGAAATAATCATACTCTAACTATTTATCAACATTTTAAAGGATGTTTTTATAAACTCAAAAAACTTTGAATGGTAATACTTTTTAAATCGTTAACAAAGAACAAAACTTGATAACAAAATGTTGTTAAATTGACCAAATATCGTGATCTTTAAAAATCATTCGCCAACAAAGTTAAGCAAACAAAAACTTGTTCAAAGAAAAGCCTCAAGCTTTTCAGAGATACTTTAAGACTTTAATTTAGTGTTTCAATGTTGAATAATGATAATTATAATAATAAGACCTACTTTGGGTGAGAACAGTCATACTAGATGTACTTAAATGATGGTTTTAAAAATAAAACAAAACACAGTGAAATGCAAAAAGGCTAAAAAGCCATAAGGGTTTCTTTTTTTTCTTTGAAGCTGGTTTTTTTTCATCCTTTAGTTGTTGCGGAATAGAGAGTGGCATTCGGAGTGATCTGCTGCAATATCTTCCTAATTGCTGGTAGTGATGTTAAGCGATTTCATATCGGACTTGCAAATATTTTTAAAGCTAAGACAAGAACGGTCGTTGATACTTTTTCTTTTTGATAGCTCTATAACTACTTTTGTGAATATGACTTATAATTAAATCTTATTTTTCTTGATGGTAATATTAACGATTTACACCAAATTCATAACTATTTTTATATGTTACGGTAAGATCTTCACATGTTATTTTACAACATTTTTACATCAATTGTAACCCAAAATAAATTCAGCTACTTAAGAAAAGTATTGTACCGCTTTGCGTTTTTTATGTATAATGTTTATGATCATTTTGATACTTAATAAATTGTTTTCAATTATGTCTTTTTTTAATCTCGGCTTATCTGACCTAAGTTTTCTTGATTACTATACCATATAGTTTTAATTAAATCAAATAATTTGTTTATAATTTCATAATTAATTTTGATTGATAATTTACAATTTCAAGGTTAATTATTAGAAACATTTTTAATTGATTACAAATGAGTTTCACCTAATTAGCTTTTGTTTTTATATTTTAAATTTTATTATTTTTTCTTTGATTTTTAAACTCAGGTTTGATATTTTGTTTAAATTATCTGTAAATGAAATTAATTTTGATGTTTTAATCTTATTTTTTTGCTTTAAAAACAATATTTGTTAATTTTAACATAATAAATGAAATATCTTTTAATTTTTATTTAACTAATTATTAATTTCACAGTTATAATTTTAATTAGTCAATTTTTATTGATAATTGAAACAAAAATTTAATTCAAATTTCTTTTATCAGAACTTTTATTGCTATTCTGAAGGAATTTGATTAAGAAATAAAATGGTGAAAATATTTGTTGGAAATATAGCTGAAGGTGTTGCAGATGGTGAATTAAGGATTTTATTTGAGAAATATGGAAAAGTAACTGAATGTGATGTCCTCGGATCTTATGGATTTGTTCATATGGAAACTGAAGGAGAAGCTGAAGCTGCAATCAGGTGATGAGCTTGTTGACATCTAATTATTTTTTCCTGATTTATATCAAATTGATTATTTTTTTTATTGCATTTTTCTAGTTGAGTAACTAATTACAATTTGTTAAACATTTTGTTTTTTCTAATGATTACTCCATTTCAATGGTTATTTCCTTTAAGGAAATTTATATTTTTCCAATATTTTTTATAACACTACCAGTTTCACTTGTTTGATTGTTTTAATTCTTAGTTTATAGTTTACTTATGCCTTGGCAGTGTTCATAATTTCTTTTCTACATTAGTTATATCGAAGTATGGTTCTTAAGACCTTTTCATTTTTTTATAGTTTTGATTTTGTTCTTTATAATTCATCACTTGCAGCTATTGGTTGTATAAAATAAATTTTATATTAATTGATTTGAAAACAAACCTTTATATTATTGTTGGTAGTAATTTAGATAAGACTTTGGTTGGTGGTCAAGCTATCAATGTTGAGAAGAGCAAAGGAGGAGGTATGAGAGGATCACGGTAAGAAGATTAAATTTTGATGTTTAAAATATTTTATTCATTCATGCAGCTTTTAAACCTTTTCAAAGTGACCTAAAAGTAATTTTTATTAATGATAAATTGATAACTTTTCTATCATTTTTTAGTGAAATTGATTATTCTGACAAATTTGTTAATTTGCTTCTTTCCAAAATCTATTTTATTGCTTAAATTAATTAAGAACTTAGTTTAGATGGCTATCATGAAAAATGTAATTAAAAAGCTAGATATATTTTCATCATGACAAAAAATTATGGACATTTTTTTTTATCTTACTTAATTTTACTTTTATAAATACATTCTGAACTAAAGATTTTTTAATATAAAATTAATTTTGATTTAATTAAAACTATTTTAGATTTATTGTAAAAACAACGCTATCTTCATGAATATTTTTACATTTTTAAGCACAAATATCTAAATACCATATATAAAACGCTGCTTCATCCTGTTTTGCATGCATTGATTATTCAAGTCAAATGATTTCTGCAGCGGCAGCTTAAGACTGGGCAACAGCGGCGGCGGCGGCGGCGGCGGCGGCAATAACTCTTATCTTGGCGGTTTTGCGTCTGGCGATTACGGCAGCAAGGCGGCTCGCAGAGCTGGCTGTACAAAACTTCATATCGCCAATTTACCTGATTGCGTCCAATCAGCTGAACTACGCGAGTTGTTTGAGCGATACGGTTTCGTTGCTGAGTGTGATGTAGTTGAAGATCGAAAAATTGCGTTCGTACATATTGAAGATTCAGCATCTGAAGCAGCTATTCAAGGACTTAATGGTTGGTCCTTTAAAGGAATGTCCTTGAAGGTCCAATTGTCTAAGAATCAAAGTAAATCATCTGGTAGTAACAACTCACCAAGTTTATACAATAACCAATATTCAAATATGTACAACTCAAATAACCCTTCAAATTCATCATCACCTGGTCTTATCCCTACTATCCAAGGTAGGGGTATACCGGTCCGCACTGCCCGTGTACCTATGTCAATACCACCTTATTCTGGTCATGACAATATGAGTCGTAACCCAAGCTATGGTATTCCTCCGGCTCCAGCCCCAGAACACAATCGATATGGGCCGATGGGCTACAACTCAATGCCAAATGTAGGGAACCTAAACAGAGAATCTTATACAGAACATAATCTCCCTCCTCCAGCTCGAGATCGAATTGAGTTGTTAGATCTTCTAGATCGTAGAAGGCGTCTCGAAGCACTTGATCCATATGAGAGGAGGTTGGTTGCGTGTGTCGATCATTACAATCTCCCCCCACCACCTCCTGAGTTCTTGAGGTTGCTTCGTGAAAGAGCTTTAGTAAAAGTTCGACTTCCGCTTCCTCCAGGTCCCGGGAGTATGAATCGAACAAATCTACAAGCAGCCACTGCTTCAGTGAATAATGCAGTGATGGGGGTCCCTTCATATACCAGTAGCAAGATCTCTGCACCACCTGTTCCATATACGGGCATGTACTCGCAGCGAAATGGTCCGAGTTATTGAAGACCTTGACAAGGTTTCTGTAAATACCTTTGAAGTAGTTCCAATTTTGATTTTAAATGACGTTACATGCCGTTTTAAATTTATTTTAAAATAGACCAGTAAAATAACTTGTCAATTATTAAACAGTGAGTTTTTTCTTATCCATAGATTTTCTTTTATCCCTCTTCAAAGCCTTTATTTTTTGTAATAATGTGTTTTATCTAAATATTATCATGTATAAATAAAAGTGATTGAAAGTGTTTGTTAGTATTATTTAGATTCCAAGTTGTGCCAACAAACAACTTTGAAATTGTTTACAAAAGAACGTTTTTCAAACAATCTCTGACTTTCATCAACTTTTTTCAAATGATTTTTGCTACAAAACATCTCTAACAACTCTTTTGAGTTCGTGTACCCAGCAACGTCGTCGGTCGATAAACGCAGGCGTCGTCTATACGCGTGGGCTACAGTTCGGTAGCAACAACAACCGATTCAAACGCATTTTACCTTCGGCTTCTTTCGCACACCGCAAATCTCACTCGCCGCATACGTTGCAGTTGATACGGATTTTTTGAGGCTTTGAGAATAAACCGCAAAACGTCAAATCTAGTTAACTCATGACAGGTTTGATAAGTCGTTTTTCTTCTGCTTATATTCAACGCCATCGCCACTTCATAATCACTTTCATAATCATTAATATTTAATTTTAAGCATATTCTGCTGTTTAATATCGAATATGTTGCCAGCTAAATGCTACTTCTGACTTGCTAACTGCCAACTTTTCTATCATCAGTGATTGGTTAGAAAGATATTTATAATATTTATAAACTTTCTTTAATATTTTGTTATGTTTGATAACACTAATTAATATATGATTAAAATTGCCAACTAATATTTTTACATAAAACTTTTTGACTGAATTTTTTACAGCACATCAAATATATCATCAAAAATGTTTATTTGTGTTTCAGTTTTTGTGGATTTGGGTAATTGCTGTGTAAGTAGCAGTTAGCAGACTCAATTTATAAACTGTTTTTAAACAAGGTTTGATTGTATTTTTTCAACTTTTTTGAAATCATCTGAAATTTATTTTAGCATTCAACAATTACTAAGTGTTGATCTGATCAAAACTTGTTTGCATTTGTCTCAATATTTTATTCGCCATAAATTAAACAAATTTCTATTGATATAACTTTCACTCTCTTTTAATGCTAACTGTATTCAGCAGATACTTTGAAGTCAATTTGATGAAATTGTTTCCTTCAAGTTTTTTGATGTAAGTTGTATTTATTCGATCTAAATTTTACAAAATACTTTTTTATTTTAAGGTCTTACTTTTTAATAATCATAGATTGGTTTTGAATATAGTCAAAGTACAATGAAGAAGCTCACAGTATGTCCTTATTTACACAAATACGTTCTTTTGATGATATTAAAGAAAGAAAAGCAGATTTTTAATGAGATACATCGTATTTTCAGGTTTAAAATGGATTTGATCAAACTGATCAAACGAACTCATCAAGATTTGTGAAGAATCAACCAGACAAGAGATCTTTGTTGATGACATTTTTGATGATCGATAAAAACTCGTGATAATAAAGAGCAAGAAAGATTGCTTTCTTTTTTACTCACCTTTGAATCTACTTTGAAAGTTTAGCTGGAATCGTTGCCACCGAGAATTTGAAAACTTCTAGGTAGTTTGTTAGTTATACTCTAGGTTAGGGGCTTTAAAACTTGAAGGTAGTCAAGATCTGGACATTTTTTACAGTGAAAAAGTCATGAAAGTCTTAATTACTAAATGATCATAATGTCCCAAAAGTTCAAGAAAGTCGTTTTGGTCCAAAGTTTGAAATTGAATAAAATATTTGTCAAGAAGATTTTATGAGCTTGCGATGATTCAGTGGACTTATTTAAATACGATTTACTATCAAAGTACAAATTTTGACGTCTAAAGTCTTAGAGATAAAATATTTTGGTGCAAATGGTATCTTTTAACAAAAAGTAACAAATTAGATTATTAATTATAACTATTTTAATGAAGTTTTTTATATGATGAAAACGCATCAACAATTTCGTTAAGAGGCATTTGTTCCAAAATCCGTCAACAGAGCCGCTAACGGCCAAGCTTGAGAAACTCTTGTTCTTAGACTTATTCTTTCAGGTTTTTTTCTTCCACAAGTTTATAAACTCTATAAATATTTAGTGTTATAAAAAGGTTGCTATAAATAGAATATGATCTACTTAAAACTATCTCTTTAAAACCTTACCACTCTTATATGAAGCTAGTCACCTATACTAAGTAGAGTTTATCTAATTAAAAGTCTGAGATTTTATATAACTTTACAATAGTATTTATTAGGTGAATTTAAAATAAAAAGAAACTTAAACGATTTTTTTTACTTTTGGGGTTATCAAGCCCATATGTTTAGTTTTGAAAGTAGCTTAATTATCCTTTTTTATCTCTGATTTTCATTATCGAGAAACATATTGGTCGTACCTTCTGTATATAGTCAAAAGATTGTGTAAGGTTTTATTGTTAGTATTAATGCCATAACATATCTTAAATCTCTTAAAGAAAAACTCATAAATAAAAATTTATTATATTTATTCTTTATTCTGTGCCTCATAAATATGTAAACTCGCCTAAAAGAAATAATAGAGAGTTCCCTTCTTTTAATGAGAAGCTATCTTAGTTAAATTAGTATTTTGATTTAGAAAAACTTTTTCAGCCCAAAATATTAATCCAATAAAAGCTTATCTTACAAACATCGTAAGTTTGGTAATCGAGAGTGGTTTTGAAGACATCTATCTAATTGCATCGAAACATAAGACTAGTTTTTATTATTCAGTTATATTATAGTAGTAGTTATATTTCGTAATACCTCTTAAACCTAAAATGTAGGCTGTTTTAATTAAGTTAATATTTGTTTTAGAATTTCAACAAATTGAGGAAAATCATTGACAATGACAAATCTAAGTTTGTCAAATTTTTTTTAATATCTTTTATCAATCGTCAGTCTTTAAAACAGACTTGTTTATTTTTAACGGTTTGCTGTATTGTTTGTTAAATCCGAATTTATTAAATATTATTTCAAGTTTGATCAAGTTTAAATATCTTTTAAACTTAATATAGTAGATTAAATTAAATGATTTGTATATATTATAAAATATTCTATAAATAATTTGTTTTATACGATAGTTTTTAATGATTGCTTTTTTCAATTTTTTTTGAAAAAATTCTCAAAGTATAACTGTATTGTTTCAACTGATTCGATATAATTCAGAAAAGTATATTTTATTTTTCAAAATTTATTTTTTGTTACTTTTTTATATTTTAATTGCATTATTTTCTTCATTAATAATATGTTTTATGTTAAAAAAAATACTTGCCTATAAATCATATAAAAATCTTATTTGAAATACTGTTATAGTAAAATCTTTATTTTTAATTTTTAAATTTGTTTAATCATGTTTAAATTCAGTTTGCTAAGTATTGTCTTATAAATTTGTGTATATGTATATACATATAGTATACTTATATATATAGATGCATGATTTAACATTAACAATTAATGTTATATACTATTTGTCAGGTTTTAATAAAAAATTTTAACAATTTAATAATTTATAAAAATTATGAGCTATATTTTATAAATATTTTTCTTGATGTCTTATAAGTTTTTTATAACACTCTTGCAAATTATAACATATATTTTGTTTTTTATTTATATATATGTTAGCCAATTTTATTGTATAAATATTTTATGCTATTAGCTTTTGTTGTTTAAAAAAGTTAATTATTTATTAATTTGACTGATCTTTAAAAATTCATTATAAGATCAGATGACAGTTATATGTTTTTTTATGTATCAACTTTGATAAAGTTAGAGATATATAGATATAATCTTTGTATTTTTATTGATGATGATTTTATACTTATAAATGATTTATTGCTATCATTTAGGTTTTAGTTACTTAATATGGAGGTCAAAGTTCTTGCAGCCAAAACAAACAAGACTATTTGTGTGCTGACTGATTTGACTAATGAAACTACTATTGGTGGATTAAAGAAAAGATTTGAAGCAACGTTTCCAAGTTCCTATCCTGATCGGCAATCTTTTCGATCATCTACTAAAGGAAAGTCTCTTAAAGATGAGGATTTAGTAAGAGATGCTTGTGGAAACTCTGGTGTAATATATTATAAGGATTTAGGCCCACAAATAGCTTGGTCAACTGTGTTTTACACTGAATATGGTGGACCATTATTGGTTTATTTGCTGTTCTATTTTAGACTTCCAATGATTTATGGTGAAAGTTTTGCTTACTCAAAAAGCAATTTGGTTGTTGTTCATCTTGCAGCACTTTGTCACTCTTTTCATTATGCTAAAAGGTTGTTAGAAACCAAATTTGTCCATCGTTTTTCTCATGGTACAATGCCAATCAAGAATTTGTTCAAAAATTGTACTTACTATTGGACATTTACTGCATGGCAAGCATATTTAATCAATCATCCATTATATACATCACCTACATATGGTGATAATCAGATTTATGGAGCTTTAGCTGTTTTTATATTTTGTCAGCTTGGAAACTTCTCAATACACATGGCATTAAAAGGTCTGCGTAAACCTGGAACAAAGGAAAGAAAGATACCATATTCCAATTCGAACCCATTTACTTTGTTGTTTAATTTTGTTTCATGTCCCAATTATACTTATGAAGTTGGTTCTTGGATATCCTTTGCTATTATGACTCAAAGTTTTTCTAGTTTGATATTTGCTACACTTGGATTTATGCAAATGTCAGTATGGGCACTTGGTAAACACCGTAATTATAAAAAGGAGTTTCCGACTTACCCAAGAGGCAGAAAGGCGATTGTTCCATTATTTATCTAGAAGATTATCTTGGCATTATAAATGTTGAACCCTTCTAACACAGTTAAATAATTACTTAAAAAAGGTAGCATGATTTAGTAGTTGAAAGTTTTTATTCATTTTTGATTTTCGCTGTTTAATTTTGTATAGGTGTTTTATTAATTTTTACAGAGATTCTCTATTAACTACAAATTAATCTTTTTTATATTTTTAATTTCTTCAATTGTTTCTTTCAAAATTTAAAAACTTATATAACCCAGAAGTATTCATTAATATTTTACTTCAATTATTAGACTAGTTACTCAAGTGGTTTCAGTATTAAAATATTCTTTAGAATTGTTCCTTTGATTTTGTATGAGTTATCAAATATATAAACATATTTCTAGATTAAATTGAATGATTACTAATAAAAAATCAGCATTATATTAACTTTAAACCATTTTATTATTAAACTTTAAACTGATTGTACTAAAGCTGTACGTTATTGTAAATCTTTAATATGCTGGAGCACACAGTGTATGAATTTATTGTTGAAATCTTAATATAGTTTGCCCTAAAGGAGGAAATTAAATAATTTATCCAAGTTATATTGTAGAAAAGTATGAAAATGTTTTATATGAAATCTTTTGTTTAAACTGAATAAACAGGTGTTTTTTTATCAATTACTTTAAGATAAAATATAAAACATTATAGATTTATCAAATAAATTTGATGAGACCTAATAAACTTAAAATATATGTTATTCAATTCTGCAACTTTATACAAGTGTTTTTTTCTTACAAAACGGATGATAAGATATGGTGACTCGATATTAGTAGCGGTGTGTAGGGACTTAGTACTAGCGCAGTTCGAAAAAGCAAAGGAATATAATATTCAAGAAGTGGCTAGTCAAGAAATAATAACGTTGGGACTTATATCGAACTGCAAAAGTGCCAAAAAGAAAATGGAAATCTTTGACAAAAATGAGCATAAAAGCTAGATTTATCAAATATCTTAGTTTCAAGACTGTTAAAGTAGGGAGATGGGTACGGAGAATGACGTAACAAGGCGTACAGATGCCTTACGATGAAAAGCTTACAACAATCTCTAAAAGCTTTGTGTACAAACCATTAGTGAATATTTACAAGAAAGAAGAAGACAAGAGATAATGCGGACTGACATCCTGAGAAAACCATCACCTGCTACTATCTTGTTCTTGGGTAGTAGAGCAAGACTGACTAAATGCTCAACGTCTGAAGATACATATGTACTCCCCACAAACAAAAAGGGCTGCTTAAACTTAATGACCAAATCCTTTGTATAAAAATCCTTCGTGTATTTAATACAGTTGGTTGCTTTTGTAATCGGTTTAATATTTTGGTTATTTAAGTTGTCCTTGTGTTGATCGCTTGTGTTGATAAAAGTTGTTATATAAGTCAAGGTGCTGATTTGTCTAATATGGTTTTTATTTAAAACTTTATGTCATACAATAGGCTTAGCCCTAATTTTTGCAGCACTCAGCAATAACTTTGTGGTAAAAGACACATAAATCAGTATATAGTTTTATTATACATATAGAAAATGTTTTATTAGCCAAAGATCTTGTTAATCTGAAATAATAAAAATATGAACTTGATTACAAGTAATACTTCACATTAAAAGTTTGTTAATGTTATGCAAAGTTTTTGTATGATTGTATTATAACCATATAGTGAGAGTATAAGTTTAGTTACGATAGTAAAATAACCAGTCTAAGGTAAATAGATTCATAGCTTATGTAAAAATTAAATTATTTAAAATTCATCTTTAAATGTAATATAATGGAATAAAACTGTGTATTCACTTGAATTTTATTCTTTTTTCAAAATAATTTATTTTTATACGTCTCTATGATGGAAATGGCAAAAATATTTCGCACCAATTTTGAAGTTATATTATTTCAATTTTGAAATCATGTTCTATTCTCCTAATAACTCAAGTACTATATTATTTATTAGAAGTTTGTGAGTTTGCTCTAGATGTCCAGATTTTTTTATCAAAGTATCTGAATACTATTAAAATGTACATCAATAAATCATATTTAAGTTATAAAGCTTTTGGATTGATTTGTTATTATGATTTAATGTTTCAAAAATTGCATATCTCTTAATTTTATTTCTACAAAACTATTCTAAATAAATTTTTACTGATTGTTATTTTTGATTACTTTAACAATTTATTATTATAAGTTTATATGTTATTATATAATTCGTTTTTTTTAATTTCTAATAATTGACTTGATAATAAGAATTAATTTTTTTGATATAGTATGCAATAATACATTTTTATTTTTTTGTGTTTAATCTGTCATGAAACTTTTACTATCTTATTTACATTCATTATATTTTATTAATTAACCTTTTTTGTGAATGTGGTGGTGACAAATGTTTTTTCTGTCTGCAAATAAGTTAGCAAAATAATAGATTTTTATATAATTTATGATGAATATCTAAAACAAGTTTTGTTCATTTTTAGGTTAATTTAACCATCAGTCAAATTGACATCTATAAGCTCAAAAAATGGAACTAAAGTAAAAAGATTTTTCTCATTTTGAGAATGTTTGATTACTGATATAAATTTCTTACAGGGTTGGTATCCTTGGATGGTTGAAAATTGTGCCTATTCTAGCAAGAATGTTTAATATACACGGATATACAGTACACTATGTAAGAGACCAAAGGTTTGTAGATTGGTTTTTGAACACTTTTTTGTTTGTTTACTGTTTCTGAACGTTTTATATTTTATTTAAATTACTTGATAGTAAAGAACCAGGGCTGAAAGCTAACAATTATCATGAACATGCTTCAATTGAAAGTCTTATAAGTACTTGTGATATCATATTTTGTGGGACTCAGGATCCTTTAGAGACAGAAGATGTGAGTTATTAGATTTTTACTTCTAATTTGTAACAATTTATCTCTTCACAGATAGAAGAGTGCTATCTTGGTGAAAATATGGAAGGAAAAGGATTTGTCTTATTGACTCCTATTGATAATGATGACTTCATAAGAAGATTGGCTGATGTTGTACATGTATTTAGTCTTCTATAGTATTCTAAACCACAAATACTGCAGAAAATTCATTATTTTGGAGGCATGTATATGAATATGTCATGTGTTGGTGGCATCGAAAAGTTAAAAGCTCGTGATTTGATGGTTTCATGCCATGGTGATTTGAAACTTTATGAAATATGTAAGCCTCTAATAGATGTTTGCAGTAGTAACCCCAGATTCATTGGTGAGTTTTTATATCTTTCGATAATTATTAGACAAAATAGTGCTATTTGTAAAACAATTCCTATTTAATTTGTGAGATTTATTCTGTGACTATTGTATTTTAGAAAAACAACCAAGCAATGGATTCCACAAATGACAAAAGTTTTTGAACGCAGTTATATATTTTTTTTTTATTAAAATAAAGAAAACTACAACTTTGTGATTTCTTTAAGACAGTTGGCTATTATACAAAAGACTAGATTTTTTACTTCTTCATTTTTTTCTTATTCAAATATGCCTGTAATTTATTATGTAAGAGATAAAAACAAATGAAAGTTAGATGGATTACCTGGTTTGAAGCCGCGATTACAGATTTTTCAGAGACTCCAACATACTTATTCGCAGACTCAATGATTAGATCAGAATTTTTAATAATATTATCCTAATGAAAGAGCAATATTAGATGAATGAAATAATTGTAAACGATTTGTACTTTTGGTGGTATCGAATACAATTCATCAAACATTTTGCATTTTAATCCAATGGTTTTTAAAACTTCAGAAAAATTATGGTGATTTTTGTTAATTTTACACAAATGATAAGCTTCGTCTAAAGAAGATAAGAAGGAGACTTTTAAAATATTGGCTAATGAACCATACTTTAAGGCTGAATACTCATCATCTAAAACATAAAAAGAAGTATAATCAGAATAATAATAATTTCAAAAATTATAGATTCTACAAACGGCCGTCATATCGTATCTAGGTGTTGATAAAACATTTTTACCAAATATAAGTTAAATATATTTCGAAAGAAAACAATCATAATTGACTAAACTTACCTAAAAACTTAACATTTTTACTCCAAATCTTTAGGCAAGGGGAAGAATAACTTAATAAATCTCTGTCTCCATCAGCAAGAATTAGGAGATTACCTTCAGCAACATCATCATTCCCACCAACCACATGCATGTACATATAACGTCCTTTTTCCTCATGGATCACCTAAAATCATCTTCAATTTTACAGCAAATTTGCTGTGAGATACATGCCTGTCTTATTTCTTTGTTGACTTCTTCATCTTGGTATAAAGTCAAGTCCACAAAATGGACATGGTTTAAAAGTTGACGGTTTTCATAAATGAACTGAAAAAAACCTATTTGAGCATCTCAAGGAACTTTCAGCAAAATTAGTGAACTACCTGTTGGCATTCAGACTGATTTTGAAAGCCAGCGAATACAATTTCAGATTCTTTAAGAACTTCTGCTTCTGATGAATGAAAATGTAGCTTTGGTATGCAGCTTGCTGCTTCATCTTCAGAACTAAAAGTACCAAAATTATAATTTTAAGGAGTAATTTATGATAATTTACCTTTTATTGAAGTCATTTATATGATGAATATGAAGATTGTTTTTACAAGCAACGCCAGCCATATAAGGAATTATTTCTTTACATCCAATAAACCCATAACTTCAAATAAAGTAGCCATTTTACAAACTAATTAACAATGCTATCAGAATCAACTTACTGTGTTGGGGATTGTAGATTAAATTGAACACTATACTCATATGCCATCTTTGCAGCATCTCTCTAAGAAAAGTTTATAATTTTTTAAATCTTTATGATAAACCTACTTTATAGGAAGTGAACAATTTAGTTTGAGCTTAAATACATTAATAAACAACATAAGAATATCCTAACCTTTATTGCAAGTGTCTTTTGTCCATAAGTTAAACTCATTTTTCATTTGTAAAACTTTTTTTCAAATAACTGAAACAAAACTTTATTGTCTAAATAAATATTAATCACTTTTTTATACAATATAAACTGAAAATTAATCAAATCTAATAAAATGCTGATAAATAGTTTATTTATCTATAAAAAATACTAATTATTTATCAATTACTAAAATGTGTTCATTAAAAGTTTCAGTATAAGCAAAATAATTAAATATAAAGAAAAGAACAGATTTTGTTAAAAACACATTTTGAGTGTTTGAAAGAGAAAATTGTTTGAAACATAAGTTATATATCAAAATTTCATAATAATTATTCAATTTACATTTACATTAGTAAATAATAGTAAAAAAGTAGAATAAATATAAAAGAAAATTAAATAGACATACTACTTATATAACAATCCGCTAAAATAAAATTTCATAAACTATACACTCAAAAGTATACTAATTTACACTAAAACTACTAATATATTGATATTTCAGTATTTAATAAACTTCCAATTCGACATAAAAAAATTCCAATTCTAAATTACTTAAGCTTTAAATTGTATCTTACTTTATTAACCGATCTAATGTTGTGTACGTAGGAAAGAAAAGCATAAACATGAGAATATTTGAAATAATAAGAAAAAACTTTGTAAGAAATTTAAACTAAAAATTATTATTCATATTATACTTACTCTATAACAATTCAGTCAATTTTAAATAATTTCTCATATTAAGTTGATAAAGAAAACCAAACATTAAAAAAGTATATAAACCTACTGGTAACATGGCCTACTTCGGCCAAAAACGGCATGTTTTAAACCCGAGCACATATCCAATGATAACAGACGGACTGATGCAGCTATGCCCGGCTGGTGCCGCAGAAGCTTTGAGAATGAAACTGAGTATAGTGACAAACTACCTACAAGGCTCCATATCCGACTTCAAATTCAGAATTTTGTATCTTTTAGAAGTGTTGTCATTAACCAAACTAATAAGACCGGTCTACCCAGGTTCTTATAGACTTTTCCCTGTCGCAAATATGTGTCTGCCTGAGCTGGAACCCGGGACCTTACGTCTTTTAGAGTGGCGTGATGACCGTTATATTACGGAATGTCAAAAAATGATAAAAAACTTGTTTGCAGATATCTGCAAAGTTTTTGTTTTCTAGTTAAAAAGTAAATGATTTATGATAAAGTAATTTAACTTAAGTGCTAAATGAAAGTTTTATACCTTTATAGAAAAGTTTTATAAATAACCTTTATCGTTCATCTTGACTTTACTAATAGCTATTTATTTTATAGGTATTTACGCCCAAGTATCAAAATGTTGTCTGAGTTGATGATTATTTATCGCTTACTGTACTCGGATCTTCAGAATTCTTCCTTCTTGATCAAGCAACGGAGCTCCTGTATATGGATTTTTTTAGATTGTCAACATGAAAATTTATCTTAATAATAATACTCAATCATTTAATTTTAGTTATCTACTTGAAAATAAATTTAAACTTCTTATCAGATTGATATTTTATATCTAATCACAAAAATAACCAAATTTTAGACAATTTTAAGTTTAATTTAACCTTTTGTTTAATTTGACCATTTATGATCAGCACTGCCTCTATTTATAGAACTAGACTAAAATAAAGTCCTTTTCTCTTGTTAGACTTTCATCTGCTGTAGTTTAAGAGCTAAGATGGTAATGAAGACCTTATATTAAGAATGGTAGCTATTCACTTCAAAGTAATTGTTGGAGCAAATATAAAGGTTCTTTTCTGTTACTCAAATCCAGCTTGTGGAATCATAACGCACAAAAAATTTATAATCGATTAATCATTTTTTGGGGGTAATTAAAATATTTAGGATCCAAAATATTCCTCTGAGACACCGTGAAAATTTTATTGTAAAAAACGGTTTGTTTTCGGTAAGCTTAATAAAAATAAAGTTGTTTTTAAACCATAAATTCTGCAAAAATGATACTCGTTTCTGTAACTTTTAATTAATTTTTAAGCTTTATTTAGATATATTTAACTGTGAAGTAATTTTAATACTTATGTTTTTTGAAATTTAAAGTTTTTTCAGTGAACCAGAATTTACATAAGGGGTTAATGATGAATGCTTTGTTAGCTCAAACATACATATAAGGATTAAAACAGAGATTTATTCCTAGCAACTTAGCAACTAATTACCTTTCTTTTTAAAGTTTTGTGCTTCTTCGTGTAAAATTAGAAGTAGAATTATTACTAAAAATCAAAATGTTTTTAACTTTGTAGTCTCTTGCATTTATAATTCTTTTCTTAAAGGGTTTTGACCAAGGATTTTCAGAAATCAAAGATTTTTAAAAGTCAAAGATTTAGATTATAAAAGCTATTTTTGATCATATGTTTATTAATGAACTTATGAACCATTGATCAAAACATTTGAAGTATTACACAAGTAAGTTTGATTATTTAATTAAGTGAGTACAAGCAAAACCTGGCCAACAAGCTTAAATTAAAGTCGAAAAAACATTAGCGATTGGGTGAGTAGATACACTTAAACATATTTTCTTAAAATTTTTTCCTACACTTGAAACAACAACAAATTTTATTACTCCTGGAATTGAAACAAATTGAGATCCTTTCTTAATAGAATTAAGAACAAACTTTACTAAAAATTTTTAGTGAGCAATTTTATTCTTTCATTATGTGATGATAAAAATTTGAACAATTTATAGTCAGTACCATCGTAGTATACGTTAATCTTTTATATAATAAGATGAGAGAAAATTTACGTTTAAAATGACTCATAATGTTACGAAATGATCATAAAAACATGATTAGCAAATTTGGATTAAATACGTTTTTATGAAACTTTATTATATTCTTATACATTATTTAGATCGCAGATTTAATTGCATCCTGGTATTGATGTTACGTTTTTAAATAAATTAGCAAACTGACTGAAAGCCAAAGAAATGTCTTCCAACTGAACAGTACTGCTCCATGTTTGAAAGTGATTCTTAAATCCATTTTTTGAATGATCACAATTATTTTGATAAACAGTGGACATTGTGTCGTAAAATTGTTTATAAGCTCTGCAACAAAACATTATTAAGAATATAATATTTTGACCGGACAAATGTTTCCACAATTCTTAACTCACAACAGTTTTAGTAAAACAGTAAGCGACTAACCTGCAGACCTCCCCATGATTTTCAGCGAAGATAAATTTGGTTAAAATATCACTGTATTGTAAATTTGCTTCTTTGTGGAAAGTATAATCACAAGGCAATAGCTCAAGTGAAGTAGGTATAGGCAAATATACATTCAAAACAGCTAAAAGCTCCCCAATAATTTGGAGAGGATCAAAGCTGGGCAACCAGTTTTGAAGAACAGCGGCCTTTTCATCTGGCTTCGGACAAATCATCATTTTAGCCTGACTTACATATTCGGCTGCCGAAAACATATCTTTCCTTTTTAATCGGCTTGTAAGCTCATCAAGACTTTCAATAGCATTTAAAATACTTCTCATGTGCTAAAAGCAAAAGTTTAGATTTCAAAATATACTTAAAGTAGAAGCATAAAAGCTGCAGTACTTGATAAGAGGAACGCAGACCAATGATCTCATCGAGAATAGTTGGACACTTGCCTAATAAACAGTCATAAGTGAATTCTGCTAAACAAGCAACCATTTCATCTAACTTATCTCTGTAAAATAATTTAAAAATTCGTAAATATCAACTTATTTATGATTCAAACATACAAACAAGATTACTTAACTTGTTAACGTGTTAACTCAAATTACCTTGCTTTGAGCTTTTAAAAGAGGGCTTAAAAAGTTTTTTTTTTACAGAATAATAAATATTCAGATGTAATTTTTAGAAATGTTTTGAAAACTCACAAGCAGTCTGTGTTGCTTTTGTATGGCAATTTTCCTACAAATGTTGATACACACATACCCAATTTGAGAAAATAGTTTTCAAAATCACAAGATGGCAATACTTGTACTCCTGAAATTAAATTAAAATATTTTGAAGTTAATAGTTGACAAAAGTTTCAAAGGTTTAGCATACAGGAAGCAGATTATTACTACTACAAATGATTGATTATGCAACCAGCTATCTACCTTCAGATTGAGAACAATTTTGAGGGGGTGTGAAACTTATGGATGAACACAAGTCACCACTGCAAATATCAATTGAGCAGTTATAAAAGTCGTTTCTTTTAAATCCACCAAAACCATTTGTATATTCATTAATATCTTCACACCTATAAGCTCTTGATGGACTGAGACAAGACCCACTCTCTACATAAGCTAAAATAAAATGAAAATTTAGAATTAGGAGTAAACTCAAGATAATGTAAACTACTTTGAAGATCAGCGACTGTGAATGAATATCTTTCAGTCATACATAAATAGTCATAACTTAAACAAGAGCTTTGTACGGTATTATCTTCAGCAAGAAGACCGTAGATGTAAACCTTGTCACCAGTTACACAGCTTCTTTCTGTAAATTTAATTTCAGTTGCTAAGAATTTTAGAATTCTAGAGGTTTAAAAGAAGGACTTTTTCTAGCGGGTATTCCCCTTATCAGATAATAACATATTATTTAACGAATATGAGCTAAAATAAATAAAACATTTATGTAACTAACTAGTATAACACTTTGGAAGTTTGGGGTTTTTGTCAAAGAACCGTGTAAATATTTCCATCATTTTGAAATTTAAAGATTTTGTATCAACTGGAGTCTTATCACATTCTTTTTTGTGTATCAACTTAGTTGCTCCCACAAACTTGTCATAAATGCTAAAAATCGATTGAAAAATATTTTAAGATCAAATTACTAATATTACAGCTATCTAAAAATGATAAGACTAGTCCACATGCAGTCCAAAAACCAATAAAAAATAAAAAAGTAATTAATGATTGTTGCTGGAGTTTAAATAAGTAAAGCTAACATAGAAAATATATTTTTATTTTGATAACTACCTTAAGTACTTCTTAATATAAATCATTTAATCAACTCTTACTTGCAAACTTGACCATAATTATCCGCTTTTGAAACAGAAGTAAATAAAATCTCAGCTTGTTTTGCCACGAGCCCGGTAAAGTTGCTTGAACAAGAAAGTATATTCTCGACCGACGGCACCTTAAGATCCCCAAAACCGAAGGAAGCAAGGAGCTTACGCAAAGGTTTGCTTAAGTCGATGTTATTTAACCAATCATTAACTATATCAGTTTGTTGTGAATAATTTGGGCAGAACATAGACTCTAAGTGGCTAAACAACTTTTTGGTCTCATTTAAACGAAAAACTTGTAATCGGAACATGAGGTCATCTATATCATCAACTTCATTGAATATTTCACGCAACATCTAGTAAAAAAATACTTATGTGATCTAAGTTATATGATTTTCAATTTTAAAGTTGACAAATAATTTTTACCGGGAATAATGACCGAAAACCGACAACATCATCCAGTATAGTAGGACATTTTCCTTGTAAGCATCCATTAAGTACTTTAGACATACACTTTATGAATTTGTTAAAGAAATATCTATAAAAAATAAGTATAACATCAAATCATTGTTCGGTAAAATGATTATAAATATTTTGAAAATCATCTAAAAGTTTTGATATCAGGTCAATAAACAAAACTATTATTTAAATGTTTAAAAACTGTCTATCTGTGTAGTGTAGCGGTTATCACAGCCTTCTACCACGTGGGAGGCCTCACGTTCGACAGTAGGCGGACACATATTTGCGACATGGAAAAGTCTATCAAAGACTCAGGAAAAGAGCCTTGTTATTCGTGTTAATGTCAACACATCCAGGAGACACAAGAATCCAAATTTAAAGCCGGAGTTGGAGCCTCGTACAAAGTTTGTTATTGTACTCAATGTTATCCCGGCATCTCGTTCGATGCCAGCCGGGTGCAGCTGAATCAGTCCTTCTGTTCCTCTGTATACCTTGTTGACGTGGAGAGTGGATTCCTGCTGCATGGGCAACAACAGGATATTTGTAATTTCTTCCAAGGTTTACAGCATGGTCGTTCTCTATCGAAACAGGCCATTTCTTCTTTTTATTTAAAACGTATAGACTGAAAGTTTCAGCCTAATGTTTTAAATCAAACTAAAGCTGGTTTCTTATATACAGCGGATAATTTATTACTCATGTGTTTAAAAATTCAGCTGAGATTACTTTTAGTTAAAAGGTCAATTAGATTAAAACTTTTCTCTTCATCTCCTAAAATGGTCAATAAATTTTGAAAAAATGTTCTAAATAAATGTATAAACTAACAAGCATGTTTCTTTATTGGTAAGCGGAAGCTTCTCTATAAACGGTGACACACAAACAAGTGTAGAGTCTAGTGTTTCACTAATTGTACAGCTTGGAAATAGTTGAACATCTATGAAAAATAAAGTCATCAAAAGGTAGATTTAGTGCTTACGCACTATCTAACCAATTTCATTTGTATAACATAAATTTGGAAGGGAAGCTTGAAGTGAAGTGCACATGTTTGAATCACATGTATCGAGCGAGCAGTTTGTCATCTGACCATAATTTCTGGCTTCTATGTACTGTGAAAGGTCATCACATGTGAATGGTTCTTCTGGGTTGTAGCAAATTCCATTTAAGACTTTAACTGAAACCAAATTTATAATATTATAAAGTATTCTTTTTTATAAGTAACAATTTAGTTTAAATCAAAAAGCTTAGAGTGATACAGTAAAAGTGAGAAGCTTACAAGATTGGCCATCTTTTTGAAGTATATAATTTTCAACCATACAATTGTATGATAGATTCGGGCATGTAGTCACAAATGTATTGTCATAGATTGTAAGATTTTCAAACGTGAATAAATCTCCGGTTACACAGATTCGATCTAAAACATTCTACTTGTTAGAAGACTGTTTTAATTTTTCAAAATAGATGATTTATATTAGTATCATTTTGATAAGTACAAAAATAATGAAGTTGAAGACAAACTTTGGGAGCAAGAAGTAATTGCAGGATGCTCTTCTTGTAACTGCTTTAAAACATTAAATGCTTTTCTACTATTAATTACATAAAATGAATCCGAAGTGACATCGCTCGTCAAACACTCCTTCCCCAAAATCTCAAAAATGTTGACCAGAAAAATATCATAGAATCTGAAAAAGATGAGAGTGAAATTTACGATGAAAAAGTTTGAAGAAGATATTTTTATCTTAGATTAGTTTTAATTATTCAGTAGCTTCAACTTTACCTGCAAATGTTTTCTTTATCTAAATTGCTTTCATACTTTCCTACCACTTTCTCCTTGGTTGATTGGATCTCATCAAGAATATCCTTATCACATTTTGAAAATTGTACATCAAGTTCAATTCCAAGGTATTCAAAAAACTGTTTAATGCTGTCTAGTACTAAAGTACCATCCAACCATTCACTAGCAACTGTTTCTATCTCGTCTTTATTTGGACAAAATTTTGAAGAAACTTTTTTTAGTAGGCTGGCAGCATCCATCAAATTAAACATTTCTAGGCGATTGATTAAATCTTCTAAAGCAAAAATCTCGTTGCTAATTTCCCAAAGGATCTGTAAAGATTTTAGCATATGATTAAAGTAAAAGAACTCATGAATTTGGCAAATAAATATAACATTTATTTACATAATATGAAGCTCTAAGTCCAGGAATTCTATCTAACACAGATGGGCATGTTCCTAATAAACAAGCTCGTGACTTTTTGACAACACATGATATCATATCATCCATGGCATCACTGAAATTAAAACAAATTTTAATAGTCTTACCTACAAAATTTACTAAGAAACACCTTTCGGTTTTATGCTTACAATTTACCAAAAATTTTATAAAAAAGTTGTAAAATAATGAGATTAATAAATAGATAGACAAAAATGTAAACTACTGGCAGATAAATCCTGCTTTACTCGGAAAAATAGAAAGAAAATCTGTTGTACAAACAGAAATTTGGATTAAAAGCTCTTTCATTGTGCAGCTCGGCAATAGCTGAATATCTGCAGAAGTTTTATCTTTAATTTTAATTAAATATTTTGTTATATAAAAAGAAAAATGTACCGTCTTCAGATGTAGTACATTGGATACCAGAATCAATAACTTTTAGTGGTGAACATAGATCACTACCACATACTTCCATATGACATTCAGAAACTTTACCATATTCAAGGGCGCTGTTATATTCAATAATATCTTCACATGTGTAAGCCTTACGTGCATCCAAGCATGATCCAGTCATAACATTAACTGTAAGAATTTAGTATCAAGTATTAATAAAATTCGAAAAGTTTAAATCTAAGAAGCTTTTAGTATCGAATTTTAACCTGTGTAATCATCTGAAGTATTCAAATTATATTTTTCAAATAAGCACAAGTTAGATGATTTTCTACAAAGTGCTTCGACGACATTATCACTGAGAACTTCTCCTTTTTCAGTTGAAACTCTCACTCCTGTTGTACATTTTCGATCTATTAAATTTAAAGAGTTTTTATAAGAAATGTAATAAAGTTTTCATACAGATAGTGAAAGATTGACTTGCAATCACAACCTGGTTATTTCAGTTTATCACATTTAAAAATTTCATCTTTATAATTATTCAGTGATTCAAATTTGTTAAATCGTAGTTCACTTGTAAGATAATTACAAGAAATCATTTTGACTCACATTTACTACAGCTTGGTAATTGAGGATGTTTCTGTAATAAACTTTTAAAGATTTCAAGAGCCTTATTTAAATTGGTTGACTGGTACATTTGGTTTGTCGAATCAGCACAACTTTCCTCAAGTAGCAGTGTTAATTGCGACGTAAAATTGTTATATGAGCTGAAAAAAATGCTCCAATTAAATTGATTATAAAGATTAAAGAATGTTACTAAAACTTTCATAAGGCAAAGTTTTGATTTCTTAAACATTTGAGCAATCATTAATTGGCTTTATGAATTAGTTCTATTCCAATAAGCTCAACTAATATCTTAAGAAATCTTCAAGATGACCTACAAAGAAACAAGTTTACTTACACACAAAACTGTTGATGGTTATCCAAGGTCAGAAAATGTTTAACTGTTTCATAGTTAAGTTGCTCAAACTTTTTAACAAATTTCCTTTCACATGGAATCATTTCTTGAATATCAAAATTTAAATTAAAAAAATTAAAAGCTTCTTGTAAAATTTTGAAAATATTTAGATTATTTTCCCAAAGCGAGAAGTTTGATTTCATCGAATCCGTTTCTGGACAGAATACTTTTGGAATATTTTCTAAATAAGGTAAAGCTTCAATGTAATTTAATCTTGTAAACGATGAAATCAAATCATAAAAGTTTTGGACATCTCTAAAAAGCTCTCTAAATATCTGTAGTAAAAAATTATGTTCAAAATTCAAAGCAAAGCCATTTTTAAAAACTACCAACCCCATACTCCGATCTTAACCCAGATACATCGTCTAAAACTGTATTACAACGTCCCGTTAAACATTTAGAAGCCGAATTAGTGATACACGAAATTAGAAAATCCAAGTTTGCTCTAAAAAATACAATCTACACTTGAGTAAATAGTCATAAAATTGTTTTCAATGATCATCATAAAAATTAATCTGAAGAGGTACTGGAAAACGATTTGTTTAAACTTATTTTAACTCTATAAATTCATTTTAATGATAAATGAACTGGTTTATACCTGCATAGAATGTTATCTGAATAAGGAAAATCTTGTAGGTAAGGATACAAACAAACACTTGCCAAATCTAAGGTGTACTTCATACCACAGCTTGGAAAAAGTTGTAAATCTGAAGCGATGAGTAACCAAAAAATACGAAGAATTAATAAACTAAATTCTAATATCCTAGACGTTGTACGCAAGCTAATATTAATAGACAAACATTAAAAAGATCACCTTCATCTTGGGTTTTACAATCGTAGGTGCTTAAAGCTTTTAGTGGTGTACAGAGATTTGAATCACACTTTTCAACGTTACAGAATCCAAGCTCCCCATATTTAGAGGATTGAACAAGCTCAGCAATGTTATTACAATCAAAAGATAATGATCGAGAAAGACAAGAACCACTTTCAAATAACACTAAAACACAGCAAGGAAAATTGAACATTTTATATGAAAAATAAAGTTCGATTTTTTTATCAAGTTGCTATATTTGATATGACAAAAAAAAAGAAACCTGATTGGTTTAAAAGTTGAATCTCATAATTCTCGTATAAACAAAAGTCAGTTGAATGTCTACAAAGAGCTTCAACAGTAGTATCACTAACAACTAATCCATTTATAAATGAACGTTCACCAGTAGCACAGACTCTGCCAACTGAAGACAGATAATTAAAAAATAATAATTTGATAATTAAACAAGAGACACTAGACGAAACGGATATAGAAAAAAAACAATAATAATAATTAAATATAATAACAATATACAAGAATAAATAATAACGAAAAACTAAAAGAATCAAATGCTTACCAAACTTTACTTTATTCACATCACAACTAAACACTGTTGGTTGTTTCTGATAAAACTTTTCCAATGATTCAGCAAGTTGTCGAGCAACTTTATTTTCACAATCATACTTTTGAGCATTTGCTAATGAAACATTTCGAACAAACTCGCCATAAACTCTGCAAAAAATTACAAAATATTCTTTTCTGTATATTGTTTCTAAGCAACGATCTTAGTTTGAATCTTATACTTTTTCATAAAACACGAAAAAACTCTTACCGACAAGAATCTTCACCATACGAAGATTGTAAGTAGGCAAATAAATCGTTGTTTTCAATCAAATCTTCTTTTTCAAACATTTCATTATAATGTAAGATTTCTTGAAAACTTGGAATCCAATTATTCTCATCAAAACTTGTCAGTACCATTTGAAGCTTGGCAAAAGGATTATTGAATGATTTCAGCAACATCTCACTTGCTTCAATTCCACTTAAACAAAGACTTTCATAAGCTTTGTCAACATAATCAGCTGACTTCTCCATTCCAAGTAATCTATATCTTGCTGATAACTCATCAGCAGAAGTGATGTCACGTGTAGCTTCTCGAACAATCTGAGAAGGTTTCTCTTTTATCAAGTCTGTAGTATTTAGAGATTCGAAATCTTTCACGAAATGAAACTCACCGAGTAAGAAGCACGTAAGCCGGGAACATCATCCAATACAGTTGGACATCTGCCTACTAAACATGTATTTAGAGATTTTGTAGAACAAGCAAACATCTTATCCATGTTTTTTCTGAGTTGTAAAAATATTTAGTTCTTAAAAGAGATATAAAATATTCAAAAGTTTTTAGTTTATTCATAAAAGTAGATTTGCTTTTTAATAAATAAAATAATTTATTATTAATTTGTATTTTCTGAACACTTTTTCTTACTTGCATTGATAGCGATCATTATATGGATACTTTGCAAGGTATATTTCCAAACAATTGTACAGATCTTCCATGATTTCTTGTAGAGAGCAACTAGGGAGCACTTGTACATCTGAATAATTGTTTAAACTTTTGTAAGAAAAGATAAAGTACTTTTAAAAAGTTAAGAAAAATAATTTATTTTATAGAATTTTCATTAAGAGATTTCTAAAAACGGTAAACTTTATTTAATGTTAGTCTTAATTTCTAAACATCTTCTAACCATCTTCTGCTACATTACAACCACTTGGTGGCGTTGCATCCAGTGAAGAACAGAAATCTCCATAACAAGAACTCATTTCACAATTGTCAACTTCCAAGCCACTTGCATACTTGGTATACTCTCTAATTTCTTTACAAGTATACATCTTAGAAGGATCAATACATTGTCCGCTCTCAACATTCACTGAATAAAACAAGTCATAATTACAATAGGCTCTTTTTGACAAAATAATTATCATGGACATTATCAAAATAACAAACATTAGCTTATAGTTTCAAACCTCTATAATCACTTGACACAACTTCATATGTTTCGTACAAACATAGAGATGCTGAATCTTTACAGATTGCTTCAACAGTATTATCACTTATAACCATTTCGTTCAAGATCGATCTATCACCAGTTACACATTTTCTATCTAAAAATTAAATATTTTCACTTTTGTATCAGCAAAAAGTAAAGCATTTTTTACTGTTCAAGTGAAAAGATATCTCTTCTCATTTATATTTTGATTAAAATTATTGATTATATTAAAGATTCAAAGAATGCAACATCTTATTTTAATCAGTTTTTACTACATAGATGTAAATATAAGTTTTGTTTATACTAAAATCTAAACTTAGAGTTAGTTATATTTACAATTATCAAATGAAATAATTTACTTGTTTCACAACTAAACACTGTTGGTTGTTTCTGATAAAACTTTTCCAATGATTCAGCAATTTGTCGAGCAACTTTAACTTACAGCATTTGCTAATGAAACTTTCGAACAAACTCGCCATAAACTCTGCAAAAAATTACAAAATATTCTTTTAGTTTTATTCTTAATCAACTTAATTTCAAATCAGTTGAAATTTCAGGAATTTGGCAAATAAGAAACATTTCTTTATTTAATTATGAAACCAAACTAACGGAAGAAAGAATTATTTTCTGATAGTTTATTTAAAATAATTGTTTCTAAGCAAAGATCTTAGTTTGAATCTTATACTTTTTCATAAAACTCGAAAAGACTCTTACCGACAAGAATCTTCACCATACGAAGATTGTAAGTAGGCAAATAAATCGTTGTTTTCAATCAAATCTTCTTTTTCAAACATTTCATTATAATGTAAGATTTCTTGAAAACTTGGAATCCAATTATTCTCATCAAAACTCGTCAGTACCATTTGAAGCTTGGCAAAAGGATTATTGAATGATTTCAGCAACATCTCACTTGCTTCAATTCCACTTAAACAAAGACTTTCATATGCTTTGTCAACATAATCAGCTGACTTCTCCATTCCAAGTAATCTATATCTTGCTGATAACTCATCAGCAGAAGTGATGTCACGTGTAGCTTCTCGAACAATCTGAGAAGGTTTCTCTTTTATCAAATCTGTAGAGTTTAGAGATTCGAAATCTTACACGAAATGAAACTCACCGAGTAAGAAGCACGTAAGCCGGGAACATCATCCAATACAGTTGGACATCTGCCTACTAAACATGTATTTAGAGATTTTGTAGAACAAGCAAACATCTTATCCATGTTTTTTCTGAGTTGTAAAAATATTTAGTTCTTAAAAGAGATATAAAATATTCAAAAGTTTTTAGTTTATTCATAAAAGTAGATTTCCTTTTTAATAAATATAATAATTTATTATTAATTTGTATTTTCTGAACACTTTTTCTTACTTGCATTGATAGCGATCATTATATGGATACTTTGCAAGGTATATTTCCAAACAATTGTACAGATCTTCCATGATTTCTTGTAGAGAGCAACTAGGGAGCACTTGTACATCTGAATAATTGTTTAAACTTTTGTCAGAAAAGATAAAGTACTTTTAAAAAATTTGGAAAAATAATTTATTTTATCGAATTTTCATTAAGAGATTTCTAAAAACGGAAAACTTGATTTAATCTTAGTCTAGATCTCTAAACTTCTTCTAACCGTCTTCTGCTACATTACAACCACTTGGTGGCGTTGCATCCAGTGAAGAACAGAAATCTCCATGACAAGAACTCATTTCACAATTGTCAACTTCCAAGCCACTTGCATACTTGGTATACTCTCTAATTTCTTTACAAGTATACATCTTAGAAGGATCAATACATTGTCCGCTCTCAACATTCACTGAATAAAACAAGTCATAATTACAATAGGCTCTTTTTGACAAAATAATTATCATGGACATTATCAAAATAACAAACATTAGCTTATAGTTTCAAACCTCTATAATCACTTGACACAACTTCATATGTTTCGTACAAACATAGAGATCCTGAATCTTTACAGATTGCTTCAACAGTATTATCACTTATAACCATTTCGTTCAAGATCGATCTATCACCAGTTACACATTTTCTATCTAAAAATTAAATATTTTCACTTTTGTATCAGCAAAAAGTAAAGCATTTTTTACTGTTCAAGTGAAAAGATATCTCTTCTCATTTATATTTTGATTAAAATTATTGATTATATTAAAGATTCAAAGTATACAATATCTTATTTTAATCAGTTTTTACTACATAGATGTAAATATAAGTTTTGTTTATACTAAAATCTAAAGTTAGAGTTAGTTATATTTACAATTATCAAATGAAATAATTTACTTGTATCACAACTAAACACTGTTGGTTGTTTCTGATAAAACTTTTCCAATGATTCAGCAATTTGTCGAGCAACTTTAACTGCACAACAATACTTTTGAGCATTTGCTAATGAAACATTTCGAACAAACTCGCCATAAACTCTGCAAAAAATTACAAAATATTCTTTTAGTTTTATTCTTAATCAACTTAATTTCAAATCAGTTGAAATTTCAGGAATTTGGCAAATAAGAAACATTTCTTTATTTAATTATGAAACCAAACTAACGGAAGAAAGAATTATTTTCTGATAGCTTATTTAAAATAATTGTTTCTAAGCAAAGATCTTAGTTTGAATCTTAAACTTTTTCATAAAACACGAAAAAACTCTTACCGACAAGAATCTTCACCATACGAAGATTGTAAGTAGGCAAATAAATCGTTGTTTTCAATCAAATCTTCTTTTTCAAACATTTCATTATAATGTAAGATTTCTTGAAAACTTGGAATCCAATTATTCTCATCAAAACTCGTCAGTACCATTTGAAGCTTGGCAAAAGGATTATTGAATGATTTCAGCAACATCTCACTTGCTTCAATTCCACTTAAACAAAGACTTTCATATGCTTTGTCAACATAATCAGCTGACTTCTCCATTCCAAGTAATCTATATCTTGCTGATAACTCATCAGCAGAAGTGATGTCACGTGTAGCTTCTCGAACAATCTGAGAAGGTTTCTCTTTTATCAAATCTGTAGTATTTAGAGATTCGAAATCTTTCACGAAATGAAACTCACCGAGTAAGAAGCACGTAAGCCGGGAACATCATCCAATACAGTTGGACATCTGCCTACTAAACATGTATTTAGAGATTTTGTAGAACAAGCAAACATCTTATCCATGTTTTTTCTGAGTTGTAAAAATATTTAGTTCTTAAAAGAGATATAAAATATTCAAAAGTTTTTAGTTTATTTATAAAAGTAGATTTGCTTTTTAATAAATAAAATAATTTATTATTAATTTGTATTTTCTGAACACTTTTTCTTACTTGCATTGATAGCGATCATTATATGGATACTTTGCAAGGTATATTTCCAAACAATTGTACAGATCTTTCATGATTTCTTGTAGAGAGCAACTAGGGAGCACTTGTACATCTGAATAATTGTTTAAACTTTTGTCAGAAAAGATAAAGTACTTTTTAAAAATTAAGAAAAATAAATCATTTTATCGAATTTTCATTAAAAGATTTCTAAAAAAGATAAACTTCATTTAATCTTAGTCTAGATCTCTAAACTTCTTCTAACCATCTTCTGCTACATTGCAACCACTTGGTGGCGTTGCATCCAGTGAAGAACAGAAATCTCCATGACAAGAACTCATTTCACAATTGTCAACTTCCAAGCCACTTGCATACTTGGTATACTCTCTAATTTCTTTACAAGTATACATCTTAGAAGGATCAATACATTGTCCGCTCTCAATATTCACTGAATAAAACAAGTCATAATTACAATAGGCTCTTTTTGACAAAATAATTATCATGGACATTATCAAAATAACAAACATTAGCTTATAGTTTCAAACCTCTATAATCACTTGACACAACTTCATATGTTTCGTACAAACATAGAGATGCTGAATCTTTACAGATTGCTTCAACAGTATTATCACTTATAACCATTTCGTTCAAGATCGATCTATCACCAGTTACACATTTTCTATCTAAAAATTAAATATTTTCACTTTTGTATCAGCAAAAAGTAAAGCATTTTTTACTGTTCAAGTGAAAAGATATCTCTTCTCATTTATATTTTGATTAAAATTATTGATTATATTAAAGATTCAAACAATACAATATCTTATTTTAATCAGTTTTTACTACATAGATGTAAATATAAGTTTTGTTTATACTAAAATCTAAACTTAGAGTTAGTTATATTTACAAATATCAAATAAAATAATTTACTTGTTTCACAACTAAACACTGTTGGTTGTTTCTGATAAAACTTTTCCAATGATTCAGCAATTTGTCGAGCAACTTTATTTTCACAATCATACTTTTGAGCATTTGCTAATGAAACACTTCGAACAAACTCGCCATAAACTCTGCAAAAAATTACAAAATATTCTTTTAGTTTCATTCTTAATCAACTTAATTTCAAATCAGTTGAAATTTCAGGAATTTGGCAAATAAAAACATTTCTTTATTTAATTATGAAACCAAACTAACGGAAGAAAGAATTATTTTCTGAAGTTTATTTAAAATAACTAAACAAAGATCGTTTGAATCTTAATACTTTTTCATGAACACGAAAAAACTCTTACCGACAAGAAATCAAATTCACATTTCATACGAAGATTGATAAGTTTCTAAGCAAAGATCTTAGTTTGAATCTTATACTTTTTCATAAAACACGAAAAGACTCTTACCGACAAGAATCTTCACCATACGAAGATTGTAAGTAGGCAAATAAATCGTTGTTTTCAATCAAATCTTCTTTTTCAAACATTTCATTATAATGTAAGATTTCTTGAAAACTTGGAATCCAATTATTCTCATCAAAACTCGTCAGTACCATTTGAAGCTTGGCAAAAGGATTATTGAATGATTTCAGCAACATCTCACTTGCTTCAATTCCACTTAAACAAAGACTTTCATAAGCTTTGTCAACATAATCAGCTGACTTCTCCATTCCAAGTAATCTATATCTTGCTGATAACTCATCAGCAGAAGTGATGTCACGTGTAGCTTCTCGAACAATCTGAGAAGGTTTCTCTTTTATCAAATCTGTAGTATTTAGAGATTCGAAATCTTTCACGAAATGAAACTCACCGAGTAAGAAGCACGTAAGCCGGGAACATCATCCAATACAGTTGGACATCTGCCTACTAAACATGTATTTAGAGATTTTGTAGAACAAGCAAACATCTTATCCATGTTTTTTCTGAGTTGTAAAAATATTTAGTTCTTAAAAGAGATATAAAATATTCAAAAGTTTTTAGTTTATTCATAAAAGTAGATTTGCTTTTTAATAAATATAATAATTTTTTATTAATTTGTATTTTCTGAACACTTTTTCTTACTTGCATTGATAGCGATCATTATATGGATACTTTGCAAGGTATATTTCCAAACAATTGTACAGATCTTTCATGATTTCTTGTAGAGAGCAACTAGGGAGCACTTGTACATCTGAATAATTGTTTAAACTTTTGTCAGAAAAGATAAAGTACTTTTTAAAAATTAAGAAAAATAAATCATTTTATCGAATTTTCATTAAAAGATTTCTAAAAAAGATAAACTTCATTTAATCTTAGTCTAGATCTCTAAACTTCTTCTAACCATCTTCTGCTACATTGCAACCACTTGGTGGCGTTGCATCCAGTGAAGAACAGAAATCTCCATGACAAGAACTCATTTCACAATTTTCAACTTCCAAGCCACTTGCATACTTGGTATACTCTCTAATTTCTTTACAAGTATACATCTTAGAAGGATCAATACATTGTCCGCTCTCAACATTCACTGAATAAAACAAGTCATAATTACAATAGGCTCTTTTTGACAAAATAATTATCATGGACATTATCAAAATAACAAACATTAGCTTGTAGTTTCAAACCTCTATAATCACTTGACACAACTTCATATGTTTCGTACAAACATAGAGATGCTGAATCTTTACAGATTGCTTCAACAGTATTATCACTTATAACCATTTCGTTCAAGATCGATCTATCACCAGTTACACATTTTCTATCTAAAATTTAAATATTTTCACTTTTGTATCAGCAAAAAGTAAAGCATTTTTTACTGTTCAAGTGAAAAGATATCTCTTCTCATTTATATTTTGATTAAAATTATTGATTATATTAAAGATTCAAACAATACAATATCTTATTCTAATCAGTTTTTACTACATAGATGTAAATATAAGTTTTGTTTATACTAAAATCTAAACTTAGAGTTAGTTATATTTACAAATATCAAATAAAATAATTTACTTGTTTCACAACTAAACACTGTTGGTTGTTTCTGATAAAACTTTTCCAATGATTCAGCAATTTGTCGAGCAACTTTATTTTCACAATCATACTTTTGAGCATTTGCTAATGAAACACTTCGAACAAACTCGCCATAAACTCTGCAAAAAATTACAAAATATTCTTTTAGTTTCATTCTTAATCAACTTAATTTCAAATCAGTTGAAATTTCAGGAATTTGGCAAATAAGAAACATTTCTTTATTTAATTATGAAACCAAACTAACGGAAGAAAGAATTATTTTCTGATAGTTTATTTAAAATAATTGTTTCTAAGCAAAGATCTTAGTTTGAATCTTATACTTTTTCATAAAACTCGAAAAAACTCTTACCGACAAGAATCTTCACCATACGAAGATTGTAAGTAGGCAAATAAATCGTTGTTTTCAATCAAATCTTCTTTTTCAAACATTTCATTATAATGTAAGATTTCTTGAAAACTTGGAATCCAATTATTCTCATCAAAACTTGTCAGTACCATTTGAAGCTTGGCAAAAGGATTATTGAATGATTTCAGCAACATCTCACTTGCTTCAATTCCACTTAAACAAAGACTTTCATAAGCTTTGTCAACATAATCAGCTGACTTCTCCATTCCAAGTAATCTATATCTTGCTGATAACTCATCAGCAGAAGTGATGTCACGTGTAGCTTCTCGAACAATCTGAGAAGGTTTCTCTTTTATCAAATCTGTAGTATTTAGAGATTCGAAATCTTTCACGAAATGAAACTCACCGAGTAAGAAGCACGTAAGCCGGGAACATCATCCAATACAGTTGGACATCTGCCTACTAAACATGTATTTAGAGATTTTGTAGAACAAGCAAACATCTTATCCATGTTTTTTCTGAGTTGTAAAAATATTTAGTTCTTAAAAGAGATATAAAATATTCAAAAGTTTTTAGCTTATTCATAAAAGTAGATTTGCTTTTTATTAAATAAAATAATTTATTATTAATTTGTATTTTCTGAAAACTTTTTCTTACTTGCATTGATAGCGATCATTATATGGATACTTTGCAAGGTATATTTCCAAACAATTGTACAGATCTTTCATGATTTCTTGTAGAGAGCAACTAGGGAGCACTTGTACATCTGAATAATTGTTTAAGCTTTTGTCAGAAAAGATAAAGTACTTTTTAAAAATTTGGAAAAATAATTTATTTTATCGAATTTTCATTAAGAGATTTCTAAAAACGGAAAACTTGATTTAATCTTAGTCTAGATCTCTAAACTTCTTCTAACCGTCTTCTGCTACATTACAACCACTTGGTGGCGTTGCATCCAGTGAAGAACAGAAATCTCCATGACAAGAACTCATTTCACAATTGTCAACTTCCAAGCCACTTGCATACTTGGTATACTCTCTAATTTCTTTACAAGTATACATCTTAGAAGGATCAATACATTGTCCGCTCTCAACATTCACTAAATAAAACAAGTCATAATTACAATAGGCTCTTTTTGACAAAATAATTATTATGGACATTATCAAAATAACAAACATTAGCTTATAGTTTCAAACCTCTATAATCACTTGACACAACTTCATATGTTTCGTACAAACATAGAGATTCTGAATCTTTACATATTGCTTCAACAGTATTATCACTTATAACCATTTCGTTCAAGATCGATCTATCACCAGTTACACATTTTCTATCTAAAAATTAAATATTTTCACTTTTGTATCAGCAAAAAGTAAAGCATTTTTTACTGTTCAAGTGAAAAAATATCTCTTCTCATTTATATTTTGATTAAAATTATTGATTATATTAAAGATTCAAAGAATACAACATCTTATTTAAATCAGTTTTTACTACATAGATGTAAATATAAGTTTTGTTTATACTAAAATCTAAACTTAGAGTTAGTTATATTTACAAATATCAAATAAAATAATTTACTTGTTTCACAACTAAACACTGTTGGTTGTTTCTGATAAAACTTTTCCAATGATTCAGCAATTTGTCGAGCAACTTTATTTTCACAATCATACTTTCGAGCATTTGCTAATGAAACATTTCGAACAAACTCGCCATAAACTCTGCAAAAAATTACAAAATATTCTTTTAGTTTCATTCTTAATCAACTTAATTTCAAATCAGTTGAAATTTCAGGAATTTGGCAAATAAGAAACATTTCTTTATTTAATTATGAAACCAAACTAACGGAAGAAAGAATTATTTTCTGATAGTTTATTTAAAATAATTGTTTCTAAGCAAAGATCTTAGTTTGAATCTTAAACTTTTTCATAAAACACGAAAAAACTCTTACCGACAAGAATCTTCACCATACGAAGATTGTAAGTAGGCAAATAAATCGTTGTTTTCAATCAAATCTTCTTTTTCAAACATTTCATTATAATGTAAGATTTCTTGAAAACTTGGAATCCAATTATTCTCATCAAAACTTGTCAGTACCATTTGAAGCTTGGCAAAAGGATTATTGAATGATTTCAGCAACATCTCACTTGCTTCAATTCCACTTAAACAAAGACTTTCATAAGCTTTGTCAACATAATCAGCTGACTTCTCCATTCCAAGTAATCTATATCTTGCTGATAACTCATCAGCAGAAGTGATGTCACGTGTAGCTTCTCGAACAATCTGAGAAGGTTTCTCTTTTATCAAATCTGTAGTATTTAGAGATTCGAAATCTTTCACGAAATGAAACTCACCGAGTAAGAAGCACGTAAGCCGGGAACATCATCCAATACAGTTGGACATCTGCCTACTAAACATGTATTTAGAGATTTTGTAGAACAAGCAAACATCTTATCCATGTTTTTTCTGAGTTGTAAAAATATTTAGTTCTTAAAAGAGATATAAAATATTCAAAAGTTTTTAGTTTATTCATAAAAGTAGATTTGCTTTTTAATAAATATAATAATTTATTATTAATTTGTATTTTCTGAACACTTTTTCTTACTTGCATTGATAGCGATCATTATATGGATACTTTGCAAGGTATATTTCCAAACAATTGTACAGATCTTCCATGATTTCTTGTAGAGAGCAACTAGGGAGCACTTGTACACCTGAATAATTGTTTAAGCTTTTGTCAGAAAAGATAAAGTACTTTTAAAAAATTTGGAAAAATAAATCATTTTATCGAATTTTCATTAAGAGATTTCTACAAAAGATAAACTTGATTTAATCTTAGTCTAGATCTCTAAACTTCTTCTAACCATCTTCTGCTACATTACAACCACTAGATGACACTAAAGGTGTGCATTAAAGCACTTTACAATTTTTTATAAACATTTTCATTCAATTAACTTTTTACCTTCATCATTTTTATCACAGTTTTGAGGCTTAGTGGCTTTCATTATTGTGCAATTATCGGATGTACAAATTTTGATTGAACAGTTTGATACTTTTCCCATATTAGTTGCAGTTAAATAGCTTGAAATTTGGTTGCAGTCTTGAACTTTGAGAGTTTGCATGCACTTGCCGCTGGTGATACTTACTGCAAAAGTATTTTTCAATAACGTATTTTTTACCACTCAAAAATTTTGTAAACATTTAATTTTTATCTTCTTTTCACTTTTTAAAATTTTTAATCATTTACTTTTCTAGTTTTTAATAACTAGAGATAAGTTCAATTTGGATTTTATTTGTTCTGAATACTTTTTTTCTCAATTAAAACCACAGTCTTGAACAGACTTGTGACTGTCTGTGCAAAGCAAACTTGGCAAAAAATTAATATATTTTTGATTAAATAATAAGATAAATACCTGTATGAGAGGTCGTTGTTAAGTCATACGTTTCAACTGCACAACCATAGGAGGCATCGAAGCATTTTGTTTCAAATGTTGTGTCAGTTACTATTTCTTCGTTTAATACAATTCTTTCTCCAGTAACACAAATTCTTCTTTCTAAGAAGGCATAATCATCATCACATCTTAATTTTAGATTATGCGTTAAACCACAGAAAATATTATTTTACTTTGTAAACTATGAAGTAAAATATGAACGATTAGAAGAATTTTAATGTTATACACTTCCTAATTTGTCATTTAGAAAGATCATGAAATATAATGAGGTTAACCTTTATCACAATTTGGCATCCGAGGGTTTTTCATAACAAAATCCTTTATTATTTCTAAAGCCCTCATCGTTTTTTGCTGACTGATACTTTGCACAGTTTTGACAGCATTATGACTGCATTCTTTGTCAGCTATTCGCCATATTTGTTTATAAAAATTGTCATAAGCTCTATAGATAGAATAGTTAAGTGACATCGAATTAAGTGATATCAAGTCTACCACTTACCCACAAAATTGCTCATGATTTGCTGATTGTTGGAAAGATTCAATGAGCTCAAACATTTTCAGATCAATTTTTTTGAAAAACGTTTCAGAGCAGTTAGCATTTTTATAGAAGTTGCTAATTGGTAAATCAATACCAACAGTTTGTAATAAATTTTCTAGCAGTGCTATGAGCTGAGTTACAGATTTCCATTTAACAGCAGCTTCTGCATCTTCACTTATACTTGAACAGAAAACTTTACTTATAGTACTGAAATAATCTGCTGCATCATTTAAATACATCATTCCTAGGTTTCTTAGTAAGTCTTCTTGGCTTTTAACTCCATTAAAAATTTCACGAATCGTCTAAATTAGATTTTTTAAAGAATAATATTTTACAACATTTAATAAGTAATCTACTTAGACACTAAGAAATGTTTACTCACTGGATAAGAAGATCGTAATCCAGGGATATGATCAAGAACAGTTGGGCATCTTCCTTGTAAACATTCATTTAACATTATTCCTTTACATTCTAACATTTTGTCAACATTTGATCTGTATAAACAAATGTATAAAATTTTAGATTTAAAAATTGAATTCATTAATTTTGTACTTTTTAATCAAGAGCTTGGGTAATAGTTAAAAACAAAAACTTCACTCACGTGCAAATTCGATTATCTGTGTATGGTAAATCAGCTAAGTAGAAATTGAAGCAACTCATCACTTTTTCTAGAAACTCTTTTAATGAGCAATTTGGAAATATTTGCAAATCTGCAAAGAGATCAACTTTTCATTTATTTTTTTTTTACATATTTTTTAAACTAATTAAAAAAGTGAAGTTCAATTACATAATATTGCAGCCGTATCTGAAATAATTTAAAACCATAAGTTCGGTTTTACATAACATCTTTTAATTGTGTTACATTGAAGCTTTTAAGTGTTATTGATAAAAACTTAAAACAATTTCAAAAGCTGCAATCTTTGTGCTTACAAATTATAACGCAGCCTCTTTAAAGTATGAAAGATTCTATTGTTAACAAAAATTTTAATCTAAAATCATAAAGTCAATATTTTTTATAGTATTTGCTTGAAGTATGAAAAAAGCCTGAGGAAATATTATTTCTAATTTTGTAAATATTAAATCAAATAGATCAAGCCATATTTGGGTTCAAAACATATATAAACTCAAACTACAAGACAAGGTTCAATTTTTGAGTAATTATAAGTTTAATATTAATAAAAAATTTGAAAACCTAGCTAAAAACACCAATAATATGACAAAGTAAAGATGTTGAAACATTAAATATAGCAAATTTATATTTCAACAAAACTACATAAAAATAATTACGCAAAAAACCATCAACATCAAGTAGTTTCATATAAATCTAAAAGGGTAGAAGATCTCGTGTAATTAACTTGCGAAGTTTATATAAACAATATATGAGATTTTTGAACAGAATAAAAATAAAAGTTGAAACAGACACTTTGATGAACTTAGTTATTTAGTTTGATCATACCACTGTTTGAAGTTGAGCAGTCAGTATGAGTTGTTGCATTGAAGTCGCTACAAAACTTTTCTTTGCAGCTTTCAATTTGACAATTTTTAATTGTTCCAATTTCACGTAAATTTGCATATGCAGCAATATCTTCACAACTGTAAAAATATTCCAATGTCATACATCTGCCAATTTCAATATGACCTGTAAAAATAATTAAGGTATCTAAGACCTATGTAGCAAGTGATTTATTCACTAACTATTATTAATATAAAACATAATTATTAGCTCAAATTACTATAAATACTTGTAAGTCACTTACTGTATCCTTTCTCTATTATATTGTATTTCTCTTTCCAGCACCATTGATCAGAGTTTTTGCATAATGACTTAACAGTATTGTCAACAACTATTACATTATTCACTGTTACTCTATCTCCAGTAACGCAAGACATCTCTGACAAAATAGCTTTCAACTTTAGTTTAGACACTCATGTAAATAAAATTGAATTCTTAAAACTTGAAATGAAAGCTTATTTAAAAAGTCAAATAGGGAATTGGCATTTGATTACCCGATTCAAAGCTGTATAAGTCACCAGTAGTAAACGATTCTTTTGAAATAAATTTACAAAATAGATGGAAATAATAATAGGTAACAAGCAATAATTGATTTGCAACACCTTTAATAAAAATGTAATTACCTGTCGTTGGTGTTGTTTGCGTTGTTGGTGTTGTTGGTGTTGAGTCTGTTGAATCAGATATATTTATTATGACTTTTTTTGTCTAGAAGAAATACTTGATGTTTTAGATAATTATGTTACACAAAAATGATAAAACATTCAAAAGTAACAATTTTAACTAAATCATTCTCATTTGATATTTTTTTCGATCTGCATAAACATATTCTGAGAAAAAATACGATCGAAATAAGGTAAATGACATAATTAGCTTCCATAGCAGTTGTTTCAAAGTGTTGTTTTGTTAACAAATTATAACAAGTTATTACTATAATGTTTCTTTACTTTATTCTGATGATAACGTGAAACCATTTTAGTATTTAGCATTTATATTTCAGTGTCCAAATTATTTTGTAAATTCTCTTAAAATAATTTTAAAACAATTTTTTTTATATATGGTTGATTCTTTCAGGATTAATTCTGTTCATGAATAGTTTAGAGAATATTTTCATAATTGTAAATATATAAAATTTAAATCTTGAAAGTGTAATTACCAATCTTTTCAGTCGTTCCTTGACGAAAAGGATAATAGGGATGAAGATAAGCCGTGTCTGTATTGAAATGCCAATCTAAAATTGATAAAATTGTAGTTCATCCTCATATCGTCATACTATGACTCTATTTTAATGCTATTATACCTGAAACGTGATAGCAGGCAGGAAACGTTGCTCTATCATAACAGCAACCAACTCTCAGACAATCGGTTTTCTTTGCTAACCATGATATGCATGGGAAGCGTTTTCTTCTTGAAGCAGCACAAATGTTCAGGGTAGTTTCTGTAGTTGTACAAAATGTTCAAGTCTTTTTGAAATAACTTTTATTGTAATAAAAAAGTTAAGAACAAAAGTAGATTTTCTTAAAGTGGAGCCTCTGGCGTTGTTTGAAAAAATATTAAAATAACTTGCTATGAACATAAAAATAATAAAATTAAATTTGTGGGTAGATTACTTCGGTGATTTAAAAAGATCCAAGTTTCAATTTTAAGAAGAATGTCTAAGTCTAATTTATCTGATTTAATTATCTTTAAAAGTGTCCGCAAAAAGTTTGCTTCTAATCCTCAAATCAACAAAACAAAGCAACAGCATTATATGATGAAATTACAGCTCAGTATTTTCCTAAATGTTTTTTCTAATGCCATATAAGGATTACAGAAAGAATTTTAAAGTAATATTTTGCAATATTTTAAATATTTTAAAGCCTTTTTTCACTTTACCTTTACGCTTGAAGCATTTAAGACTATTAGATTTCGTTTGTAAGTCGTTAAAGCAGCAACCGGCATCAAAGCACTGCTTATCAGAAAGGTTTGTGCCAAAATCGCATGGTTCTCTTTCGTGAATATGAACGTAGCATGTCTTGTAATCTGAATTAAGATTTTAAAGTATCACCTCGTTTGCTAGATTTCCATTTTGCATCTTGAATTACATTCAACAAGTTTTTAACAATTGAGCTCATAAAATTAAGCAACTATTTTTTGATATTATATTAATAGCATTTATTTTCAGAAGTCAGTTAACAGATGTTATAAAGCTATTTTGAATAATTGACAAAAATGAGTCAATACAAGTAAGTAACTTACATTTGTTTTTTACATGATCAGCTAATTCAACCTTTTGAAAACTGTTAAAAACACATAAAATTGCTACAAGGTAAACTGTTGCAGCCATGCTGTCTAAGTTACCTGACGAAAAATGACAACTCATAAGTCTACCAATTATAGAACATTTATTCTATTTGTTTATTAAAAGAATCTATTTGTCGGAGACATCTTATTTTCACATCATACAGCTATTGAAAGTTTTACACAAACTTTTATTTGTTATTCAATCGTAAATTCTAAATGATTTTCTATAAATTTCACTGAGAAAGAACTTATGAATGCTTTAATTTATTCAAATATACGATACATTAAACTATTTTTGCTAAAAATTCTTAGCTTTTTGAATTATAATGATATGTACGTATTGCTGTGAAATAGGCTAAACTTCTTAACATAGCTTGCAGTCAACTATTCAATTTTGTTGAAATTAAAATTAAGCGTAGCAACTTTTAATGCAGATATTGATTTAGTAAAAACATTTTAAGTAATTCTAAATCTAAAGTATTTACTGGAAAAATACATACCTAGTTACTTAGAATAAATAGTCTGCTTTAAAAAACTTAAACTGTAGCAAACTAAAAACCAGATTTGATTTCTTACGTTTGAATCAATTAAAGTTTAACGAAGTACAACAACTGAATATTTATTTCTCCGGGTTTTACTTATGAGTTTGCAAAAGTCGCCTGTGGCAACAAGTTTTAAACTATCAGAAAATTTAGAAGATAAAGTTGTTATGCTCTAACTATCAGTACTTTATTCATTATATATCAATTCAAAATCAAGTCTGACTTAACTAATTTACCTTCTAAAAAATTCTTTGAATGAAAACTCGTAATAATTTTATTTACTAAATGGTAAGAAATATAATTATGATTATATTTTGGTGTTCATAAAGAACATTATTATTGTAACAAAGCTGCTGAAGTTTATTTTCAATTTTACCTGGAGTTGTAATTGATATAGTTTAGTTGTTTTTTTTTTAAATCTTTAAAAAAGGTTAATATAATTAATTAAAATTATATATATTTGACTAGAAGCTATTATACTTGGAGTTTTCATGATTAATTATAATACAAAACTATAATGGGGTTACTTCATAAGCTAGAATAATGAATTTAATTAAATCAAATATTAGTTTTCATTAAAGATGTAGTCAAGTTACAACATAAGTTGCGGATTAACGTGACAAAAGTATTTTAAACCTTTTTTAACTGAATCAATAACTTTATTTCTTATAAGTTCTTACCTAAAGTTGTTGTTTTATCTGGTTTAGGTAGAAAACAAGATTGCTTAAAAACCCTAACTACTTGCAATATAATCCGTATGTATCCGATAATTTCAAAAAATACTGTTTCACTTGCACAATGACCATTTTAACCTATTTAACTTCATAAAGTAAATTTCAAATATCATTGAACCAATATAAGTTGTCTCAATTACCATCGCCAGTTTTTATACAAAGTCTAATATATTGGGCAAATGAAACATCATATGTTGGCTTAAAAGATTTCAAATCTAAAACCAGTCAAAGATCCATTGAGCCTTGAGTGAAATAAATTATAGGAGAAGAGAACGATAAAGAATCTATCATTATTTCAAAAGTTTTCAACTTACTTTCTTATCAGTATCATGCACTTTATGCTCGTATCATAGCAACTATCAAGTCTTTTCCGCCTTACTATGAAATTAGTATCAAGATATACTTTTCTTAGTAATAAATATCTAAAAAATCACAAAAAAAAGAGTTATAAAGTATAATCGCGTTGCCTGTTCCTTTACTTTTTAATCAAATTTTTGTGTCTACATTCTCAAGAATCTGATAAGGTACCTGATAAAAGTTAGTTGGTTTGATTCGATACTAAAACTTATAAGTCATCCTAAACCAACTTTAATGAACTTTTTTAAAGGTTGAGAATGCTGAAGACCTAATTAATATTTTTAGTAGATCTATCTTGCTAGCAGTTTCTGATAAGTCCTTAAAGATACTTTTAAAAACTAAAGTTACTTTACCGATTTCAGAAAGATTTGCTACTAAAACATAAAAGGTTGCTCATAATTTATGGCTTGCAGCATAGCATACTTTGAATCTTCAGTCGTGCAGAGAATTAAATATGCGAAAGCAACAGTCTAATAAAAGTTTATAGATTAATAATTATTAAACGTCCTAGAGGTATTAAAAAGTATGAGGCCATAATTGAAAAACTCCTAACTTATACCTTACAAATGTTTTTAAATTTATATTCAATGTTAAATTGAATCTGGTGAAACTGTTTAATTTTGTTTTTTAAATATATATTCAAAATATAATTTATATAGTTTAACTTTGTGAAAATAATTTTAATGACTTTTCTAAAATCAAAGTATTATCTATGTTATTTAAAACCTATAGTTTATTAGTATGTTTAAAGTTTTCTGTATGATTCTTTAGTAGAGTTTATTCTATTAAAATATTCAAATTTGTTAATATGAAATAAGTTTTATTATCAGATTAAATTAACTTATTATCATGAAGCTTTCTGAAAATGAAAGAGAGACTGTTCTTGTTCCACTCATAAAAAAAGGATGGACCATGGTAGAAGGTAGAGATGCTATTAAAAAAGAATTCATCTTTTCAGACTTTAATGAAGCATTTGGGTTTATGACTAGAGTAGCTTTATTAGCTGATAAAATGGAACATCATCCAGAATGGTTTAATTGTTACAACAAGGTCAGATTTTATGATTTGATTTGTTATATAAATATTATTTGAATTTTGAAGTATTTTATAAGACCTGGTATTTAAAATGTGTGGAAGTTTTAATTAAAATGGTTTTATACTATAATTAATCACAATTGTTTTTAATTATTTTCAATACAACCATTGTCAGATCAAGTTGAAATATAAACAGATATAATTTATTCATTGGTTATTTAAAACAACTTTTTTGAAGTCAAGTATTCTTTAGAGCCGAAAATAAAATATTATTAACTTTTTCTATAAAATTTATTCTGATTTATTATCATCATTCAATTTCTTAAAAAATTGTAAAAAGGTAAATTTTAAATTCATTTTATGGTTTTAGGTTTCAGTTACAATGAGTACTCATGATGTACAAGGCTTGTCTCAAAAAGATATAAAAATGGCCAAGTTTATGGAAGATGTTTATAAATTATAAAAAGTAGATAAACAAAGCTGCTGTGTATTTTGCTTTGGTCATGTATGAAAAAGCTTTTAGTGGTTTTAGCTGTTATCATATAACTGTTCATCTTTATTGTATGCTGCTACAAATCTAAGTTAAAAGTATACTTTTACTGTTCAATTGCTGATCATTTATAAATTCATATAAAAATATATACAGTTTATATTATACAGACTTTGTTTTTTGTATCATTGATATTTAAAGATTATATGAAAAAAATTTGATATATAAATGATTAAATTTGTGAAATAAACACTTTGAGTTAGCTTGAAGCATTAAAGAAAACTTAACTTTAAGAAATTGAATATATTTTTGTTGATTTTATGACTAAACTGAAAATATTAACCTAAAAATAGAATGAAAATGAAGTTAGCATACATTCATTGTAAACAAACCTGAAATTGCTTAAACAGATAAATATAAATATGAGATTTGGTTAACTTAGAGCTTATTAATGAAAAGTTTAATTCCCCCGAGATACATAGATCTTAAATCGAACAGCAAATGTTGTTTCTATTACAAAATCTGATATTTCAATTGACTATTCTCAGGGTTAAAACTAAACCTCAAATAATTGTTTTTGTAGCTCTTTTTTCTATTTAACTTGCAAGCTTAATTCTTTTATTTTTTGGATCAAATTTACATTTAATTAGATTTAAACAATAAATTTAATTTTATCATAAAAGGGAGTAAAACACGGATGTGTCCTTGATCCAGCACTCTTTGGTATTTTCTTCTCAATGTTACTAAAACAAGCGTTTCATACGTCTTCTGGAGGAATTCACCTCCATTCAAGATCTGATAAAAGTCTTTTTAATGCAGCACGTCTAAAGGCGAAGAGCAATATAAAAAAGATGTACATCAGCGACCTAATTCTTGCCGATGACGCAGTAATTGTTGCAAGTTTAGCAAAAGACCTACACATGCTGATAGAACGATTTTCATCAGCTTGCATAGAATTTGAAATGAGAATCAGAATAAAAAAAGACAAAAGTTCTCTGCCAAGGTTTAATGTTCCACAGCAAATCAATGGCTGCGTCGTTGAGGCTATCAATAAGTTTGTCTACCTCGGCTAAAAAACAACATTATCAGCATCGATCGAAGCTGAGATCAGCAGCTGAACCAAAGCTGCTATCTAGAGAGCCTCTGTCTGAAGTACGCCAGCGAAACTTGGGCTTTGTCGAAGGCTGATGGAAGTAAACTCAACAAATTTTATTTTCGTTGTCATCGTCGCATATTACGTTTAATTTGTCAGCACAAGATCTCAAACAGGAAATTCTTAAGGTGCACTCTTTTTTTAATTTGCTTTTTGTAGTAATTTAATTTATTTGAACTTCAAGAAAAAATAAACTAATACTTTAGTTTATCGTTTAGTTAAAATGTTAAGTTAAAAAGTTTATAAATCAACTTGTAAAGTATAAGAGTTTATTAGAAGGTAGTTTTTTAACATTCTTTTAGTCATTACTTGCTGAAAATTATTTCTCCTTTTAGGAAAATTAAACTCTATTTGTATTATTTCAAAACAGAAAAATTCAATGATGTACAGCTGACTTATTTTGACCGAACATTTTTAAAACTTAATATTTAAAACTTTTTAAATAATTTTTGCTGATATTTTTAATAATGTTTTCACTTTTTGTTTCATAGTGTTTTTCAATTTCACTTAAAAGTTTAATTCAAATTTTTCAGTTTTACTATTATCAGTTTGTCATAAAATCAATAAATATTTTGTATACATACTTAAAGTACTAGTAAAGTTTTACCTAGTTGTTTAGGTTCCCACTCTTTTTTAGTATTCTTTTTTTAAATTCATATCTTCATTTTAAACTTTAATAAAATACTTCAACAATATCGTTTTTACAGATAATCTGAATAAATTATATAAATGAATTTGTTTAGGATACTTTTGTAAAAAGTTTAATTGTAATCGCATTTTTACAGCTTTTACATTCATTGGTTTTATATGTAACTGCTGTAGTGAATAAAACTAGTTGTAAAGTAGAATATTTTTATTTATAATAATACAGAACATTTAATCAATTTATATATTATTTTGAACAGTTAAACTGTTTAACAAACTTTAGCTAAAAGAGGTTGGATTTACAAAATAATAAGTGCTTTAACAGTTATCATTCTTTAGAATTTATTAAAGAAAAGTAATCCAATGATAATAAGAAAATTCCAATAATGAATATTTATTGTAGAAGCTTTGTTGTTAGTTTTTTGAGTTGCAGATAGTTTAGTTGCAACGAAGTTAGTAAAATCTTGTTGCTGAGCCTTTGTTGTAATTTCTACTTCTTTACTAGAAAATCTCACACGTGGGGTCCTCATTCCGACCCAAAAAGTATTAAAACTTTGCACTACTGTAAACCTAGAAAATAATTCCTTATTGATTTACTTTTCAGTTCGCATAATATTTTCAGTTTTGATTAGTTTGATAAAGCTTTTATCTTATAAACCTATTTTATGACAAAGAAAGCAAAGCTCGCAAGTTATGCTGATGCATAAAACCAATATTTTAATTATATTAAAAAATATATTAGCATTTTTTAAATAGTAATAAACTCAGGGTTTACTTTTATAATTATGAGTAAATATTTTGTCTTGACTAGGTCTCACTGATGTCAGATTATGAATAAATAAATCATTAAGTCTAATAGAAAAGCTAATAAAACCCAGTCAATCTTTAACTTTTCTAACTTTCAATAAGTTTGAAGCGTAAGCAGCTTTTCTTCATATTTCACTTACACGAACTCTACTTCACCATAATTTTCTTCGGCAATCCATTCAAATACGGTAGTTTCATTTTTAAGTGAGCTGCTTGTATGAGTTATAGCATTCCCATTTCCATTATTACAACCTAGAGCTTGTAACGCACTAGGAAAGTTTTGCCACATGCCAATTGGATTAGTTTGTCCAAGGCGCCTTGCTTGAATAAATATGCCTTTGTAACCATCGCTCATTGGTCTAGCAACTTTTACGAAAACTGTCGAAAATATACATTTTCCAAAATAAACCGTGTCATTCGACATGGTTTTATATTCTTAAAGTTTTAAATTGTAAACTATAATTAAGATATCTGTTAAGAGATGATAAAGTAATTAATTAAAACTTTAGATGAAAATATATATCAAATTTTATTTTTAACTTTCAAGAGTTTTACCTTATGACTCGTTTGGTAATGTTCAAACTCTATAACTCTGTTTATTGAATATTACTGCAAAAATGTTGCATAAGTAACTGAATATTTGTATTAAAAAAGATGCTAGAAGTCTAATGTAGCATATAGTCTAATATCCAATATAAGAAAACTGTTATAAAATAAATATAATGTAAGAACAATGCAGCATCTTTAAGAACGGAATATATAACGTTATCACATTAAATAATCTGTTAATTCTTAAAAAAGGTAGTGTACTCTTCAGCAGGTAGAAAAGAGACAACATGTAGACAGGTGTACTATAAGTGAAATACCTTATAGTTACAAAGAATAGAAAGAGTATTGTTAGTTATTAATGATTTTAGAAATTTATTTGAAAACCAACACAAACAAAATTCAAACTTCTAGTATTAATTTTCGCTTAAAAGAACTTAAGTAGAGATAAAATTTTGCAGATTCGACTATTTTATAAGTTTGTAAAAAAGCCATATTGTCCTATTTTGAAACATAGTTTTCCAACCTTTAACTTTGTATTTATCTGCTCGTTTGGTGAACATCAAATTTTAAGTAGAGTTAAATGACTTGATTAATTAATTATAGGTTTGTTGAAATACAGTTATTCCTTTTTTTGTGGAGTGTATCTTTACTCCTTAGATTCTATTGTTTCAAACTATTTTTAGCTTACTTTAAAATATCTTAAAATTCTTATTTATAAGTTTTTATTTTGTGGGAAAATATTTGAATGATTGCTATTCAAAAAGATGCTAATATAATTTATTTATTTATTTATTTTAGTCTAAATCATTTCCTACTTGCCGCCTATGATCTTTTGCTAATATTATTTGTTTGATATGATTAAGAATATGATTAAAAATATTTCTTTCAAGAAATAAAAGAAATTTTCTTTACCTTTTATAGTTTCACCAACTGAATAAACAGTTGAACTCAAGTTTAAGCTAAATGGTGATGGTTGAGTTTGAGGCATATTGCCTCTATGGTTTGGCATCATTGGTGAACAAGCTTGAATTGGAGCTCCTCTGCTATATGAGTTTGCTTCCAAACATAAGGAACTTAATACCAACAATAATTTTAGAAAAAAATTAAGAATAGTTCCATTCATTATTGTCTCTTTAAAATGATTACTTTTAAAATTGGTACAGTTGAAAGTTTTATATTTATTTTATTCAATGCATGCCTATAGATAACAAGCTATTATAGCAAAAGAAGGTATGACTACATAAAGATAATGAAATGGTCTTAAATACTACAGTTAACCATAATGAATGTATAAAAATAGGAATACTACAGAGACACAAATATAAATTTATTATTAAATATAAACTAGACTAGCTAATTTTCTGTCTTTTATACCTAGTAATAATACTTTTTCATTAGTTTTATCAATATATGGTATAAGAAATAGTTTATAATTCTGTTTAGTGTTTCATGTGATAACGTCTACATTAATTTTTTAGGTAAATAATCAATATATAAACATAATATTTGATTAAAACTCATATTGTTCTGTTCAACCATCTTTAAGTATATGATAAAGCCAATTTCTTAGAAAGCACTTATAGTGATAGTATAAACTAAATATGAATTTTTATATAATGAATTTTAATATATTAATTTTAACATTACTATAAAAACTTACTTCTATTTTTTAGACATTATAGCTGCTGAATATGAACATAAATATATCTAGAAATAAGCTGTTAGGTATCTGTAAACTTTTTATAAGAAAAAACTCATTGATTGCATCTGCATCTAGAATTAATAACTTCAGTCAAACAAACTTTTCAAATGTTCTTTACAATTGTGAACAACAAATTAGGTATGTGTTGTTTTTCTTTCAGCTAATAAACCATTTGTCCATACTTAAAAGGTTTAATCAAAATCTATGTGATGGTGTTGCTTATGACGTCATTTGTCATTATAATGGTTTAGCTTGTTAAAAAGGTTTTAAAAATAATTTTTTGTAATGATTAATTTTAATGAAATTATTATTATAACTAAAGTTGATGGGCAACAGTTTTGTATGATTTATAATTAGAAAACTTCATCTTAAAAATACATTTAAATTTGTTGAGGTCATAGCAAAACTGATAACGATATGAAATTGTAATTGAATTCTATTAAATTCTTATGTTTCAAAAAAACTTTGATAGATTGAAATAATCTTATTGACAAAACTTCATAATCTTATAAAGTATTTAAATAAAATATTCTTCATAATTTCAATTTACTTTCATCAGTCTTTTAAGTTAACGTTTTGATTTCTAGAAGCATACACACTTCACAACAGAAGACAGTGAAGTTTCAACATATTCCTTCCGAATTTGATAAATATGTCTTCCCTGAACCTCCTGATTTGATATCTGAAGATGAACATGAAAGTTTGTTAATCATATTTTTAGTTTTCTAATTAATTTTCTTTTCAAAACTTTCATTTATATTTATTTTGATAGTTAAGTATTTTTGAGATAAATTTGATATTCATAAATTTTCATTTCTATTTCTTAGCTGTTATACAGAAAGTCAATGAATGTATATCTGATCCAAATGCTGGTCGATGCTTTGCTGTTGTGGTTATTGGTGGTCAACAATTTAAAGTTACAAATGATGATCTTGTAAGAATTGATGGATTACTACCTCTAGATGTTGGAACTACAATTCGCTTAGAAAAGGTAAAAAGCAATTTTTAGAAAGTGGTAAAAAAATATTTCATAAATTTTATGAAAACTTTTTATTAAAACAGGTCTTACTTGTTGGAGGACAAGATTTTACTTTAGTTGGTCGACCTCTTGTAAGACGAAGTCTTGTCAACATCAAAGCTACAGTTGTAGAAAAAACTAAAGGTGAAGATAAGGTTATTCAAAGATTCCTACCAAGAAGTCGCTTCCAGAGAAGATACCGTAAGAAATAATTTTAATTTAGCAAAAATAACAAACAATTTTTTCTTTTAGTTTTTACACAAAACCATACAGTTCTTCGAATTAATTCAATAGATGTTCAGCCAGGTGTTTAAAATGAAAGAATGTCGTCAATTCTATTTTTCTAAACCAACAATTTCACTTGTACTTTGTGGGTTTTGTGCAAAATCTCTAATTAAGTTCATTTGTTGTGAAAGCTATTTGCTTGTTGGGTTAGCACCAGGTTTTGACTTTCTGCTTTTTTAGCATTACATTAATAGATATTAAAGATTTAAGAATTGAAGTTTGAGTTGTTTTTATTCTTTAAATCATTTTCATGTTTAGATTATTATCAATTTTATTTATGGTATCCTTTTTTCATTAATTAATTATTATTAGTGCTATCATCAAAAGTTAATCCTGTTAATTAAAATAAATACTCGAAAAGAAGTAACTTTTCTATTTTCTATCTCGCACATTCTAAAATTCAAAATATTTTCTCTTAGTTTTGAAAACTTTTATTTTTTTTCCTCTAAATCTAAAATTAACTCATCAGTTTCAGTGAGCTGAAAGTTTAGATCGATCTTTTGTTTGGCAAAATCTTGACAAACCACAAACTTTATAAATCTTATTTAGTTATATAAAGATTCAGAATTTAGATTCTTTTTAAATCAGTTTCAATTTTTTTTAAATTAATTATTTTTAATTCATTTGTATAAATAATACTGAAAAAACTTACAATCTAATGATCTTATTATTTGTTAAAAATTTGAAACCTTACACACGAGTGTTTCTCGAACAAACTTTGCAAGATTTTAGGCGAAAACTGAATGTTTTATAATTTCAAATCCAGCTCATAAATATCTCAAGGTTCTAAAGTTGATATACATTTTAATATTTGGATTAAACAGGTGAACTTTTTGGCAAGCCCAGAATAAGTAGGCAGCTAAAGATTTCATTCTAACATTTATCAGTTTCATGAATGCCGCATCAGGACATTTTAAAATTATTTGAAAGCTATTTGAGTGCTTGTAAGCAGCTACTACTTTTAATTCAACTTTATTATCAGACTCAAATAACTTATTCCCAAAGTTCAAATCTTAGATCAGATTGAAATATAAATACTGAGAGCAAATGGGACATGAATTTAATCAGGGGCTTTTTGAGCTTGAGAGCCGTATTTCAGTAGGTGAATAAAACAATCACAAAAACTCTACTAATCACCTAATATTCATCTAAATAATGTCTCAAAAATTCAAACAAATTGAAGATGATTCTCAAGTGAAAGGGGCAATTTTATAAGATGCAGTTTGCAAAAGCTATTTAAGATATCATTAAATCAGCTGCGATGTTTTCAATTATCTTACTAAAAACAAATGTGATGAAAGGGAAATTTTCATATCAAATTTAGATATATTTTCTACAGAATTTTACTTCAACCTCTCTTGTTTTAGCTCAACATCTTTATGAATGAAGTCATCAATAAATTCATCTCACTTAAATAACATTATATACTGATAACAACTAAGAATTCCAGGCCAACTGTATGCTACCAGTTACTCAGGCCTACTTTAACCTTTCTAATCAAACTTTCTCCATTTTGCACTAAACATAATTAATCAAATAGATGATAAATAAAGATGTACTGAAATTTTCAAAGTTAGACAACTTTTTGGAATACTCTTTAAGAACCACGCTAAAAGCGACCGAGTGCTGCGATGAGTGCCTCTAAATTAGATGAAGTTATCCTTACAAAAAGTTTCGTTACTGATGCAAAGTTCTGAATATTATATGAAACAAATTACATTTGAAACACTGAAATTTATAAACAATTTACGTTTTTTGTATCTTACAAATATTTACTGAGTTAAAAGCGATAAAAGAAATTTCACTAATAACTAGTCATCACTACAAAATATTCCAACTTTATTCAATTAGAATCACTGCTGCTTCCATAGTCAGCTAATAAACCTAATCCTTTTGAAACAGGTTCAGGGGCTTTAGAAGGAGGTTTTGAGACTTTACTCGACAACTTTGATGTCCCGTCAGTTTCTTTTTTCTTCAAAACAATTCCCAGCTTGTTGAGTTTCTTTTGTGTCTCTTCTTTCTGTTTCGATGATGATACTTTCTGTCAAAAAGTAGATATTTATCAACTAAGTTTATGCAGCATTCAGGATTTAAATGTTAGAAAACATCAAATAGATGTGGCTGTTTACTTGATCTTCTTTGAAATTTTCAAGCTTCGCTTTTTTAACCACAGTACTTAAGTCGTCGTGATCTGTGATATCTGGAATTCTCTTGTTCCGGTACTTACTTAAAATTTTTCTAAAAACAAAAGATCAAATTGAAGCCATCAGTTAGCATCAATATCGAACTTACTTCATCTCTTCTTCATCCTCTTTCTTTTCACGAATTAATCTCTCTTCTTCTGACTCTAATTTTTCTTTCAGTATCGAGTTAATATCTAGATATTCTCGTTTATCGTTTTGTTCTCGTAGTTCTTCTAAAACTTCCATCATTTCCATCTCTCGTTTCGAATCTCTAGTTCGTATTTCCAACATCTGTTAAGCCGATTGAAGTTGACCTTTGAACTTAATCATCAAGCTGTATCTCACTTTCATGGGATTTGATTCATCTTCTAACCGCTTTGCTTCTTCACGCTTTTGTTGTTCATCTAATAGTTTCTCAGCTTCAAAGTTTCTTGTAGCTCCATGTTCAATTTCATAATCTTGGTTTGCTGGATCAGTCTAAAAATAAAAAGTAGATCCGAAGAAGTTTTGAAGCTGTTATAAAGTTGATCAAAAAGTTAATCAATGAAAGTTCTATCAAACAATAACCCCAAGGACTTCACATTAAATCTTCACGGAAGAATTAGTCGTATAAGTAACAAATCACAAATTTGTAAACTAAGTGGTAAATACGATTAAATAATATCAAATATTCTAATAAACTTACCAAAAAAGTAATTTCAGCAACACATTTAGTGCATTTGATGTAGAATCTGTAAATTCTTAGTCCCAGGTAATCTTTGTCCTGGACAGTTTCCTGTCTAGCATTAAACTTTGTCCCTTTATAGATATAATTACCACAAGTCTTGCACCTAACAATTCAAGTTGTTTATTAAAAGCTACCTAAAAGCATAGAAACAGTAAATTACCTTAAATTAAAAGGGGCCATTACACGAATCACATACTGTCTGTCTTTGGGTCTTTTCAATCTTGGTATTTTAGCAGGATCATAATCAGGAGGATAATATTTCTAAAAATATATTGATAAGCTTTTTTCAAATAACCTCATTGGTTAAATATGATTTACTAATTAAAAGAGTACTAGTATATTTAAATAAATCATTATGTGATTTGAAACACTAGAAGCAGCTTAAAAAATATACTTACGTTTAAAACCTTTCTTTCAGACATTTTTCAAATTATTCAACAACACAATTTGTTTGAAAGAAATCCTAAAAAAATTATATTTTTTGATGAATATTTAAAGTACATCAAAATAGCTTAAAAATTAATAATTGATATTGTTAATATGTAAATATTGTTTTAGCTATTATAGATAAGCTAATAAAAGTAGGATCAGTCCACTTAAATCAAAAAGATCAAGCACCAATTCCATGCATAGTATCAAACAAAATTGTGAAGAATTATTTCATAGATTTAGAATGTCTTCCACAAGCAACTATATCACCAGACTCATTAAAAATATCGACAGTAGCAAATCGAATATTTCCTGATTCTTTCAATACATCAGAACAAATTGTTATTGTTTCTCCCGGCTTAACTGCTTTAAGATATGATACATTGATATCCAAAGACACACCTGGTTTTGCATCATCTAATGTTAGAAAAGCTAAAGTGGAAACATTATCTACAATGGTAGCAGTGCATCCACCATGAAGACTACCACCTGTGTTAAGATGATTTTCTTCAACTAAAAATTGGCATTTTACTTTTCCTTTACATGCTTCAGTAACTTTCATACTTTGAAAAATTAAATTATCATATTTTTTAGCTCCTTTTAGAAGCTTAACAATATTTTGAAGAGATGACAACAGACTCATAACTAAAAAAACAATGAAAAGTAAAAAATTAATAAACCTTATTTAGATAAGAGCATGAGAGTAATTTTAATGAAGTAGAATAAATAAACTATAAATTCCTTTAGGTTATGTCTATAATTAGTTATTAAAAGACTAATTTATAATAAGCTGCAAATCATATAATATAAGGAACTATTGAAATAATAAAAATGAAAATAAACTTTAAAAAGATTATATACTAAGATATTAGTCAAATTTTACAAAAAATACTAAAAAAGAGCAAAACTTGATTCTTTTTTAAATTAAAAATATCAATTTACTAAATATGAATGAATAAAATTGTTATGGTTACCAAAATACTAGTTTGATTACCATAACATATTTTATTGATTATAGTCAATAAAGGTTTTTTTGCTTAAAAGTTTTCTCTTAAAACTAACTTTTTTTGAGTGTTTTATTGCAAAAATTACTTTAATTAAATAATAATATTAATTAGTTAACATACATTACTAACTAAAACAAATTATTAAGAACACTATCAAAATAAAATCAATTTATGAATAAAGAGTTCAGGCAATATAATTCCTTTTTTTTATACAATTGCTAAATCAACTAATTTTTTATAAACATTCTGACAAAAATTAAACTTTAAAACTTTACGAGCTAAAATAATACTAATGAGCGTAATAAAATACTACTACAATACTACTAAAATAATGAGCATTATTTAAACTATCCTCTTATTGATTATTACATACTTTTATGTATAAACAGGATACTTTAAAGAAGACTGAAATCATTACGCAAAATGGCTTTTTACATTTACTACTTATTTTATTCTTTTCTTTTTTTTATAATCTTTTTATTTGCAGAACTTTTTAATTCATACGACATAGTACGCTGAAAATAATTTTTAAAAAATTTTACCTCGTATAAGAATTTCACTTTAATTTTATGTTTAAAATTATACTCTAATAATAAAGAAAATACGATTTTAGTTGAATAAACAGTTATTTAATTTTTAGTACTCGCTAGAAATATTTATTAAATAGTTTCTTATTAATCATTTCATTATTATGTTATTATTATATTATATTTTTTTTGGTTAAGCTGGCTGATTTTATCATATTAAAATTACTGTTAAAATTAGTTTTACAAAAAGAATAAAAATATCACACAAAAAAACATTTAGAGCAGAGGTTGACAACCTTTTAAAAAGAAATTTAATTGCTTGCTGGAGAGGAAAGACATTATATAGCTAGATGAATGGCTTGATTCAGCGTTCATGGTTTACAATAATATGTATTTTTTATCTGTTAATAATCTCCTTAAAAATGTCAGCAAACTATATAGCATAGCATCTTATTGATTAACAAAAAAAATATATTGGGAAAACACAGAATGCTGATGAAAGTACACTTTCTAGCCCTAACAAGTCATCAAGTTAGTAGATATTTTAAGTTGTATAAATGGCTTATTGGCAATAGTTTTGGTGAGCTTAAACGTTGTATATATGAGAGGGAGTCCTTTAATATAAATAATTGTTAATCGTAAGATAGTAAAAGAAACTGTAGCTTCTGATCGTATTCGGTTGCATTGATTAAGGTACAACCAGATTTTAAACTTTTACAAAGTTTAAAACTTTAAGTCTGTTAAGAGATTGCATACGAAATCCCGAGAAAAACTATCGTTATTTCATAACAAATACTTACAGATTACTTGGATATTTGGTTCTACTTATATTTCAGAAAAATATTTAAAATAAAGTAATCTATACTTTAACAGATTGATGGATTAATATTTCATTATCATGTGGTTAACATATTTATAAGACTCTTTTTTTTCTATAAAAAGTTTGTTTTCCCTGGCTGAAATTTGATCTTTAAAGGTTCAACATTTTTGAGAAACTTTCACTCCAAAAAATAGTAGCAGTAAAGATAAATAGAATTGTGTGAAGTAAGTTATTACAAGTTTTTTTTTTGCCATTTAACATACACACTTGCAATATGTTAAATGAATTGATTTGTTTTGAATTAAACTATGTTAAAGATTTGATTTTGTAATTTCAAACAAATATAAAACGCGCCACTTCAAAACTTTATTTTTTCTGCAAAATTGTTTGATTAATGTTTGGTTTCTCTACTTTTCTATTAACAGTCTTCATTAAAAAAACAGAAACTAATTAGATAAACAAATTATAATTCAATAAACGATCAAAATACAATTCAGCCAACAATTTAAAGACAGTTTGTATAACTGTACATTTTTTTGTACAAATAAGAGCGAAATTGTAAAACAATTTTAGTTTTTAATTAGGGAAAGGCATTATAGTAAATAAATCAAATCTAAAAATTTATTGTTTTTAGACGTTATAAACTAGCAAAAGCATCAAATATTGTAAAATATTTTTTATATATTTTTGTAATGAACAGTTCTATTTTAGATTGTATTGTTACTATAGAAATAAAATCTTAATAAATTTATTTATTTAACACGTGGCTGCGAGTAACAGATTCAACAGCTCTTATAGCAAACAAAAACCAAGTGTTATAAGCAAAGAGATAATAGAAAGGTCATAAGTATCACAATTTAAAAATATTTTATAAGCAATCAACAAACTGTACATGTATAATTGAAATATAGTTTATGAACCAAACATTTGAAATAACTAAATAGAAGAAAAAAGTGGGATAATTGGCATTTTTATATACAACTTGTTAAAAAAATTACTTATATCATATCTTTTTAGCATTATTTTAAAAAGTATGTTAACTTTTGATGTGGTGATGGAGTTGAAAAGAAAACTCTAAACTTCCGAAAAAAGACCCAGATATTGTAATGGTTTAAAATTAAGCCTATATATGGTTTTTAAATAATGAAAAAGGTGTGTCTAGGAAAACTTTCGTGGTGAATGATCTATGAATGGATTTAAGCTTTGTAATATCTTTTATAAGGTGAGAAACTTCATATGAAGGAGCTTAACTCTAATTTGGGACAGATGTATGTGGTGAAAAGCTTTAATAATGTCCAAGTATTTCTTGTTTATAAGATTTTAGAATTTGGTATGAAGTTGATGAACCAATTCTGAACAGTTAATTTATGCGTTGAGCTCATTTTAAGTTGTAAAAGATGAAGATTTCCGGATCTTTAGTGACCTGATATTGGGAAATTTTATTGTTGTCTAAATAAAAGTCAGTAAATGTTGGATTGAAGCTTTATTTAGTGATAGATGGAAACATTTGTGAGTGGCGAAGTTGAGTTGTTTAGATTATAAGTTAATGGATTCCAAAGAGCAACAATTTGGCATCGTTGGTAGAAAGCATTAAATTTCCAGAAGCATTTAGTGATATAGGATAGTTTATGATATAAATATTAAAAAGAAAAGGGCCAATAATGTTACCTTGAGGAACACCATAGAAAATCTCAAGAAAACTTGAAGTAATGTTATTAATTATGACTATGTTTATATTTTAGAAATTACTCGATCCAATAAATTAGAGTGGGGTTAATGATAAGCTGTTGGAGAGTTTCTACTAATATAAGATCTGAAACTGAGTCAAAAGGCTTACAAATGTTTTATAGATACTGTGGTTGCTAAACTATTTGCTGAGGAATATTGCCACTGGTGAAGATAAGACAAATTCGAATTTAAAATATATATGTATTATATTATACTATTTTTTATTTATCATTTATAATTGCTAGTGTATAAATTTGTTTAAATATAATTAAAGAGCATAAAATTGTAAATATGAATACAAAATGAATAGTTATTTATAGTTACCAAGAGGTTTTATGCTAGCAAAATAGACAAACTGCTATAATACAATTTGTATAAGATGTCTATTTGAGAATGATATAATCTTCTTAATCTGTTTCAGCTCATCATGTAGAACTTGAGACAAACTATATTTCAGCCAAATTAGCAACTAATTTTTAATAAAGCTCCTTTAATATTTAGAGCTGTACTTTTAAGATATTATTTAATCTTTTATGATTTAAATTAGATTTGTAAGATGATAAAACAAATATTTTATATTTTTGTACAGCAACATTTGCATATATATAGATGATATGTGGAAAAATAATAGTTTTCATAAGTTGGCAAGTTATTCTCCACCTAAATGGGCTACTAATCTAAGTTTCATTCCAAAGGATATTGTTAAACTGGCTATGGTACCAACTCCTATAACTAGTTGGAACATTCCATTTTTACCAAAAGGACTGAAATTATTTGTTAAACGAGATGATATGACAGGAAATACTTTGTCTGGTAATAAAGTTAGAAAATTAGAATTTCTATTAGGTAAAGCTTTACGAGATGAATGTGAAGCTATCATAACATGCGGTGGTATTCAGTCAAATCACTGTCGAGCAACATCTATTGCTGCAAGAGAACTTGGTATGAACTCTTACTTGTTTCTAAGAAGTGAAAGACTCGATGATACTTTTAATAATTACCAAGGTAACTTATTTTTAGATCTATTTTCTGGATGTAAAATTTCGTTTATTCCTAAAAAAATGCAATATAGCAAGGGGATAAAACAACTACAAGAAGATTTGGCGACTTATCTGTGGGAAACTCATCAACAAAAATCAGCTTGTATACCAATTGGTGGTTCCAATTTAACTGGATTTTTTGGTTATGTTGAAGCTTGGAACGAAATGTTAGAGCAAGGAATTTGTGAACATATTGACGATGTTGTAGTGACATGTGGTAGTGGTGGTACGGTATCTGCATTGTCTATTGCAAATTATTTAACAGGGAGCAAACTTAAAATTCATGGGTTCCCTGTTTGTGATGATAAGAATTATTTCTATCATCATATAAAAGAAACTTTAGATGGATTAGATTTAGTTAACATTTCTCCAGAGTCCTTAGTTGATATAATTGATGGTTATAAGGGTAGTGGTTATGGTGAAACTACTAAAGAAGATTTAAAATATATACAAACAGTTTCTTCTTCTACTGGAATATTTTGTGATCCTACTTATACATGGAAAGCTTTAAAAGGCTTGATAAACGAATTTAAGAACAACAGGGAGAAATTTAAAGGCGATAGAGTTTTGTTTATACACACAGGAGGAATTTTTTCTTTATATGATGATAAGATAATTAGTCTCTTAGGTAATAATTTTTCTCAACAAATATTCTAAACTTATTTAAAATACAATTTATTTTTTTTTAGTATTTTTTTTTTCAACTTATTTTATATAGACGATGATTGTACAGTCTCTTACTTTTTGCGATCTAATTTCATTCTATTTTTGCTGCTAATCATTAAGACTATATAAATGAAAAACATTAATACGTTGTATAAACAGCTTCAGCCTAATCATTTTTCATTAGTTTTATCCCTTGATTATGAAATTGTACTGTACTTATAAAATCTTATCGTTTAAATAACTTTGAGAAAAACAAGTTTTTTCATCTATATTGTTTTTATTATACTGGAAATAATAAGTGCATCATTTGTTTTAATTTGAAACGCAATTTAATAAATAAATTGAATAAAAAATTAGACTATTAATTCATTTAAATAAAATCTGTAAAATTCTGGTCTTGAAATTAGTTTAAGAAAGTAATTTTCCGATAAACATTGAATGAAATCTACAGTTAGTAAAAATCCAAGTTTTTTAGAGGTAGACTTATTTATAGAAATTTTAAAGTAAATTACTTGGACTAAAACATAATTTAAGCATATTTGTTTTAAGAAACAGGAAAAAAATTGTTTTATTATTAAGATTCTAATACAACCGTATATTAACAATCAATAAATTTGATTTTATAGTGAAAATTGTATTTCGGTTTTAAGAAAATCTTAATTTGTGTTGCCTAAAGGCATAATGAAAACAAGAACAAAACTCAAAAACTAGTTTGCTATTTAATAAAGTAAGTTGCTTGAAAACTAAAATAATTAATATACTTCTTTGAAAGTATTTTTTATAGCTTTTATCTATAGTTTGAGTTTTTAGAAAGGTAGTTATGAAATGTTTCGAAATTTCAAAAGTTCTGGAAGTATACAAACTATTTTTGTGTTTGTTTTATTGTTAATTGTAGCAGTACTACGTTTTCATATTATTAAAATAACAATGCAAGTAAGTGAAAAAGCTTTTTACTTTCATTTTCTAGTTTATTGTAAGTTTTAAGATGTACTTTTTTTGTCTTATAATTTTTATTAAAAATATAGTAAAACAACACTTCATAAAAATGTTGAATAGTTAACTTTATGACTTAACGGTTTAGTTTTATAGAAAATAAAACACTATAAATCAAGTTTTGAAGAAAAAATATATAAAATTAAAGATAAGGATATCTTACAACAAAAATCTTTTCAACAATAATAACAATATTTTTTAACTTTTCAAAAATAGATAAACAAAGTAAGCAGCAAAATTCCTCGTCTACTGGAGTTGGATACCGAATTTGTAAAAAGTCAGAAAGATTTTGTAATTAAGATAAACACTAGTGAAAGCATTTTACGAGATCAGTTCCTACTTTTGACAAAACTTGAAGAATCTACAAACCGACTCAATGTTCAGATATATGGCGTTGAAGAAGACAATATGGAAAATGTTCGGTTTGTAGTTGCAAAATTAATTAACGAAACTCTCCGCTATCCACTTGAAATGAAAGCAATAGTGAGCGCAATACGAATCAATCATGCTTCAAGTGGACCACGGTATATTGTTTCATAAATTTATTTTATAATTGACAATTTGCAAATTTATAAAAAAAATAAATAAATCATCAGATCAAAGCTTTGAGCAACTGAAAATGCTTATCTTAATCAGCTGTATAATATCTATGAATAAATGTAGTTTCCAACTGATTAGACCTATTTCATTTATTGCTCTCCTTGTAGAGTGATAAGAACCTAAATAATATGATCAAAGTAGACTCTTAAGACAAATATTTTTCAGGTTTGTTCTATTGTAACAAAGTTGTTTAAATTTTGTAGGCCAATCAAGGTTACATTTTTGAGAGGGAGTGACAAAAAAGAAGTTTTACAGAGGCGCAAATTACTTCCAGCTAAAATAGAGCTCTTAGAAGACTTTACTGAGCTGCAAATAAAAATGCAAAAATTCGCAGACGATCTAAAGAAGAAAGGAAAGAAGATTCGGTGGAAAGGGAAAAGGCTTTTTGTTGATAATATCGAAACAAAACTTGACACTTTTGAATCTTTTTTTAAATAAAATTGTCGAACATAATTTTTTTATTAGAAGTTTTCAACAGTTTTAATAAAACTTACAATCAAACTATCTTTTGCCCATAAAGATTTAATAAACTTAAGTTAAAAAAAATACACTTTTTATTTAATAAAATAATATAACCAAACATATTTTAAATGATGCATCTTAGTTTAAAGTGAATTTCAGTTTTCAAGGTTTATTGAAATGTGTGCAATTTCTCTTACTAACTATATAGATGAAGCCTTGTTGGTCCTCTAACCTCAATGTATACATTAAATAAACTTCTAATCTTTTATCTCTTTACTGGAGGTAGTATTTTTCTACTGTAATGTAAATTACAAGACAGTCTACCCCTTCATTTGACTTTATTAGATTTATTGATTTTTTTAATATAATATTTTCTTGGTAATTATAAAAACTTGTGTAATAGTAACTTAAGATGACAATTAACTGAGTAAAATGATTATATAGGAGAAGATTAAGTTAAGAGAATAGATTTAGTTAGACTTTAAACTGTTTCAGATAAAAAATGAAAATTATATTTTCTCACTGTATTTAAGTAAATGTAAATCAGTCTGTACTACGTAACTGTTTTGGTCTAAAGGAATAAAATAAAACATAATCATTAAAAGATTTATAAACAACACTGTTTCATAATTCTATTGAATTTTATTATGTTTAGCTTATGCGAAAAGATATAATTTGTTTAGATAGATAAGTAGTATTCTTACTGTACATTGAAATGCTTTATATATAAGCTTTATAATTAGGATATTATAATAAGAAATGATTAATAAACTTCATCAGCTATGATAATATAAATTACTGTGTAGATATACTTTTTGGACTTTTATGTATAATTATTTTAGGAAATGTGAGTTGTCATATCCAAATTTTCGCTCATTAATACAAGTTTCAAGACAATCGTAGCATCTTGGTTTTAAATGAGATGTTATGCAATTCCAACAGTTCTTCGACGGTTTAACCAAGTTAAACGCTGAAAATGTGAAAAGCTAACATGATTATATAGTTTAAACGATAAGACTTTTATGAAACGTTTTGATTATTTTATCTTAGTACTGAAAGTTTACTTCAAAAACCTTTAACTTATTATCTTTAATTAACTGTTTGCAAGTTTCAACTTACATTAGCATGTTTTTTTTTTGACGAGTTAATAATAGGAAGCAACTATAAGTAAATCATTTATTTTTTAGAAAATATACTTATAACAATTTGATAATGTATCTAAGGAGTGCTGTTTAGTAAGAACTATTACTTACTTGATAAACAACTCATGTTACATTTACTGGTCATCTTGTTGATTGGTCGTCGGAAACAAAATGAACATCCATGGCGACGACATGAAAAAGCCCAAAGTCGAAACCCAAGTAATCCATGATGTGTACCTCGATGAGAGTTGACAACAACAAACCAACAATTCAAAGCAATCAATGTTACAAATAATAGCCCAGGTAATTTCATTTCAAGCAGTTTTGCTTTTTAAACAAGCCTCCATCTATTGGAACAGTGCCAAATTACGAATTGTAACATATAAAACTATTTTTGGTACAATAATACCAACAAACTGTTATATTGAAGTAGAATGAAACTATATAATGAAGATAAACAAATTATTGCTGTCAAAACCAAGTCTGAAAGATTTCTACTTCAAATATTATTTTACTAAAATTTGTTTTTATTTTACATTAGAGCACTTTACAGAATACATTTCTTTGAACATTTTTATACATAAAAATCTATGCTTTTAATAAAAAGACTAAACTGCCGAAAAACAAAAACTGACATAAGTTATATAGTTATACAAGCTCATTAAAAATTAAGTAATAATTGAATTTAACAAGTTTAAAATACATAATGAAATATTCAAACTCATTCAACTGAATTAAAGAGTCAAAATGTACACCCAACTACTTTCTGTAAACGCTGATAAGATTTTAAACTTATTTTAAGAATACTTCTTTAGCTTAGTCTTTTTTCATTTCGATCTGATTTTTATTTTTCAAGTCACCTAAGATTTAAACAAGCATTGAGTTTAATTGCATAATTCATGTCGTTTTTTAACCAATAAAATCTTACGTCAGTTTTATTGGGCCATTTGTCTATCAAATCTAAAGCCAATAAGTTCACATTACACCTATAAATCTGAATTGACTTACCAATTGAGTTATTATTGCAGAGCTAGTTACGAGAGAAAGTGAATAGTTTTAGTTTGATATGAAACTTTACAAAAATGTTATGATAAAATAAGTTTGTAGCAAAAATAAAACAAAACAAATGCTACACAGCTTATGTGATAAAGTTCAACTATTTAATTAAATACAACATTTTATATATTTATAAGATTTCTCTGCAAACTGGGTCGTAATTATAAAAAACTATTTAGGAGAGACTTTCAATACGAAGTCATAATTTTAAATGAAAAACTAAATTACTTTTTAGGGGTTCAAAACGGTAATTTATAAATCAAAGAAAAAGATTTACACTGAAATTTGTTTTTATCAACTTTGCAATATTATTTCAAATTTATTTGTAAATTGTTAATTCGTTTGCCGCTCATTTCATCTTTTTCAATTTTACAACTACTAATGCTCTAATTCAATGTATTAATGAACCTGTTCATTTAAAAGGCTACTTTTTAGATCTTTTATTGTGTAACACTCCAAAACTTAACTGCTATTCTGTTCAATTAGTTTTCCCTGTCTTCCACCTACTAACAGTTTGTTAAGTCTTTTCAATTTTAGTTTAAATCATCTATGAATTCCCTTAATGGTGGTGATATCCTAACTTCTATAAAGATAACTCCAAAAAGATCAAAACATATATAAATTCCTCTAACTGGAAATGCATGTTTAATAAAGAGCTATCCTTATAGTCACTTTATGATAAGTTCTGAATAATTCTATTCAAATGCTTGTCCCACTAAAAACTCCTTCCCGTTCCAATCGTATTAAACCTCCATCACACATTAAACGTTTGTTAAATGAAAAGTATCTATTATACGAAGATCTAAAGAATAAACTGCATATAAAGCAAACTACAAGCTTAAATGTAAGGAATATGGAATTGAAGCCAAAATGTGGTACGACTAAAGGGAAACTAGAATTTATGACAGCGGCTCAAAATATATAAATTTGTTAAATCAAAATTAAAATCCAGATCATCAATACTAAACAATTTAAAATAAAAATTTACATCTCAGTGATCTTAAAAATGTTGAACTTTTCAACTTAAGCTTTCAAAAAGTCTTCACAATATATAACGATTGTAAAACTATCATTCTTAAAGCGGAAGAAATCTCAACTTATGCATAACTTTATTACCACTGAACTTGATAGTTTCACCGCCGTACACAGCATTAAGTACAACTTAACTCTTACACCTGAACAAATTAATTCCTACTTTATTAAGAGATCTATCTATTAATACAACCTGTTTATATGTCATTAATTCCTCATTATCCTTCTGTTACATGATGGAAGAACTCCACCATTATTCCGGTTTATATAAAAAGAGACAGAAATAAACCGCTAAATCACTGACCAATTTCCCTAGTAGCTTCTGCCAAGTCTTCAAATCGATAACTCCACAGAAAATTCTGACTTATCATCTCTGCAACAATTTGCTCTCTGATTATCAATTTGGATTCCTTTCTTAAAAATCCTCTATTGACCAGCTGTTGTCTTATCTTCACCAGTGGCTATATTCTTCAGCAAATAATTTAACAACCAGTATTATCTATACAGACATTTATAAAGCCTTAGACTCAGTTTATTATTGTTTCTTGGCTTGAGCAGTTTTTAAAGATAAACAACAAGTCATAAATAATACCGCTTTTTCAAGTTTTCTTAAGGTTTTCAGTGGTGTTCCCGAAGACAGCGTTATTGAACCTCTTCTTTTCTATACAAGAATAATTTATACCAAGACCATCGCCTTGTCCATTAAGCTAAGGCTTCCATTCAAACCTAAAGCTTAGAAAGGAGGCATCAGAAGATAAAAGTTTTGAGTTGACTCCTTACAATCTGGCAATGTCAAAGTCAAATATAAAGCTGATATTCAAGCGAGACTTAAACACAAAAATGATATTGAAGATTTTTTACTCTTTTGGGAAAATCTACCTCTCTCAAAGCTTCTAAGGATTTTTCTAAATAAGAAAATACAAATTGGTTTGTTACAAGCGACGAAGAAGTTTGAATAATTTTATCGAAGAAACATATTATTGAACTATAAATAATATTGAAATATTAAATAAATAAATAATATTGAAGCATATCATTTTGACATAAATATACGCTGGCGAGTAAACCTAGGAAATTTTAGACCAACTCAAATCTTCTTATTGTATATGTAAACGATCAAAGAGTTTTTACTGTTGTTTTTACTAGTTGTTGTTTGTACTTCATGAAGCTTTTATCAATACTCAAAAATAAGTCAAAAGATCCAGCTTTGATCATATCATTATATGTTTTGGTGGTTGTAAATATATGCTGAAAACAAGGGCTTAGAAAGTTCACATTTTATCATTATTGTTAAAAAATTTGCCTCAGTTGTTAATAATTATTCTTCTTCTTATTCTTTTTTCGATTCGATTTTTCGTGATACGGCCCATCGACCAGGGACAGTGTCATCAAAGTTAACGTATTGTAGACATTATATAATATGAAAACACTAATATACAATAAAGTTGTTAACTTGTGATATTCAACATAAAAAAAGAATATGGTATAGTCTGATTTCTTATTATTCAGAGTTTGTGTGTTAAAATGATGACAAACTTTTAAAAATAAGTGATTTGAGATTTGCACATTTACTTGTAAAATTTATGCCAAAGTATATCTTTAAATTTATTTCAGAAATTCCGAAATAAATGATTATATTTTATAAACTTAAAGTGAAATATTGCTATAGCGTGTTAATTAAACTTCATGACACGACTGCTTTGAGTTTATTTTTAGTGCTTTTTCTAAAGGTACTATTGTATACACGCTACTGTTGCGAGTGGATGGATTTATATAAAAAATTATTTTTTACATAACGTCTATTTTATACCATTTTATATTTGATAAGCAATTTATTTTTTCAACTTTAGAACTTAATTTTTCTTGGAATCTCTTAATGCAAATAATTTTTCAACTGATATCAAATGTATTTTTTTTCTTAAACTTCAATTCTTCTACCTTCTTGATATTAAATTATATAAATATCACAATATTTTTCTTAGTCTTAATACTAAATAGTGTTTTAAATATTTGATCTTCTAAAAATATTGTAGTTTATGTAAAAAAATTCAATCTGTTTCAATTAAAATTGAAAAAAACCTTTTAACTGAAACATTTGACTTTTTGAAATTCTTAGCATTATTTGAAATTTGTTAAAAGAAACTTTATTTTTGAAAGTTTATATTAAAAATTTCTATTTTATCTATCTTTGCTAAAATTATGTTGATACAGATAAATATTGATTCTTGGTATGTTTTATATCATTCTTGACTTATTTTTTATTCTTATTATTTATATTATTAATGCAGTTTTGGTTAAAATTTTAATGACTTTATCAGAGAATAAATTCAATAAACTATAAGCTCTTGATTTGAAAAATGTTAGTTTTTTACTTTATAAATTACTGTCTTATCAATAAAGTTTTATTGAAAATTACTTTTTTAGTGATTTTGATAAAACGTTTTTTTCTACAATTGTCTTCTGTTAATTATATATGATGCCATGTTTTAATATATTTATATCCACTTCTATCTTTAATAAAATCTTTTTTACTTGAGTTTTTGAGCTAAAATTATTTGAAACTTCAATTTGAAACTTCAATTTTAAGAAGTCTTCTATTGAATACTACTTTAAAAATATAATATAAAAAAGATTTATATTTGCATGTAAACCTTGTAATATATGAAAGATACAATTTTAGTTCTTTTTCTTTTAAGTTTTTGATCATGATATTTTTCAATAAATAAAGTTTAATTAAAATGTAACATTATATATATTTTTAATTTCTAAGTAAAGTGTATTTTGAATATTTTAAGTTGATATGTATTTATAATTACAGATATACTTAAAGCCTTTTTATTATCCTTCTGCTTTATAAAAACTTATAATTTGTCATCTGCAACCATAGATTGTATAAAATAAATAAATAAAGTATATCATTTGTTTTTGATAATTTTTCATATTTGTTTTAGTTTTTATACATTCCAATTTATATTACTTTTATGCCTAAGCGTTTTGATAACTTTTTTTGCTTTATTAGAAATGTATTTAAGCTTAAATATATTTTAATATTTATCTAAAGTTTTGGTTTAAAGTGAATTTACTTTAAAAAAATTGTTAATTTTAGTTTATAAACACTTATACTTAAATAAACTTTCTTATTATCTTTCTACTTTAATTTTTATCTAACTTTTTCTCTTGTTTTTTTCAATTTTTATGATTTGTTCAAATCTTTTATAATTTTGACTTATTATAGTTGAATCTATATAATTTATCTGAGTGTAATGCTTTTGAAAGCAATTTTTAAACAAATAATAAATATTAAAGTTTTTTTTTTTAATTTATAGATTTATGTATAGTGTTATGAAGACTTTCATAAAGTTTCTAGCATGTCAAGAGTTACAGCATTAGATTCTGTAAGTATATTTTGATAATTATAGTTTTTGGGGACATTTTTTTAACAATATGTTTGAAAATGTTAACTTGTTGAGCTTGATTGGAAGCTGTGAATTAATATCAGATTACAACTTCATTGTATAGTCACTTCTTTTCATCAGCTTTATGAACTTGAAGTACATCAAATTATTTAGTAACCAAAAAGTTAACAGTTGTTTTTATTTTAAAGTTATTGTACTTATAAAGAATCTGAAGTAAAAATAATAGTTAAACTTGAAATGAAGAAAGAATCCATCAGAATTTATACTTTTTATGTTTTAAATTTATTATTTATCTGTTTTTCAGTTTTAGGCTATATGATAAAAACTTGTTGTAAACAAGCCCCAGGCTAATTATATTTGTTGTTCAAGCTTGTAAGAGTCATAAATCTCAAATTATATTATACTATTTGAAAATATCTACCCAAAACCTTGCTAAGCTTTAAAAATAAAACTTGTCAAGCTAATATTAAACAAAAATCTTTGTTAAGCTAATTCATCAAGCTTATGATTTGAAAGTACTTTGAATATATATTATTCACTTGGTTGTCAATAATTTGTTTACTTCTGAAAGCTTAAAAACTTTTTGTTTGCAGTACTAGTTTTAGGTCTAACATTAATATTTTTAATAATAGTTAGCTAGTTCATCTTATATAAATATTCAAACAACACTTTTGATTGACAATTTTGTCTCTAAAACTTTTTGGCTAACAATACCAAGCTCATTAAAGATTTTTCTACTAGTAGTGATTGATGGTTCTTACAAGTTAGCTATTTCTAATATTACCAATTTATTTTTCTGCTTTTAGATTCAACCATCTGAAATTGATAATTCTGAAATCACTTCTGATTTAAGCAAAGGATTTATGGATGTTCCTTATTTCATGCCATCTGCTATGAATAATCAGGTGACGGTTTATGTATTTTATGTTTTTAGTTCTCTATCTGTAATTGTACAGAGTTATTTTCAAATATTTACTTCGATACATTTCAATTTTATAAAAGATTTTTTGATAATAGTTAAAAGAGAAAATTTCTTTAATAATAACAAAAGTATTGACTTTGTTGGTCTCAATATAAATCTTTAAACTTTCTATTTCCTTCAGAAATATTTTCCTGATAGATATATTTTTACAACTTGCCCTAATTGACTATAGTTTGTTTTATCAACTGATTTTTCAATTTCCTTATTTGTACTTTTAGCTGCAAAAGTACTCGAATACTGGAAATGATAGTTTTGTGCGCTCTAGTAATGTTGGTAATATGAACTTTGCTTCATATAATGGTTGTTTGACAAATGGAATAACTGATTGGTCTCCTCGATCTAATGAACTCTCTAATTATGGATATAGTGGTGATAGCCATCGGTCAGCACATCTCAACAATTCCTATCGAAGTTCACTTGCTGCGACGGTATGTTAGCTACAAGTACTTTCATCAATCTCTTTCTTTAACAAACATACTTTTCTTGAAATGAGTATATTCTCAAAAACCAAGAATTGAAGATTTTTGTAATTACTTCTTTTCCAGTTTTCATTTTGTCTTTCACTAACTTTCTATTCACTGATGCAATCAATAAATTTTATATTTGTTTTCTACTTAGTGTCTCCAATACCCTCAACAAACCGGTGACCACTGGGCTCCTCCAACAGCAATAAGACAACAAAACCCATACCAATCATCTACTAATACTTCTAATAGCCGACTCGACTATTTTCAATACAGTAGCATTCCACAATATGTGGAATCGTCTGACTCTTTATCAACCAGCAACTATTCCAATACTTTTGGCTTCCATGGACCAGATGCATTTGAATGTCAAAATAAAAACGATTCTATAAAACTAACAGATCCAAAAGAGCTACGTTACTTTAGAGCTGAAGATCAAATATCTAATCAATTTAATGGACTAACTTTAGATAACCAAACACTTGCGTTGAACAAAATAAACCCGAAAGGGACTGTTACAACCGGAAACTCAGTCATTGGAACTAATATTTCTAGAATTGAAACAACTTTATCGAGTATCAAACCAACTGTAGTTGCTACTCATAAACCTCAATCTTGGGCTGCGATTGCTTCTAAACCGGCAAAACTACAGCCAAAGCTCAAACCCAAGCCAAGTACTGGTACTAATAGCCAGGCAGCTAAGTTTAAGGAAAAGTGGGACCCTTTGCCACAACCAGGAACTTTTGGTCAAGGTGTTTTGAAACCGCCATCATCACAAGGAAGTATTTCCAAGACTACCGCTTCTTTGGCGTAAGTAGATTGTTTGTAAATTACTTGTTCGCAATCTGTAAAAGTATCATCAGTTTTAAATCAAATTATTTTTATCTTAACAATTTCATCGAATACTTTTTTATTAAAAGATATTTACTAGATATTAGCTATAGATGTATTTTGTATGAATTGCAACTACTAGTTGTTACGATAATAATTAAGTTAATAGAAATAATTGAAATTTTAAGATGTTTTTCTATCAAATTTTTAAGAAGGTTGTTTTGTATCAACTTTTAAGGATGCACTGTTAGCTGTCTTGATGACAATTTTATTCTTTTCCACGTGGTGTCCTTTTCCTTCCGAAATCTGTTTAGATATTAAATAGTTGTTACATATAATAAATTGCTTTGTATAGTGTAGCTGGTGCTCAAGGTGGACAACAAAAAGAAACGACTTCTAATAGCGATCCTGTTGTTAAAACACCGGAAGATTTAATTGCTGAAGAAATTCTTAACAAACTTAAGGCTGAAAACGATTATAATCCTAAAAAATTGAGTTTAGAACTTCGAAATGCTCGATTTTTTGTTATAAAATCTTACTCTGAAGATGATATTCATCGATCAATTAAATATAACACTTGGTGTTCTACTGAACATGGAAATAAACGATTGGACTCTGCTTTTAAAGAGCAGCAGAGTATAGGTCCGGTAATTTTGTTGTTTTCTGTAAATGGATCTGGTCACTTTTGTGGAGTGGCTCAAATGCTGTCAGCTATCGATTATAGTAAGCGAGCAAGTTTCTGGACTCAAGATAAATGGAAAGGGAAGTTTAAAGTGAAGTGGATTTATGCTAAAGATGTTCCAAATATATCTTTGAGACACATTCGGCTGGAAAATAATGAAAATAAACCAGTGACAAACTCTCGTGACACTCAGGAGGTGCCCGCAGACAAAGGTCGTCAAGTACTGAAAATCATAATGCAGTATAAACATCAAACTAGTATATTTGATGATTTTGCGCATTATGAGAAACGGCAACAAGAAGCTGCAAGGGACCATCGTAAACGTTCGGAAGCGGTGAGTTGTTTAACTAATTTGCTGCTTCCAACTTGATTAGTAAATTCAGTTTTGAAAATGCAAGTGTGTCTTTGAGTTTGCAGAAAGATGCAAATGAGCTTGTCTTGTTGCTGCATTTGTGTCTTGAAATCTTCCTATTAATAGCCTGTAGCTGATAATTATAAAAAGTTTACTTTTAGAGATTCCATAAAGAATATAGTTTATTAGTTTTACTCGTTTTATATCTTGATCTTATTGAATATATGATTTTAACTAGTTTATAGATAAATATTACTTTAAGTAATTAAATTATTTCTATAATTAGGGATTCTGTTACTACAGAAAGAAATTTTGAACATTGATTAATTTTTTTTTCAGAGATCCTCCGAAAACCAGTAAGTTATAAAAAGAAGAAGGGATTAAAACATTTTTTGACTGTATTTAAATCGTGCAGTTTTCATTAATGTAAAGTAAAACTTCTTAATTATGTTTCAATTCTTTTTACTTATTAAGCATGTTGTATCAAACCGAACAAAGTCAGCAGAGTCAGTAGATACTTCATTTATTTAACGATCAGATTTAAAGAATATCTTCAATAATAGGTTTATTTTTAAGTATATAAGAAACGATTTGATGATATTTTGCATTAATCTATAATTGTTAGATTTATGAAAAATAGAATAAAGTTTAGGATGTTAATGGTTGTGATATAGTTTATTCTTTTATTGTAAATTTAGGTCAACAACTAATTAATTATTCTTCTATACTTTTATATCATTTGAATATTCCGTTTGGTATTTTTTTGATCATCAAATTTTTATATTTTGATTTCTGATAACACTTTTTCAGTTCAGTTGTTATTATAGATTTATTTTTTATAATTATAATCTAATATTTTGAATAATTTTTTTCTTTAAGTTTATCTAGTGAATGAGATCTTAAACATGAAGTTTCTAAATGTTTTGATCAGATTTTTCTTTTTATTTTTCTTAAATGGTTGAAAGGTTTATTTTTTTAAATGATTGTTTCATGAAACATGTTGATGTCTTGTCTTTTGAGTTCTCAACAACGTACCACACCGCATGCTTATCAGCATATATCAAATCCGATTTGGTATGTTTTTTCAAGAGGCACTTTGTGCTAAATTACACCTTAATAATTTATCAAATTTCAGCAATAAACAATTGACTAGGTGAAAGAGTATTTGGTTTAATCACTATATTTGTTGTATCGATTTTTTAGTAATTAGTTTAGATTTTTTAATCTAACTAATTTTGACTTATTTGTTCTTTAACCAAAATCAACTTTGTATCTTGAGATAATCTTAATAGCTATACTCTACTTACACTTAATATCTAAACTTGATCAAGAGCTGAGTTTCCAAAGCAAGTCATAAAAATCTTATCTGTAAGTTTAAAAGCTGTAAAAATCGTAACTTTTAAACTTAAGAATCAAAACTTTATTTAGAGAAAATAAATTTTATGACTATATTTCAATTACAGTTAAGTTTTACAAAAATGTTCTTTAGCTAAATAATAGTCAATCTATTTTATTCCCATATATCAGATATAAATTGATAATCGTATTTGTTCTATAAAAAACCTCAGTATTTGATGTAAAACTAAATGATTCATCTGTTTGTTTATATGCAAAGATTTGATGCTATCTAATCAATTACTTACGGCTGATTTTCAAACTGATAAAGAGATAAGAAAGCAATTTTATACATTAAAAGCTATAAGACATTATATCTGAATTGAGGCGCAATTAAAAATATCAGAGTAAAGTGAGAACTAACAAATTATTAATACTCAAGTTGACATCGAATTTGTTAATACAATTTGTACCAAGTAGTAAATCACTGAACTCACTTTCACTGGTTACCAGCCTCCCTGCTGTTAATACTAAAGGTTTAGATTATTTTCTGGTCTTGAGTACTGTTTTTCATCTCATTAGAAAGATTGTGTTACGTGATATTGGGCGGGATAACTTATCTATGTTTTCACTTATAGCTGTACTTACTGCGTAATTCTCTGACCTTATATTTGCTAAAAGCCAGTTTGTGGAGATTGCATTCCATTTTTTGCCGGAATTGCATTTATAATGCATTAATTAAAAAAAATAGATTAAATTTTTTACAAGAAAAGAGGTTATTATCTGATTGAAAAGCGATCTCTTAAATGCTGTTTATAATATTAAAAAGTTGAGTAAACCGGTATTTCCTATGTATGACATCTATGAACATGTGTCATTGAATTATCACCAGATTATTGAAGTAGTAATTAAGTTTGCTGTTAAACATATGCTGTCTTTTTAAAACATTTTTCATTATCTTAGAAGCAACACGTTCTAGTTTTAAATATTTTTCCTATTAAAAATAAAATTGAAAAAAACTCATTCAAACAATGAAAAGTAAAAGTTAATTGTTCTGAAAAGCTATTTTTGTTTTTAGAAAAATTTCGATCATGGCGAAACCGTTTGATAAGAAATGTAATTTGAAAGAACTTAATTAATTAACTTCTTATAGGTTCAATGACTTTAATTGTATTGTTTAAATAATTGTTTGCTGTTTTATAAATACTATAAGGTATAACCAACAGTTTTAACAGATTAATAATTCAAAAATATTATTTTTTAGGGATTGTTAATTATAATTTGCTGATTTAAAAGATTATTTCAGTGAAATGATATTCTACAATAAAATATATCAAGTTTGATTTCTGTTAATTATCGCTGATAGCCTGAAATGGTATTTAACACTCTTCATGAAAGTGTCCAATTTTATTGGATATTCATTTACAACATAAAGATGGAAATATTTAATAAACTATCAAGTTATCATCATATAAATCCAACATTTCAATAATTAGAAACAATGTAATTTTAGCACAGTACTAGATTCAATGATTGCACAATTTCTAAAAGATACAGAAAATGTGAAAAGATCTCATTATTAAGATCAATTATTGGTTTACACACTATCATCGAATTTGCTTTCTTCTTTACCTAATAATGGTTCGTAAGAAGAAGATTGCCCAAGTCGAGGTTTACTTCTGTTTCTAATCATAAAATACAATTGTTAGTCGGAAATATTCAATTTGTTAAAAAAAAGTTTTATAAAAATGTCTGAAATTAATAAAAAACCAACAATTTTGAAAAACCACTAAAACGACGTCAAACTAATGGAGTTTACAAAGAAAAATAATCGAAAATAAAAAAAAACATTCGAAGAAAAATTAAATGATGAATGAATAATAAAGATGAAAACTTTATTCAACAGGAAGTTTAACTTCAAGCATTTAAAAGATTACTTTGCTAAATGATGCTGATTAAAAAAAGAAATTGTTGATGAATTAGTACAAATTCAACTCTTCGTTTGAATTGAATCCTAGGATGAGAAATTTGTTTAACAAAAATAAAATCTGTTAAAACTAAAGCTCAACTAGGTTGTGTGGATAATGTGATTTATCTACAGGAAGCAACTAATCTAACAATTAATTGAAAGAATAGAATTTAAAAATCAACAAGAACAACGTTTACAGATAATCGAATTTAAACTGTTTAGTTTTTGCAACCTAACAAATTACTAAAGTTGATTTATTTAAAGCTAATTAGTAAAAGTTTCAAATCAATTATCTAAATTTTAACAGCTCCATACTTTTCATTAAAATAAATATAATTAATAATTAGATAAAAAAGCAAACACTTACAAGAAGCCCATGACTAGTATACAAATTGCAAGTAGCAGAATCAAACAAGATAGGCTGATAGTAACTGATGTGAATACTGAAGACAAAAATTAAAATTATCATTTTTTAAATCATCAGAAAAACAAAATTAATTGTAAAATTTTCACCTGTGGTGTTAGTAGGATTACATTCATATTTAATATCGTCTGGAAGGTATTTCTGACTACTAGAAATGAAATCTTCTAGTTTACAAACGACTGGTAAACCAAACGGATGCAATTTCACTAAATCAGTTGTTGTAGAGTTTCTGGTATAAACAAATATCATTTAATAAAGTGTAATGGTTGAGATTATCACACAAGAAATGAAAATAATTTCAAAAAATGAACCTGTAGATAATTTTCAGAAAGTAGTTTGAAGTATTATTTGTTGTATTATATCTATGAAGTTCAAACATGATTGCACTTGCAAATGGTGGTATTATATCATTATAATCATCTAAAGTTGTTAGTAAAGCTGCAAGAGTGGTGTCGTGCTGTTAACAATATAAAGAGTCAAGTTTTGCGGTTTCTTATAAAAATAATAAATAGAATTTACTGCAGAATAAATCGTAAATTTTGGTGAATTAGGAGATTTAATTTTGGTCTTCATGTTTTCAATAATTTTCTTCAGTAAGTTTCCTTCAAAATTAAATAATTATTTTAGAAGGTTTAAAAAACATTTGTTAATTTAATTTAGTAATAATTGAAGAATATCAAACTTTACAAAGAACTAAGTTGATAAACAAAGTATCTCAAATAGATGAAGAAAGAAAACCTGGGCCAAGTTTTGATGCTTTCACACGGAAATCTTCAGTAACACCTCCAGCATTATATGTCATCTCTTTAGCGATTACAGCAGACATTTGATTGTACATTTCCTCACTTATCCATTTAGCAGATGAGATATTTTGTATTTTCTAAAATTACGGACACATTCAACAATCACATAAACCATATTTTGTAATTAAAAAATTATGCTGTCAACTTGATGTCATTTAGAAGCACTCAAAGGTACTTGATGCAACAGACATATGATTTATTTGTAAAAGTGTAAGAGTGGTTATGAATGAGATTTATATACCATTTATGTTTGTTTTTAGGTTTATTTATTTTTGATATTTAGAAATATTCTCATTTATTCAATTACTAACTTCACATTCGACTACATCCTGTACATTCCACAAAGAAAAAATATTGGCATCAGTCTGACCAGATAATCTAGTCACTTCATCAATGAGCTTCTATAAAAATATCCAATTAGGCTATATACCATTCATGTTGAAATTTAATGAAAATTGAATTTATTCAAGAAAATTCTAGAATAAAATAAAGTTTAAAAAAATTTAAAAATAATATTTTTATATCTAAAAATTCTTAAAAAACTTGTAAAGATTTAAAATGAATATTTTGATAAAGTAAAAGACAATTAACATTTACAGAAAATCCAATTCAAGTAAGCAATTCATTTATTGCAATATAACCTTTGATCACTTTCTTAAATTTTATTGTGTAATAGCAACGGATGTTTACGACTTTAAGTAAGCTAAGTAAACAACATAATGATTTCATGTTTAATATTATATAGATTTCAATTTACTTGATTTGCATCAACGAAATCTAAATATGATTTAGATGAATGAATTGCCGGGTAGATATTATCTATATAATTTGAACATTTCGTGATTGGAAACTTCAAAAGCTAAAAACAAAATCAAATTTAGATTTTCAGAATTTTGAAATGATGTTTATAAGAAATCATCGTAAGCTACATTTCAAAAGTTTAGTGAATAAGAAATTATAAAAAACAAATTTATTTGATTTAATCTTACATATTCGTCATCTTCAGATATAGTATGAACAGGAATAGGTTGCCAACTTGTAAAAGATCCATTCCAGTTTTGAAATCCTTTTGGAGGATATAGACCAGCTAAATTAGCTTCAGCGCTCATCAGAGTTCGATCAACATCAGTACTTCTCACGTAAATCTGTTAAAAAAAACTTTAATATTTATTAATTTATAACAATTTATTTTCAATAAAAGATGAAAAACTGACCTCATCACTTTTATAAGTTTCAGATAAGAAACTATTGTATCTCGCTCTTACAAATTGTCCTAATTCATAATGCTGTTTAACTCCAGTCTTAAAAACAACATCTTATAATAAGGATTTCAATTAGGTTCTATAATATGTATATAAAATATTTATAGTCAATTTTTTATTAAAAATAGTTGTAAAAAATTTTGGTTGAAACAAAAAAATGAAAAAAATAACTAAAGAAAGAGATTGTGTTGCAAATTGTGTTGACTTTTTACATCTGTTTACTTTGCTTGCTATGTTTAAAGAAAAGTTTGTTTATAACACAGCATAAAAAAGAACGTTATTTATTTAACAAATATGACTTGGACTATTTTCAAAAACTTACCATAGTTAACTGACCCGGTTTTTCATTCCAAATATTCTTACCTGAGTTTGGATTAGTTGGAAAATCTTTTATTGGTGTTCTTGCTCCATGTCTAAAAACCTAAATGAAAATGTAGATATGCCAATTAATGAGAAAAGATTTTTGTCAAAGAATTCTTTAGAGTTTGAAAAAACTATAATAACTCTCTTTAAAGTTTCAAAATAACTTTCCATTTTAATCAGAGTTTATAAGAAAACACACTAACCACTTTTTAATAATGAATTTTAACTTACTATGTTTACAAAAACTAATTCTGGTTTTGAAGAAGAACAACATCTCAAACAAAAAATAATTATTCCCCATAAATGAAATTGTATAATATCAAATTTCATTTTCCTACTCAACTCATTAAACTTTCATAAAATTGTATGATGAAATTAAATGAGCTCTTTTTTAAAATTAAAATAATATTCAACTGTTAAATAGATCATTAATATTTTAATTTTTAGAAATAAGTCTTTTAAAAAATCTTTATTTTATACTTATTTATTTTTATTAGCCTAATTTCAATAATCTACAAATATGCTATAGCTAATTTATAATTATTGTTAATTGAAAAATATACTTTACTGTTGTAATAATACATACTGTTAGCAATATTCATAAGAAATATTAATCATATTTATTTACTAGTGATTTTAAAATATAATAATCTAAGAATTTTAGTAATGGTTTAAAAATTGAAACAAATATATTACTCTTGTTTAAAATACCAAACAATTTTGATTAAGTGTTATTAATTAAAGAAATAGTTGTATTGAAATATTAAGTGTTGGAAACTCCCTAAGTAGATATGTTTTCTTGTTCTGAATTGGTAAACATTAGTAACAATAAAAAACTCATTCAAACTTTTTAATGTTACTATTCTTGTAAATATAGAATAATAAATTAAAAATTAACAGAAAATATAAATCCTAAATATTTCTTTTATTAAAGCTGTTTTTAAGAAGCCGTTAGTTTTTGATTATTATACAATCTCCCATTGACAACCCCCCAGAAAATGCTTTCAAAACTGCTCTTATAGGGTCAATATTTACCAATTCCTCAATCCATATAAACGTTTCATTCAATAAATCTTTCAATCCATCTAATTTCTTAATTTTTATATTGAGCGATGCAAAACTTTAATATAGTAAGCTATAAAACTATCGTTTATGTTTTGTAACTTTTTAAATATAACCATAATCAACATTTAATAAAGTAGTTTTATATAAAAAATTGAAACCCTTCAAAAATTAAAACTTTAATTCTTTATTTCTTTATTTCCATAAAGAGAACATTACATTAGCTCCAAAAAACCCAAGCAAACCAAGTTCTTCAAAACAAGCTTGCAATGGCAATTGCCAAGCTTGTAACAAAACTTGCTCTGGTAAAGATCTGGCAATAGATTGCATCAAATGCCTCTCTAGGTTTCACATCACTTGTAGTGATGTGAATAAAAAATTATATGATATATTTGAAAATAATAAAATGCAGCAAGTGGGATTTTGTTGGTCCTGCATTAAATGTAGATCTATGGACAAAACAACTACCTCGTCCAACACTAACAAAAGCCTATTGTCTGACATCAGCAACACCATATCCACTGAATTGACCAAATTAAAATCTGAAATCGGCAACGATGTTGCCAAAATCAATGAAAAGATTTCTATCTTATCCAAATCTATGGATGAACTGGAAGCCTCCACAAAGAAGCCTCTCACATGACCTCAGTTGTTGGTAATTCTGGATCCGAAAAAAATACTAGCGTGGTGCAACTTCTTGCCAAGAAGGTTACTGACACGCACAAAAAACTTACTCTGGACCGGGAGGATAGAGAAAACAATGTCATCATCTTTGGTGTCCCTGAGACTGATAAAGACGATGACATCAAGACTTTTAATCAAATGTGCACTCAAGGCCTTGGTGCTGTGGACACTCCAAAAGTTTCAATGACCAGACTCGGGGCAAAAAGATCAAATCATAAAAGACCGTTAAAAGTTTCCTTTCAGGAAAGATGGGACAAACGTAAGTTTCTTGCTAAGCTGTATAAACTTAAGCAGGACGAAAAATTCCAGGGCATCAGAGTAGCACATGATATGTGTGAAGATGATCGCGTAGAAAATAAGCGTCTTCTAAAAGAGGCGTACAGCCGAAATCAGAAAGAGCAACCAACTGATTTCAAATACAAAGTTCGAGGTCCACCATGGGCTTTACAGATTGTGAAGGTCTTTTCAAAAAACGGAAGTGCAAAATAACCACTGGACCCACATCACCCTTATTCAACCTCTCTTCGCACAAAATTATTAATACTATGCTTCCAGCCCAAGATAACAGTACACAGAAGACTACCACCAAATCTTACAAGTGTCAAAAAGACAATTTTTCTTTTATATTAGGTATGTTTTTCAACGCACGGTCAATTGTCAACAAAATTTTCGAATTAAAAGCTCTTTTGCTTTCTCAAGATTTTACATTTGTTTTCATTACCGAAACTTGGTTGAAACCCTTTTATCCTGACTCCTTTCTGGATGACAGTGATCTTTTTCGTGCTTTGCGCTGTGATAGACTGTTTGATAGAGGCGGCGGTGTTTGTGTAATCTATAAAACATCACTGGCACCCATGATTTCAAGAATTAAGATAAATACCATTGATTGCCCAGGATTTGAGATTATTGCTTTCAATTTTCATTACTCAAAGTCTAAGTTTTCCCGCTTTATATGTACCTACCTACCACCGTCTAAAGTTAACGATGAGGTTACTATTAAGGCCTTATTGAAGGTTCTGAAAAGCCTTGTTTGTCCTGAGATGTATATTCTCGGGGATTTTAATTTTAGTAGAATTGATTGGAATAACCCAAATTTAGCATTCAATGGAAAAATGTTTAATTTGAATGGAGACAAAACTAATTTAGCCAATCTGAGTCATGTCTTTGTAAACTTCCTTGATGCCAATAATCTATCTCAGATGGTTACTTTTCCAACCCAAGTTAGTGGTAATACTTTGGATCTTCTCATCACATCAAAACCTGATAACGTTATCTACGTTGATCAAAAGGAACCTTTTGCTCTGACATGCGATCACAACATGATTGAATTCAAGCTCCAACAAACTTTTTCTACGAACGTTAAAACTCCAAGCATACGGAACTTTTATCGTGGAAATTATAACAGTATAAACAAGTTTTTATCAGGTGTTGACTGGATTTCTGTTTTCAACTCTACCGAAGACATCAATGATATCTACTCAAGGTTTACTAACATTGTTAATGAGTCAATTAAAAAGTTCATACCTTTATATAGAGTCAACAAAAAACCACACTTGCCAAGATATTTAAGGAATTTACAGCATTTGAAAAACCTCTTATACAAACAAACTAAAGCAGATCCTTCCATCAAACCTCTATACAAAGATCTTTGTCTAGTCTACAAGAAATCAGTTTATAGCCTCTATTTAGGAAAAGAAAGTGCAATCTTATCTTCACCTAGCAAGAAAACGTTTTTTGGCTTCATTAATCACAAGCTTAAGGCGAGATCTCATCTACCTCCCTTGCTTGATAACGCCAATCAGCTGGTGATGGAACCAAAGAATAAAGCTGAATTGCTAAACAAACAATTTGAAAAGGTTTTTATAACCGATGATGGCAATACTCCTACTATTTCCTACTCCAATATCCTTTCAAATATCTCTGAGATGGTAGATCTAGACATAACAGTTGATATAGTATCTAAGGCTATTTCTTCTCTAAAATCAACAGTTTCCAACACCCCAGATCAAATCCTAGCTTTGTTTTTAAGAAAAAGTACTTCTTCTTTAGCGCTACCCTTATCGCTACTCTTTAACATGACTCTTAAGCGGGGAAGACTTCCACAAATTTGGAAGAATGCTATTATTACTCCAATTTATAAGAAGGGTCCTAGAAACACTGCACTTAACTACAGACCAGTTTCGCTGACTTCGGTTATCTGCAGAACTCAAGAACACATCATTCACAACCATATAACTAGCCATTTGACGGAGCATCATCTAATATCTGATGCCCAGCATGGCTTTGTTAAGCAAAGATCTTCTTTGACTCAACATCTCACTTTTTTCAATGAGCTTACAGCTCATTACGAAAGTAATACTCCATGTGACATCATATACCTTGATTTTGCTAAAGCGTTTGATTCTGTTCCACACAACAAGCTCATTACTGTATTGAAAAACATAAAAATCAGCAACTCTATCTTAAAATGGATTGAAGATTTCTTATCAGGTAGAACCCAACGAACCCGTGTAGAAAGATCTTTATCTACTCCTAGTAAAGTCACCAGCGGCGTTCCTCAGGGTTCCGTTCTGGGTCCACTTCTCTTTTTGATTTTCATTGAAGACCTCATCAGAAGACTAATAACAGTAGGCAATGTCAGTGTGTTTGTGTATGCAGATGACATCAAGCTATTATCTGGTTCTCACTCAAAACTCCAAACTGCACTAAACATTGTAGAAAACTGGTTTGCGAATTGGCAACTTAAAATCCAGCCAACAAAGTCTGAAGTTATAACATTCTCCCGTAAGCCAGCGGCCAACTTCAGCAACCAATACTACATCAATGGATCCATTCTTGAACGAGTATCCTCAGTCATAGACCTCGGCATTACTCTGACATCTGACTTCAAATGGCACAGTTATGTTTCTAGAATCTTTGGAAAATCTATCAAGCTTGTCCACCTCATCATAAAGACTTTTAATTCTAAAGATCCATGGTTTTTCGTCAACCTTTTCAAACTGTACATACGCCCTATTCTTGAATACAATATCAGTGCATGGATGCCATATCAAGTTGGTGATATCAGAAAAATCGAATCTGTTCAGGCAACATTTACGAGATTGGTTTGCAGGAAACTTAATATCAAATACGAGAGTTATAACCATCGTCTCAGCTTCTTCAATCTAGATACTTTGGAAATCCGAAGAATCAAATACGACCTTATTCTGATTTTTAAAATTATTCACAACCTAATTGATCTTCAGTTTGATGACTTTTTCTCCATTAGTCCCTCCCTCAAGTTATATCAACTTAGAAGACATAAATTACATCTTAATAAGCCCACTCCACCAGCTACGTTAACCAGATTAAGTTTTTTCTCATACCGCACAATCAGTACATGGAACAATCTGCCATCAGAGATTGTCATGTCAAAATCACTTATGCTGTTCAAGAAAAAGCTGAATTGTTATAATATCGCCAACATTGCCATTTCTAAACTGTGAATTTTTCTCTTTTACAATACTATGATTCTGTGCAATTCTTCATTGTCATATGCTTTTTCGTTTACACGTCAAATAGATCTAATTTGTGAGAATGTGTGTTAGCGAGAGGTGCTCTTTTTAGGCACCCTCCTTCACATTTATTGTAATAAATAAATAAATAAATAAATTATATACTTCATGTTTGTTTGTTTGTTTCAACTTCAGACTTTACTTATTTATGCTTTGCAGCAAATAATTTTTAAAAGTTTCTGTAGTTCACTATTTTTTACTAAATTATATCTAACTAATGCCAATTTTTAAATGTATATATAAAAGCTGTCCATTATAAGCTGATTTTATTTTGCAACAAATTTATCACAAAACTAGTAATAATATATCAATTTATCAAAGTTATACAATAAACAGTTTTTGAAGTAGCTGTGTTTACATCATCAAAATTGTTTTATTAAAATGTTTTAAATATTTTGTAGTGAGTAAGCAGTATCATTTTAAACTAACTGTTGTTCGAATGACTTTAGGTGCAGCTATTAGCAATCTGAAGCTTGCTAAATAATCCACAAAACCTACAAAAACTAGCACAGTGATTTTTATGAACTGTTAAATTCAAGCAAATCTTTATTTGAATTTAACATTTTTTTTCTACACGTGCTTATTTTGGTAATACCTTAGAAATAGTTGGAATACATTAACAAGAACACGCCGACATAAAAGTAACCCATCAATGTGTTGCAAGGTATTAAGAAAAAGTTTGTATATTTTTGACATACCTCATTTACATAGGTTTAGTTTTTGTACTAAACTTTTGAGTAAACTTAAAGGTGATTATAAGTTGTTAAGTAATAACAACATTAACTAAGTTGAAAGTGCTTGTAATTTTGTATATAAATTGGCTTCTCATCGTTATCTTCTTATGACTAATTTCACTTTAAAAAGCTTAATCTTTTGTTTGCATATTAACATTTCAAGATAGGTAGTATTGTAAAGCGCAAGATCAACCCTGAGTAAACTTTATTGCAATAACAGTTGTCAAGACATAAAGAGAGTTTTTAAACCAGTTATTGATACGTCCGCTTATTTTGTGTTCTTATTTAAATATATTAACTTTTAATTATATTACAGCAATTTTTGTACAACATTTCTTGTAAACTTTTATTTCACTTTTTAAATAGTACTTTTTATTTTAGTTGTTTTCAGGGATTGCTAGTTAAACCTAAAGATGAGAAATAGGCTCACTAATATCCAAACTTAAAGAAAAGCTTTGCGACATCAAACAGCTTTAACTTCAAAGAAAAATAATTTTGATTTATTTAATTTTTATATATATTTTGGTTTACAATTTGTATGTTCGTGGCTTCCAGATATTTTTTATAGTACATACTTTTTTAAATTTAAAAAGTGAAACATTGTGTCTTCTGTTAATTTTCACAAATATCTTTAGATATGTATATTAATATCTATAAATATCCATACTGCAATTTCTATGTTTAAACTGTCATGTTTGTTGCGTAAATCTTACTAAATTGTATCTTGCTTTTTTGCAATTTTATTTGCAGTATATTTGATTTTTTCTGATTATTTGTTTTAAAATTAATAAAAGTAGGTATATATGTTCAATGACAATCTTTGAAATAACAGATGTGAAGCTTTGAACGTTGCAAATTTTTTTCAGACTCGATTTAATTGTGTTGGTTTATCTAGAAACTAAAATAGTTGCTAAAATACTATCGAGGATTTAAAGTCAGTTCAATCAGCTTGTCATTCTACACATGATTTGAAATCTATAGTAGTAAGTTTTAATTAAAAAAATTACTAGCTTAATAACAACATAATTTTAAAAGTATCAAAGATTATTATTTTGATCTATTTCCGTTAATTATAATTACATTACTAATCTTTAATCTGTAACCAAAGGTTATAGCTGTTAAAACCTAGCGAAAAAAGTTGTGATCTGCTTCTAATAATTTTTTATTATGCTATTTATAAAAGCACTTTAAGAGGTCGAAAAACTTCTAGATATTTTACTATGCTTTAATCTAATAACCGTATTTTCACTGTTACCAGTAAATTTTATTTACTTTATTTATTTAACAATAGTATGTATTTAGTATGAAGATTTTTATGATAATATGAGGAATTCCTTGTCTAAGTGAGTGATGTTAAAGTATTTTGTAAAATTTGCTTTTTTATAAATAGTTATAATAGAAATATTTAATGTTATTATCACTTTGAATATAATTGAAAATGCAACAAGAATTTGCATATGAAATATTTATCTCTTTTTAATTTTATTGTTTTTACAATGAAAGTTGATTAATATAATTTTGTTTTATATAAGAACTTCTAAGAAGTCTTCAACATGTCCTCAAAGTAAGTAAACTTAAAGTGTTCAATTTGTTGCGTTAAAAATCTTGAAATAGTGTAAAGTTTTTGATTACATCAATTCCTAATTAATTAGAATAATTTATAGTTTAAGTATTATTCTATCTTAATAAATTTGTCCCCTAATTTTTACTAAATTTTATATTTGAGTTTATTGCTTAAACTAATCCATTTATATTTTTTTTCATAGGTGAAAAGAATTTAATTTTACTAGAAAATTATCTAAATTCTATATCTAAGCAAACTGACAAGTATGCGACTTATAAAAATGTATTTTAAAACTTATCAATTTTGTTTTAAATGTTTTATTTGCAATTATCTTAATTCCGTTGTTATTTTAGGGTGCCATCTTCTGAAAAAAACTGCTTAAGTAATTTTATTGTTCAAGTTTATTAAAATTTTTGTTGAAATGTATTTTCAATTTTATGTACAGCTTTTAATTTATATTATTTTAATCTGAAAATAATTTTTTAGCTGTCTCTTTTCCTGAAATACTAAGGTTAGTACTATATTGGTTTTTTATTTATGTTAGTGCAGGTTTCACTAAATTAATATTTCTAAATATTTTTTTATCACTTAAAAGTCCATTTTATAGTGACTTTGTTTAAAATTTTCTTGGTTTGAAAATATTAGATCTTCTATAGTTTCAACAAAAACTCGGGTGTCTTCTTATACACAAACGGATAGTCAGGCTTTTCAGGTGCTTTGAGTAGTTGTTATTTGAAACAAATTGATTACTTTTGATTGACAAAAGTGTTTAATTTTAGCACAACTAGCTGCTAGTTGATTTTAATTAGAAAATAATTTATGAAATGTTTTTCAACTTTTTTATCTTTATATAACTTATTGAACTTTCACATAACTTTAAAGCAATTATTCATAATTCTGATTAAAGTTTAAAATATAAAATTTCAGAGAAAGAAAATCAAATCAGGAAAAACTAAAACTTCCAACTCACTGAATTGTGAACAGCTTTCAAATGTTAAATATTCCATGTTAGTTCGGTTTTTGCTGAAATTTTGATGCGTTTGTTGATTCTTTCTTTTTAAATTTATGTATTTTTATTTTTATCTATTATTTAGATGTTAGGTTAATGATAATTTCATAATATTATTTTCTTTCTGCAGTCATATTTTTTGTGTTTGCTTTAAGAGCTATAATTGGTTGTTTCTAGCCATGTGTTGGATAACTTTACAGATAAATCAATTATTAATCGAAAAAAATAAATTAATTTTCAATCTCGATTTGATCAGGTATAAACTTGCAGTTTTGTTTAGGGATAATTTTCGCCCAAAATATTCAAAATCGATGAAGAGGAGAGATTTTAATCTTTTAAAACAATATGACTTTCCTTCAAGCGACGAACCCCCTGTGAAAATGGTAAGCATGGACATTTGCAAGTTGATTCATAATTAGATAACAATTTCTTCTTCTAATTGATAAAAGTGATAACCATCTCAGTTTTTAATTAAGAAAAGCATTTGAGTTCCTAATCAAAAATCAATTATAACTTATTGAAAAGTTAGTTTGTAAAAAAAGTTTTTCAAATTCTAGATGCGCAAGTCGACTAGTTTAAAGAAAAAGGAACGGTGAGGCTTGTATTAATTTACTAGCTTTAAACAGAACAAGATTTATAAATATTTAATTTAAATTCCATTAGCATGATGAGTCACTTTCATAACTTTATTTATAAAGCATAATGTAGTCATTTATTGAACTATTTCAAGTTTAATTTAATATTTTGTTTAAAGAGACCAAAACTTGGCAAAAGACTGTTGTCTTAGTCGAAGGAAAAAAGTAAGTTTCTAATTATTTGTCAATCATTCTTACTATTAGATATCAGCAATTGCATAAACTTTCATAAAAACTTGTAAGATTACAATAGTATTGTTAACGTCACTTCTGATATTTTGATTTTTATTCCTATCTTATCATAAATCTAAAATTATATTTTCATGCTAAAATTTTAATCAATTTTTGCAGATTTCCAAAACCGAACAACAATCTTTCAAGTAAGCACATAGAGAGCTCTCTACTTTTAAACTCATTTGATTTTTAAAGACAAAACAGTAAAGATTCAGAAAAATCTCGTAGAAAAAGCTCACAACAATTTCTTCAAACTCCAATCTTGAAAGTAAATCTCCGTTAAATTGCTTTTTTTCAGTTTGATGTAAAATATTATCTTTTCTACAGTTGGATTCAGTTCCGACCATTAAAACTAAAGCTGCTGTCCAGAACTGGCTAGATTCTCATAATTTCACGGTTTGCTCAATTTTATTGATATAATTGTCGATTAGTTTACGACGATTTTGTAAAATGTCTTTAAATCCTACAAACAACTAAATCATTTTTATTAACTTCTTTGTGCAACTCTGAGTTAATCGATTACTTTTATCTTTAGGTCACAGAGACTTCTTCATCCGTCGAAGGTGCTTTGATATCTTATTTAACATCATTTTTCACTTAAAAACAAATTATTTTTCAACAGAAGCTAAAAAAGACGACTGTAAAGTTGAAACCAACAATTCAGGGAGTCCGAGATCTAACACTTCCTCAACGTTATTTACAAAAGATATTCTTCGATTCGCTTTTAATTCACAAATTAAAGAGAATAGAAGGTATTAATAGATCTTTAATTTGATTCTTGTTTATTTGAGGAGTCTACTTTTTCAAAATTAATTTATTTTTCCCTGAAGCCTACTGTTTTTATAATAATTTTTAATTTGTAAATAAAATTTTGTATATTTGATTTGTTTATAATCATTTTTAATGTAAATAATAAATTAAGATGTTTATATATGAAATATACTCACAATCTAAAGTAGTTTTTTAGATATAATATCATTTAAATCATTAACCTTAAGTGCCACTATTTTTATTTTTTTTTTAAAGAATTTACGATGAAGAAATTATAAATACAGGTGTGAGACTTTTTCCAATCTTAGCTAAGATTTTTATTTAATATAATTTTTCTAGAACCATCTTCTTTAGATTATAGTGAAAGGGATGATACATTTGCTGAAGGACGCTCATCTCATTCGCTTACTTTCTCACAGTTAGTTTACATTTAATTATCTCTTGCTTCTAATTTGCTTACTATTTTTAACTTTGATGTTGCTTTTTAATAAAGTATTTCAACTACAATATGATTTCAGAATTACCAGATTAATCGGGAAACGTTCTTCTGCTACTGACACAAGGTAATCAGTACTTTGCTTCAATATATTGCTAATATTTCAATAAAGATCGCGTATATCTATTACTTATTATTTCTTTAGTACTGTTTTAGTTTGCTAAGTTTTAGTTTTGCAAATTTCTGTAGTATTTATTTTTGTCCTTTTTCTACATCTTTACCTAGCCTCTTAACTTTTGTATTTAAACTTAAAATATTTTGCTTTTAGTCGGGAAATATCAAGTATTTTTAATAATGAAGCCGCATCAGAAGATGTAGCTGCATCAGAAGATGTAGCTGCATCAGAAGATGTAGCTGCATCAGAAGATGTAGCCGCTTCAGAAGATGTAGCTGCTCTAGAAGATGTAGCCGCATCAGAAGATGTAGCTGCATCAGAAGATGTAGCCGCATCAGAAGATGTAGCTGCATCAGAAGATGTAGCCGCTTCAGAAGATGTAGCTACTCCAGAATCACCTTGTGAGGTTAATCTCAGTGTCACATTAGGTTTGTTTTCTCTTCATTGAAAAATATTTTTTCATCGATATAATTTTATAAATGATGAAATTGAAACAAAAGTTGTTTTTTGGAGTTCTTATCGAGAAAAAATCATTTTTTTTATCATCTCTTTCTTAGTTAAACCCGAAAGTAGCTTGTCGAGTAAAGGTTTGCGCAGAAGTAAACGAATCCGGTTATCAAGAAGATTAAATAGGCAGAAAGGCGAGAGAATCGTTTACGAGTATATATGTTTTGAATTGTAGGATATTTCCTTTAAATCTGATTTTATTTTAGTCGTGACAGAACTATCGTTGGTATTGAATCAAATGTTGTCCGTATAACTTCAATGTGTAAGTTAACTTTCCTTCGATTAGCGGTTCAATGATATTTTGTATCTTCTAGCGTCATCGATGCATCCTAAAAAGAAGTCTGCCACCAGAACAAGTTGGTTGTTCATTTAAAAAAAAATTATCAAAATGTTTTCTTCTAAAATAAAACAAAACTGTAATTTTAGGAGGTGGTGGTGGTAGCGTTGGTGATGCTGAAATCAATCCACCAAAGCACAGTTCAAGTGAGTTTCATTTATCAGAACATCTTCCTTTTTTATATATAAAAGTTGTTGTGTAAAAGGAAAATGTTGTTTCTGATTAGATTCCAAAACTCTTCAAGGAAGTTGTAAGAAGAAAAGGTTGAAAAAAGCAGCAGAAACAACTTGTAAAAATGCTGACTTGATGGTAACTAGTTACAATACATCATCATCATGTAAGACATCAAGTTGCCACTTTTCTAACTTTAAACTCTTCAAATTCGCTTTAATCAACTTATTACAATTCCTTCGTGTTTTTGAAAGTTTAGATTTTGATTAAACACATTTTGAAATACTGAAGATCGTATTTACATCTTTTTAAACAAATTCTTTCTCAGCAAAAGCAATTGTGAATAACAGTTTTGAGTTTAAATTCTCCAACGTCGCCGACCGCAAATTGCCTCTTACAACTGCTCTTCTTACTATTTATCCTCAAATGAAGAAAGATTGGAGCAAAGCTGGAAGAGAAAAACTTGTAATTGATCAATCTTCAACAAAATCTTTTAAATATATCTTCTTCACTCTCAGCACTTCACGCTACTAGAAGGAAGGGTTACTGTGATAACATTCAAAGGGAGCCGTAAAGTAACTGAAGCTGGGGCGGACTTCACCATTGATGAGTGCACCCCGTATAAAATCCTAAACCGATCTAGAATTTTAAGTGCTGTTTTTGGTGTTGATTACTTCTGTCATTAAACTTTTATCATCTTAGATTAGTTTTTTGATAACGTTTTGCTTTTTCAGTTTCATAAAATTAAGTTCTTCGAAAGGTTTCTATTTAATCTATTTCTTGAGATTTGTTTTTTTAAACATAATTTATTTTGATTACTTCAATAAAAACAACTTGCAAAATATCAGTAGGATCTTCTTTGAAAGCTCAGCATCGAATAAATTTGATAAATATCAGAGGTTTCACATTTGCAATTTTCAACAAGCTCTCTACTTGATATTTCTTATTTGAATAAAATGTGGATTGCTCAACTGTCATCAAAAAGACATCTACTTTAAAACTAATAGCTCTAAATAAGGTGTTTGTTTTAACTTTATTTTAATTTTTTTAAATTTCTTATTGAACAATGTCAACAATACTCTCAGTGAGATTAGTCGAAAATAATATATGAATTACTATTGTTACTCTTGTAATATTGTTGACAAATATATTTTGAAATAAGAATAATATCTTTAAGCTATTGATTCAGGTAAATGTTTATCAAGAACTTTTTGGTTTATGTTAATTTCCTACAGATTTTAATTGCTAGTTAAATAGTTGGTTAAAATAACCGATGATGACTGATTTGAAGCTAGAAACTTTTGTAAGATTAGAGAGCTTGAAGGGTTCAGTGACATCTTTTTGTTCTACACTATTTGCAAAGTAAGCTAATTAAATTCCAAAGAATAAAGGAGGATGTTTTTCATCTAATTTCCTTCAGACTATTTATTTTGATAAACTGAAAAAGTATTTTTATCTGTTAAAAGCATTTTATTGGTAAGTGATAAGTATAGTTTTACGCTGTACTACAAATTAACATTTAACTCAATTATTAAGATAGTTTGAAATTCACATCTAAATTCTATTTGTTAAATGAGGCTATCAGGTACTTAAGTTTGGTGAAGCGGTATTATTTTGTTTGAAGTCAATACTGAGTGTGTTCAGATACCAACTCATGGGTGAGATTATACGCAACATTGTCAAGATGGTTGGTTTGCAACAAATATTTGACAAGATTTTGTTGAAGATATTTGGTGATAAGTTTCCATTAGAATTCATCAGATTGAAGCTAGGTAACATTGTGGCAAGCATCAATGGAATTGTGAGCTAATTAGTAAGCGAGCTGTTCAAGTGAAGATTTAATGATGAAGATCAGAAGGAGAAACAAGTTTATCGTTGATCTGAAGAACAAGATCAAATTACAGAGTGATGACATCAAAGGAGATGATTTACTATCAGGTTGATTCTAACTTGAGCTGATACAAATCTGTCATCTTCTTTTGTAGCTGTCTTTGAGAAGAAGATGACAAAAAGTTCAAACGAACATAAAGAGAAAGTTGAATTGCCTCAACATCACTTAGATTCGCTCTCTGAAGATCGAAAGAAAGAAGAAAAGTACTCCTGTATTTCTGTGAGTTTATCTGAATTAGATAACTGAAAATGAAGATCAGGGATTGATGTGATCTTCAGGGAGTTTGATGAGACACTAGATGTCAGGCAACATGATATCGATTCGTTGGAGGAATCTGAGTTGAAGCAAAGACACCGACATCATCTACTGCTACTAGTCTTCTGATGAAGTCTTCAATGAAAATTAAAACAGAAGGGGACTTAGAACAGAACCCTGAAGAACCCCAATAGTGATTTGACTAAAAGTAGATAAAGATCTTTCAACGAGAGTCTGGTGGATTCCACCTGATAAGTAATCTTCAATCCACTTTAAGACAAAGCTGTTTATTTTTAAGTTTTGTAATACACAAATGAACTTGTTGTGTGGAACAGAATCAAACGTTTTAGCGAAATCGAGATATATGATGTTATACGGATTATTACTTTAATAATGGGCTGTAAGCTCATTAAGAAAAGTGAGATGTTGAGTCAGGGAAGATCTCCGTTTCACAAAGCCATATTGGACATCAGATATTAAATGGTGCTCCATCAAATGACTGGTCATATGATTGTGAATGATATGTTCTTCAGTTTTACAGGTAACTGAAGTCAGCGAAACTGGTCTGTAGTCTAGTGTAGTTATAATTATTTTTATTTTAAAGATGGTATTTCTTCATTTTAAATTCTTCTAATACAGCCTATTTTACATATTACAAAGCAAAATATTTTCTTCATTAGCAATTTTTGATCAAAATAAATATTTTAAAATAATAAATGTTTAAAATATTTCAGCTAACAAACACCATTTGTCAATAACTACAGCTAGTTAGAGAAGACTTTATGCTATTATATAAACTACAAATTAAAAAATTACAACCAAATCTTGGTAAAAAATTTAAAAACATTTATGTTATTAAAACTCCTGGTGGTTATTAAATATTTTGAAAATAAATCTAATTGAAAGTTTGATAATTTTCAATTACATTTGGTACTCATCTAGCTATTATACATTCTACTTACTAGCTTTGCAATCGATCAATAATATTATTCTAATTGTTTCCTTATGCAAGCTTTTAAGTAGAAGTAGATTGATGTGTAACCAATAATCATAATATTTCAGAGAATATTTTATTTCTAAGCTTAATTATATAAAAAATAAACAAGGAAATAGTGAATTCACAATAAAAGGAATATTTCTAGAAGAATTTGAAGTGTTTTTGATTACCTACTATTCGATTTTAATTTTCAGAATAAACCGCTTAAAGATAGACCTGAAAACAGATTTTTTTAAAAATTAAAGCTGAGATCAACAAAAGCTGAAAACATTTTTTACTTGATGTTTGTGATCCTGAAAAAGATCATCACTTGCTGCATCTTCCTGATATCAAATCAAAGATTTATTTCCAGAATGAAAGATTTGTTGGCAAGCGAGAAGAGTCTAAAAAGCTTCCGAAATAGTTGGAAGAAAAGAGTTTGAAGGAAATTACAAATAAGATGAGACTTGTTGAGCAATCACAACAAATTGTCACATCCTTTCCTATCAAAAAGATCTTTCAATATTTCTAAATATGCAAAAGATGAATTGAAAGAGTGGTTGCTCCGGTGGCTGATGAGGAAAATCTCATGTTAAAATGTAGCGAGTTAAGATGAGTCACTCATAAGAGCAAAATCTGATGTTTATCTTCATTTACAAGATCTTTTTCACCACCAAGAAGCGATAAATTAATTAAAAATTGCAAGTAATAATTAGATACTTTTAAAAATGTTAAGAATAACACAAATGTTAAGAATAAATTGTAAAAATATCTTAAAAATAGAAAACTTAATTCAGAAGCTACAAAGATGTATCATTGTAATTTTTACTAAAAATCTTATACAAAATCATCAAGCGATATAATCAAATTATTTATTGGCATTTGCTTTGAACTCAATTTTACATCAGACTATCGTACTATCCTCCATTATAAAGGTACTATTACATCAATAAGAAACAAGCAAGTCAAAAAAGCAAAACAAAAATAGTAATGATGCTCTGTAGATGTGATCAACAATTTTAAGCATATTTCAATAGTGTATAGTCAAGTTTTGATCTATTTATAAAAACTCAAGAGAAGATGATGACTGTGTATATATTATTAACTTTAAAGAAATTCTCAAAACAAGCATTATGGTGTTGGCTTATTTATGCTTAGTGATAGTGAAAGCATTTGGAAGAATTACAGAAGTTAAATTTCGCTAGCAATACAATAAAATGTTGCTTCATTTAGAATTAATTATGAAAATATTCACACAGTAATATGGATAGTTAGTACAAAAGAGAATAAAATGAGATGATAAAGGCAAGACGAGCCAAATTTGAAAAATCCTTGAACAGAGAGTTCAGAACTTTGAAAAGAGGAGAGTAAAAAAACGAATAAAATTTTTGTTGTAAAAAAACTGATTAGTTATCTATAGAGTATCAAAATAAAAAACTTTATTGTTATGTTGAGTACATAATAGAATCAAAGTGAGAGAAAAATCTTCTACCTAACCCGATAATAAATATGATTTTCATCTATTTTGGTGCAAAGTAGTACTAGCTAAAAATAACTTACTAACAAAAATAAAAAAGTTTACCAAAGTCATCAAAAAGGTAGTGAAAGTTTGTTTGTGAGCAGTTGAATTTACAGATTTTTAAGAAATAACTATTTGGTGTAAGACTTTATTGACCAACCAAATGCACTAAAGACTTATTAAATGAAAAAACAAACACAATTATATGGTCTTTTTACTTTTATGGAATTAAACTGCTGATGGCTACTTGAAAGAACTACAGAAAACAACACAGAAATAATTAAATAACATGATACAGCAATTCTTATCAATTTTTGTTCATCATATCCTCAACATAAACAACTGGCCTACTTTCTTTGCAGCTCCACTTTGTACTTTTTATCAAATGCTTATTAGACACAACACTATCAGAAGATATTCCTTCTAGTTGGGCATATGAACTTTCACTTTTCGAAATAGTTGCTTTATGTTGTTCTGCTCCTTCCTTAGTAAGACATTTATATCCCAAACTACTTGATGGGTTAACAGTAGAATGTCTAACAGATGTTTGGCACATTTCATCTAAAGGAACAAACCAAGCTCTAGGATGCCCATTTCCATCAACTGGAAAAGAAGACACAATATCACCAGAGGAATTATTACTGAACTGTGCTTTTAGATCAACGCTATTTTTAGATGTTTTGTCAATAATAGATTTTCCTGAAGATGTTATCGCACTATTGATGTTTGACACCAAAGATAATGAATCATCTCTATTAACAGGACTTTCTGTCCACATGCTACCTTCAATTAGTGGAGATATTAAGACTGAAGATTCATTGTTTGATTGGTTTTCTGCTTTAAAGTTTTTGAGTTCTATATCATCTTTTTTTCTATTCCTCATTTTCACATGATGACTACCATCAAAATTTGATTCTTCCAAAGATATAACGTCAGGTCGTAACTCTTGCAAGTTTAATGAATGATTTTCAGTATAGCTTTCTAGTCCAGTTATAGATGTTGATTTGGAAAGCTTATTTGGGCTGATGTTTTGAAATTTCAAAACATTCAATCGCTTTAGATAAAACCATAACACAATAAATAGTAGTATTAAAAAGCTTAGACAACTGACACATAGTATAACATACAGTAAAATGTCAATTTGAACTGTAACATCTTCATTAGAAGGAGAAGTGGGGCTTGGTTTCAAAAACATAATTGAATGGTTTGTAAAGTTATCAGATTTAGTTGATGCTACAAACATTCTACTTTCAACATCAACTTTATCACCTGAGGCCATTTATTAAGGGCTTCAAACATCAAGAGCTTTAAGAAAAGGCTGAAAAGTAAATGCAATTATATAAATTAACAGATATAAATTATTATTAATATAGCTATTCAAATTTGAAATAAATAACATTCATTTGCAACTTATAGGTTAAACCTTCAAAATTAAATAAAAAATTAAAGAAACCAAAATACTAACAAATAAATATTATAATTTAACTTAGATTTAAATAAATAAACATTTAAATAATTCAGTTATGGAAATTTCATAACTGTAATATTTGAAAAAAATCAACTGTTGCTGAATAATTTGCTGAAAAGGTATAGATTTGCTAACTTAGCATATAAATCATAAATAATAGTTTCTCAAAACACACTGTGTAAGTTTAAAGTTTTGCAATTTTTGTTAATTTAAACAGCAAATTTAAGATCAAATTTGTTCAGAGTAAAAGTTGAAGTTTTAATTAAATTAACATCATAAGAGCTTATATAAATTTCAAACATAATTGCACATATTATAAGTTAATAAAATGTTATATTTTATTGATTTATCCTTAAAATCATGAGCTGCTATATAACTGCAATATTTGGGGCAGCACCATAAATTTGATATACAGGTAAAAATACTCACTATTTTACTAGTTAAACTATTACTCTTAAAAACTTAAAAAATAAAATTCTTAAAAATCAGTTCTAGCAATCTTAAGAATTTGCTGGAAAAATCTAAAATCAAGAAATATTTGCAACTAAAAGTTTGAAATAAAGCAGAATCCTAAAGCATTTTAAAAATATACAATATGAGTATTCAAGTGTTTAATCTAAGAGTCAAATATCGTCTGTTATCAATTTTGTCTTTTTGTAACTAACGTGTTTTTATCATCATAAAAACCAACTTTATTGTTTTTCAAATTCATATTTACATATAAAATTAAAACAAAACAATCAACGCAAAAAAACTCAGAACACATTACTACAAATAAAGATTTCAAAAAAATATTCGCGAAAAAGCCTTTAAGGTAAATTATTAACTTCATTTATTTGCAAAAACAAGAACTTTAAATTTTCAATGATTTTTAATGTTTACTTTAAAAATACTTACATCAACTAAGTAATTTATAACATTCAATTTAGTATAAGACTGTAATGAAAGTCAGTAAAAGATAAAACAAGGGAAAATACGTTTAATCATAGTAACATTCCATATTGAGTCGCAACTAGCCACAGGTAACTTTTTAGAAAAAGATTTTATTCTTGCAAAGTCAACAAATACCGATTATTCTATTGTTAAAGATTAATCATACAGATTTATATCGACTGAAAATAAAAATCATTTTATATTTTTAGTAAAAGTTTACATAAAGACATTTTAGTTTAAAAAATACTGAAAACTTTTAACATTTTTGCAATCAGGGAGTTTAAATTTGTTTAGATTAATGAAAAATGCTAGTTAATTTGATTAATTCTAAAAACAAACAAAATTAACTTATCATTAGTTACTATTTCACTTTCAAAACTTATACACTCTTAAACTTGGGAATAATATTCCTTTTATAGCAAACTTTTTTTTCATATTTTTATTCAAAACTGTATTATTTGAACAGTTTTCATACTACGTTGCATTCCATGGATTGATTCAAAGTAACCTACCCAACAGCTAATTTAATATAACTGTAATCTTTTTATATGAAGATTTTCTAATAAGACAAAGCTTCAATCAAATATTTTGTAAAAAATATAATTTCTTGTTTTTTTAAATGTATCTTGAATTTTTTAAATTGATTAAATTTTTTTTATTTTTTATTGTTTTGTATTCATCTACAAAATTTTTTTTATAATTATATATCATTTTTCACTGTTCTACTGAAGACATACGCTAAAAATGAAAGAGACATTATTCAGGACCATATCACACTGAATGCACCCCATCTAATCCATTCTGGAAAGTTAAGCAGTGTCGGGCATGGTCAGTACTTAGATTGCTGGCTGCCTGCGAATACCTCATGTCTAGCTCTTTTACTCTTTCAGAATGGCCTTTATCGGCCGTAGCATGTCATTAAATTATTCAATTTTGAGCTTAGTTCAATTTATGAAAACAGTTTTTACATTTTAACCAGAATGAAACAAATTTGAATTCAAGATTATATTGAATGTATACAAAATTATAGAGAAGTATACCAGCGACCATTAAAAGACTCTTCGCTTTATGTAGTCACTCTTAAGTATCTCCAACAGTACTCCACAGTATATTTATTTATACATAATGATACATTTATTTCTGAAAAGTTGGTTACAAATCAAGGTGCTAAATCAATCTTATTGGCTTTTATTAAATTGTTGTGCTCTACGTAAAATTTGAACCAAGGTCATAGGTATTAAAGAACAAAGTTCCTATTTGCTTATAGACGAGTAAGCTAAGTCACATATTAAAATAAATTTTGAAATATAGAATTTATTTTAAAACATCGGAAATTCACCGAAAATTTATTGATAACACTTATTTGAAAGCAAAGTTATAAAATTAGATGGAAAAATATTTCGCTTTTAATCTAAGCACTTTATTTTATTGTATTACAGATTCAAGTTTTCATCATTTTATTTTTGCTATTTTAGGTTAAACTGAATAATAATTTGAAATATTTATTGAAAATCTATTATTTGTTGAAGCTCAGAACTATTTATCAATTAATCAATAAAGTTTGAAACTACAAATATAAGTGGAAATATCTTCTGCTTCAAACAAAGTTCCGTGTTATTAGGTTGAAAATATCGAACTATTTACTTGCTACTGCATTCTAAAGCACAATTACATTTGAATATTTCTCCCTTCAGCCACAGTTCAATTATTTGTAATCTTTGAAACACTAATCCTGTGGCTAAACTAAATTGTTTACTAAACTGTTTACGAGCCACCTACAATGCTTCGTACAAATAATTGAATTAATTAAAAATAGGAATTTATAAGTGTTGCTTCTCCAAACTAAATCTTTACCAACTAAAAATTATTTACAGAAATTTAATGTCTGATATGAAACTAACATCAGAAAGACATTTTCTGCTGAGCTATCATGTTGAAGTGTTCTCACTTCATCAGTACTGATCTAATAAGAAAATTTGAAAAATATCTCATTATTTACGCGTTCGTGATTTGCGCTATAGTAGTTGAAGCTTACATACGCATGCCCAAGCGGTACGGATCTACAAGTTTGAAATCACACAATAATTAATCGAAAAAATTTATTTAACAATAAAGGTCTAACATACCATCTTGCCCTTGTGAAATAAATAATTGAAACCCCCGTATATATAGGAAGTCTCGTCTTCATCAAGTCGCTCAGGCAAAAGATGATATTACAACATCAACCGATAAAACATTTCAATATAGAGAAAATGAATAAAGGAGAAAATTTGTAACTAAAAAACTTTTCAAACCAATAAAACTGAAAGTTGTATCAAGTATAGGTGAACCATAGATGTCAGAGGCGTAAATAAGGAGTACTTAATCACTTGTATCTGCCCTCCAAAAACGTATGGCAGTCACAGGCCCATAATACTTTCTACGGTAGCAAAGGTGTAACTTGAATCAAATTTAACTCCAAAGTCTTCTTTATATATCAATACAAAAACTGTACAAAACAAAAAGTAGTATATCTCTACTGAAAGGACTTGTTAAGCAACAAGAAGCCCTCATTCCTAAATCTCATCTAAGCTAAATTATGTGAAAGAAATTTGGCAAAAGGGATTGAGATACTAAAAATCATTTTTTTATGATGATCAATTACAATAATCAGCATTCTTATGTTCAAAAAAAGGGTAAAAAAGCTTAAGGGGGTTGAGGTTGGAACCAACCATCATAATGGAATGCATTCATAGCACACTAAGTGTATGGTGGTAAGCATATCAGCAGTAGTTCGCAACGTTCAAAGGAAACAGCAACAACATCAGTTCATGAAACTGCTCCTTGAGTAACTATGCAGCAGTCAATTAATCACTGTCGCTGTCAGAGTCGGAGTTGTCGCTGGATGAATCCTTTTGTTGAGTCTTTCCAGCCTCTAACTTTTGTCGTTTACTGACAGGTTCATCTTTCACATTCAAACTGTTTCTGTACTTTTCCATCTCCTTTAAGCAACAAAATAAAATGATAAAACAAAAAAACGACGACGATTTATGAAACCAGTGGATTAATTGAAGTGAAAAATAGCTTTTAGATTAAAGCCAATCGATTTACTTTGTTGTATTTCTCTTTTTCAATCTCTCCCATCTCAGTGTACTTTCTTTTGACATCAGGAAGCGTTGAAGCCCACTTCTTACCTAAAGCTTTAGCAACTTCACCAACAGAAAGTCCAGGGTTTTCAGCCTTCAACGGCGCTCGATAGTCAGCACAGAAAAGGAAAAATGCTGATCTGGATGATGAAGAAATTGATGAAATAATGAAGTTTTATGAAAATGTAAACATTACTGAGGTCGCTTTGGAGCATTCGGATCTTTCTTCTTCTTCTTTCGCTTTCCAACATCTCCTCCTTGACTAACATAATCCTTCATCTCACGCTCATATCGAATACGATCAGCTTCAGTGAGATCAGTAAAAGGTTTCTTTTCAGCTTCAGTCATATTCTACATGTCATAGAAGTGGTTAACATTTGTTGAAAAGAATTTGTAAATTGAGAAATTTTTTCAGACAACAAATGTCTATAAACAAATATAAATAATTTCCCATTTCACTAACCTTCCAACGCTTTGCACATTTCTTGCTAAACTCGGTAAACACCACAGTCTCATTTGGATGTTTTCTCTTGTGTTCTTCTCGACAAGTTTGCACAAAATAGGCATAACCAGTCATACGGCCTCTAGGCTTATTTGGGTCTTTTTTTGCAGGCATCACAATTTATAGTAAATGTAAATATAAATTCTACAGAAAAAGCAAAAATATTAACCATGAAGTATGATAACTATAAATGCAGGAGTTAGATGCTGCTAAAGTGGCACAATCTAGTAATGGTGACAATATGATCAAAATCTCGATTATAATATGAATCAAGTATGAAAAAGTTAGATAAAGTTTTAACAAACAATTCTCAGTTTATTCCAAATAGCTACTGAGTTAAAAAAAATTGAATATAAATGAATAAAAACAATATGAGCAAATAATAAATTGTTCAAATTATTTAACAGCTGTTAATAAGTTATATAACAGCATTAACCCATAGAACGTTCACAGCAGTTATAAAAGAAATCCATTAATGCAAAATAACATAACAATCTTTATTGTAGATATAATGTAGATTAAACTAAAATACAAAGCTATGAGCTCATATTGAAAGCCAAATAAGTGATGAAGCCATCTTTCTATGTAAGAAGAGTAAGCACTACCAATACTCTTCAGACCCACTGATCAACTACACACAGCTCAATGACTTGGGACAGTTATGTGAATTTTATGGATTATAAATTTTATCTCTGAGTTCACTAGGCTCAGAAAGCTGTCTAGCCACTATAAACTTCCTGGTCAATCATCTAGGCTTTGAGTTCATTACATTATCAGCTAAAATTACTTGAGAGAAGGGGTCAACAAGTTTATCAACTGATTGTAGATCCACTACTCTTTAATCATCTCGAATGAGATTGAAATAAAGATGTCCAGATTATGAGATCTTTTTCAAAGATTCAAAAAAATTGAGAATACATTATATAATTTATGTTTAATTTATTATAATAGGAGCTTCTGCTAAAGTGGTCGAATCAGGTGTATTTTTGTTTAAGGGTCAGTAGCTTTTATTAGCTCCATTTTTTGTGGGTTCAGATTATCATCTGGCCTGTGTTGGGGCCATATTTGTGCAACTGTAAACCCAGCTTTGTTGCAAATTAGTAAAAAAAGTGTGTGAATTTCTCTCAAATGCAACGTTACAAAAAACACAAATTGAACAGTTTTGGTCGGCTTAATAAGACCAGCTAGGCTCAGTCTATTGTAAATAACAAGATAGATCATCTATTTTACATTTTCAAAACTTGTTTCATCATAAAATGGGTTATAAAAAAAATATCAAACTTGATATCATCATTAAACAAATAATTTTAGACAAACATCAATCATACTAGCTACTAGTAAAAATTAAAATTGCTAAACTCAATTTTTTAAATAAAACAATTAAAATTGCTTTCTGGAAATCATATCTTTTGTCTTATAATCAATGATTTATATAAAAATAATAAGTAGATATAATGTACTAAGATTTATAACTCATAAGAAAGTTGACATTTTTCAAATAAAATTTGTATGATTACCAAGTATTAAAATTACTAGTATGATTATCAAATCTCACTGATTTTAAAATAAGCATAAATGAATACAAGCCAGTAAATAACTAAAGTTTGTAAAGCATATACCTGAAATTTGAAACTATTTTTACCCTGAAAATTAATCTTAAGTATAAAGTTTTCACTCGTTCAATTATTTAAAGAACGAAAAATTTCATTTATGACAACACATAAAAAACAAAATAAAAAACCTTTTAAACAAGAAGTTTATAAGCAAAAGATGATATAAATAATAATTTTTGGAAAAAAATATATTATATTTTTGAAACTAAAAGTACTAGGAAAATAAAAAAATATTTATGTATCTAGTAACACCAACATTAAAATGTAAAATTCAATACATTTCCAAACTAATGATTCTTTTAAAAAATTGACTATTTTTAAAATCATTTTAACAAATTTTATACTCACCTAACTACAAAAATACTTAAAAAAATAAACTTTCACCTTGGTAATACTAGGTAAAAAATATTAGATAAAGCCTAGCTGACATAAAAAGCTGTAAGGAAAGGCTAAAATAGAAAAAGCTTCAAGCGGGCACAGAAGCGAAAACAGTTGTTGATTGGCTCATGTGAAGAGCTTAGACTAGTTAAATTATAAAGATAGCTAGCTCATACATAACCAGTTCTAGCCAGACAAAGCGAATATAATAAAGAAAGCCTTAAATCGTCTTGTTATTGGCTTGTTTGTATCACGTGATGACTACAGCGGGAAATTTTTAAAAATATAAAACTGAAGACTGCTTTTCTCTTAAAATCTACAAACAATTGAAATTAGAAGTTGATTAGAAATAATCAAAATTTATACAAAACTTTAACAATTAAAAAATATTTTTTCCTGCCCAAGATTTTGATGAATAATTTTTTAGTAAAAGAGATTCTTGTGAATTTTTAGAAATATTTTCAAAACAAATCAGTTTAACTTTAAATTCTCGAAGTAAATTTAGTATAAGAAATTTTGTCTATAAAGAAATATTAACTTGTTACCATAACTATTATTGTTACACCTTAAAACAATTTATAGTCGTTAATAATATACATTGCTAAGCTTTAATAAACTTAATAATTAATAATGGATGCTTCGGCTGAGAACGACCATGCTCAAGAGGTGCTGTTAAAAACAAAGCAAAACACAGTAAGATACAAAAGATCTAACAAAGCAAGACACAGTATGATATAAAAGATCTAACAAAGCAAGACACAGTGAAATACAAAATATTTTTTCAACAATTTTATTATTTCTTTTTAAGCTGATTTTTCTTCTCTCCTTTCAGTTATTTACGGAGTAGAGAACGCCATTTGGGTCGATACCCTACCGATTGCTAGTACTTATGTCCAGCGATTTCATATCGTGATTGTAGGTATCTCTAATACTGAGGAACGGCCGATGTTGTGTGTGCCTTTTGAAAGCTTTCAAAAAAACAAAATCTTTTGGATGTATCCGCCTTCCAGTCGACTGACTTATCCAAGCCAGCAAAACCTTTGTTTGCTTAGCAGGCTATAAATTGTTGTCCAACCAGTGCGCTTCAAGACTTCCTTGTTTGAAATCTTTTGCTGCCGCGTTAAACATGATATACGGCGAAGAAAATGAAGATGAAAAGCGTGGAGTTTATTTTTGTTAGTCTTCGAAGCTTTATTATGATTGAATAAACTATTAAAATTTTCTTACTTCCAAAATAAAGCCAAGGAAAAAACTTAAAAAGACAAGAAGATTATTTCATATAAATAATTAGGAATTTTTTTCATAGTATAGAAATCTTATAAATATTCTTTTTTGTTTGTACCGACCTTATAACTTAACTTATAACTTACATTTCCACTACCATCCTTTAATTATCCACAAAGCAAGTAGAGTATAAAAATTCTGATAAAAGGTTATGCCCGCTTGTAAGCGTAAAAAGAATATATGTTTTCCGATATTTATTTTAAAAAGAAAACACTTTCGCTTGTATCATTGGCTCTGACTCGATTAATAAAGGGTGGTGGCATTTTTTCTCTAATTCGTTGCAGCTTAAGACAACTGAAAGTGCCTCAAACTTATAATCAGCTTTTTAAATGAGGATTTTATCAGATTTTTATATCTTTTTTTTGGGCACCTTTGTTCCAGCAGTTTGATAAGAGCTCGATATTTAATAAACAATTTTATTAAACTGAAATTTCCATTCTGAACTTATGGTCGATTCAACAAAGGCTCTATTTTGTTATCGTTGTTTTATTACGAGACTACTTGGATATATAAAAGATGAAGCCCCAATATTTGATGCAGAAAATGTTTTGGAAGCAGTATTGATGCAAACGGGTCAAAGGACGGTTTAAGTAACGAATGTAAGATGCAGATTCGTACAAAAGTGGTCAGAGTGAGATATTTGTGCGGGTTTTTTTGTCTCAGTTTCGAGCTCCTTGTTACTCTAAACCCTTTTAGGGAGTCTACCAAAGGCTCTGTTTCCCATTACTAACAGCTACTTACCTGTCGATGTTAGCATCAAATGATACCATGCTGCTCAGATACTTGAAGTACTGAGCGGGCTATAACAGTCTTTTGCTGTTGATGGTGATATGAGAATGAATATGCTTGTTATATGGGTCAAATTTGAGGAGAACTTCGTCTTTTTCTCATTACTCGGCGTGCAACTAAAACAGCATCATCAATAAAAAAGGTTTAAGAACGAGAAGTTATAGTTTTAGATCTTAAACGTTTCAGGCAGCTATCAAGGCGGTTTCTAAACATAGACTACATCTTTGTCATTAAAGCTTAAGGTTGCATAATTTAGCATCATTTATTACAAATGGTGTAGAGAAGTCACTTCTCTATTTTACTTGTCCTTTTTGACTTTGTTGTAGCTGCATCATGGTTAAACTTTATGTTGATAAACTTTGGTGAACACCCAAAACGTTTAAAGTCTTCCACAGGGCATTTTTATTAACAGTATCAAAAGCCTTATTTGGTCTGAATAGATGATTTAGAGGCTCTTGGTTTGCTATCAACATTTTTCTTGGACCTGTCTAAGAACAAATACCATGTCAGTGTATCTACCGCTTCTGAACCTGCATTGAGCTTAATGAAGAACCTTTTTAGCTATATAAGGCAGAAGCCTATTCAGTAAAACATTTGAAAATTATTATTAGTAATTACAAGAAGAGCTTCTGTGGTTTTTTCTGAGCATTTTTTTCTTTATTTCTCCAAAGGTTAATGAGCACTGCATCGCAAAGATTGCTAGGTAGTTTTTGACTTTCTGAGCAAAATAATATCGGTTTATTAAAATGTTTCGCTAAACTCGCAAAATCGCTGATATTCCATCAATACCAACATTTAAGATGATTAATAGCTAGAGTAGTCTTCTTAGTTTAAGGAGATTCATCAAGTTCCAAAATCACCTAACAATTTATTACACGGGGGAAAGTACATCGTAGATTTAACATTTACAGCTGAAAAGTGACTGAAAGAAATTATTTCAAATAAATAAAATGACTAAACCTAGAAAAGGGTCATAAACTTTAATCTTCAATTTACTCTTTTAATTTTCCAGAATCTTTCATAATGAAAATAATCTTTTGAAAAGTACCTATTTGCTGATTTCAATTGTAATTACATCTATACATTGAACTATTTACTGTAATTCTATCAATAATATATTTTTTTTAAATAAATTTTTTATTGTTTTAATGTAGTCAGAACTATAAACCAGAATTTGTATTGTTTTTTTTAATCTTAATTTTATACTGACCAGCTTACAAACGGAAATATTATAAGCTTTCATTTATTATCTATACTATTACTAGTACCCCGAAAACGTACTTTGTCCTGATTATATTATAAAACAAGCATTTTAAAACTACCGTTTCATCTTAGGTGCTTTTCTTGAAATTAGTCAGCCGTAACACGTCAGCTTGTATTTAGATTTATTAATTTATTAGTTTTCCAAAATTATACAAACAAGATGAATTTTTGATGTTTTTGAAGCACATTATTACTTTAGTTAATTTTGTAGTAAAATACAAGTAAAAGTTTTAGTTCAAAGTAATGTAAAATCTTTTAGATAAAATGTTTAATTAATATGTTGAAAGTGATCTGTTTAAAATCTACATCAAGTTTTATAAACATTCTTAATCTTTTTATATATCTTGGTGTACCTGATAATATAGTTAGAAAGTAATAATGTAATTTTTATTTACTATATTTTTAGGTTACTTTATTCATTAGATTAAACAGTGATATGTTAAAAAGCTATTTTTATATTTCAAATTATGTTCAAATAATTGTGCACCTAAAATTCAATGTTATTAATTTTATTATAATTTTAATAATATGATGTTTTAATGTTTATGTAATTTATAGATAATGTTAATTGAATTATGTGGTTATCTAAATAATTAAATGTTATTAATTTTTAAAAATATTTTATGTTCATTAGTTATTTTCCATTATAATTAAAATTAATTGGATATATTTTTGAATAGGTAGAAATTAAACTTGAAATAAAAAATTTGAAATCAAGTAAAAAGTTAATTTGTTGAATTCTTGGAAGCCACCGTAATGCAGGTTTTAATATCTGAAACTCTGTTTAAAGTAAGATTTAAGTTTTGCTTTTATAATATCTGCTAATTTATTTAATTTATCTAAATAAATAAAATGAATCAATATGTAATGAATGTAAATAGATGTATCTTTTTAAATGTATTTTTGCTCATATAATATTGTCTATAACCTTAATTCAAACAAAATGTTTTATAGAAGCTACAAGCTAAGCCTGACAAAAACATCAGTTCTATTGGCTTCCTTTGTGGTGTAAATAATGATGATAATTTATTGATAACTGGTTGTTTGCAAAATAATTTAGAACAAAATTCACAAAATCAAGACGAGATAGTTACAAATTTACAACAATGGTTACCAGGAGGTTCTATTTTTAGATTTACATTTTGTTCTTTAACATTTACTTGGGCAAGCTGTATTTAGATATAAAGTTATAATAAATATTATTTCTTAGTGAATTTTTTATCATCAATTTATTATACTATTAGTATAATTAAGTCTACATTTACATAGTCATTAAAATTTGAGCTTTTTCTACTTTTGTTATCAGGTGTAACAATTGTAGGAACATTTGGTGACACTTCACCAATTTTCAACTCAGACCAATTGTCAGTTCATCTAAAGATAGAGTATTCTGAAGAAGATACTGAAGAAACCAACATTTTTGGAATAGTGAACAATAAAGATTTGCTTAACGTTGAAATTCTTGTGAAAAACGATGAAGATCTTGAAAGTTTATTTCTAGATACACATATCTACTTCCAAGCCATTGGCTCGACAGTCATTCGTATTTTGGACAAATCAAGTAAGATAATGTTTGATGGATTGTTTTCTTAAATGATTTAATATTTTAAAGTGAGCTAACTTTACAGATTTTGCGATTAATAATTTGTTGAAATTTTAGGTGGACTTGTAACTTTAGATACAATTGATGAGGAAACTAAACCGAAAGTTGCTTTTTATCTACCTTCAATAAAGCAAATTGTAAAAGCTAATTCTAAAGATTCAAGAAATCTTACTCAAGTATTTAAAACTGTTCCATCTTCAAAATTCAATAAGAACAATCGATTACTCAGTCAAGCTACTTTATATGAGGCTTATGCTGCTGATGATGCTTCTGTAGTCACTGAAAATCAAGCAGCACCTTATTTTAAAAACATGAATACTGGCAAATTATTGCATTCGCTACCTATCACTCTAAAAGCGAATTGTTTTGTGAACAAGCAGATGACAATGAAGAAGTGAGATTTTTTGAGCATTTTTTTGAATATTTTTCAATTATATATTTTTCCTTTTAGCTTATGTAAAGTGTTGGAAAATTGTCTTCATTACCAAAAAAAATCGATTTTGAATAGTCATAAATTAATATCGATGAAGTTTTCTTCAAATACAATGTCTATTCCCGAGTTTAATGACTTCTCTTTGCCTGGTTGGATGCATCCAATCACTATTTGTTATCCAGCTAATAAACCTGACGAAGCCCTTGCCGACTACAGAAAAGTATGCCCTTAATTTCGTATCAGTTATCTGCTACTTAACAAACTTATAAATTGTTTTTTAGAATGTTTTGCATGAGACCTTTATGCAGTCTACAAAGATCCCAGTTTTTCGACGGGGTAACGCTATACATTTGAAACAAGAGTTTGAAGTTTCTACAAAACTCAAAAATCCTCATATAGGTCTTAAAGACCCAGACATGCCGGATGTACAGGTAGGTTGATTGTGGGATGATTTGATGAATTATTGGGTTTAAACCTAAAACTTTTTAAATTTAAGATTGCTTTAGTAAATGGAAAATACAGATATTTTCACTACAAGCAAGATGGAATTGATGATACTGGTTGGGGTTGTGCTTATAGATCATTACAAACAATCATTTCGTGGTATAGACTGCAAGGATTTACAAACCTAAAAGTTCCCACTCATCAAGTGATTCAACAGGTGATGATTAGAAGAAATTGAAACAGCTACTAACACTGAAGCTGTTCAGACCTTAGTTACGATTGGTGACAAACCTCACCGCTTTGTTTTATCCAATTCTTGGATTGGATCGATTGAAGTAAGTAAAGTTCTTCAGTCTTACCTTGGCATAGCCTCAAAAATCATCAACATCAGCCAAGGGTCGACTATTACAAGCAAAGCGCGAGAATTGATTCGTCATTTTCGTAAAGATGGAACCCCCGTCATGATTGGTAAGTTTCTAGCACTTGATCATCCAGAGTTTCAAACATTCATCCATATGAAGGTGGTGGTGTCCTTGCTCATACGATTGTGGGAGTTGCCTTTAGTGAAACCACCGGGCGGACTCGCTTTCTGGTCCTTGACCCACATTATACAGGGCCAGAAGACATTTCAAAGATACAACAAAAAGGGTGGTGTGAATGGAAAGCACCAAACTTCTGGGCGAAAGCGGCTTTTTACAACCTTTGCCTGCCACAAGTGCCTTCTGGCGTTTAGATTTTCCTGGTTGATTATTTCTTCAACATTTTTAATTCAACTTCTTCAAAAATCCTTTCTTTCTAAAGATATTAATAAATTTAATCAAAGATTTAATAAGATATTTGTGTGATGTTTGAACTTTCTGTCTAGGAATCTTTCGGATTTTGAGTTATTGCTTTTTTGGTGTCATATTATGATGGAGTTAAAATTGTGTTTTTGTCAATAAATTTATGATTTAAAATTTTTTTTATCAATTGTGATAACGTTGAGAAATTTTATTTGTTCTTCATTCAATCTGACAAGTTTACAAACGTTCACGAAACAACACTTGATGTCTTCGGATGCTATCATTTGCAATGAGGACATCGGGGGGTGGCTCCTCTTCGAACAAACCTTTTGCCATTCAAATTTTTTCGACATTTCTGTTGAAGCATTCAAATAAAAATCACTTTACAGAAAACTATTTTGAAAATTTATGAAAAAAATTAATCTCTTAAAAAATGCTTTTTACAAATTGCAGAAATTCTTAAGCTTATATCGAAACTTCATCACCTCCTTTTATCCATCCAAACATGTTCTTTAGTGCATGTCTAGACATTTCTAATGATTTTCAATTTTAAAAACAATCTCGTTCGCATTTAACAAATGTAATTTTTAAAGAAAGCCTTTTTATCAGCAAAAAATAAATCTATTAAAAAAATTCTTACACTACAATTGAAGCAATAGTCATGCCATTTTTTGTCCATGATGTCAATTTCGCTTTGACCAGCAACAATGGGCTTTTGGCAGGACCAGCAAACCACTTTGAACAACTTTTCATGGTCTATAAAAATGGTGAAAAATGAGATGAATCATTTATGATATGTTTATAATTTTGATAACTTTCACACAATTTTTGGTTCTTGAACAATACATCGATTGTTTCATGAAAAACAACTTTATAATTCATAAATGGAATGTAGATGATTTGGGTTTGGTTATGAAATTTGTTCAAAAATTCGTTCCAACATTGTTTGTATATTTAAAGAATTTCGATAATTTTACACTCACAAAAATAAAACGAAATATAAAGAAGTTTTATCAAGCGTGATTTCAAATTCTCAGAAAGTTTTCCTTCGGATAATATTACCTTCATTACAGTAAATATTTCCATTTTCTAAGTGAAATACGCCACCAAGCGGAGGTTTTTTACACTCAATACATAGAAAACACTCAATATGCCATTGAAGATTCAAAGCACGAAAAGCATCCTTGAAAAATTATAAACATTGTTTCATCATTCAAAATATCGTTTGCAACCAGGTTATTTAGTCATAAATTACTTAAAATCATATTTTTCATTAATAAAGTTAAACTTTTAAAAGTTACTTTGAATATAGGCTTTTGGCAGGCAATACATAGTTTGGAAAAGTACTTTTGATGGCAATCACTGCAATAACAGCGATTTTGTTCAGTAAAATAACCTTCTATCAGATTATTTGAACAGTTAGTTGCTGCACATACAAAGCATCCTGAATGAAAGTGGTCTTGTTTGACACTTAAGTACTCCCTGTAAACATAAGGTGGCAGAGTAATTTTATCTATTTTTATGAAGGTAAAGAGTTTAGATGAAGTCTGTTTCATTTAATTATGAACATTTTAAAATAATGAATGGATTTAAATAAAACTTGCAATAGTTATTTACATACGTATCAAGAATTGGGTCGCCACACGCTTTACAAAAGTCTCTCGTATTTCGTAGTCTCCAACGAGAAGAATCACTTCCTTCTGAAAGCGGAGTTTGTGATCTAACTGATTCAAATTCTCTTCCAATAGTCACCAAGTTTCCATATGTTCCTTGTAACAGTATGCATCCATAAGTGACCGCAAAAAAAGTTTCATGAAACTTTCAAACTAACTCTATCTACACAAGGAAATGGTTTTCTAAGAGCCTTATTGTCAATTTAATTTTATTTCCTGTTTTAAAACGAATTTAGAGAATAGTTTGATTGAGAAAATAGCTGTAACTCTCATGAAGTAATTGATGATATAAACGGATAATAATTATGAATTAAAGAAAAAAGTAATTTACATTTTAAGCTCAAGATAGTTCGATTTATAGCAATCAATAAGGCTGTCAAAATCACTTGAAGACTTAAACAAACTGTGCTTTTACAATTTTTCATGTTGTCTAAAGTTAAAAGTATTTAGAAAATAAAAGCTAGTATTGAACACTCTAAATGCTTATACTAGTTGAAGGTATAAAAGTTTGTTGCCACTACAAATAACTGAGTTTGTTTCACTTCAGATTATCGTTTTAATATCTATTTTTAGAAACCACAACTACTGGTTATAAATAAATTTATTCTAACAAGCAAAATCTGGTACAATTAAGCAAGAACTGATTTAAAGTTTGGTACAAAGACTGATACGAAAATACAAGCATCGTATTAATGAGTTTTGAAAATAAGCTATATAATAAAACTATTACAAAATCTATATTTTTAAGGAAAACCTTTTTTGCCTATTGGTCTTGGCTTCTCCAAGTTTTTTGCTTGTTTAACCATCTCGGGTTCTTTTGATTGTGCTTGGCATGGATGGATATCCCATACACTTGCCCTACATGAAGTTAAGCAACATAATGTTTTAAAATCCCTATAACCTTATTTCAACATAGTTTGATAAAATTATTCAAATTTTGTTAGAAAATTTCGCTCACTAAAGATGGTTTATAGCTATAAAATATTTCATTTTTTGATTGAAAAATAATTCTGTGATTAAAAACTAAACAATGAACAAAATTAATACTAATACTTGCCCAGTGTTAATACAATAGTGAGATAACATAGAAAGAACTAATAAGTAAATACTACATTCAAATGTATAAATAGTTTTGAATTAACATCATAATAATCATCAGACACTTTTATTATTCAGTACTCTCATTCATTACAGTATAAATTAGGTAACTACTTACAGCTTTATTTGCAAATGTAAGTTTCCTTGTGATGATTTTATCATCTCTTGGGCACCGTCAAGATTACAGTTAGTGAGAACAATTCCATTTATTGCTTGTATGATATCTCTACTTTTCAAACCAGCTTTAGATGCTGGGCTACCAGGGTTGACCTAATTGTAGTAAATATTTTGTAAATAAAATTCAGTTTCTAAAAACTGCATTATGCAAACTGGATAATTTTGTAGATGTCAAAACTAAAACTCTGTAAATTTTTATGAATATTCATATTTTTTAACCTAAACCGTTTTTATGACTAAATAAATAGAATTGATTAATACTGTTTAATCTATCATTAGTTTATTGAAATCATTGATGCAACAACATGGAGATAATTAACAACTTTTAAAACATAAAACTCAATAATCTAACCTGCGAAATAACGATATTACTGGTCTTACTTGCTGTTCCTAAAATTCTGAAACCCCAAGGGGGTCCGCCAGTTAAAATAACATTTTCAGACATTCTAGTGCTGAGATTTCAACCTGGTAATAAGCTGAAGTGGTTTGCAAGCTCAATAAGCATCTGCTTATAAAAGTAGTGTGATAAGATAAATATCTCTTGAGGCTTCAACAGCTGTTTTTCATCATAATAGTATTTTCTTACTGATAAACATTCAAGATAACTTCATCTTAACATTTAAGTTGTGAGCAACTTAGTAACTTTCAAGTGAAATTTATCATCCTTTAAGTATTTAGTCGAAAAGTTAACTGTTATTAACCTGTTACTTTTATTGTTTAAATCTAATAATATTTTACAATTACTAATGGGTGTAATTATTTACAGTAAAACTCATAAACTGTGTTAAGTTATTGTAACTCTGCTATTGTAGTTCTAAGAAAAAGAGTTAAAAGTAACAAAAATAACTTACCATCGTAATAAAAGGTTTTGATATAAATAGAGTGAGTTAGTATAAATATTTTAGGTTGCAAAAGAATGAATTAACCTTTAAAGAAATATTGGATGATTGAATCATATGTTAAGAAAATTAATGCCCCTTGTTAATTATAACTTACGATTATATTTGATTAAAAACATTTCAAATTATTTTTCTAGATTAATTTGTTTAACAATATTTTTCAATCTTTGGTATTTAAATGTCTATCAAGTTTTACGGAAAAAGCTCCCTAAAACTCACTTAGCATGTTATGACTATCAGTTTGAATTTTACACCAACTAATATTTAGTTGAATTATGCTTTTAAAATAGTCCAGAAAACTTTTATTCAACGTTTTGTACTATTTTCAGGTTATTAATCAACTTTACAATATAACATAAGTTTAAACATAAATCGTACAAACCTTTCAAGTAGATAGTCGAGACAGCGGGAAATTTAGTAGAGTTCATATAAATTTCTAAAACTAACAAATAGTATCAAAATATTTGCTCAATGCCTTAATTCAGAAACAAACTTACTTTTAAGTAAACTGTATTTAGCAAAATATATTTGCTAAAACTTAAAGAAATATCTTACCTTATAAATTTTGAATAAAGCATATAAATACGGTCTTGATTTTTATTTATCAAATTTATACTTATTTAGTGATTATTAGATAGACTCAATTATTTTTATATATGAATGAGCTATATTCTTAACTATTAATAACTAGTTTTTATTTATTTTGTTGTATACTTAAACAGGATAGATATTACAGATTTCTCTGCATTCTAGAAATTAGCCAGGGCATTTGAAACTTATTAGCAGACTAGATTATTGTACTAAACAGTTTTGAATTATTGACAGGTCACATTGATACTAACCATGATTTATTCAAGCGAAATCTATGCGCTGTTATCTGCATCAGAAGTATTATTTTTGATGCTGCCTATCATTTTTTCGATAAGAAAACGAAAATTTTTGTTATTAGCTGTGTATCTTTTAACTATGATCATCGGATTTGTAAGTTTAAAAAATTTATGAAAATGATTAATTATATCATTAAATCTATTCTAAATTTTTTTGCTCATTTTTATTTGTATTTTGATTTTATATGTAACAATTTGTAAAGTATATGACTATAAAAATTAATTTCAATCTATTACTAAAAAAGACTGTTTATGTAAATCATTTAATTAATATTTGATTAATAAAGAATATTTTTTTCTGAATTATATCTCTTTTGGTTACAGCTTTCTTCTTCAAGTTTTTACCTCAACATGATTCACGAAAACGAAAAATTAAATTTCGAAGAAAAAAATCATTTTCATGAGATTTTAAAAAGAAATAAGAATACCGTTGAACTTATTGACGTTTCTGCAAACTCACTTTTATATTTTTCAATTGCTTTAGCGTTTTTTTCATTCTTAGGTGACATCAAAAAGTATTTGTAAGTCAAATAGAATTTTTGTAAGACTTTTGCTTTACTTAAGGCAATTAATTTAGTTACAACCATTCAGTTCCTAGTAATTAATTGTTGTTTTTAGACGTTTTAAAGAATTTGTGAATAATTTAGAAATTGATATATTTATATAATTGACATGTTGAAAGCAGTAATCAGCTTGTAACTTACAATTTAAGACAAACAATTTATAAAATATAAATCTTTATCTAACTTTTACATTATTTCTTTTAAGATTGTATTTTAGAATGAAAACTCTATTTTACAACTGATGGTATTTACTATTAATTGAATTAATTAAATCATTATTAAGATAATTAATTAATCGAACTATAAAAAACTATTTTTGCTTTTATACTAATCAATTCTTTACTTTGTACAAACTAATTGCAACCTTTTAAAGTATAAAAAAGCTTGTATTACCAAATTATATGAGTTTGTAATAACTTTTTATAATGCAGCAAGCTAGGGTACATTTTTTTCGCCTTTCTTGCGTTTATGTTTGGTAAAAACTATATTCCAACAAAAGAATGGCACATAATGATTATTATGTCAACTATTTCTATCTTTGCTGCATTCTTAAATATGGTAAGTTTCTAAAATCAATTAGAATAATGTTTATGGAACATCATAAATTTGACATAATTAAACTTATAACCTTTCAGATTTATAAGAAAGTTGTGTTTGCAATCAAGATAACAGCTAAAAGAATGAAAATAAAATCTTTTAGCATTGCTGTAATCTTTTTTGTTTCAGCATCCGTATGTAAAGGATATTTTGAAAGGTTTGTTTATGTTTTAGAGTTTAATAATAAGAAGCACTAGAAGTTTTTTTTCAAGAATTTGGTAGCAGTTTCATCGATAAAAGTTTTAAAGTTTGAATATTTTCACCAGATTACATTTTATCGCTTTTCGGGTTTGCTTTCTTGCGTTCATAGCTGTAACTTTAGCCTCGCTGATTCCTCCAAGAGACGAGAAAAAATCCAGTGATAAATCATGAAATATTTTATGAATCTCTTGCTCTTACTATTTTTTTCAAAACATTTTTTTTTCTGTTTAAGATGATTTTTATATGAAATTCATTCTTGTTAATAAATGTTTCTAAATCAAATTTATTTACAAAAAAATTATAAATGTTATAACGTCATTACAAATAAAAGTTTACGGTTACATAAAAGTTGGAACAAATTCATCAAAATGAATCAGTAAAGCTTAATCTAATTTTTTGAAATCAATTCTTAGTAAAGTGTAAAGTGAATAAATAAAAATAATGAATAGTTTAGTTAATAAATAATTATCATATTTATTTAAACTATGTAATAAACAGGATAAAAAGAATCAAGATAACACTCATGAACTGTAGTAGACTAACAGATCTAAAAACATAATTCAAAATCAAACATTAAAAATAAATGTAGATGTAATAACTAGTTCAACAAAATATGTGAAATAAGCTATATTTTCAATGAAAATAAAAAACTTTGTTAGCTTGAAATATTTATTATATATTTAAGAATGGTAGTATTAGAAAGTAACACAAAAAAAGATTAAGCTTTTCAGTTACTCATTTAAAACTTCAGCTTTGATAGATTTTTGTGAAACCATTTTTTGACTAACAATGTTTTTTAAGTAACAAGTATAAAATAGATTTTGCTTTTATAACTGGTTCACGAAGAATTAGATTAATATCCAACATTTTTCTTCACTTAAAGTTTTAGCTTTTTTATTACTTAACAATTTCATACAGATTAAAAAGTAGAAAATAAGTAAAAAAGTTGATGGATAATTTTAGATAAGTATTTTAAACTGTTAGTATAAAAAACTTGTTTACAATTAAAAAAAAAGTTTATACTTTGCAATAGATAATACTTTTCATTCAATTATTATCATTATTAAAAAACTTGGAAAAAAATCTGTTTTGATTTTGACGCTTTTGGAAGGTTAGTGTTTATTATGATTAGCTTTCCAGAATTAGTTTATAGCTTTTGTTTAAATTTAAGTCTAACATAAATTCATTCATTGTTAACTTTAAAAACAAACTATTAGGTTTATAATCTATTAAAGTTTAAGTTCTTGCATTTTTTAAATATAACTATTGTATTTTTCAAAAATGTTCTTTAACTATAAAATATCATTCTATGAATTAAATAATTGAATGAAGATATGAGATATTATCAAAAATTAGTTTGAAGTTCTGATAGTTACCAATCTAAATAATTTTTATTCATTCAATTTTTTTGAATATGAATCGAAATAGTAAGTAGCTGTTCGAGTGTTTCAAGAGTTTGTAAAAAGTTTGAAATAAAGTTTCATTTTTATTCTTTAACAGCAACAAAGACCTGCTATAACAATTTCAGACATTGGATCTACTCCGAGTTGAGATTTATCAATGTCTGCCGATTTAGCTTCTTGAGCTTTACTTTTTTGAAGAAAAAAACTGAAGGAAACTGATGAAAGTATGAAGAAGAAAACTTGACAAATATGTTCGTTATAACTGAAATGTTAAAATGTTTAAATTTTGAAACTATTAATGTTGTTAAGGAAGTAACATTGTTTTAAAATGTCAATATAACTTTTGGAAGATGCTCACCTATATCTCCACTTGAATCTTATAGCTATACAAATTAATCCAAATATTAAACCAGGAACTATCGCTTTAGCATAATGTTCTGGTTCAGGGTGAAGTCGTCGGTTTTTAACAGTTGTTATGAACTGAATCACAAATAAGAAGTTTTAAACAAGTTTGGAATAATCCATTTTTTGAAAATGTTTAATAATGTGCTACACTGAAATCTTCTTCACTTACAATTGAAGTCAGTAACTCACATTTAAAAAAAATACGATGGTGGCTGCTGATCCAATGATAAAACAAAAAGTGCTAAAAGTGGATGGATCTTTTTCATACATTGTAAATATATTGATAATTCCAAAGATTGTTACTACTGAATTCCTGAGTTTACAAGAATATGTTATATAAATGAAAAACTTAAAATAATTCAATTGTTATTCTTGTATTTAATCAGCTTCAATTAGCTTTTAAGTACAATTTTATTGAATTGAAGGCTTATGAATTTTACTGAATTCTTTTCTAGTGTAACTTACAATTTGTCTGAGCTCATAACTGTTGAATGCATTATAGTAGAAGCATAGGCCAAAGAAAGAATGTAGTAAGAAAAAAATGACAATGCATTTTCCATGTGGCCAAGCCCAATAGAATTTCTCAGAAAAAATATCTGAAAATTACTTTTTCAGTTATATAAACTTGTTCTAAACTTTTATTCTAAATTTTAAGCTGTATCCAATCTTCTAATAACAGTTTTATAATAGTTGTCTACAATAATATAAGCATTTTGTAGATGTTAATTTTACATTTCAAATTTATTTTTTATTTTGATAAATGTAGATTAGTTGAATAATAGTTGGTAAAATATTGAAAATTGAAAAAATAATTTTGAATAATTTCAAACAATTAACTAGTTAGTAAAATCAAACGAATACTCTGTAAATGTTTTTCTAAAAATCTTTGTAGTAAACTGATAATGCAATTTACAAAATGGTTTTACAAAAATTTTGTAATAAATGTAAACATTTTTGTCAAAATAAAGAGTTTATAGTGTTAATTATAGCTGTATAGTTTGTATAAGATTAGAATACTTCACTATTTTTCAACCTTTATTTAACATGCTAATTACTTTGCTTTCTATAATGAAACATTACTTTCAAAAGTTGTATCGAAAGATTATGTAAAAATTATGTACATACCATGAAGACAACGATTGTATAAACATAAATAAAAACTTGTCCATACAGTCTCCTTTTAAGTGCAAAAAAGGAAGGAACTAGCAAGGAAAGATAAGAAATCATTTCAAATACTTGTCCAGCAGTGACAGCCATCTTTTCAAAATTTTCTTACCAGAATTTTTGATTAATAAGCTTTAAGATAAAAAAAATAGAATAAGAAAGTTATTTAGCATAATAATTCTAGTTATTTTGTGCAAAAATTTTTTTTTTACTATTTGGTTAACTATTATATATTTTTTAAAAGTTTCCCAATAAAAAGGTTTTAATAAGATAGAAAATTTATTAATTTTCACCACAATAGATTTTTTGATACAAGTTAATATTTGAAACAATATTCTAAATGTTTTATTTATTACTTATATAGTTATTAGAAATAAATAACTAACTTTGTAAAAATCCTGTCTTTTAATCCAATTTTAATAAAATATTATTCTTAATCTCAGCTAGGCTATATTTTGTACAAACTTAAAAACTTTCTACAATTAAAAAAAATCTTTAAAAAAACTCAAAACTTTTAAGACTATTCTCTCTATAAATTTTTTTCTTTGTCAGTTTAACGAAACTCGAATTGCAACTTGACTAAACTTATAGTAAGAAAAACTTCTAAAAATAACAAAATTTACATATTAGGTCCTTTATATATGTTTTTAAGGAGTTTAACATTTTAGTAAAGTTATTTTAAGATTATGTTTTTATACCTGTGTAAAAGATGACGACAAAAACAATTTTTTAGTAAATTAGATCCAACAACAATTTACTCATAAGTTTGTTTGTACAGTAATTAGTACAATTTAAAAATAGTTTTTAGGAAATTATTATATCTACAACAGCTGCATTTTGCATGTTAGATCGTTTATAAGAAATTTATAGTTTAATGTTAACTTAAGATCTACTATTACTGACGTTCGAGTTTAAATAGACAAACCAGAGGTATAATATACCACCAAATAAATAAGATGCCTTCTTTTAGACATATTTTCCTTTTGCTGAATATGACTAATCATCAAAATACTGTCGAAGTTGCATAAACTAATAGTATAAAAGTTACTTTGTTAATGAAGAGCCGATGAAATCATAAGTTAGCACTTTAAGTGAAATTATTTCAACTTTCTCAAATTTTTATTTCTTAATTTAATTTTTTAAATAGCCCTATACAAAAATTTCAACATCTTTAACTGTAATTCTTATTTTGGTAAATTTTATTCTTTCTTATAAGTTAATATATTTGTTATTGATAATTAGTAATAAAAAAACGAGTATACAAATAGAATAGTTCAATTAGCTGAAATCATATTCATATCCAGCCAAAGAAACCAAAGTCATGCTGATAAGAATGTAAAAGCAAATTCGGAAAGGAACAAGAATAAATCTGAAAAAAATACATTTTTGATGTTTTTTCTACTTTATAAATGGAGTTAAATTTTATAAAAATAGTTTTTCTAAAGATTTGGTTTTAAATATACAAACTAGTAATCACTCTTCAAGCAGGCCTCTACATATAATTGCTGTTGTATACATGGCGATCGCAGGAACTAAAGACTTCAGTATCAGTTGCTTATAATCGCTAAACTTTTTTCGCTTTTTCACTATAAAGTATATCTGAAAAATTGAAACTTTATATTAAATATCTCTTAATAAAAGTATCTGAAGTTCATATTGCGTTTAAAGTCATGTTTTAAAACAAGTAATTATATAAATGTGATATAACTAAGTAACTAGGAGTTAGAAAGATAAGAAATCAAGATTTAATAGTTTCTGTAGCTTAAAACTCATAAGAAAAAATTGTGATGGTTTGCAGTCTGATGGAAAATTCAACTTTAGGTTTAGATTTTAAAAGTATCTAAAACGAAAAACGATATTGATTTAAAACAAATAGAGCATCTATAATCATATTTTAATGTTTTGTATATGCTGCATGTTACATTTAATTTAGAGCTTATTTACTTTTACTGTGAATGTATGAATGTATAGTTACATGTAATAATAAACTTTCAAAATTGCTATAAACATCAAAATTTGAAATAATTCTTTTTAACTCTGTAATGTTTTTTTTTTTCTCATAGTTCTTTTACTTAAATATAAAGTAAATTAGAAATGAGAAATAATCTCTTTGTTGTATTTCAGTGTTTATATGATACTGGCGAATTGCTTAACTATCATCAAAATTAGAATTAATATCTTTCAACTATTTATAAAATAATAAATTAATGAAACAAACTTAAACTTAACTTCATAACAGAGCATCTCACAAGTTTTAGAAACGTCCATTTAACTAAATATACTTTTCAATATGACTTACCATTACCCCAGATGAAATTGATAAAGGTATAACACAGAAAATCACTAAAGAATTCCAAAATTTCCAAAATTGTACTTGTATTACATAGAAAGAAAATAAAAGAGAAAGTCCTCCAAAAAGTCCACGAATAAGAAGTCTGAAAACAATTTAAAACAGTTTATATCCTGAAAACGTTTTAATCACTACAAAGAAGATACTTGTTGTTTTAATGTAGAAAACCTGTTGTAAGACAGTTTTTAAAGTATTCGAGTTAAAAAGTAACTAAATTTTGTCAATAAGTATCCTAATTAGCTTTTAAATTACAAAATTATTGTGCTAAAATGTTGTCAAAAATAGCTTCTTTTTATTTATTTTTAAAATATAAAATATATTCTTACATTTTCCAGTCAACATCGTTGAAAGATAAAAGAAAAGCTGACGAAATTGAGGTTAGTAGGATTGGTTTTGCGATACGATCAGTTATATAAGCTGCTTTTTTAAGTGGAGGCAGTATATGTTTTTCAACACGCCGTTTGTGTTCCATTTTAAGATTATAAGCAACGAGACTACTTTCATCGAGAATATTGAAACTAATTTCATCAAAGTTTATTGAACTTTCTATCTTCTTACTAACTTCGTTCACAGATTCAAAAACCTAATCGTAGATATAATTTCAAAGTTAATTTAGTAAAGATATAATTTAACAAACACTAATAACCAAGTGAGTAGCTTGATTCAAAAATTATTGATGCATTTAAAAAATATTTTTGATTATTCTAAAGCATAATTTGTAATAAACTATTTGTGTTTTTTAACTTGTCAACAAGTCTTATAGCTTAGGCTATATCTAGTAGCAAAATATCAAAAATAAAAGCTTACAAAGCAAGATATTGCTGATGTCAAAAAAAGCCCAAAAAATAACCAGTTCTTTCTTCTGAATGAATATATGGCTGGTATAATTAAAAGTAAAGAAGTTAACCCAGTCATCAGTGGATATAAGATTGTACTAATTAGGCTCATAATAAAACTAGATGTTTCTTCAAAAATGAATATCCTTAAAGCAAAAAAGTTTTTTACTCTTAAGATGAAGAAGCTATCAAATAAAATTATTTCATAAATTCTGAATAATACATTTTTAAGTATTACTAACTTTATCAGAAAATTTAAAATAGTGGATGAAGCATAATCATACAAAAGAAGTATTTGCTCAATATTTGTTAAGTAACTGATTGTCATAAGCTTTTCAAACGTTGTTATATAAAAACAATATTTTGCTGAAAAATGAAAAATAAACTGTTTTTTTTAAGCTAGTAGGTTTTTGTTGTATATATTGTCAATTATAAACACAGAATAAATCTCTTTCTTATTAAGCTGTTGATTGATTACTCAGTATATACAAAATCATTCTAATATTTAAGAACTTGCTTTTTGGTTTTGTTGGCATTTTTATATTTTAGTCTTAAAGATATTTTTAGAACTTATGAACACACTTTTCAAGCTTTTGATGATTCATTTGTATCTTTATGCTGTTTAATTTTAAACATTTCTATAAAATTGGATTGTTATCTACAGCTTTTAAATAAAAAAACTTTGAAATTAAAATTGTTTTTAAGCTATGAAATTAACAAACTTTTAGCTGAGTTTCTTGTAAGTTAGCAAATCTTAGTGTGGTCCATCTATGTGGTGTAGCAGTTACAACAGGCGCCTACCAAGCGAGAAGTTCCGGGCTCGAGCCCTGATAGACAAATATTTGCGACAAGTAAAAGTCCTAAAAACTCAGGTAGAAGGGTATTGTGAGTCTAGTTAATGACAACACTTCTAGGAGACACAAAAGTCTAAATTCAAAGCCAGAGTTGAACCTCCGTAGGTTCTGACAGCTCTTGCAACGCCAGAAAGGCGTAACTGCATCACTCCGTCTGTCTCCCTTTTCTAATCTGGCTGGTGGAATCTTGCTGCATGGGTAACGACTCGATCTCCATAGTTTCTGCCCTGGCATATATATGCTATACATGGGGGACGTTTGCGGCCGAAGCAAGTAAAAAAAAAGAAACTTTATTTGAAAGAACTGTGTATATCAAATTTAGTTGTTTAATTAAATTTTTTCATTAGACATTCTACCCATAATAAAGTACTTGTCTGGCAGAGAGGTGAGTACTTTGCTTTGTTGTATAAACAAACTGGTTTAATTCTTTTCTCAAGCACAATGAATTAATTAAAAACTAAGAAGTGTTGCCAAAATCAAAATATAAAAATCTTTATAGCAACTTTGCTTTTAGTTTAACATCACGGCAGGTAACTTGATCGCAGCAATTTTCAGAAGTTTTTTTGGCAAAATATCTTCTGTTCATCTTATTTTATGGGTTAATACACTCCAAGTTCTGTGCTTTGATGGTGTTGAGAGCTCGCCTATTTCAATCAATGTTTCACAACACAATATTGATGGTGCAAACACAATTGTTTTAAAACAAATTTTTACCAACAGCATCAACGAAGTAGTTTATTAAAATAATTTAAAGTGATGCTATTAGTTGCAGTATTGGAAATATGATCACAATAATAATAAAATAGAATATTCAAATCTTTCATACACTATTATTATCCTTCAAGATAATTTGATTTTTGATTTAAGTTTATAAATAAAAGAATAATATTTTTTGTTAAATATACAATTAGCTGAGAGACATAAAAGAAAATAACTTGACATACAATATGCTGAAGAAGGTTTGTTTAGTCTTTGCTTCTGTTATTTTAGTTGATTAGCTGATGGCTAAATAGTTTTTAAAATATATTAGAAAAGTTTCATCATTACACTTACATAATAAAGTTTGATTTGAAAAGATATGATTATGGTTGATACCTTCTGACTATTTCCATCATGAAAATTGCACCTAATTGATTTTTAATGACTTTCTGAGAAATCTAAATTTAAGTTACAATACTAGCTTTATTGTATGAAATAAAATCAATGAGAAATTTAATAAAAAGCCTTTAATAGCTTTGAGATTGTTACTTTGATTAGTGTTTCACAGCTTTTTTTCGAACAGAATAGTCTATTTCAATGACACATAATCATTTTCTAAGTTTAAAAAATATTGATTGAGCATATTTCAGCATAAATATCTCAACTTATACAAAATAAAAATAAAGATTTAGAACTTTAATGTGAATGCAAAAGTATAAAAAACACATGAAGCTTATTTGTACCCATATAAACTTAAAAAAAATCGTTGAAAATACTAGACCATTTTCGTTTTCAAAAAATTTAGAAATATCAATCCACTGATAGATTTTCTTTATTGTTCGGATTGTTTTATAGTAATTAATAAAGATCCCTAATTTTTAACATTGCTTTTAAGAACCTTTAAAAATATGATTGAACTTGAATAACCTTTAAGAAAAGGATTGAATTAATCATTTAATTTAAAAAGTAAAAAACAGTTTTTTTAATTTTGCTGATCTTTAAAGCAGAGCATTTGTCATTTGGATTGACTGATACATTTTTTACATCATCTTGCAACAACTTTATTTTAGGTAGTATTGTTCTAATAATTTTGTAATTACTAATTTAAGTTTAAAGTAGATGTTTACATCGTTGAAGTGCTTTTTAGATTAATTATAGATTCAATTGCACTTGAACATTTCATTTATAATCTGCGATAGATAAACATTTAACTTCAGCTATAAGTTGCTCCCTTCTTATCATTCAAAATCTTGCCTATAGTGGAAAAGTAATATATTTTTATTTAGGAAATTCTTACAATATCAATTTTTCTCAACTCAAAAAACTTTCAATATAGTAAACTTTAAGACCTGTGCATGTTGAAAAATTGAGTTTTTCATCTCATTATGAAGATTATTTGAAAGATGATACTGTAAATTTCAAAAAATGTTATGAAATTAGATTGTTAAGTTACACAAATCTCTATTAAAAGAATTATCTAAATCGTTTGTTAACAAATACTTCACTTAAACACAAGTTCACTTGGATAAGTTTTAAGAGGGTTCAATGCTTAATGAGTATGTTTATTCAGTTGTTACATTAACAAAGTTTTTATAATGTATTTCAACTAGGCATAAACATAAATATGTTTTTTATTATAACACTTATATGCAAAAACTAAAGGTAAAAGGTTCAACACTTTTCAAGGAATCTTACTTGTGAAAAAAATATGTTGAAAATGACAGTCTGAAAGTTTACAAGTTGATTGACTTGTATGATGAAATATTTAGTTTAGTTCAATGAAATACCTCTGAAGAAATAACAATTTCTTTTAGTTTGAAGTTTCATCATTTTTTCACCTAATTATTTAGTTACTTATGCTTTAAAATTTAAAATTAAATTTGATAAAATGTTTTTCAAAATTGAATATAAATCTATAATTGAAAGTAGTAGTTACCACAAATACGAATTCAAGTTTATCAATTGATAAATATTGTATAGTACAGAACATTAGTTATGTTTCAAAGAAAAAATAAAATAGGTATAAAAAAATAAATTGCAAAAAAACATTGAATAGCAAAGTATTTTGCACAGTAGTTATCTCTGTTCATCTTCCAACTGTTGTTATTGCCCTAACCAATCCTAACTATATCAACCTATTCAAATTAAAGTACAATCTTATATAGCCAAAAGCAAGTGATGAGGTTTTAACTTAAAAAGCGTCTGGCTGCATGAAATCGATGGTATATCCCAGATGTAATTTTCTAAATTTCTCACATTTAAATGTTTAGTATCTATTCTTTCACTGAAACTTAAAGTGATGGAAAAAACTATTAAAAGGTTTTAGAAATAGTAGAAACAGATAAATTAATGAAATCATTAAGGTTAACAAGATTAAATTTGTTAATATTACATTTAAGTAAACATTTTTGGAAACATTATTTAAAAGTCTAGCCAAAAAACAAATAATCAGCATTTTTAATATCATATTTATTTTAGGTTAACTATTAATTTTTTTATGACCTGCTTCAGCCGAAATTATGGAGATCCAGTTGTTGCCTATGCAGCAGAATTCAACTCTCTACGCCAGCCAGGCCAGGCCAGGCAGCGGAACAGAAGGACTGATGTAGTTACGCCCGGCTGGCGTCGCTTGAGCTGCCAGAACGACACTGATTATAGTGACGAACTACTACGGGGCTACAACTCCGGTTTTAAATTTGGAGATTTGCGTCTCCTAGAAGTGTTGTCATAAAACAAACTAACAAGGCCTTTATATCTAAGTTTTTTATGGACTTTCTTTGCCGTAAAAATGTATCAACGTGGGCTCAAACCCCGGGACTTTTCGCGTGATATGGGTAACTGCTACACTTGAACAAATAAAATATCCATTAACAGTTAGATATAATATTTTAAAAGGTTTCTATTCTGACAGTTTAAAGTCAAAAATTTTAAACATTTAGCAACAAAGTGTTTATTTAAAACGAAAAGTTAGTGCAAAGAATATTTAGCAAACTCAATGAATAAACTGAAAAGTCAAATTCAATTACAAAACCAGTTGATTAAAAATATTTGAAAATAATTGGAAAACTTAAGATTGATGTTTGGCTTGCAGAAACGTTTATAGAGCAAAAGCAACTTTACAAAATTTCACAGTTTTTTACAGTTTAAAGTAAAGTTAAATTTACACACAAAATAATCCATTATTGTTAATACTGACGTTTGTTCACACTTTTACTGATTTCATTTGTGATTTGGGTTTAGTTATAATCATCAAAAATTTATCAACCCAAAATGGTTTATTTTAATCTGTTGGAGTGAGTTTTTCAAATGACTTTTTTTGAAGTTGAATTTAATCGTATTTTGTTTAAATTATCTTTTCAAATTATTAAGGGACAAAATTATTAATAAATTTAGATAATAAAAATATTATTTTCAACAAAAAATGTCGATAATATATATAAAAAATATCATCTATTTATTGAAAAATCAAATAAATCTAAGTTTAAAGCCGTTATTTAACTTTAAATTGCAACTTATTGCAATTTTTTATCTAAATTATATGAAAAATTTCAGTTTTTATCAGTTTTTTTTATAGTTTTGCTATTTTTAGAATCTAATTTCTTCTAATCTATCGATGGTTTTAATTTATAAAAACTAAAACATATGCTTTGACAAAAAAACTTTATTTTGAAACGAAATACTCTTTGAGCTTTTTCAAGTCTGACGTTATAAACAGAAAAATTCGCATCAAAAATATATTAGTCGACAAAAATATTGGTAAAGAAAGCTATTGATACTAATCTCTTTTTAAGTTTCAAAATTTTTTGTTTTATTATCGAAAAAACAAACAAAACACATTTCTATTTATCATTTGGTGTTGATGTTAACATTACTTTTCTGAGGGACAAAACATTTAAAATCTCTTTTAATTTTAATCACTTCTTAATGTTTTCTAAGAGATTTATTACCAGATGCTTTTTTTGATAAATTGTAAAGTTAAATTATTTTAGAGAACAAACTTAACAACCTAATTCGAATAAGAAACCGAACAGTTGTTGAACTACACAATATATGTATCGTAAAGTTAAAATTAAATAAGTTAATTACACAATTTGGCAGAAGTTTATAATATATAAATTTAATTTAAAGAAACTTGCAAGATGTTTTAAATAGCTACAAGACGAGCGGCCAATTCTTGGTTTGGCAGGTACCATACACACAAAAGAATAATATTTCTTTTATGGTAAGTAAACTGTTATAATAAATCGTCAAATATAATGAAAGCACATGAAAAAAGTAATACATGATAAGCAAATTTTTATATTTTTAATTATGCAAGCAAAATTTAAAAGCTAGAAGAAGTTTACAAGTTTTTAAGTTCAACTGAAATAAAAGTTAAAAAAAAACAACATTTAAGACATTTGTACTTGAGAGAATTGAATGCATAATAATTACAAAAAAAAACAATAGACAAAGTACCATAAAGAAACAATCTAACTTCTACCACATTGCACAAACGTTCAAGGTAGTAAAAAAAAAGCATTAAAATTTCAAGTAAAAGATAACAATTATTTTCAAGCTCTTCATTTTTTTAAAGTGAATCCAATTAAACGTCAGATTGAAGCAATTGACTGCTTATTTGCAGGATCAAGAATATTATTTTTAAAATGAAGTTGATCAAACAGTTCTTCTTATACTCATTTGGTCATTTGAACGCTAGTTGTATCGTTGATGCATTTATTTTTTCTATATAAGTATAACAGCATCAATGAAGTGCTACGAAAACACGATGTCATAAGCTTCTCGATTTACAACGCTTAAATAGAAAGTCTTGAATCGGAGAGCTTTCGATTTCATCTGCTGTTTCTTATCATCTTTTCATGTAGAGGCTTCCATGACCTCCTATCATCATTTACGAGCAGCTCACCATTTCGATATTACAGCAGTTTAATACAGGTCCTTGAGATGAAGATGAGCTTGATGAAATTGCCTCGGTGTTCCCCCCACTTGACTGAATTACTTTCTTAGTGTTGCGTGTAGCGCTAGTCACGTGAGCTGATTTGTTGCTGCGCCAACGTATTCGCAACTCGTTGCTAGGTACTAGTTTGAACGATGAAGATGATTTGGCATCGTAAGTTGCAGGTCGATGTAGACAAGAGGTGCCGACGACAAAAAGGTTTTTGGCATCTTTACTCGCGTTTGGAGAAGATAAAGTGAGAGAAGAGAGACGATTAGAAGCTCCAGGACTGACACAGAAACGAGGATGAACTTTTTGATCTTGTTGTAGTTTGAGAGTAGTAGCTGCTGGCATTTGCAAACCAGAATTTGCTTTTGATGAGAGGAAGGCCTGGTACCCGAACGACTGACGCAGCGAAGGCGTGAAGCTCTTTTTCATTATTTTCGGACTTCGAGATTTTCTTGGAGCGAATCGGTTGTTATCAGCAACAGATGAGTAAGAAGTCACTAAAAGGACATTAGTGTCCGGCATGCTTTTTTCTAAAGATGCTATTGGTGATGGTGGGTCCTGTTGGGACTGATCATTTGCTTCATCTTCTTGCTCAGACATCTCAACATCTACTGGGAAGTCCCCATCATCTGGATTTCGTACAAAAAGGATCTTTGAAGCTGCTGGAGTAGTTGGAGCCGTAGCAGGTTTTAATTCACTCTCGATTTGATGATGATAGCTTAAAGGAATCGAACAGACCTTACTAGGCAACCTTCGAGGCAGACTACTCGACTTCTGCTTGTCTAGACCTCCTTCTAGATCCCAATGATCATTGATACTATGAAATGGTTCGTTACTCTCATCTTCAACCCCATCACTTCCTAATCTTCTTGGGTTTTCTTCAACCGGAGCTTGCACGTGAAGATCCAGCAACACACCAGCTCCTCTAGTCGGTAAATGTTGCTTCAATTCAGCTGGTTTTTTATAGTCGGTGATATTTCGCGAAAGATCCAATTTTGGCGCTTGACGACGTCTACAAAACGATGACGTCACACTTGGATTATTGAAAAATGGTTTTGAAGCAAAATCTGTTTTGGCACTTAGAGAGCACGACTGATTCGAGACTAAATTTTTCTCTTTAATTTTGATTTCTTCTTCGTCAGCAACAGTAGCTGGTTGTTGCTGATTTTTTTCATCTTCATTAATTGGTAGATGCCCGTTGTCGCGAAGTCGACGTTCAAATTCGATTAACTGTCCAAGAAAGTTAAAATTTGGAGAAATTGTTGGTCGTTTTTCCTTGACAAACCTAAAAATGAAAATAAATTTAAGATTTTGGTTACAAATATATTTAATAAAATTTTCTTATGTTGCTTTATTTCAGTTTTAATTAAACGGTTTTGATGTTTTACTCGAGGTGGCAATTTGAAAATTAACATCAAAGATTTTCTTCACACTGTCAACCAAATATCACTTTTGCAAGTTTCAAATTCACAAATACTTCTAATCCGAAGCATCTTCACAATTTCCAATCTTCAAAGTGAAAGAGTGTGGGAAGAAAAATAGCGAGATATAATCCTTAAAAATTGGAGTAGACAGCATATGGTCAGATACCCACAACAAAATGAACAAAGAGTTTGTAATGACGAAAAGTATCATATCGGCCAGTGTACAAACTGCTAAGGTGTTTATGAAACAGAATACAGAACGCTCTTTACACTATGCTTAAATGCCAGAGTAGAATGTTTTTCTATGTAGCTAATGACGTAATCAGTTTGTATTCCCATAGAGCATTAGTTGCTGTGTGAGTGAAACCTGCCAGCTACTTTTGTTCTGCACTTTACAGAGATGATAGCAACACAAAATACTTTCAGTTTCGAGTATTTTTAAGAGTACCACAATCCCAAAATGAACTGATTAATTGGCATGGCAAACATCACACATTTTCTCACCTTGTGGTAAACGTGTCTGAGATATTAAACGATTATTCAGGCGTTTACATAAGTCCAAAAAGTTTGGAACTCTGTTACTTCTTATTATTCATAATCATAAACCTAGAAGCTGATGAACAATAGTCTGGACTTATGATTCATTTGCAGCCAAATATGATAAAAGGAAATAAAACTGTAGTTCCTCTAATTAAAGATGATTTATATTAAAAATAAAATGAGGTTCCCTGAACATAATATCGAGAAAACCTTTATTCATTGTAATTTCACAAAAAAACGAAAATAAACAGGTACCGAAAGTAGAAAGTAAAACAACAAGTTTAGCTTTGAAAAATTAAAAACAAGTGTATTGACCACATTACCATATCTATTCAAAACTTATGTAGTAATATTTGGTTTCAAACATTCAAAAAAAGCACAAGTTAAAAATTCTTAGCATCGCTTTATTTATAAAATGGATTGTAATTTTCCGTTACATCATAAAAAATGTGTAAATACTGAGCTTGTTAAATAGTAATATTGACTTTATTTTAGTCTATAAAAATGAACTTCTTTTTGTGATGCATACCTGTACGCTTCATTAAGACTTAGTTTCAGGTAGTACATGACATAGGCGATCGCGACAGTTGCAGATCTAGAAACCCCAGCGACACAATGTATGAGTACCCGTTCACTTTGCACACGTGCTTCTTCTGTATAATACCAAAGAAAATAGAATTAAGTTTATTGAGATGATCTACAGCTTATATAAAAAGGACGGACATTTCTAGGTTTAATGGATATTGAAGATGATTTAAGTTAAAGTTTTATTACTTTAATTGTGTTGTAGACTGAAGATAGTAAAAATTTGAATGTTTTTACATTTAACAATTTAAAAAAAAAGTATAATAAGTCAATTGTTTTTGACAATTGTTAAGAAATATTTTATTAGATTTTCAACATTTTACGTTATCTTAAAAAAGCTTCTATTAGTCATAATCAAAGCCTGTTGCAGAGAATATTAAATTTACGTAAAAGGAACTGTGAAAGATTTCCCACAAGAAACAGTGATTTGACATTTCTTATTAAAATCCCCAAACAATACTTGGCCTGATATTAACGACAGGTATAAGAAATTTACAGGTCTTAGTTTTTTAGAATGTAAACTATGAGAGAAAATCACTTGCTGTAAATTTTATGGCTTAGTGTCTTTTAGAATGATCATATACATTCTTTATTTCTTACTCATATTTTGATCTCATTTCATTTAAAATATCAAACTGATCAACAATGGCTTCTTTTATGGAATAAATTGTTCCCATTCTTAACATTAACCTTTAAAAAGTTGTCTTACCAAGCTACATCTTCCAATTTAATCTTTTTATATCTTTTCAGTGATTTGTTTTAAAAAAATTTTCAACTTTAAGTTAAGCCAGAGTAGTTGGAAAAATATTGAAAATTAGATATTGGTAAATAAATTGATATATGATAAATCTAGAGGTCGTTCACCTAGAAATTCGACTGCATCGTCTAGGTGAGGCTCAATTCTCTCCGTATAGTTGTCATGAACAGCAATTCGTCTAAAGTGACTATCATCTAAATGAGAAGGTCGCTTGCATGTTATACTAACGTTTAGAACTCGAGTTATTTTCTGTTCAGCCATCAATTGCTAAAAATAAAACAGATTTTCAGATTAAAAAAAGCTTAACCTTAAATTTTAATCTTAAAGAATATTTTTCTATTTTACATGACCATTTAAACATCTGAATATTTCTGATTTCATTTTAGCTTTTACGTGGCGATTTATAAAATTTCAAAACATAAACAGAATTTGATCAGAAAAAAGTCAACTTACTTCATCAGCAACATCACTTTCGGATCCTAAAAACAGATGAGGAAATATACTGGTGGCTCTGACAGAAGCCGATCCAATACAAGGTTGGGACAAGGTGGTTCGAGATGAAGATGTTCTTTCAGCGGAAGGAGTTGGGGAGTCGAGATCAGTAGGTGAAGTAGGAAGAGTAAATAGCTTTTTCACTAGATAAGTAGATGTTGATAAACTGGGAGATTTTTCATCAATATGCATAGCTGTTATCAAGTCACGTGACTTCGAGCTTGTGATGTCTTTTTGAAGTTCTGTTCGACCCTCTGAAAGTAGAATAAATTGTTTGAATAAAATAAAAGTGAATTGAAACTGTGAGTTAGCGGCAAATATTTTCACGTTGTGAATCAACTAAACCTTTTTCTAGTAACTTTACCGCATCTACAATAAATTATTCAACAACCATACGGTCACGTGACCATTTAAATATCGATCGCACAATTATATTTATATTTTCCAAAATTTATTTTACTATTATTTTTCATGTCAAATGTAAATCCTAAATTTAAACAAGATAATTGATTTGAAAATACAATTATTTAGTGATTTAATTCCGGTAATGTTTACTTTTATTGTTTAAAATAAAAGAACATTCGTGCCTACTTGGCCGTAAACAGGTTTTAAGGAACTTTCTAAAAGTTTGATGGAACAAAAGTAACCTTTATCAAGAGCATATTTTGGTTTGAGTATTTTGAAGAAGTGAAAAGTTAAAGATTTGCAGCAGTTTTTCAAACTACAATTAGTTTTGCGACGTTGAAATTAATGATAGTTGATTACTTCTCAAAAGAAAATAAACATTTTGAAGTGCTTTCACTACTTGACCAATAAAGATATAATAAGAAATGAGCAGATTTTATTTGAAAGTAATGTTTTGAAGGGAATCTCAAGATTTTACTGATGATCTAATGTATATGAATCAGTTATAAATTTCCCAAATCATTTAACACATCTCTTTTAATCTTGTAAATATTTGGAATTTTAAAACTAAGTCATAAAGACTTATTTGATTTCCAACAATTTCATTTAAATTATTATCTGAAGGATAAAATTTTATATTGGATATTATGGGAGATGTCAGTTTTGTCATACTTCTTAATTATGATCGATACCGAAACTGCTGTTCTGAAATTTAAATTAATCAATAAGCGAAACTGTAACTAATCCTCATATTTTGTCATCAAGGCTTCGCTTCAAGTTCTTGATACTTTAGCATTTACTACTCAAGTGCTTTACTGATCTGCATATAACTTTTCAATATGTAAAACTTTTGTATAACTTTCTCAAAATTAAACAAGTTTTAACATTATTTTATACTTTCTGAAACAATTTTTATAAGTTATTATTTTTTAAATTTGGAATAAGTAGAAAAAATGGATAACTAGTATCTTGAATTGATCTAGGAGTAGATATCTTAAGAAACAATTAGTCACTTGAGTATCAGGCTATAATCACTTTGATTGTTAAAAATCTAAAACTGAGAAAGCAAAACTGATTTTTGATTGGCAAAGAAAGTCTAAGGAGCTATACATTTTTCTATTAGATATCGCACATACACAACAGCCCTTGGTCTAACCACTGCGATATATTTAGCCTCTAGAATTTCAATGACGACATAGTTAAAGCAAAGCTATTGGCTATTCTGATTCTTTAACAATGATGATGCAAGTTTGTAAAAGATAAACAGAAGTTTTAGAGACAACAGCTTCCTACCCCCAAATATATTTATGAGATATAAGCTTCTTAGAAAATTCTGAGATGCTTGAATGAGTTCTTTTATGACAGATACGTTTACAGCTGTCTTCATAAAGTTACAAAATGATTAATAAAAAATGACGTTGATGACTAGTGTGGGTATATATGACAAAGAAACTTTCAGAAACTATAAACTTAAAATATTGATTTTAAAAAGATAAGGATCATGTACTTAATGATAAATCTTTATTCAGGAATTTCGATTAATTTTTTAGTTGAAATATTGTCCTAACACTATCTTCATCAGATTATCTTTATCCAAAAGAATAGAATTATCGTATTTACACTTTAACCAATGTACTTGCATAATAAAGAAGATATAGAGAGATATTCTTAAATTTTTGTTAATACTAAAACGAAAAGTTAATCGATAAAAGATTTATTGATCCATTAAATTCAAAAATATTTCTAAAACCTAAAGTCTAACTTACATTTGTTTAAAATAAGCTGCGAGTATAAGTAGCTACATTTAAGACAAAAACATCTACTTGAGTATAAAAGATCATGTAGAAACGCAGAATATATTTTTATCAATTTCCTAATACCAATAGCCTTGTCATAAAGACTATACATTGATTACTAATCTGCCTAGTATGAGACAAGTAAGTTTCTGTAAAGGAAGTTTAAATGTTAACTATGTACAACTGCTTTCATTACAAAACAATTTCTCTTTTATTTCTGATTCTTTATTCTAATAGCTCAAACCACATTTGTCTCAACTTGTAAGTCCTTCTTCTGTTGCGGATTTTTAAAAAAAATGTTATTATTGTTAATTGTGATGTCACGATCACGTGCGGTTGGTTGTTCTCACGAAAGGAAGATTTTTTAAGGAAGCAGAAAAGAAGTCAGGTAGTTGCTTATCAATTTTGTTTCTAATTTTTTAGTAGTTTTAGAATTATGTAGAAAATATTTTTAGATGTTGTTTTATTTCAAAACTTTCTGAAAAAAAACTTTCTTTGTCATATAATTGATGGAAAGGAGCTGAGATCCTGTATATGATGCCTCTACCCACTTCCTGTTTGCAATTAGCTGCTGAGTCAGCAGGATATTCTTATTCGGTTTTCGTTATGCTTCAATTAGTTTGTAATTTTTCGACTAAAAGACTAAACGAAACGCAAAAAGAGGGTATTACTCTATCACGGAAGACTAAGAAGATGTTGATGACATAGTTTTGTATAAAAATACAAACTGTAAAAGTTGTTTTAAAATACTATCTTGCGTTCATCATCAGAAAATATTTCAAATGTCTAATTATGAAAGTAGGAAAAATGATATTATGTCTTTATACTAAACAAATCTATTTCAATTACTCTTGATGAAAATCTTGATTAAAAATTGATGTCTCAAATAAAGGTATTGTGGTTTTTCATAAAAATGAAATAATTATCACAAAATATTAAGTTGAATAAACGATTCAAAAAATGGTTTTAATTAATAAAATCAAAATTACGCAAGCTTATATACACAGAATTAGAGTTAGATCGAGGTGAAAGCTGTTTTGTGATTAAAGCTTAAAGTTCTGTAAACAGCCTGCTTCTAATATCGAAAAAAGAAGATATTTTGATGGATTAGTTAGTTTTAATGTACGAACTTCTGCGTCTCACGCAATACCAGATGTAGAATTCAGCAACACAACTAACCTACTAAATGGAATTCCTTATAAAGTAGAAGTGTAATTTACCACAGCCTAGACAAAGAAAACATAGAAAAAAAGAAATGTCGAATTTATGAAATATCCCGAAATAATGTTTTTCTTGATTTTTAAAAGCATCAACTCAACCTTTATTTGATATCATTGTTATGAATTAATTGTAGCTCATGAATTTCACCAATAAACATCTATTTCAATTATTTTTAATTACAAAAACTCTAAAGCCGATAATAAAATATAACACAAAGCTGTTGAAATTTGTTAACCTAAATTTAGAACAAAATAGCGAAATGTTTGTAAGGAATTATTCTTTACTTAGAATTATCTTTGAATATACACAATAAACTTTTAAGAAAAAGTTTGAAACAAACTAAAAAACCGATTACTTTATACTAAAAATAACCAGAAGACGAAGAACAGTCATATATGAGACATCATTCCAACGTCTGTAATTAAACTGCTTTTAGTTAGTATCTACTGACTTTAAAAAAAATTGTGAGCCTGACGAGCCATGACTTTTTCAACATTATTTTGTAAGAGGTCTTAGGCTTTTAATGTAAATAAGACTGCTTTGTACAAGAATTTTGGCTGAGACTTTATAATCGGATTTAATTGACCTTAACTGTCAACATGATGTACATGGAAAACGATGTTTGGAATATTAAAAATTATGTGTCGAACAAAAAGCATACAAATCAGTTTTCATGTTCGTTGTAGTCAACATAAAAACTAAATCTTATCAATTTCATCAACTGTTTTTTTTCTATTTCATGATTCCAAAAAATTTTAGGTATTTTCAGTCTATTTCATCATTCTGTATTGTTTGAAACTTTCTCTTTTTTAAAAATCAAAAAATAGTGGTTTTTAAGAAAGGTGTTCGCTTGAACTTAATGTTTTCACATGTAAGATTTCATGAGCTAAACATAAACCACGAGATTTCTTTTCAACTTGGCAAAACATCTTATTTTTGTTATTGGTTAATGTTTTTACCATGTACTTACTTACACATTATTTCCACCGATATTTTTACAGACCATTATTATTACTCACATTTTCATAAACCAAAAAAAATTAGACTTTTATAACATTCTCTTGCATAACAACTAACTTCAGAAAAACAATATTTTATTACAAAACATTTAAAACATGTTTTAGAGCATAAAAGTATAAACTAACCAATTTATACAGGGGTCAATTATTTTATATTTCTATGATGTAGGACTTTTCAAAGTAAAATCTGTTTTAATCATAATTGATATTTTGAGGTTAAGCAGCAAATATAAATATAAATCTCGAGTCAGCTTACAAAGCATGACGTAATGAAGAAATGCCAAAGAACATTGGCATGCATGAGTAACTTTTAATAATCCTCATAGCGTATTAGTTTATGTCACGAAAGTATTTCAATAATTGCTTGTAACTTTTAGCATAATGAATCTTATATTGATATCATTAAAGTATTTCATCTTAACTTCCAACTGTAAATTGCTTTAAAAAAATTCTGCTTCGGCAATTGAAAACTTGCACAGATTAGAATATTTAGTCAGTTTTTGAGGCTTTCAAGTGCTACTTTAAATGATTGTTTTAAGAGTTTGTATTTTTAAAGCGTTCACAAAATGAAAACAAGTCCGTGGTAGTTTTCTTTTTACTTTTAAAATCAGAAGATTACTTTTTGTATCAAGAGAAACAAAATTATTTCATTTGAAAACTAAACCGTATTTTGGAAGAAAGCCTCAAGTTTGAAAATTACGATTTCTCAGCTTAGAATAATAATCCTGATACTTTTGCAAACGAACCTTTAATTCAGAAAAGTTATAATTTTGAATAATTAGACGTAAAAATGATTTTCCATCAGAAATTGTTTAACTACGAAGCTATAATGAAGAAAATTATTTTTTACAAATATGTCTAACCACAAACATTCTCATAACCAAGTATTGGTAGCTATTCCAACAATCTATGGTAGATTAGAGCCAAACGTGAAATTTAAGGAGCCTAAAAACTTATACAGCAGTAAAAAAGGCAATAAATTAAGCAAGCGGTTATTTCTTTATTCTAATCTCTAGCTGACTTCAAGTACTTTTGTTTCTAAAAGAGATCATAAAGCGAAAAATTATGATGAAAAGCAAACATTGAAAATGACAAACTTACCAGGTCGCTTTTTGTATTTTCTTCCTTGAATAGATGCTGGTAGAGACAAATTTCTTGAAACAGGCATTTTTTTCTGAAGTTTATTTTTTTAGATCCAGAAAATTTTAAGATTTATCAGTTTTCAGGATGTTGTCGATCAACATTTAGTTTTGATGTCACTCACAACTTTATAATTGGCACCACACACACACTTTAAAATTATTTCAAAATAATAGCCAAGCTTATATTTCTGCAATAAATAATTAAATTTATTAAAGTAAATAAAACGTTATCTTATTCTGTTTATACAAATATTATTAAAAACTGAACTTTATTCCACTTCTGTTATAACTTACCAAATGTTTCTATTTCATCTACAAATTAAATTAGGAAATAAAAAATGATGCGATACTTTGAATCTATTTATATCATTTCTAACTCTGCTTTATTAAAAATAATGAAATTGAAATAACAACTGCTTTAAAACCTATTCTTAATACTGACTAATTCAATATGAAATAAACTACAATATTTGAACTAATCGATAAAAAGACAGTTGGAAACTCTAAGACTGGCTTCTAGGTACTTATTTCACAGTAATTGTACCGGTACAGGTCCTTAACCGTTAAAACTCTGTTTATTCTGAACAAGTAACTCCAAAAGAAGGTCTCAGTCAATAGACTAAAGCCAACATTGAAATGAAACTTTTTTCTTTCAAATATTCGAGAGAAGTTTGTTTTTAAGTATTACGTCATGATTTTTCGCTGCTCGCAAAAGGCCTTGTTGTTTACGGGTAGTCGGCTGACTTACTTTTAGTGAGAAGCACATATTCAATTTTTTTTATCTGTACTGCTTTTACACTTTCATACAAACCAATTCGCCTGGTACATCGTTGCACAGCTATTCTTCTATAAACCAGAAAATATCACTTGACCAATTCTTCAACACATGATTTACTCATTTCTTTATAAGAAACCTTCCTCTTTTGCGCTATCAAATAAACACTTAAAACTACCCGAGTTTAAATAGTTTAAGAAAAAGACCATTACGTCATGCTTTATTCTGATGTTGACAATAGTCATGATGTAAATTAAGACTGAAGAACGAATAAAACTGCTTTCAATGACGATTTTACTTCACTTTGTAAACTTAGCACAGATGTTAGGCTTGAAATTATAAAGTTACATAACAAAATGATTAAACTTGTAAATAAAAACTTGCCGTTTGTCATTTTTTGGTGTTAACAAGCTTTTAAATATTCTTTAAAATTAATCATCTTGCTTTGATTACAAGTTAAATTTTGAATAATTTGTGATAGAGTTCGTCAAAACTTAAAAATAAGCAATCATTTTTTTAGTTTCAGTAATTTATCAAAATTTTATTTCTATACAAGGTTCGATAAATAAAACTAAAATAAAAAAGTTTTAAAAGTTATTCATCAACTGCTTTCAAGTATCTATAATTCACTAATGATTGACAAGTTTGGTTTCTCATAAATATATAACAAAAACTTTAAAAACAACTGAGGTTGGCATCATTTTTCTAACTGACTGCTTAAAACTATGACGGAATTATTTTTTGTTTCTAGGCCTAAGGCTGGGCCTAGATTTTTAAAGGTTTACTCTTAAAAGCCACCTTAACATATCTCCATCAATTTTATATTTACATTTTCTCCAAGTTTAGAGGTGTTAAATTACAGATAATGTGTAGTAAAAACTTACAACTATTTAAAGCATTGAAAGTTATTTATTTACTTTACAAAGTAAGATTTTTGAATAAATCTTTAAATAAATTCTTAATCTTTCAATTTTATACAAAAATATTCAACAGTTAGTATGGTTTCTTTTACAAATACTCTTCGTGATAATGACGTATAACTAAACGATTGATTGACATATTAACTATGACATCATCTAACTATATGAGCTTGTCGATGAGTCTGTGACATTAAAAACAAGTTTTAAAAGTTATTAAAAAAGTCAAATTATAAAAGTTAACATTTTACTAGTTACTAAACACTAAAATATTTTAATTAAAAATTTTATAAAGAAGTAAATTTCCTTAATACATGTTAGAATGAAAAGAGCTAGAACACTTGCTAACTTTATATAATCGAATATTTTATTCTCTATTCTTTTTTGAAAGCTTTTTCTGCATGATCAAACACAGTTTTTGTGCCTGTGAAAGACATTACGTCATGTACTAAAGCAAAGAAACGTATGTTACTAATTTTGAATATATCCTAAAGTATCGATTAAATTGCTTTATTTGGTTATTCAAAACAAATTTTATCTTTAAACAATATTTCAATGTTAGAAGTAAACATAAACCTCTTTTTGATTATGTAATATTTTTGTTTTTCTTAGAACTAACTTGTAGAGATTTTGTTCGTTCTATAAATAAGTGGTTTGAATAAAAGTTTCAGAGAATTTAAGAAAAAATTCACAATAAGTTAGTAATGTTAATATATTCTTATAAGCTAATTCCTCGTAATTGAAGATTTGATAAAAGAATGGTGCGTTTTGTAAAAAAAATGAGCCAAATAATCAATAAATACGAAAAAAGCAAAAAGCAAAGAAGATTTTAAAAGTTATTAATGAATATCTTTCGTTCTGTCTTACTTATAGTGTTCTAAATCTTAAAAGAAATGATATTCAGCACGAATTTCAAATCTTAAGTTCTAAATTTAAACTTTTTATAAAAATGAGCTTCTCTGAATTTGCTTAATTTAAAGAATCAACTAAATGTTAATAGCTTGACAAAAAAATTAATAAAACCTTTAAGTATAATTGAATTGTCTTATTTTGATTGTCTCATTCTAACTTTGAATTGTTCACGTAATAAATCTGATGACTGACAGCGTAAAAGTTTCAGTCGGATTCCTGAATGAGGCACACCTTTTGAGATCGGGTAAAGACAATTTGACATTTTGATCTAAGTCTTTTTGATTTGTGATCCTTGCTTGCTGATAGCTCGCTTAACTTTAACTCAAGAGAAAAAAGTCTCTGTACTCTAAAAAAAACTTTTAATCACTGACTTTCGACTTTAGAACAAAGTTTTGTTTAATAGAAATGATAAAGCTTTTCTTGAAATAACATTTATTTAACCTTGGAACAGATTATCAATAATTTGAGTAATAATTTAACAAGTCTAGAAACGTTTTTGTAAATTGAAAATTAATTCATTTTCAAAAATAAATTGGTCTAATTTTAAGTACCCTATAAAAGATGTTATTTTTGATAAAAATTTTATCAAACATCTTTTATAGTGTTCTACTTCTTGATAAATGTACTCGAACTAAATTTATTAATGGTTAATTTTTAACTCAAAATTAAATTATCAGCTTTTGTTATTAATTACATACTTCATCTACACTTATAAATAAAAATTTATCTCTAATATTCTATTTATTTTTAAAGAGCATATTTAAAAACTAAGTTTTTTATTGAAGCTCTTGTAAACCTATAATTAGCTTTATAGTTTTACTTTTCATCTTTAGTATATATTTTACCACATCAAATATTCACTCTTACACTACTTACTTTAAATTGGTTTTTAAATCATGTACTAAACTTTAAGCTTTTATCAGCTCTTTATTTCATGATCAATTAAGAAATATTGTTTTTACAGCTTAATATTAGTTCGACTTGTTTAATATTTCATACTTAAAACACAATTTTTCTCCTAAATTTCAGGCTTGATTATTTGTTTTTGGTTATCAACATTATACTTTAAAGAAATTGTTGAGTTCATTCGAACTGTATTTTTTACACTATTTTTTAGCAAATTAATCAAATATGTTTTGATACTACTGATGATAAGTAATACTGAAGCATGAAGTGATACTTTTAAAACAAACAGACTTTAATACAAGCTCACAAAACGTTTAGTAAATCTTTACTTAGTTTTAACATATCATTTAACTTAAAAAAATATATTCCAAGAATGATTGTATAAAATGTTGATGTCATTATACGATTTTTAGCAGTTCGAAAGCATAGTTATAAAAATAAACTACTTTCCTATGAGCTCAAAAGACTAAAAGCTTCTTTGATAAGCCATTGATTACCAAACTGATGAAACAGAAATAATATGATGAAAGTATACAGCTTAAGTTTTAAGTAGTTTTAGAAATTGAGAAGCTGTGCTATGAGGTCAATTAACAAATCAAATCTAACTGGTATTACAGCTAGCGTTTGTTATCATGACAGCAATAGAACTGACATAGTGGTATAAGTTGATAAGTAAATTCAATAATATAACGCCAGTAACCTTTATAAAATAAAAATTGTTATATCTTAAGTAAGTAATTAGATGTAGTGATGAGATAACAAATGCCCAGCAATTGTTACTGAGACAAAGCGATAACAGTTGAATCATTAAACAATCTTTAGAAAAATAGTTTAACGTGAAAGTTAGACGAAAATCTTTTAAACTTAACTCGGAGCAAAAAACCTACTGTTGTAAATATATAACAGCTTTTATTATGTTCTTCATTTTTCAAATACTTTAAAGTTAATGAGATGGATGTTCTTTTGTATAAATAAACACTGCATGTAATAAGATTTCATCTCATTTCGGTTATAGAGTTTATACTTAGTTTAATTTATATCATACGTTTGACTTATTTCTTAGACTGACAACTACTTGATCAAACAATACTAAATCAAGCAAATATTTAAACAAACTTTTTTCTTTTATAAGTACAAATATCATACATCGCTAAGATTTCATTTTATAAAACAAAACTGTGTATGGTACCACGTCACTTATAAAGTTTAAATAAAATGTAAAATGTAAACTTTTTCTAAAGTTGTTAAACAGCTTTCAAAATATTAACAAACTATAAAAAAATATTTTTTTTAAACAGATCAACAAAATAAATTATTAACACATAAATTTGAATAAACAAGCTCATTACTGGCACAGCATGACAAAGCTTATTGAAATGCCAAAAACACAAAAGTTGTTTTTATAAAAAATATTTTAATTAAGTTTGAACGTCATTTCACTTTTACTGGCAAAGATCTGTTTACTGATGACTAAAAAGCTGAAAATATCTAAAGATAAAATGTAATACTCTAGAAAGTAACATTTTTAGTAAAATTTCAACTGCTTTGAGACATATATGAAGTTACTGATAAATTAAATCAATTTCAGTATACTTGATTCTGCAACCTAAAGCTCGAAAAGTTCTATTTAAACTTTCTATTAAATAAAGTTCAGCATTAAGAATATTAAATATATACGCGTTAATTAGAAGATAAACTGCCTTTTTTACTTTTGTTTCACATACCAACTTTGTACTTGTAAATTGAGTGCGATAAGAACCTACGTAATAGCTAGTAAAAGCAAGTACCTTCTTAGTAGTATGTTCCACAAGTAGATATAATTTTATATCTCTAAGTGCTATTTCAATAATCTGGTTTATAGATTACATCTTAAATAGGAAACACAACCAATAAATAGATACTTTAATGTATTTATCTCGTAAATAATATTTGTTTTAAGGCTTTTTGTCAGTAATTCAATCTCACTAAACTCAACTAAAAAGAAGTTGTCTATCATAAAATTTCTTTGTACAATTAAAAAAGGATAAGGTAACATTACTAAACTAAACTTGTAGTGGTATTAAAAAAATACTTCATATTAACATAGCAACTGAAAAAATGTTTAAAACATTAATGATATCAACAAAAAAGTAGAACACATGAACTAATAGAAGAGTATTTTGTGACAGCTTAACTAATAAGGCCTTTAGATGTTATGAGCTTAGAATATGTATTTATAAGATTATCAAAATATTTCTAATATGAAATGTGATATTTTAAATCTTTGTTCTTTTATTTCAGTGTTTACACTATGACTCAATTTATAATACGATTGGTGACTTAGCATCTATTAATGTTTACTTATTACGTAATCAAAAATGGAAATGATGATATTTCTAAAAATACTTTATTCGCATCAATGTTATGATTAAGCAGAAAAACAAACTCGTAATTAAAAGAGCAAGTTAAGTTCATTATATCGATACTCAGTAATTACTGAAATCCTTTACAATTGTAAAACTTGTCTGACTTCGTTGATGACCTCATTGAAATTAGTACTGAAAAGAACTGTTTAAAAACAAAAGTTGTTATCTAGAAAATTGATATGAGTAATGTTTACTATTTTTAGCTTAAAATGTAAATTTTCAAGTACATCATGAGCCCATTAAAAGGTATCAAAATTTTTCAAAATGTTTTGAGTTTAAAACAAAACACAATTTAAGCAAGAAAGTAATAAAATAACACATTTCAAAGACGGTTTATACAAAAAGGAGTTTATAGATCGCAGATGCCTTAGAAATAGAAATCTTTTAAGTGATTGCTAACATAGCATATGCTTTTGAGGTAAATATGTTATTTGTTCAAACCTAATTCATTTTTATATCGATTTAGTTAAAAAACATCTTAGACTACTTTAGGACTTTTTCGAAAAGCCGTGAATTAAAATATCCATATACTATTGACTAAAATCGAAGGATGAAAATTATTATTCGTTAGTATTCCACCTACTATAAGGTTTATTGATAAATTTTTACTGAGTAAATGGTTTCTTGATAAGAATACGTACCTTCATCGATATAAATAAATTGCTGTGTTTCGTTTAAATACTTTTGCTAGCGCAAATTTTTTTGTAAATTAAGTTTTTATCAACTTGGTTAGTTGTTTGAGAAGCTTTACATGTTATAACCAAATTGTTGTAGCGACAATTTGAGACTTGAACTGGTATTCTAAGCTGGTTTTAGAAATCAGTTATTATCACATTATTAGAAAAGAAAATGAAATGATTGGAGGCCTCTCCGCGGGTTTCGTCTCACTGCTGATACATATTAAGACTTTTTACAGCTTATTTTAAAACCTGGCATGGTTCATCTCTTGTTTTGACAACTTGAACATGCTCTATACCAAAATGTCTATATTGAAACTAAGCTTAGCGTAAACACCAGTACAAGATAAGAAGCAGACTCATAGAGTATTCACGCTACTATCTCATTCTCACCAATAACTGAGCCAAAACATCTTTCAAAAAAACAGCTGATACGTTAAAAAGCAGTTATATCATTCTATTATGCTATGTTTAAATTTGTTCTTAAATTTTTGACTAATTTTAATGCATCAAATACCTTGACATAGTGGATGCAGTAAAGAAGTAATTTAGCTTTAGTTATTTGAGAAATATGCACCAATTACAGTAATGATAAGTATTTTGTAGTAGTTTGCAAGTGAGTTTTAACTATTTTTCGTCGTTAAAGCTATAGTTCGTCTGCTTAGTTGGCAAGTAAAAAGGTTTATCTGTTGGGTTAGCTATTGCTTAAATTTTGAGATTTTATTTAATAATGAACTCTTGAGACGGTTGCCAAAAGCTTTGTTGTGTTTGCTTAGTAGAGTACAAAATTGTTTGCTCAGAATCTTTTAACTGAATTGTTTGCAGTTTTATGAAATATTAAAAGTATTGTTATAATAAAAAGCTTTCAATTTAATGAAAGTTACTATCAATAGATAGTGCTGAAAACTGTAAATTGATGTGTGCGGTATTTAATTGCATCATTATTTATTATTAGTTTGACTTTTAAAGATATCTTTATCGTTTAGCTTTAAAAACGACTTTACAAATTTTCAATGCATGTGCGGCAAACTTTTATCAAGTATATTTTACAAGAGTCAGTCGTAATAACTGATTATTAATTTCTTAGCAGCATGTCGTGGTAATAAAACGGCTTTATTACATAGAACTTAAAAAATCAGTTTATTATTAAAATTGATCCTAATAGTTTATTTACCTTGAGTGAACCTTTAAAAATTTTCCAAGCTTATAAAGTTTAAAACAAAATTGCAACTGAAGTAATTATTATGAAGCTAGTTGATTTTATTTGTGAGGCGATCATAGTTATAATTAATAAATCGTTTAATGACCAGAATCTATCAGTTTCAATTCTGTTATATCTTCTACTTGTAGTTGCATCTTTTATTACTGATTTTTTGAGCTTTTTAATTCGAAAAATAATTAATTTGTTACAATATTTAAAAATATCTTTATTTTAAAGACACATTTTATGTTTAAAAATAAGTTTTTATTTGATTCAGTACTTTTTGATAATATCTCAACACAAATATTTTCAAATAAATTTTTATTTACATCCAGTATAATTGAAGTAGAAATAAAAATAAGGCCTTAAAAATCTTATCTTACACAAATTATTAAAAATTTACCTAATAGAATATAAGCAGTGTAATGTTTAACAATAATTTTATCATCTCTATCTATAAGAGCCTTCATAAAGTAGTTTAAGCTCTTACCTAGGTGGACTAAGTTTAGATACATGAGTAACCACAATATTTTTTCAATTTTAAAAAAAGAAAACTGACAATACCAATATTTTAACAATTATAGGCTACATCAAAGTTTAAACATGGGAGGTTAAGTGAATATTAATACTAATTAGTACAACTATATGTGCTATAATTAATTTGATTGCATGAAAAACAAACTTGATACAAATAACTTAATTGGATCATATTTTACTTTTATGAATGTTTAAAAGGGTTTTTAAAAATTCAAATTCGATAATTATCAATTTAAAAATACATTTTTATTTATATTAAAAATATATTTATGATTACTTTATAATAAAGTATACTAGCTGTATTATAAAACCATAATAATTATCAAACTATTTGTTGCTTCCGTCAGATGAAATAAAAAGTTAGTTGGCGACTTAACCATTGTCAAATATAATGTAATTATAAATTTCAAAACTGTAACAAGTTGTTTAAACTGCATACTAAATAATTTAGTACATAGCCAGATTAGATATTTTATTTTTAGTTGCATAAATATAGATTAATCTCTAATGTTCTAAAGATATTTCTTAAGTAAAATGTATTTTTTATTCTTACTGGAATAATAAAGATTTAAAACAAAACAGTTTGAATATATTATATTATTTCAATGTTTTATTAGAAAAATTCATGAACTTATAAACCAAACTTTCACATTGAATACCTACGTCATTTTGTTGACGTTTAAAAATAACTTGGTGTTGCTAATTACTAAAATCAAAATAATTTTAAATTTTTTGAGTCAATTTTTATAATATTTAAGACTTACTGTTTTTATGTTTTTAACTTTAAGACATAATTAATTAAATTTCATGTTTTTTGGAAATTTTAAACAAAAATAAGCAATCATTTCCTAATTACCTCTAATTGTAGTATAAGCTAGTTTGTAAAAATTAGATTCGTGTAAACTTGTGGCTTAAAAAAAGTGAAACGTAATTGTTTTAGAAAGTGTCAAAAACATTTCTCTTATTATGCTAGAGAACAATGACGCTTTTTGAAAAGTGATGTAATGGTTTTTTTAAGTTTTGCAAAAAAAGCAAATTTTGTTTGATAACGTAATTACTAGTCTAGAGAAAATTTCTAAAGACAGGTTAATTATTAATATAATTAAACACAAAGCAAATTTATACCAGTTATTTGTAATAGCAAAATATTTGGCAGTAATCCGATTTTATTTTTAAGCATTTGATATTCTTATAAATGACTTTGTGAGTCATTCATTTACTAGTAGCTAAACGGCAAGTAAACATACTGAAGCCTTTGAGGTGTAATTGTAATTACGTTGTTATACAAATAGATCGTGTAAGCGCATGACAAACTAATGTAAATTTACAATTATGTCAGCTGGTATTTTCGGTTGTCACAAAAGGGAAAGTACTTTTATTAGCAAGCAACAATTGGAATGATGTAATCATAACCTATAGAGGTGTTGCTTTATGATTTAAGTATGTTAACTTTAAGCTTTATCATATTTATCAAAATAACTAATGTAATTTTAAACAAAACCTAATTAATTTTCTTTAAATGAATTATCAGATAATATTTTTTTTAATATTTGTAATTTTTTACAACACACTTAATTAAAAATTAGAATATGATATAGAACTACAAAGTACCAAGCTTCAATAATTTTATTTGATATAAGTGTAGAAACTAAAGAATGATTAGCACTTTTGATGTAGTTTATGAAAAGTTTCATTAAAATTTTATCGATGATTATAGTTAAAAAGACATCAAAAATATTTCCCTGAAAAAAATTATTGACCAAATTTTGAATAAAAAAATCACTTCACGAAAGATATGATTATAATCAATGAAAAAGCTGTATTATGAGAATCGGACAAGAAGCAAACTTAATTCATAAATCTACAAGTAACTATTTATATTTTTACAAACTATAAACATTATAAACTAAAATTTAATTTGCATCATTGTGTTAAATGAGCAAAAATTTATGATCAAATATATAATATGTTATAACATCTCTGCATAGATATCCTTCCAGTCGTAACTTAATTTGTTTGCTGTTATTAGTTATGATTTGAAAGCCAATCACGGAATATGCTTCAGCGTTACTTACTACTTACGGCGTTTACAAAAATCCCTGAATTTGTTTACCTAAAAAATCGAAAAGAATCTTGTCATTTCTGATTTTCAAAGCTAAAGACTACGTGTTTAAAAAAATACGTTTTTAAAACTAAGAATCCATTTTAACTAGGTTTGTTGAATCTTGAAACTAACCTTTTTTTTATCTGCTTGGCCGATATAAATTTGGTGGACATAACATTGGCCATAATTTTTGATGTAAGAAATGTGAATGGAAAAGTAATAAAATAATTGTGATGATTTTATTATCACAAGATTAGAAGAAATGGAACTTTGCATGAAAGCCGTAATCTAGCAGCAAAACATAAACCGAAAATGACAAGCATCTATCAAAGTTTGAGAAAACTGTTTGATAAAAGAGTAAAATAATAGAATCTTTCTATAAGTTATTGATCTATAGACTATCATTAATAGGATCTCAAAGTTTCTGGAGAAAGTCCTCCTCGCTGCTTATTATCAGCTGTTTCCCCAAGTCACAGCAGCCGAGCCTATGTATACACTTTCTTCAATGACGTTAAAGTACCTTAGGCGGGGATAGGTTAGTTCTCAAGTAAAATTCTGGAAAAAGCAAATTCCTTTCACTACTTTTTCCGGTTAAAATTGCAGTAACAAGGTTAAAAACAATTTTAATAAAATTATTGTTAATTAGCTTAGTAACATGGTAGTAACGCGTATAATCCGTACTTCATATGCCTAGCAGGGATTTTTTTCATTAGATTAGAATTATTTCAGCTTAAATGTTTACACTAATATAGGTTAAAGATGTAAAGTATGTACCAAATGCTTTTTATCATAAAATAATATACTTAGTTATATGCTTCTTCAAATTTTTTGTTGTTTAGATAATGATACTATCTTGCTCTTTTACAATACTATGATTCTGTGCAATTCTTCATTGTCATATGCTTTTTCGTTTACACGTCAAATAGATCTAATTTGTGAGAATGTGTGTTAGCGAGAGGTGCTCTCTTTAGGCACCCTCCTTCACATTTATTGTAATAAATAAATAAATAAATATCTAATAATATTACTTCATGTTCCCAATTTACTGGTAAAATAATTTTAAAAAAATACATTGCTTACATTTAATTAATGAATCGAACATTTTTGATCGAATATTCTTGGTTTGTTTCGATTTAATAAAAGAAGGTCTATTTAAAGTTCAAAATAAAATAAATTTGTAAAGTTTTAAAAGGATACAAAAATCACGCTAATTTTAATCATTTTTAAACTTGATTAATGTATAAAACTTTAAATAGTAACAGGGAACTGCTTCGGCCGAGAATGGCCATTCGAAAAATTTTAAATGATATTTATAAAATTTTATTTATTTATTTATTTATTTATTACAATAAATTTCATATCTTTATTAATATTATTTATTAATTTTATATCTTTGTAAAAAATCCATTTACGATCATTAATTTTTTAATATTGTTTTCATTACGAAAGTTGGCAGGTCTAAACGTCACTTTTCATTTTAATCAATAACAGAAGAATTGTTCTGTTTTAATATTGTTTTACAACAAAAAACGTCGTTAGTATTTATACTTAATAAACTTGTTGGCCTTATTTATTTGATATATTTTTTTTATTTTTTGTTCTTATAAATATTTTATAATTATTATATAAATAAGTAAAAAAGGTTGAAAGATTAGTAAATTAGTTGTTTAAAGTGAATTATATATTTTTTTAAAATTCTAGTTGAATCGAAACAGAAACCAATTAATCTATTTGAAAACAAATAGTTTGAATTTTACTTTATTAAAATGCTAAATAAATTAAATTATATTAAAATAAATAATTTTTAAATCTATGTTTTTGATAAGTATCTAGAAATAGTTATTATTTTTGGTTACATTATTTTGTCATCATAATTAGTTTTAATAAAAAATTATCTCTTAAAGTAAAATAATAAAAAGTTTATATTATGAATATACAAAATATAAATGCATTAGAATTTTTTATAAAATCATATCAAACTGTATTTTGTATTTTCTAAATTATAACCATCAAATTTTACTTGATGCAGATATCTTTTGTTTGAGTTAAAGTTATTCTGCTAAAAAAGTTTTGAAATAAAGTATGGCATTGAAATCAACTGTAAGTATTTATTTTTATATAGTTAGTTATCAATCTGACTAAAATCCTAATGCATTATCTAATTAGGAAGACTTATTTTTATTATGGCTATATCAGATGTACTAATTTTATTTTACTTCAAAATCTACTTTAATATTTAGAGTAATTCAATTTTAATATGGTTTTCCATTTTAAACTATTCTTTACTTAGAAATCTCAAATCATTAAAAAGATTATAGAAATATACAAATTAACTATGATTATTAAAAGTTTTTAATTTTAAGACTTAAAGAGTTTTTATTTTTTGTTAAAGTAATTAGATGTTAAAATTAAACTGTTAACATAAATTAGATTCCATAATTTTAATTTTTTAATAGTATGAAGATCACCGCAGAAAATGGAATACAGATGAATACATGAAGATTGCTCATGATCGTTTACTGGAGGAGACCTTAAAATCTGACAGTAAGAGTTCATTTATCTTTCAAAAGTCTTCCAATTAATAAAATTATAAATGATTGTAATATTTAAATGAAATTTTTCAGAAACACTTGATGAGAAGCCAGTGAAAAGAGAGCTTCTTCAAGCCAGATCTTACAAGATTGATCTTGATTCTCAGCTAGGCAAATCAATTGTTATCAGCAAAGCAACTCCTTCAGCAGATACTGGAGGATACTATTGCAATGTCTGTGATTGTGTAGTCAAAGATTCAATCAATTTCTTAGATCATATCAATGGAAAGAAACGTAAATCAATTGATTATTTTTGTTTACTTTCAACTTTTTAATCAAATCTGATGATTATCTGCAATTAAAAATGAGATTTCTTAAAAAAAACTGATATTTATAGATCAACGAAACTTGGGTATGTCAATGAAGATTGAAAGATCAACATTGGATCAAGTGAAGCAACGTTTCGAAACCAACAAAAAGAAGAAGGAAGAAAAGAAACGGCAATATGATTTTGAAGAAAGAATGAAAGAAATTAAAGAAGATGTAGTTTTCTTTTGACTATTTTCTACAAGTTGCTTGAATGTTGAGTTTTGTCTTTTCTGTTTCAGGAAGAACGATTAAAAGCTTACAGAAGAGAAAAACGAAAAGCAAAGAAACGAAAAATTGAAGAAGAATCAAGTTCAGAAGTAGATCAACAAATGGCTTCTTTGATGGGTTTTGGTGGTTTTGGGTCATCCAAAAAACATTAACGAAATGAATCATGGCAGAAATTATTTTGATTTTTTGTTTCATATTGAAAAACGTTTCAGTTTGAAGTATTTTTTCACCTTAAAAAGCATTTTTTAGTTTCTAACTTTTAAATTATAGCAAACATTATTGCTGGTAAATACAAATGGATGTAATTTGTGATGATTTTTTAATTCCTTGAAGATATTTGAGTTTAAATCTGGACGTTTTATAAAAAATCCACCAAAATTGTTCTGGTTCATTTTTTTAAGCTTTTTAGTTATCTTCAAATAACTCTCTTGTTGTTTGTTTTCCATCCGCACTCAGCATACTACCATAGTTTCAAAGTTCTACAAACTTCATTCAAATGTTAGTGATTGCCTTTTATAGAAGCTACTCATAAACGAATTTTCAGCTGCAGACTTTTATCTGCGCAAGCATTAGGTTAGGCAACTTTTAAGTCTGGCTTAGTCTTCATTTTTATAAAATGTCAATTGGTTGTTGCCAAGTTACACCAGGTCTTTTTAATATGTTAAGGAATTGGCTTATGAAATAACACCAACTTATACATGGAGTTTCCATTATAACTTGAAATAAATGTTGAGTACGTAGACTTGAAGATCTTTCTTATATATCTCTTTCCAAAGATATTTTTAATTTAAATGCATCCTATTTTGCAACTATAAAATATCTCCTACAATTATTTAGAAACTTCAACCTTGTTTCTTTATACCAATCGAAGTTTAAACGCCTCTAATCAACATGGTTCTCTATAAGCATCAATCTGTTTCAGCTTTCCTTTCTGATATTGCTAAGAAACTACCAACAGAGTGAATATCACTAGTTTATTTAGGCTTTCGTCACTTTAGAAAAACTTTTCTACTTATTGCTTAATTTGCGTCAACTTTTCTGACTTTTTATTGGTTATAGCTTTTACAATATATTTGCCGGCGAATTCAAAGTCTGCTGTCACCTATAATACAATGCCCTAATTTAATTATTAGCCAGCTTATGCAGTGTATATTAGAGTCAAATAAATCTAACAGCTATAGAGATTTGTTAACTAGTTTTATCAAATAAAATCAAATAGAACGTGGTTGAGGTTTCTTTTACTCGATTTAAAATTAAATTAGAAATAAATACGAAAGCTCAACAGGTAAGTCCCCTTTTATGAAAGATCATCACACTTTCAAAATATCCTTATATTTAATATTGTTTTAAACTATATTTCTATTATTGCTATGATTAATATCACAAGACCAGAAATTATTAGATGTAATTATTTAAGATAAACTTCAAGCTTACCATTTACTTCGTTTTTTTATGTTTTGATTTATTTTTAGCTGTTCATTAATTATTATATAGAATTTGAAGTTGATAATCATACTGATTATAAATTATTATCTTTTACAATCTTATTATATTCATAACTTCAAATATAATTTTTGTAGTTTTTGTTTTATGTTGACTATAATTCTTAAAGCTAGGTTTATAGATGTACATGGATTAAGATTTATTATAAACTTATAATTCAGTTTTATATATATATATGCTGTTTATAGTAATAAAATAATTACATCACCTTAAACTAATTATTTTATATGAGTTAGTTTTTAATATTAATAAATGAATTCAAGAATGGATTTGTTTTTATCATTGTTTCAAGTATTTACATTTAAATTAAAATATATCAAATATTTCCAATTAATGAACCATTTTAACTCCATTGTCATTATTTTAAATTTCTTTATTAGAATGAATTTGCCAAATGTTTTTGCTAAACTGATTTAGTTTATAGTTGGAATAGTTCTTTTTTAATAACTCATTATTATCTTTTTATTAGATTGAACAAATTTAGACTCTTTATTTTGTAATGAGTCAACAACTTTTAAAAACTTTTACTGGCTTTAATTTGAAAAAGATTTCTTATGAGAAAGTTAGTAACACTTTTTAATATTTGAATAAGAATAGATTTATTAAACTTCCTACAAAGCTTAAAAGCTAGCTTAAAAATTAAAGAGTTAAAATAGAAATAACTTTTCTATCATTAATTTTACTTTGTTATGAAAGCATAATGTTAAAAGAAAGAGACTGATAAAAGGATAACTCAGTTTAATCGTTTTATTCATAAACATATTTCAACAAACAATCAACTTGTACAATAATATTAGCTATAGGTATAATTTTTTCTTTATTTGATATTTTTTTAAGAACAAATTTAAATTAATTTGCTTTTTTAGGCTTACAATTTGCAAAAAACTCTTACTAACTGGAATATAGAATGTTTTGAGGAGGCATCTCCTGTCATTTTGTTTCTTGAACATGATCCAGTTTATACAGTTGGTAAAACGGTGATTTTTTATCTTATCATATTCATGTTGTTAATTCAGAAAATTACTTTCAATATTGAAATAAAATTATTAAATTCAGGTTTACGTTCAAATGTTTATAATAAGCAGGAAGAAAATCGACTTAGAGCTCTTGGATCAGATTTTTTTCGTTCTGATCGTGGAGGTTTATTACTAGAGTTTTTTGTCTAAAACTTTTAGTTTCTTTTAATTTAATAAATGCCTGTTAAAAATAGATTTGGATTAAGTTTTAGGTGGCTGGAAAATAAACTTTTTAAAATTGCGCAGATCAACAACCATTATATTGCAGGTTTGATTACTTTTCATGGACCTGGCCAATTAGTTGTGTATCCGATATTCAATATGAGAAATGCAAATCTTGGAGTGAAATCTTATGTTAACATGTTAGAAGAAACTGTGATACAATTATGCAAAAAGTACTTTGACTTTTTTCAATCATTTGTGGCCAACTGGCTTATTGTAGAACGATTTTCTAATTATTTCAAAACTGTTTACTGGTTATTTACAAATTGTTTGTTGGATTAAGTTTATATAGTAAATTATATAATAAAGTTTTTACTGATTTTAATCAATTTTATAAAGTTTAGTAATCTTTAAATAGAATTATATTTAAAAGCATTTTGTGAAACCTGAGTAAGCAACTTCATCAACTTTACCTCATCATAAAAGAAACTTTCAAACGTTTTTAATATTCTTTAAAATTGAAATCTGTATTTGTTCTTAGGTATGAATTAAAAACTGAAAGATCCCCACACACAGGAGTTTGGGTAAAAGATAACAAGATTTGTGCCATGGGTAAAAAACCATTTTATTTGATAAAAATCAAAAATGTTTTTTTAAATTGTATAAAAAGTTTTGTAAAAATCAATCTTTAGATTCATTTGTTTGTTGTTGTATAGGAATAAACGTACAAAGAAGGGTTGCTTCACATGGACTAGCACTTAACTGTGATATCAACTTAAACTGGTTTTCACATATAGTAGCTTGTGGCATCCATGGTAAAGGAGTTACTTCATTATCTAATGAATTAGCAAGACAAGTGAAAGTGCCAAACATTTTACAACCATTTATATCTTCCTTTGAAGAAGTATTTGAATGGAAATCTTCATCACCTGTTATAAACTTGGATCCTTGTCTTCATAATGACAAACTTTTTGATACAATTAGAAAGTCGTGTTTGAGTAAAGTAGCAAAATGATTAATCAGTGATCATAAAAAACACTTCAAAAATACAATACTTTAATATGTTGTAAACCTGTCATTTCAAAAATCAAATTGAATGAAAACAAACAACAGATTTCTTAGTACGTTTTATTTTAATCTGAATATTAAACTTTGCAGCAAGAAATTAGTTTGTTTAAGTTTAGCAGACTATTTTATAAATTAAGAAATTAAGGCTATTAGCAACGTAAGACATAAAAACAGCTGGATATGTTGCACAGAGATTGAATTATCTAGTAATTAAGATTGATCTAAGAATTGCTTATACTTCGAAATTATATTTTATCTAAATGATTGCAGCAAAACATTTTAACGAGGCAAGAATAAATTGCAGAAATTAGGCAACTAGGTTCCAAGTACAAAAATAACTAACGCAGCAAATAAATAGATGAAGTAGAAGCTGAAAAATGTTTCTTGTATGAAACTAACTACTTCTAAAATATTTAGGTGTATTCATATGAAAGTTATGATTTGAATAAGGCCAGTGGCCATCAAACTTTTTCCCAAAAACTTTATTGAATTTAATCGAAGAAGAAATTGTTTCGTGATCAGATGCAATTCTTTCATTATCAAAGGTTCCAGATCTTCCATAAAACTCCCACTTTGCAATCTGGAGCTCAGTATCACTCAAGCCACCATGAGAGATGCGAGCGTATCCTAATCTGAAAATAACCAAACAGTATAACAAATTGTCTTTTAGCAAAAGTGGCGTGGCATCTACTTTTATATTAGTAACTTGCAAGCAGCTAGATATTGAAACTTAAAAACCATATAGAAGCAACTAGTAGCAAACCTTCTCAAGTCTCGATACATGATATATTGACACCATCTTTCAAGGTCTGTTGGATCAATATCACGAAGACCTCCCTTGTTGATGAGATGTTTATAATCTCGACTTCCAGGTGATGACGTCACATATCCAAGAAAAACTACTGGAAAAGGGGAATTACCAGAAATCTCAGCGAGTCTCTTCGCTTGTAAACGTCGATCCAAATCATCTCTAAGATGAGATCTTCTTGATCAAAAACTTGATCAACAACTACCAGTACCTGTCATTGCCCATATGAGTCACTACAAACGTCACCAGATGTCCAGTGATGTTGATAGTTGCTGAGATTGCAGGGGCGAGCTCACCCTCAGGAGAAGGTAACAAGTGATGAGTGGAATTGATGATTGGATATTTTGACAGCAACATAACTCCTATTTGGATAAAGATACAACATGATTGGGTGATGTAGAATATACGATCTTTACCCCAAGTGTGATCTCTAGTCGAAGGTCCGAAGTCAGAATACATGTTTAGACGTTCACTTAACCACATGGTAATGTCGTTGTTACCTGGTTGGAAATCACGAGTTGGAATTTTCATTGATATATGATTAGTTACCGAGGTAAGGTTTAGAAGCATCACTTTCAAGCAATGTGATTACATCTGCTTCGGAGTTTTCAAGAAGTTTTGCGGCTCGCTCAAGACTAGGCCAACCTTGATTGTCGTAACCGAAATGAAAAGTCCAGATCAAAGCAGAGAATTGAGATTTTGTTTCTAAAAATTGTGGAGAGTTCTTAACAACAAATTTCTTTAAATTCAAACGTCAACATTTAGAGAGAAATTGATTAATTATAAATAAATCAATATTATAAATTAACAACTGACTTATAGAAGCGACTGGGGTTATTGCAGATTTTCTATAATGAAAACCAATCAAGCCAAAAATGACAACAAGAAATATTGTGTTTTTGATAAATGTTTCATCATAGCTATTCACTTTTTTCACTTCTTTTTCTTTCGCTGGTAAGTTTAGTTTGAAACATATTGGATATGTTATATCTTGTTTCTTCATCAATGAAAGAGTAATCAAAGATGTAGCTAGTCCTATATTCAATAAATACCATTTGTAAATACCGCGAGCTTTTCAAATATTTGTTTAAGTCATCTTCAAGTTTATTGATCAATAAATATTTCAAACATTTAACAAAATCGGTTGAAGAAAGTTTTCGAATAACTTTTAGTAAAACTTCTTGGCTGGTTTGAAAATAATTAGTTCACACCGCACGTGCCCAGGTAGTTCACATATTTGATTTATCTCGAAATTAAAAATCTTTATATTCTCACCGACAATTAGGTAAGTTCTTTCTCTAGCCAATTCACCGGCAAAAGGAACAAAGTTATAAGCTGTACACCAAACCATACCAAATATTCCGATAAGATATGAAAGATTTGCCAGTGACAAGGAAATGCCTGGATTTTTGCAATTAATAATGTTTTCAGCAACTCGAGGCCAAAGGGACATAAGATGAACCACAAAAAGTAAACCTTTATGAGAATAGTGAACAATTATCAAAAGTTCAAATGATAATAAAAGTAAAATAAATAAAAGCTAAATTAAGTTGAATAATAAAGAAAAAATTCGAAAGTATTAAACACTTGAAATTAGAAGAACATTTCGAAAAAAGTTGATTTCTTTAAAGTGGATTTTCTATTTAAATATAAAGTAAATCAATTAGTAAAATATACAAATTCGATAAGTTGCTCACCACAAACATACCCATTCCAGCCATTTAGAAACATTAGACCCATACTTGAGGGTAAACCTAAACCCAACCATAAATAATTATGAGACAAGTTTGAATATGTTGATAAAATAAAGCCAAAGAAAGCAGCTATCAGAACAAGGCCACTGAAAATATTATTAAAGTGTCAATTTAATTTACTAACTGAATATTTGAAATGATTTAGTTAAAAAGTAATTAAATTTTGATGATTAAATAATTACCCCCATGGATTAGGTGCAGGGCTAGGAACATTAAGTCCTGTGACTGTGTATCTGGATAAAACTGAAACTTCACCAACGATCGTATGCATTAAATAACACATGCAACCAAATGGCAAACCACTAAAGCAGCTTGTAGCTTGTCTGTAATAAGTCAAAAACAATTTACTTGAAATATAATCAAATAATTAAAGTATTAAAAGTAACTTCCGTCATTTTCCTTTACATTAGTATCAATGAAAGTAAAAGCAACTTATATTCTAGCAAATATTTGAGTGAAATTCTTATTGTAATTATCATATAACTGTGATTGTTACCTAGTAACTTCACTAAGTTTAGCTGTTGATTGACCTTTTGGTGTCAGACTCCTTTCAGATGACTTAAAGTTTTTCAGGCAGTTCATAAACTTTGTCATCAAAACAAGACAGAATATGGAAGTGATAAACTTATTTGTGTTGATGTCATTCCAAGCAGGAGTTATTGATAAATACCTAAAAATAGTCAATATTATAAAATAATTAAAATGATATTTACTCCAAATTATCAAATATCTACTTCTAATAAGCAAAAGCTTAAAAAATAAACTTAATCTTAATGGTTAATCTTAAACTTCTTATCAATAAAGTACTTTATGAATAAAAAAGCCAAATACCAAACTCTAGATGATAAAAGTAGAAAATATCCAATAGTGTATCCCCAAAACGAATTTTTTGATTTTCTCAGATTATCAGACCACCAAGAGCTGATCATCAACAAAAAAGAAGCTCCAACTCCAACAGATAACATAATCAAGCGACTCAAAGTACTTTCAGCTTGAAATGAACATAACCCAACTAAATTTGAAAAAACATTTTTTTATTATTAGTTTATTAGAAAACTTTCATAAGATTTTATCCAATTTTGACTAAAAGTTAATCTTCAAATATTGACTAAAATGATTTTAAAATAAATAAAAAGTTTAAATTAACTTTTTTTCACAAATACAAAATATTTAAACATACCAAGCATAAGTATAAGCATTGCAAGTTGAAAAAACTCTTTCTTAAAGAGATTTTTTACTAGACTTCCACATAACCAAAGAAGAGGACTAAAAACAACAATTACAAAAACTTCATATCCAGTAATATCCAATTCATTAAGAGGATAAAACCATATCATTGGACCAAGAGCATGAAACAAACTCCAAAAAGTATATCCAACTAGAGATTCCAAAATGATTTCAATCATAATTATACATTTATTTTACTTATAAATTATTAAAGCATCTAAGAAGAAGGTTTAATGATTAGAATGAGAAACACAACAATTCAATATACTGAGTTTACTTCAGAGCAGCTTTTGCAATACACTTTTTTAAGACAATAAATTGTTTATTACAATCTCCTTTTCTTAAATTGTCCCATTCGCTAACACAAGTTCCATATTCCAATACTTCTTTTTGACAAAGTCTCATTTTAGCAGGTAGTTGTTTGCTCATATATTCACGAGCTTTTAAAAATGCTTTAGAATTTTTAGACATCCTGAAAAACCTAAAAAATATTTAATATTTAAAAGTTATTTATAATTTTAAGTAGTAAAATAATTTAACTAAATTTATAAAAATTTATAATATAAATAAATATTTCTTATAGCAATTATAAATAGTAATAATTAGAAAATATTAAAACATAATTTTTACACTAAGTTATAAACAATATTAGAAATGACAAAAAATTAATTACTGTTTATAATACTTAATATATTTAAAAATTAATTTAGAAATAGTAAAAAGAGCAATGATTAAAATATTAAAATTATTTTTTTAAATTAATAACAATTTTATGTCTTTGATGTACGCATAATTGCTGTAATCTGTGAAACATCAAAATTAAACTTCAGTATTCGAACTGCTGGATAGTACCTAATCTGAATAACATATTCTATTTACTAGAGTTAAATAAAAGAATATTTTGTAAATTAATACATCTAATTTAAATACAAGATTTCTTAAAACTTTAAAACTAAAACGAAAAGGATAAAAAACTATCAGTATTAATTAGATATACTTTGCTATAGCAAACTATAACTTTCTTATCTTTCATTTTGACGGTTTTATTTATTTATTACAACAAGCGCGAAAAAGAGTGCCCGAAAAGAGCACCTCCGGCTAATATTATAAACTAAACTAATACCTGTTATATATAACAATAATACCTATTAACCTAAGTTGATACCTGTGATATATAATTAAGTTGTTATATTGAAATAAAAAGGCCTTGATATTATTTTTCAACCTGTGTAACGTCTCTACTTTCTTGCTTTAATAAATTCATTGTACCAATTTTTATATACAAAATGTCACCTTATGTTACAAAAAATGTAATTATTTTCGTATTATTCTATCTAGTTGTATTTAATTAAGTTAGTATGAACACGTAAGAAAATTAGAAGTTGAGAAAAGTCTTTTTGTGGGGCATTCTTTTGATAAATGCTTCGATAGAACATTTTGATGAATAAATATCAATTTTGCCGTAGTTTGTAACTCACACAAATGCTCAAAGTTCTACACAATATTTTTCATTGAAATAATTGTTTTTATCAATAAAATCAATTTTTATTACTTTTAACTCGAGGTGCCTACGTTTTATCTTCTTTTCTACATCTTTAACTTTTAGTTAATTGTGATTGTAATTTCTATTATCAAACTACTTAAAGTATTACCATAATTACAAAGGAAAAAGTATATTGAATACAAAGTTTGTAGTATATCATGTATTTAAAAATATTATTACATAATTATATACAAATGTTGAAACCATTATATAGACTATCATCAGCGGTTTTACTAAATCATTAAGCGTTGATCATTTTATGCTTTTCTGGATTAAAATTTTCATACTAACTAAGCTTGTTCCAATTCAGTAAAAGGCACAAAAGTATGATAAAAGCCAGAAGCCAATTTAGCACTTCTGTATGTAATACTTCCTGGCCAACAGCATGTTAAAAAAATCTTGCTTTTGATAAGCCTGAGAGCTTAGGATGTACTTACTTTTATTTAAAAGAGTAGTGCAGCTAAAAACCTATACTACAACAATGCTACTACTAAAGCTTAACGTTAGTATGCATTTTTATATGTGCAGTTTCTATGATTCATTATATTATCTTTTAGCTAAAATAACTTTTGTAGTAAAAAACATCATTTTATTACCTTTAATAAAGTTCTTATTGGGGACATTGAAAATATTATGAATTATAAACATTTTGGAAATTAATGAAATACACTTTTCACGATAGCTATTTATATACTTAATTTAGAAAATCAGGATATAATTAAAGTTAAATCAATCTTAATTATTCATAACTAATTTAAAAAGTAAGGTTTTAATGCAAACGCCTCATTTAACAGTCTACGCTCTTTGGCTCCTTTAATCAGTATGTTTTTGTTGCTTTAAAACAATATTTTGTTGAAATAGAAGATAATCGATGAAACTACTTCCTTTAACCTATAGCGTCTTCTCGCCAGTTATTAGCTTAACAATACCGGTTAGTTTTATTTCAAAATAACTAAATTTTTGTGAGATATTTTATCATGAACAATTAGTAGTTTACATTTTGAACATCAGTTATATTTAATGATAAAAATGAAATCTACTTTTAATTGCTTAATGTAGTATTTTTCAAGTTACTCAGCAAGCTTATACATTCAGTCAAAACAAATTTTTAACATTTAGAAAATCTCGTTCAGCTTTAATAATATGTTTTTTAAAATCAAATAAGATAAAATTTCACCGGTAATTTTTGTTTATTATTAAAGTGAAATAGAAAAAAAAATACAGCAAGTGTAAAGTGAATCCACATTTCCACTGTGAATTCCACAAGAGGAAAATAGAATCATAAGCGGCTATCAAAAAACTTGTAAAAAATGTGTTTATTTGCTTGGAATGAAATGAAGAATTCATAATTGCTGAAAATGCTGAAATTTTGCTAATATGAAATTTTGCAACAACCTAAAAGTTGCCACAGGATACGTTGAAAGAAACAAGTCTAAAAAACCTAACAAAAAACAGCATAACATAACTGCTATTCAATTCGAATAAACAAATATTGTACCCAACTATCAAAGTCTGCATGTGAAAGAAATCAGTTTGTATAAAAAACTAATTAGTTGAAAACTTAGAAATATCAGATGCAGAAAGTGACACACGAACGGCTTTTTTATCTCTTTTATGAATTTGAATAGTAACTCTATTATCAGGGCCTGGTAAAACAGTGGTAAACGCATTAGTAGATTTAGTACGGAATGGTTTCATGATTTTTGCAGACAAATCTGCAGCTTTCTTTTCTGTTGTAGCTTTACAGGGTTGTTGTGGAAAGAAATTGCTGATAGAAGAAGGCTGATCCACTATCATAGGGACTTTTTCATTCTCTTCAATATGATCAACATCAGATAGTTGCTCACTACATGACCATTCAGGCTTGTTTTGATTGAAATAGTAGTCTTTTTCTAAATTAGCAAGAATGCTTTTTAAATTCATATTTCGATGTTCAATTATATTGTACTGTCTTTGGTAATCTATATGTCTCCTTTCTAATGTCTTTATATATTCCTTCGATTTGATGAGAAGACGATGGATTGTAAGCTTATGGGTATCTCTGTCAGGAGGAACAACACTTTTTAAACTTTCCAAACATTCCCGCATGTAGGCACGTCTTTTCTTCTCAACTTCAGTGTGCTTGTTCTTTTCAATGGAATTTCTATGTCCTTGGTTATTACCTCGACGACGGTTTGTCACTGTAGTAGAACTTTCTCCAGTTTCACCAGGGGAATCAGAGCCTTCTACATACTCTATTGCCTTGATCAATAGATCCATTACCTAAAAAATAGATTAAACAAAAAGTAAATTACATAAATTTATAATCTACTAGATGTAGTTTAAATGGCAGTTTATTTTCAATGTTTTATAATAACTTCTTTGATATAAACTTGTGTTTTATAGAAGAAAAAACAAAATCAAGCATTTACATAATAAACATAACAATTGATTTCATTTGTATTTAGCCATACTTTCAATGAAATTTTTGATGATAAATAGTATATTGAAACAAATCTATATATTTATTTATCTATTTATGGAATAATTAATGACTGCAAATAACAAATGAGGTTTTAAAATGATAATATCAAAATCACTGTTCATTAATCTGATATTTCATTTACAAATCAAGAAAAAGGCTAAATTTAATAAGCTAAAGATTAGAGTTACAGATTTTTTTTTCTGAAAAGTAAACACAGAAATTTCAGAAGTCAATTATTTTGCTTCTTAAATTTATAACTAAATTTTTATTCTAATAATAAAGTTTTTGTCAGCAAAAATATTTTGAGACAATATTTTGATTGGATAGAAGATTGAGTTAAAATGTCTATTAACTAATGATTACAAGTATTAGTTAATCAAATTAATTAAAAAATATTTGTTGTCATTTACAATAAGTTTTAGGAAAAATATATCTCTAACAATATTTCTTTAATTTTTTTAAGTAGTATCAGTTATAATAAAAAATCAGCAAATAAGTGCTTCTGTAGCATATGAGTTTTTTCATAAATTTTATGAGATCTAAAACTAAGAAAACTTCAAACATGTGATATACAAATCAAAAAGTAAGACAAAAAATGCAGTAACTTGGCTATAATAGTTTTAAAAAAGTTTTCTTTTTAAAAACCAAAACATTAAAATTCAAAATAAATTTATAGATTATGGAAAAATCAATATTTTTAATATAAAAAAATATAAAAATGTTTTTTAAATATAAATTTCTTCCACTGGTTATAATTATATAAATAATTATATTCTATATACAGTATTAGAATAAAAACTTAATGATTTATCCATTTAGAGTAAATAATAAAATAATTTTAAATACTTTAAAAAAATGTTTACAAATAGTTTACTGAAAAAATATAAGTTATGAAAATCATTTATACAAAATGATAAAAGAGATATAAACAATCTTTTATAACAAATTCAAAGATAATTTAATAATAATTTACTTTTAATTGTTAAATTGTATATTTCTTTAACTACTTTAAGTTGGGATACTATAAAACAATAATGTAAGGCATAAATATCAGGTGTAGATATTTTATCCAACAGTCATTAAGTTACTCAATGATAAGAAGTATTAAAGATAAATTTTGTTACAAATAGTATAAAAATAGAACAAAAAACATCTCAAAAACTCAATTCAACCTTTAGTATAAAAATTTCACAAATTTGAAATCATAACAAATGAACACATAACTTAAAATAGTGCATGATAGCCAAAATTATTAATAAAGAATAGTAAAAATAAAACGTTTACAGCAGCAAAAATACACAAAAATAATTTCAATTTTACATTTTGAACTAAAATTAAAATAAAGTCCTAATAAAATAAGGACATTATAAAACTTAGATAACAAGCATAATATAATAATATAAAATAAGTTAGGAAACAATTTAACTATTCCTACAAGTATACAAGTAGAAATGCTACACCTAGAGATGAAAAGCAAACACATTACAAATAACGGAAAGAAGCATGTACTTTGGTAGACATACACGTGAGATAGGCACATGTTCTTAATAAAACTATAATTTACGCAAGCGCTTAAACTCATCTGTTGCAAAAGTTCAAGCATTTAAGAAAAATCCGAACAAAAATAGGAAAAACTACACATAAAAATAACACAAAAATTATATCTATCGTTCGGCAAAAACAATTATGGGTTGTTTTTTCCTACATTGATGTGTTACCGCTATGATAGAAAAATGAATAATTATCTGTTAAACGAATATACTATTCATCTCAAAAGCATTAACTAAAGTATGAAACACAAATAATATCAAATACACTTTAAAGGTGCCAAAAACACATAACAGTTTGTCATTACACCAAAATTTGTGATATGCTTTTGATTTACAACAAGAAAACCAAACGTAACAATATTTGATAAAGTAAATTGAAGTGTGCACAGCCATTAGATAATCAGATGAAAAATGGTTTATAGTTTTATTTTTTAAAGGTAAAAAAAGATACCTTTGAAAATCTTAGAAATAGTTACAATAGTACAGACATTTCATTCTCGCCAATTTGAAATAATATCCGTACTTTTTTATCAATCTTTTCAAATTGTACGTACGTCCAGCTCTTGAATACAATATTAGTGAATGGATGCCATATCAAGTTAGTGATATCGAAAAAATCTAGTCTGTTCAGACGATATTTATAAAATTGGTATGCAGGAAACTTAATATGAAACACGATAGTTATAAACATCGTCTCAGCTTCTTCAATTTAGATACTTTAGAAATTCGACGGATTAAATTCGACTTAATTCTTATTTTAAAAACTATCCACAATTTAATTGGCCTTCAGTTTGATGATTTCTTTTCCATTAGTCCTTCCCTCAAGTTATACCAACTCAGACGACACAAATTACATCTTAGCAAGCCCATATCACCTGGTACAATATTCAGAGCAAATTTTTTCTCATTCCGCACAATTAGTACATGGAGCCAGCTGCCATCAGATATTTTCATGTCAGAATCACTCGCATTGTTCAAGCAGAAGTTGAACCGTAATAATATTGCCAACACTGCCATTTCTAAACTGTGAATTTTTCCTTTATTTTAATATTACTATAATTCTATGTAATTGTTCGCTGTTGTATGCTTTGAGGGCTATCGAAATGCCATGTGTCACATCCTTTGCTTTCTATATTTCTGACTTAATGGGTATTATTTGTGAGAATGAGTGTTAGAGTGAGTTGATCTCTTCAGTCACCCTCCTTCGCATTTATTGAAATAAATAAATAATAAACATATAACTTATTTTTAAAGTTTAAGCTAAAATAGATTGGACTGTAAAAAGTTTATAAAAAATTTTGTAAACTCATTGTTTGCTTTAAATATTATTAAGATGAGTTAGATAGCTATAAATATAAATAGAATAAAAATGTTAAGGCTAAAATTAGTTATGCCGGCTTTAGTATGTTCTAAAAGCCACTTTTGAAAATTGGGTAAGCCTTTATTGAATAAATGCTACATTGAGTATTTTCTTTGATATTTCAACTATTATAAACATTTCTTACAAATTAACCATTTTCGCTATACAATTTGTAAGATTTGTCTAATAAATTGATTGAATCAATAGTTTGTGATTAAATTTATGAAAATAAAATTAATTAGAACTGGAACTCTTTATAGCATTTTTGACATCATTTTTCTTTTATAGTGTATTTTAAAACACTTCTATAGACGTTTTTACAGAAGTATGTGGGATTTTCTCAATAGGTAACAAAATATACCTAAATCATGATCTTAAAGATAATTTTAGCTACCAACAAAATATACTTTTGAGCCCGTCGAAAAAAAACTCATTATTTCTATCTAAAATAACTTTTTCATAAATTATTTTATAAAAAATATTCAAATAAACGTTGAGTTAAAATATATTTAAAAGTCTATTTTTAGCAAGATTACTTCAATTTAAACTCTATCAAGTTTCAAAACATATATTTTTATCACAAGAATGAAAATTGATTTAAATATCTATAGCTTTATATTTTAAAAAACTCATTGAATGACATATCTGCTTAGTAAATAAAATTAATTTTTTAAATTAGATTTCGATCAGTAAAAGCAAATTTAATAGGAAAAAAGTAGATAAGTAATTACAAGAAGAGAAGAATGGCTTCGAGTGAATTATGACTGTTTGAAATTTTGAACCAATCTGAACCACATTGAGGAAGTCTTTTACTTATATAATCTATATGATTTTTATAGTTGTATTTGAATGGTTTGAAAGTTCAACTTAACGAAAAGTAACGCATGGCTAGAAATTCAACTTTTAAAACTTCAGGATAGTCAAGTAGAAGCTACTTTATTAATTATACTACTTTTAAAGTTTTAAAACTTGAAAAACTGTTTAAGTGTGCATAAAATATATGAGTTTGTATAGAATTCAAACAAAGGGTTAATCTACCTGTATCGTCTCTTTAATGACGCGGAACAACACCCCAAACTAAAGCTATATAGTCTTATAAGTTTTATTGTTAATCAAAAGCTAAGATACTACAGAAAGCGGTTACCTATTTGAATTTTCAGTTGAAAGACAACGAGTAGAATGTTTTAATTTGTACCTTTTTTATTTTATTTAATGAAGATTTACTTAAAAACCTATGATCAAATCAGATCAAATAATTAGTCTTTATAAGAAAAGTAGAAGTTTAAACTTTGGTAATAAGTATGAAGTGTGATTTATGTATATAACTTTCTGGTGCTAGAATAGCTTGTTATATAGATAAATCTTTAAACATCAGTTATAAAAATACTAAGCAGTAACTTCAAAAGTAATGATATATTCAACTGTAAAACATTAATTCGATTTTTATTTATTTCTGAAATTCAAAAAAAATTAGTTTTGAATTTCCTAAACATACAAGTTGGAACTTTATTTCTTTATTTAGCTATAATTCAAGTTATACATTTATCATATGTAAACGTATAATCATATTATATGTGCATACGTAGATTATATACACTTCATTTAAAAGAGTAAGCACAAAACGAAGTTATATTTTGTCATCATGTAATACTTTACCTTTTAAACAGTATAAAACAGACATTTAAAACTTAAAAATGAAAGTGATGAAAATTGTTTTTACATTTATATTTTTATCTTATCTTGTTCTTATCGCTACTGGAAACCAGAGTAAGTTATTTCAACTTTAATTTTCATCAGTAAACTTTTTATCAAATGTTTTAAATTGCGCAATAAACTAGCTTCTGATAACTTATTGTTATAAATTTATCCAGGCGTAAAAGAACACAAATTTTTGGTTCATTGTCCTGACCAAGACTCATCTAACTGTTATGATCAGATTAAGAAAACTTTAGATGGATTTCCTAATGAAGATATAAAACTAGATTTCCATCAGCCTAAACTTAGAGATGGCTTGTAATGAAAATAGCAATATATCACGATCACAACTCTATTGTTATGGCTTAAATGGTAAAGAATAAAAGCTTTGACTTTAAATTGTACATTGTTGCTTATGCTTGCGTATTACTTTGTCATTCTAAGCAGTAAACGCTTCAAATGATTTATAACAACTTCTATTCATAGAAACTATATTTAGTCAACTTCTGTAAAATATTTTTACTAAAAATTTCCATTGAGGACTTATATCGGAATTTATTCTCGATTTTGAGTTGTATAATCTTGAATAATCAAGCAAGTATCTAATCAAGCTTTGAAGTTATTTTAGAACTTTAAGTAAAACTTTTTGTAACAATTTCAAAACTTCTTTCATCACTTCTTTTCAAAAAATTCTCCTAAACTTGAGGTAGAAACGAAATTAATTAAAAATCTTGAATATCTTGAACATGATGATTGTCAGTTTGATGCTTTTAGAATTTAGGTTTATAAGAAAAAGTTTTCGAACGTTGAATTATGCAAATAATAACAATTAGCCATCCAATCAAAATATTTCTTGCTTTTTTTAATCAATTTTTTTAAATACATTTGAATAGTGAAAAAAACAATTTAATGAAAATTTAATAGCTGCGGTTTTTTAATTTGATTGAACTTTGTAGACTGAAGCAGTAGATAAAAGAAGTTAAATATTCATTCTCTCTACTTCCGCAAGGGATTTGAATATAGTAGAAAAGAGTGTAGACTGAAATACCTTCCCTTGTATAGATACGCTGATTTGTGGCACGGTCCAGTGACCAGGGGAGCGACATCAGGGTCAACGAGTTGTTGTTTTTTTTCATAGCCTTTGAGTTTACCCAAACAACTATAAGATAGAGGCACTAACTACCCATAGTTAAGGAAGATACTTTTATAAGTAGTGTAATGTAGTTCAACAATCCGTATCGTTGATGACGAGGTGGGATTCGAGCGTTTAAAGTACAGATTAGCAGCCAGTTAACCTCACCATTTCTCCATCTCATTGTCTTATTTCTAAAAACCCTTGTTTAAGTCTACGCAAGAAGCAAATATCTCAAACTTTTGTTTATATGTTTTATGCAACGAATTATCGCTAAATTTTGTCGAATATAAAACTACAATTTATAAATTCAAAGTTTTTAGTAAAAGCTGATATAAAAATAAAAGCTTCTTCGTCACATTCAAAGTTGGCAAATTAGTTTGCTTCTTAATTAACTAGGATGTCATCTTACAAAAAAATAAAGTATTTAGATATTATGAATGAAAGCAATACAAGGAAATATGAAGTTTTATGAATTGAAAACTGCTCGTTTGAAATTTCTACTTGAAACCAATCTGAATCAAATTGAGGAAGCTTCAGACGCAAACCAATCCATTTGTTGGATGTCATTTTTTCCGAATATTTTTCCATGAAAATCATGTTAGTGAGTAATTCAATATCACGAATTCGACACAGATGCTGAATTACTGTATCCTCCACCCAGTCTAGAGACTCATCATCAGTCTGTAATCATTAAAAGTGTCTTTTTGTTACTAAAGTTACAACTTTGGGTTGAAAATTGTTTGCGTCTATAGCTTTCACAAATACTTATTTTATTTGCTATAAGAATTAGAAAAATTGTGTAATCTGTTATCAGTAGTCATACATTATTTTGAGAAATAAAGAATAAGAATATTAAAGAGCTCTAAAACTCACTTGGTTGCATTTTTTATACGAATAGTTAGGAATGACATAAGAAAGAGTTTCTATATCTTCTATAGATTTGATACAATCATCAATATTTCTATTTTCTTCACAATATTTGCACCGACTGATTATTATAAAGTAGTGTGTTGGTATCTTTATAGAATCTTCTTCACCGAAGCTGTCAATCAAAGCAGCTTACATTAGTTTTGATTCAAACTATTTTTGATTCTAATAATAAGAACTTTTTAGTTTAATAAACCTGTTTATGACATCTAATGTATCAGCTATTCCATCAAAGTTGTAATCGTAAACAGGGCCGCTAGTCACGTGTATACTCCCATAAGTACGTGACCATTCATCTAGTTTTCCAGTCATGTACTTCCATACTAAGAGGTTCAAATTTGATTAATATCCTTAAACAATTTTTAGGAATTAGCAATTAAATAACTGTTTGATCAAGATTTGAAATTGTTTATTGTTAGTAAGTAGTCAAAGTTATTTAACTTTTGAAATATCTTACTTGCTGTTGATTTTATTTTAGATTAAAATTGTCATAATTAAAAAGTAACTGAAAGTTAAAAATAATTCTTGCCTGGCTTAAAACTAGAGTAAATAGAAGCAAAGTTTGTAGTCAGCGTGGCATCGTATTCTGATTGCCCAGTAGAAAATTCTGTTAAAAATTGAGATTCGATAGAAAAAGTCACTTTTATCTCTACCAACATTAAACCTTCCCCACATTTTATCAAAATATTCAGGTACAAATTTCAATTTTTACTCAAAAGATTACCTGAAGGGTATAAATACATCCAATCTACTTCTTCATTTGAATCATAATCATGACATGATCTCATAAATCCTTCATTTACACGTGGATCAAAACGTGTGCAAGGTTCAGAAGAAAGTAAATTTCGATTCTTCAGAAGTTTTATTTTTACAAAGAAATATCCCGGTCAATTATTTAAAACTTTTCAAAATTAGAAATATTTCACCTTGCTAAGTAAGATGTATGAAACATAAAACGGAGTTTTCTTGGTTTTATCATACGCAATAATATAGTCTTCGTTTGTCAACAAACAATAATTCTACGGATCGCCCTGTGATGCCAACACCTGAGGTTTTCCAAACAGCAAATATTTTGATTGATATTCATCAACTATCGTCAGAAAACAATTAAAGCATACAGTTCATTAACTCTATAAATATCTTATTCGTTGGTTGCTTCAGATTTAATCTTTCATTTTCCTTTTCTACGTCTATTATCTATGAAATATTTGTAGTAAACGAAAGTTACTTTTAGTTTGAAAACAAATTAGCTCGAAATAAACCTGGCAAGATGTACATCCAGCTTCTCTTATTGTATTGCTTTCGATAAAAGAACAAATATCTTCTTCAGTGAATTCCAAAGTAGTGATTCTTTCTTTAGGTTGCTTTAATAAATGATTCATGCTTCTTTTTGTATCATTATTTGGTGCTGGTTCAATGTTTAAAATATCTTTAAAGTATAAATGTTTAATATAATCAAAAGACTAAAGAACATTGATGCAACCTGACATCAAGTTATAAACTTCAATTGCTTCAAAAGGATCAGTAGAGTTAAAAGAGTTTTTAAATGCGGGGCCATGCCCAGTGAATAATGCCTGTAGATGAAAGTCTCAGTTAGTTGGTGTGGAGGTTTCAAAGACAACCACCTACATGCATATTCTTGAATTCGTTGTCAAGCCCGTGACTTCCACCATTGCAACTGGTATACGAATCTTTTTTTCTAGTTTTATAGAATAAAATAAATTTTTAACTCTCTCGATACAAAATTTGGGATATTTGAAAGAAGATAAATATCAGATATTAGTCACCCTTCAATAATCCATTTATCATCCATAGTAAGAATTACATCATCAATTCGGTCATTTTGCGTAATGATACCTTTTTGGTAAATATTCATATTTGATAAAAGACTGAAAAAATTTATTAAAGATTTGAAGTGGTTTGAGGTGACTCCTTAGGGCTACCTGCCAATGACTTTCATTTTGAGTACATTTCAGTTTGCTATTGACTTCATCTGCATCATATAAGTCATGCTTCTCTACATCAGGCGACTTTCCAACTCTTCCAAACGCTCCGCTCCGGCCAGACATCTTTCATTTTGAGTACATATTCAGTTTGTTCGACTTCCTTCTGCATGATATTGGTCATGACATCCCATCAGGCGACTTTCCAACTCTTCCAAACGCTCCGCTCCGGAAGTAGACATCATCCACATTGATACCATAACTTTCAACGTTCGACTTCCTTTTACATGATATTGGTGACATCCCTGTTTTAAGATCAAATTATTTCATCAAAGCTTCTCATCTTCATCACCATGATCTGCTAAGATGATGATATTGGCGCAATTTTCTAGTCCTCTCAGACGTAATCCTTCTATTAGATAACCAACTGCTTGGTCCGCAATTTTTAATTGTTTGTTGACTTCATCTGAGTCTGGTCCGTCTGAGTGACCAGCGTGGTCCACATTCTCAATATAGAGCGTGATAAATGAAGATCTGAAATATAAAATAGAAAAAGATAACAAAATTGCAGTTTTATTTTTCTACAACTTTTAGTAAGTTTAAAACATTAAAGACCTTTCATCTTTCGGAAGATCAATCCATTTAAGTGCTCTATACATTCGCTGTTTAAATGGGATACTTCCATCGTAAGGTTGCCAATAATTCGGGTAACCATGCGTCGTATTGACGTCAGAACCAGGCCAGAAGTAGCAAGCGCTCTTCTTACCTTGATTTCTTGTTGTAATCCAAAACTGAAGATGAAGTTGTCAGTTGATGAACATTTCATGTTTTTAAGAAAAGTATTCACCGGCTCACTACCCCACCAGAATGACTTGAAAGAAGATTCTGATCCCAATTTAAACTGTTCTTTCATCTTGTGATCATACATTTTGTTGTCAATAATCCCGTGACTTTCAGGATAAAGTCCCTGAAAATAAAACTTCATTGAAATTAATGAGTAAAAACAAATAAATATTTTTCAACTGATATTAAAAACAATAGATAACAACACTATATATTTATCTTTAAATCCTAAATCTATACATTTAAATCTTATCAAATCAGTTGTATGGTATCTTTTAAAATTGATAAAATCGTTTGAATAGTTGAACATTTTACCGTTATGATACTATAGTGATTAGGAAAAGTTTTTGTTGGATAGACAGATCTCATGTAAGGAGCGTGTACTCCGCAGTTTGCTGTAGTTTGAAAGTTATTAGAGAAATAAGGAAGAAAGCCTCAAATCACACTGATGTCATTTTACCGATTTTCCAAATGTAAGGAGTCTTATCACGATAAATATATTCAGCTCTGAAGCCATCAATTGAAAACAAAATCAAAACTGGATCTTGGTACCTTTAAATTGAATAACATTTATTGAAATTGCATAACGATAAACAGTGAAGTTTTAATCTATAAAATAATCAGATCAAAGTCATGTAAGGAGCGTGTACTCCGCAGTTTGCTGTAGTTTGAAAGTTATTAGAGAATATTATATATTATATATTCAAATATTGTTTTTGAAATACTTGTAAACATTTACAACAATTCAGAGTACTATTTGCAAATCACCTGAACAAACTAAATTATAATCAGGACAACAATCGTTTTTCTCAACACAGCTTTGTTTACAAGAACAAAGTTTTGTGGTTCCACCACAGTTATCATTACAACTGTATTCCGCTGAAATTATCAGTTAGTATTCAGTCTTCACTAAAGTTTTTTTTTTTCATGAAAAAGGCACCTTGACTGTATCCACAAACATTTTCAAAATCCGAGCAGCAATTTTCGCCGCAATCTTTATCACATTGACACTGATGAGTTTCATTCTTTCTTTCTCCACATCGTTTTTCACAGGAATCTAGCGAAGATAATAGACTAGCAAAGTTCAATTGAGGTTAATAAGGTTCAACCTTCAGATGCGCAAATTGGAATGAAGTCATCACAACAATTCACGTACTTGATACAATATTGATTGCATTGACAAGGGTTCTTTGAATTATATTTTGAATCACATCTCTTGATGCATGAATCTGATTAAAGTTAAACTACTTGTAAGCTATAGTTTTATTTTCAAATATTTACTTTTTCCATTTGTGCATTCATTGATGTAATCTTCACAGCAGTTTCCATATTTGCTGCAATGCTCATCACAATGACAAGTTTCTTCAACAAGATACTCGCCGCATCTTCCAGTACAAAGGTTAGCTAGATAAGTTACACAAATTTACTAAGATGTATAAACAGATATTACAGAAAATATTTGCTGAAACTTTGATGAAACCTGTTTGACTATAAACAGCAGCGGCTAAGACAGCGAGGATCAAAGAAATCTGCACAACCATAAATGATGTTTACAAATTATCAAACTTTACTTTATGCATTTATACTCATATTTTCATTTCCTAATTTTAAATTTTTTGAATTTTGAAAGATAACAACAAACATATTCTTCAATTGAAGTTTATCTATAAAGACCAAAAGATAAGTTGATTATTTGTAAAAGATGAAAGGGTAGATTACAAAATATTAAAAAAAAGATATTAGACAAAAATCAGAAAATTCCAGGGACAAAAAATATATTTTAAGATCTTAGCCGGTAATTAATCAAACAATTTTTGCTTAAATAAAAAACAGTTTTTAAAAATTGAAAACGAAGAAATATTAGAAATATTTCTTTATCGCTGTAATCTATATTAATTTGTGATATGTATAACTGTATTAATAAAAAGCTTATTTGGTAAAGTAGAAACGAATAGATAACTTCTAGTATTTCCTGCACAATAAATGAATCCAAATAGTTAATGACTTTAAAACTACTTCAGTATATTTGAAAAATAAAACAATCACTTTTTGACAATTATAAGATGTAACTTTATGAATGATAAAATTCAAAAGCTCACTAATAAAACTCATTTTAGTTTATCTTGCAGCTTTTTTATTGAAATTATCTTGCCTAAATAATCTTCAACGATTTCATTTTATTATCTAATGATTATCTTTAAATTATAAATTCTTGATGACTCGTTGCTAACTATACATAAATAAAACTTCAAAGACCAGAGACACGCTTTTGTATTCTGAAAATATTTTACACTGAATCAGTTAAAGAAAATTTATTTCTAAATTATGTTTAGAAGTCTGTTTTTACCTTTTTCTCAAGCAACTATCGCTTTAGCGAATCACTCTTTTTTAAAAGATGACTCATTTATGAGTTAGGTGAACGACTTATCAAAACTTTTACTTGATTTAAGCGCTCGATGCAATTTATGGCAATAATCAAATATTTCAGAAAACATTTTTCACTATAACATATTTTAGTTTAGCATTTTTGTTTAGCTAATTGCGACTAATTTTACATTTTAATCTTTTCTAATTGTCCTTGTGGCTCACTAATTGCTATCAAAAAGGTTTTTATAAATATAAATTTGTATTGTACTGTTTAATTACCAAGTGATAAGTGTACGTCTGTTCTACTAAATTCAAATTTTTTTCACATTTGCTAATATTTGTTATTTGCTTTTGCGAGCCATAAAATTGTTTTGATAATTAAGTTAACAAGAAGGTAAATAAAAGTCTAAATATTCAGATAAGTGTTTTAAAATAATAAGCTATTAAATGAAAAATATTAAAATAGCTTCAAAAATAATTTCAAAATATTAACTATTGTAATCTTAAAGTCAAAATTTTCTTGATAACATAAAAAACTTAAACAATAAAATAAATTTTAAGTCATCTATTACATCAAATTATGCTTGTTGTAAATATAGAATAGTAAACAATTTTTTGATAGAATTAAACTAGGAAGAAAGCTTTTTTGAATGATGCTTGAGAGACAAAACAGAACAATGAATCAATTGAAACTTTATCATAGAGAAAATCTGTTAAAGTAACTTCATCTCGTATTTATTCTTCTTATAATTACCTTCTAAGTCATCATTTGTTGCTTAATCGTTGTTTAAATATTTAGTGATCATATTATTTGAATTTTTTCAAGCTCTAGAAAAACTCACACCAGATCAAAGCAACAATGTTAACTTTGATATTAAGTTATGTAAATTAGGCTTAAACTTTAAAATGCAAAGTATTTAAAATTTTTTCTTGATAATCTTAAAGATTCATGTAAGTTTATCAATAATCTTATTTTTAATACTAGCAAATATACGATCTTATAATAGCATAAAAAGTTTAATTCATTTATTGAAAAGTTAATTGAGTCGAATTGTAAAACTGATTTAATAGAAAAATAGATACAGAGACAATTTTTTCACTAATAATGTTTTCACAAATAAATTTTTCACTTAGAGAGCAATAGTCCTAAGAAGTCAAATATAGTGTTCATCAAATTATGATTCAGATATCTGTGCTTCGAAAAATACATACTAAGTTATCTCTCAAGTCATTTAGCAAAGAAAGTTTCATACAAACTATCGTACGGACTAATTCTTGTTCGTAGCAAGCATCGTTAACAGAAAACTGAAAACATACGTAAGTGAACCTAAATGAAAATAAACATTTTAATAACATCTGCGAACAGTGTTAACTAAATCTTGTGCAATTTAGTGAAACTTATAATTTTTTCGTGTTCTTTGGTAAGGTGACTGTTATTACAGCTCAGAGAGTTTGAAACTATCGTCAAGTAAACTAATTTGTACATAGCTTAAAGAGTATTTGCTATTTAATATAACTCTTTAAACTCTAAAAAGAAAAAGATTCAGTAATCAAGTTTCTTTAGATAAAAATCTTTATTTCAAGTACTCGATTTATTCTAAAAAAGAAGATTAGGTCTATTGACATTTTTTGGGTAGTTTTTCGTAGATTTCGATTAAATGATTAACGAAATTATTATTATTATCATCAGTTTTCCGGAATCAAATTGTAAAGTAGTTTAATCGTAAAAGTAAAGAATTTTTATTAGATAAATACAATTTAAGTCTTGAAATTAGTTTAACTTTTAAATTGTTTTTAGCAGTCCAATATAATTTTGGATTGTTGCCGTCGATTTAAATATTGTTTAGAGCACACAAAGTTATAAAGAATTTAGTTGGGTTGATTTAGCATCTTTAAAAACTTTTCGACGGCATCTTCCTGAATAGCAACGCTTATACTCTTGGAAAAGTTAGTTTTTAGACTCAAGTAAAACTTGTCTCACATATATAGATAAATGTATTACTACCTTAACCAAAAAGCTTTATTTTGTTGTAATTATAGGCTGCGATATATAAAAAGAGATAAGTTAGTTTTCGTTGAAAGAGCTAGGTGATTTTAAAGTTTAATGAAATCAATAATATGAAATCAATAGTATAAAATAATGTGCTTAGATACTGCAATCGTAGCAACAGTGTTATATAGAAGGTATACAACTATGTCAATTTAAAGCCCTTAAAAGTCTAGTAACCTGTAAATATAATTAAACAGATTTTTTATGCTTTTGTAAAAATTTAATTTATGAAATCCTTAGATTAATCTAGCTAAAATGGTCGAATCTGCTACTAAACTTATTGCTTTGGTTTTCATAATTTTTATCAATCTATTTTTTATTTAATACAGCCGAATGGCTTTGTGTTCGAATGCTACAGAATTTTTATTAATTTTATTTGGTTTTTATGTTTAGCGAATGCTACAGATACTGTCATGTGATTTTTTCTTCATAAATGAAATTATGATGCGTATACATAGTGTGCCAACTTTATCGTTTAGCATTAGTCACTGATATAAAATTATTTATTAAAAAAATTACTCTTAAACTAGCCTAAGGTGAGAAATATTATTTTCAAGCTATTTAAAACTAATAAATAGCATTTATTTGCTGTCACTAAACTGTTAGTATTAATATTAATTTATAGAACTATATTTAGTTTTATAAAATCAATAGTTTTATAGCTTACTTAGTAAATATTATTTGACTAAGGTATATGTTTTACAAATTGTTTATTTCCAATTAAAAAAAGTTATATATTTGTATTTCAAAAAGTGTTATTATCTCTTATTGTTATAAAATCTTATCCTTTATTAAAACTCTTTTAATTTATTTCTTAATTATGTTAAAATCATACTTTCAATATTTTTTAAACTAGCACAACAGTATAAAATCTTTAAATTAAACAAAATTTAAACTTCTTAAAAAATGAGAAATGTTTTTTTTTCAAGTAAAACATAAAAACTGTTTAAATGTGATTAGTTTTTATAGCTCAGTAGGAGTTAAATATATGTTCTTTTAGCTAAGAGGTTTTTTTTTTCTTAATATATATGTATGATCTTAAAACTTTAATTTTATTACTTTTGAAAATATTTAGCTTATGAAACTTATTAAATAAGTTATTGGATGATTGTACTAGCTAATAAAACTTTGTAAGCTATTGAAGCCTCAAAAGGTTCTATTGTATAATATATAAATATATATACTGAGAATATTTGGAATTAATTGATATTTAATTTTTTAACCCAATAAGTATATATAATCCAAATGAACCAACTTTCTACCAGTTATTTGCATTTCAATTATTCTGTAGCTTATTTTAAGAATTCTAAAAAATTTTAGCATTTACTCAAAATAGTTTACTTACTGTTATTTTAAATTTTGTTTCTTTTTCTTTTAATGAGCTTAGTAAGGTACTTTTAAGTTGATTTTTTTAAGTGTGTCATCATTTCCTTAAACTCAGTATATTAGTAGAGTTATTTTTCTATGTACTTGTCTTACCTCTAAAGTTGTTTGTTTGCTTTAATGACTAATCTTCTCAGAAAAGAAAATTTTAAACTTTTTATGGAATTTGTAGTTTAGTTTTCAGTATTTTATAAGCAAATGATAAACTTATAAAAATGTTAATTTATAAAAGTTTAAAAATATTATTATTGTCTTTTTATAATTTTTATTTAGTTTGATCTTCACTTGTTTAGTTTTAATCATATTGGAAACTAGTTGTTATAAAATACTGCAATATATCAATTTAGTTTTTATGCTTTCTATCATATGATTGATCATTATGATGACCATTTTATTTCTAAGCTTTTTAAAGTACTTTTGCTATTAGAAATAACTATAAATATATGAATAGTTTAGTATCTGAACTAATTAATAAATGTTACTTTATATAAATTTCAGATTTTTGAACTTAAATGAGATTGTTTATATATACATTATGGAAAAAGTTGAAATAAATGAGATGAAGAAACCACATGGGATTCCTATAATAATTCCTGACAAAGAAGAAAAGAATTATCGATTAGATACAGAAGCATTTTCCAAACTGATTTCTGACAATGGGGTTGAAGACTTGCCTGTTGTTCTTTTATCTGTTGCTGGTGCTTTTAGAAAGGGTAAATCATTTTTGTTAAATCTATTTGTTCGGTATCTTAGCTCAGAAGACAAAGAAAACTGGTTAGGTGATGAGGATCAACCTTTAGTTGGTTTTTCATGGCGTGGAGGTTGTGATCGTGAAACTACTGGTATAGTTTTATGGAGCAAAGTTTTTAAGATTAAAAAAGATGATGGAGATGAAGTGGCTGTGATGTTGATGGACACACAAGGAGCTTTTGATGGCGAAAGTAGCATCCGTGAATGTATAACTATATTTGCTCTAAGTACCATGGTTAGTTCTATTCAAATTTACAATTTGTCTCAACACATTCAAGAAAATGATCTTCAACATCTTGAGTTATTCATTGAGTATGGTCGCTTAGCTCTGCAAAATTCTGAATGCAAACCTTTCCAATCATTAAAGTTTTTAATTCGAGACTGGAGTTATCCTTACGAGTATCCTTATGGGAAAGAAGGAGGACAAAAACTTCTGGATAAAAAACTTGATGTTTGTGAAGATCAGAGTGAAGAGATTAAAAAGGTCCGAACAAACATCAAGCTGTGCTTTGAGGAGCTTTCATGTTATCTTTTGCCCCATCCAGGTCTTAGCGTGGCTACTAATCCAAACTTCAACGGTTGTCTGAAAGAGATTCAAAATGTCTTCCAAGATCATATCAAACTGCTGGTTCCTCTCCTGTTTGCTCCAGAAAATTTAAAAGTCAAACGCATTAATGGTGCCGACATCTGCTGTGGTGAATTGCTCAGTCATTTCACTTCGTATATGAATGTTTTCAATGACGACAAATTACCAGAACCTCAATCTGTGCTAAATGCCACAGCTGACCTGAGTAACATTAATCTGTCCAATAAATGTCTCTGTACTTACACAGGTCGAATGGACAAATTGTGTAAAAACCATAATGGGTACTTACAACCAAAACAAATGGACAGATTGCATCAGGAATCAATGGATATGGCTTTTAATGAGTTTGATAATAAAAGAAAATTAGGAGGTGAAAAAATGAGTAAGAAGTATCGTGAGCAGCTCGAAGAAAATATCAGTAAATCTTTTGATGAGTACGTTGAGATAAATGATCAAAGAAAATCTCTATTTGCTTTTCTTTCTCCAATTGTTTTGGGTATTCTTGGTTTGATTACTTACTTAGCTAGCGGATTTTTTAACTTCTTTGGTGGAGTTAATCTTAGTTTTGCCATCTACTTGGTTTTTATTACTCTTGTATTTTTTCTCTTCCCGTTCTGGTGTCTCACTCAAACTACTGGTTTATATTTTGAGTTTGGAAACTTTATAAATCAAATATGTGAGCGAGTATGGAATCAATGCTTTATTCCTTTTTTTAGATTAGCTGTTAACTTTGCTATCCGAAAATATTCGAAATCTTTACAAGGTAGAGAGATGCCTAGCTAGAAATCACTGTTTCTTCATAGACTGCTTGCCGTTTGCTCAAATTTAAAGATATTTCGATTCTATTTGATCTCTTAAATGATTAGTGCTAAAATTTGCTTTATAGTTACTTGCCAGGTGCTTCAGAAAGCTTCTGCTTCTTACACTTTGGTGCTTGGAAGTTAGAATAAAGAATTTTTTTCTTATCCTTCTTACTGCAATTGATGTTAAGATGTCTTAAAAAGGAGTTTTAAAGCCTAATTATTTCTGATTTTTCTGATAGCATGTTATTTTTACAGTTTCTCTCAAATACTTCTTGTGCTGTACATAACTATTGTCTTCTAATTGGTTAAAATAAATTTTTATTATCACAAAATAAAGTAAATTTATCGCTGTTTTCATTTTTGATTTTACGAAGAAATATGATGTGTTTGATACTTATCTAAAAATAAAAACGCTTCAATGTTTTAGCCAATATATTTTACTAGGTTAATAGAGAAGCGATAAAAGGAAAGTTTTATTATTTTAAATTCATCAAATTTATTCTAATGCTTTTAAATTCAGCATTTTTTCCTTAGATTAGATTTGCTCGTCAAATTTCCACCTCTGCAATAAACTATACAATTTCCTTTTTAGTTTTTTTTAAGTAGCAGCTTGATTTTATTCTAAACTATAATCAAGTTTATCTAAAGATGTTATTGACCTAGTGGTTTGACAGTTATCACAATTTTTCAAAATATCATCTTTGTAAAATTTGTTGAAGTGTTTAAATAAAACGTTGTGCAATCTGCAATTATTTTTTAATACAAAGTTAAAACTAATTGATGTTTAGCACAAAAGTCTTACAATTTTCTTGAATAAGCCCTAAAAGTTTGTAGTAAAGTTTAGCTTTTCTATAAACAACTCTTTTGAAGCTTTGTTGTTAAGTTGAAGATCTGCACGTGCTACGTTAGACCTAAAGTTATATTTTATGCATGGCTTGTAGTGAGACTAAGTGATTGTAGTTGAGTGCTTTCATATACTTTGGTTGTTGTGTAATTCTTTGTCAATTTCTTTATTGTTCACAATAATTTTGATTTTTTCTGCTTAAAAAAATTGAGATAAATATTCAAGAAAAGTTTTAACAAATAATTTTCTGATAGAAAAATTGTTGTCTAAAATCATTTCATGTTGGTTATAACAGCTGTGATATATTTTTGAACTTTGCTTTTCTGTTGCAATGTTCATCTGTTGCAATGTTCATCTGTTGCAATTCATCTGTTGCAATTTTATGCACATAAATTGTGTCTTGTTATTTCTACCTTTAAAACTTTTCTGATCTTAGTATGTACTCAATTTATACTTATTTGGTGAGAACTTTGATCTGTGAACTTTTTGTTAAATGAAACAATTTTGATAGTTGACATAGGAAATAGTTTTGTTTAGAAAGTTCAGTGTTTATAAAGTTTTAGATTCATTTTATTTGAATGGTTTTGGCAACCGATGATCTAATGATTTTGTTTCTATTCTTCAAAGCGATCGAAAGAATACCATAAAGGAAACAATACTATTGAATTGTGTTAATAGTTTACTTAATGTTAGAATCAACTTTCATTAAAACTTTTATACTTATCAGAGAAACAAGCAAGAGAAATAATACCATAAAGAAAAAAATACTATTCATTAACAGTCATTAACAGTTGTTTTTAAGGTAACATATTTTGATCAAAACTAACCATTGTATTATAAAAGCTAATTTTCATGACAAAACAAAAGTCATTTCCAATAACCTATAGTTTATGTAAGCTTTCAAAATCGATTAATTTCGGAAATTATACCTTTTTTGTAAATAATTCCTTTTTTTTGGCACAAATTATATACAATTTTTGTGACAACAGTAAAATGCACTAGATGAAAGTCTTGTATCGAATTATCAGAAAATTATTAAGATTAAAAAGGCGATCTAACAAAATAATAATTTAAGCAATAAATCAAACAAAAAAGAAGATAAAGCCAGAACGCTTTGTCATTAAACTGTACAAAACATAAGCTTTCAACCTTTTAGAGCTCGTAAGCATTTCATTTTCAAAGGTAGTCAAAAGCCTCAACTATTCTTACAATAAAACAATAATAAAAGTACAATAACCCTATTTGTAGCTAAGTACTTATACAAACGATGTACCAAAAGCCTATATAAAATCGTTTTAGTTTATTTTAAACTAACAGATTAACAAAATATCTATTTGAATGATTTGGGTAAAGATTATATACTTTTCTACTATCCACTGTAATAAGCTATTGTTATTTGGTTGGGTTACAAAAGTTTGAATAATTTAAAAAATAGGTTATCTCAGAAAACTAATCTAATTCACTTTATAATGATTTTTAGTTATTTTACTTAATCTATAAATATTTTACACACTTTTATACTACACATTCTATTTTGGAGTTTCGAAACGATGATGTTAATGAAAACCAGTGAAACTGAATTTGAATTGAAGCTGTTCCTTTATTATAAACGATTTAATTAATTTTCTTTAAATTGATTATTCTTTTAACTTTCCAAAAACTCTTCGAGATTCTTCTGGAGGTTAAAAGAAAGTCGCGTTTCAGAATTCCTGAGATATGAATAAATCAATCTCATTTTTAAATCAATGATTAATGAACAATATATTCTTGCTAGGTTTAATTGAAACGAGATTGAGTAATTCTATTGTTCAACTAACAAACAATTATTAAACTTGAACTTTTTCGTTTAAATTAAATAGAAAAAGCTGACATTACATTTTTGAAGCTTTTGAGAAAATAAAAATAAACCAATCTTGCCAGAAGCAAAAGTGTCTAACAACCTTAAATAATACTAATATTTCGAATGTTTTTACTTAAGTTATTTTCATTAAGAGTTGCTGGAGTGTGACTGTTGCAGCTCATGTAAAACTCAGCTGTTTTTAATTCTGGTTAAATTTGTATAAGCCAGCTAGCCTAAGTAGATTTCTTACTTTAACTTAAAATATGTAACTTTATTGATAAGGGTCGATTTTTAATGTTATTTTATGGAATTCAAATAATCCTTTAGATTTTAAAAGCGATAAAGTTTTTCTTTTACTTTATTTAGAATAAAAGATTCTTTAGAAGTAATGAAAGACAAAATGTTTGCGTAAAATTTTTTTTTCAACAAATTTTGTTGCACTGCTTTTAATATATTAAAAATAAAATACACCCTAAATACTATTTAGAAATAATAATGACCTGTTTACCCTTTAAATTGTACAAAACAAACTACTTCTTATTTAATCAAACGCTCTATCTATTCTATCATTCAACCGGATTTTTTGGAAATTCTTTTTTATCTTAAACAAAAAATGAGAAATTTCTAACCGGCTTTTATTTCTTCTTTTATTTTTTGAGCGAAAAAATCTTCGATAGGATCATTTTCTTCTTTATTCGGTCAATTATCTTGGCTCATGGCATCAGATAAATCTACTAACAATTCACTTTTGGCCATCTCTCGTCAATTTAAGCAAATAAATTTCTAGGTATTAAAGAAATTAAGATATAGGAAAAAAATTAAAACTTATTTTTAAATGATGCTGATATTAGAATATTATAAATATTTTTAAGAATATGATAAAAGTTGAATATATCACGCAATATATCACGTTTTTAATTCGTCATTATCTTTCAACTATGTACCTTCTCAAAAAGAACTTTATCCTTGTGTGTAAAAAGCTGATAGAAATATCATATCAAACAATAGTAATACCGAACAAGTTCTTTCAATAACAGTTGCTATTAGATCTTTGAATTAATTTTTACACAAAAAAATTGAAAATCTTATCCGCTCACTTACTTTCTGAATATTAATTTAAATTCTTTCGACAAAAATATTTATGTGACTACCTATTGTCCTCTCTTCTCCAGTGACTATCTTCATCGGCAGATAATGTGACTACTAGTATCATTTAAACGGATATTCGCAAGTCTATCGGTTGATTTTCACATTTTTAATATATAAATTAATTATAGATTACCTCCTTGATTAGCGGTGCTTCTACAAAACAGTAAACATTGTAGATAAGAAAGTCGATGATATATTAATAATATTACAGCTTGTTCTTTAAATCAAAAAGGTTTTAGATTTAGTTGCTTTTGATCAAATTACGAAATCCTTTGAGACCAGAAATATCAGATTATTATTCTCTGCACTACCTAAGTTTACTTCAAGCTATAGTCTTTGCCTTAAAAATACTCAAAAACGTAATTTTGTTCACAGATCGTTTACTTGGAAACTATTTTTTTCCTTGTACAAGAACTATATTTTAAAATCCAAACAAAATAACACCACATTTTACGGTGCAACGTATTATCATTTTAGCTTTTCATATCATTGCAATAGTTGTTTTTTTATTCCAAGATTTTCTATATTTTTAAAGTAAACTTTAATTATCAAGTATTTGCTTAGTTCTATGTAAATTCTTTGAAACTTAATTTAGCAGGTAGAAAATTATTTATTTTAATTTCTTAAAAAACATTTTACTGGCTTCATATTGTAAGTAAAAATATTTGAAGAAATTTTTTGTGTATTATTTGAATTTTTATTACAAATAATTTAGTTATATAAGAAATTCAATAATCTTATTTTTAGCAATCATTTATAGAGCCTTGGCTTTTTTAATTTTGACTTAGTTTCTATTTTCATATACTTATATAATAATTTTTTTGATGATACAAACTATCATTTGTGTATCTTAAACATCTTCACAAAAATTGGCATCATAACAATCTTACTCTAACATAAAAAATTTAAAGATAAAAATAATTTTTTTATGTTTGTTTTTTAATAAACTTAATTAATAAATTTTTTATAAAGCAACTTAAAAACATATTAAAAATTAAAACTTTTTGTTTTTATAGATATATTTAAAACATCATGTAAGTCTAAGTCAAATTTTTGTTTCATCTTAATAGAACTATTTTCAAAGTTAAATTTTGTAATAATTGACTGTTTTTAGGTCCAAAGTCAGTTTTAAGATCACCCTTACTTCGGATCCAAAACTACCCTACAAAGTGTAAGATCTTCAAAAATTTCAATTTATTCCAATGGTTTGTGTCAGTTTAAAGGCTGAATAAAAACTTTTAATATAAACACTAAAATTTAATAAACAACTTTTTTGACTTATACAACTCCTAGGCTAACCAAGCTAAGAAAAACTCTTGTTTGTTAGTAGAAGGTGCTAAGCCTGTTTTTAGCAGCTCAGACAACCTAACAAAACTTTCAACGAAAAATGTTTATTGAGAAAAGTTTGAACAAATTTTTTTTATGTTGTTAGATTGAATGTTCCAGAAAACACCCCTTTCACAGCGGTACTAAAATTTGCTGCTGAACAGTTTAAAGTACCATCTGCTACCAGCGCAATCATTACTGATGGTTAGTTCCCCGTATATTCATTATAAAACCTTTAAAACAATCTGTAATGCTTTAGACGGGATCGGTATTAATCCTGCTCAAACTGCGGGAAATGTGTTCTTGAAACACGGCAGTCAACTGAGATTAATCCCGAGAGATCGGGTTGGAAGTCTGTAATGAAAGAAGTTGTGTTTGTTTTTTTTCCACCGGATTTTGATTAAATTAAAAAAGGAATAGGCGATATTTTTGAATTGATGTTTCTTTTTAATGGTTTTCTCGGTGTCTTCCACCTGAAAAGTACAAGAGACTTTTTATAATTTTTCTTTTTAAAATTTACGTGAAATTTGTGAAATAAATTAATGGTGAAGGACAAAAAAGGAATTTTCGTGAAATTTACTTTTTTTTTTCGTCTGAAGAAAACTGTTTGATAATATCTTGCCATCGACAGACATGAGGGTAGAGTTGAGGGTCTACAAAGGTCTGACCTATAGCCAGAAACACGTCAAGGTCTAATTTGGTAGGATTACATCTGTAAAATAAAGTTGAAAATATTTAATTTTTTACATTAATGTTGCAACATAAACATTTTTAGAAAAATAAAAACTGAAAAAGTTTGAATTTATTATTTGATTCAGAAATCGAAGAAATTAACTGAAGAATAACTTAAGAAACACGAACCCAGTGATATAGAAGCGATTTTCGTCTTTACAGAAAGAACTGAAAACAAAAAGTTTACAATTTTTTCAAACTATCATCAAATCAAACTTTTTCAATTGGTCTTCTGACTTAGGGGCATCCCCCAATCCAAGATGATTGAAAGATGAGGTTAATTCAGTAGTTGAATTGTAGCCTTTCCCCAAATTATTTTTCACATCACTCGTGTTGTCTTTTAGAACTTCTTTTTTAGAGCTAAAAAGTATCGTTGTATCTTCTCCTTCTTCTAAACGATCCCTATTCAATCCTCTGAAGATATTTAGATTAGCAAAGAACAAAAATGATTTTAATTAATGACTTTTTTCCAAAGTAGTCGTCAAGAAGTTTCAGTCCTGATGGTTTACTCAGGTCAGCAAATTGGTCAAGAAATGGCCAATGCTCTACCCAACCGACCAGTTTATTCTTTGCCACCTCTCTTCCAATTCGTTCATATCCTCGATCAAAATCCGACCCAACAATCTTTCTGTTTTCTGTTTCATTGAAACTTTTAACTAATTGAACAACTTGTTGGACTATTTACCTTTTAATGTTTTCATATCAGGTGATGTCCACTTTTTATAAGTATCCAAAGCTTCTTTCTGTTCAGTAAAAGGACCAATGATAGCACTAAGAATAGGAAGATCTGTCATCCCTTCTTGAGATTTGTGATTTTTTAGAAGTGGGCTCCCTGAGGTGACCGGCTTTTGAACTTTTGCTGGGCTCGAGTTGTCAGAAGGGCGTACAAGTGGGATATAAAACTTTTCTTGTAAAATAAACTTTATTCTTTCTCTGAAAACATCTCCACGTTATAATGTAGAAGATAAGTTTCCTTAAAAACTCACGTTGTCAATGAATTGCCTCGAATCACCTCTACCGGAGTTTTTCCAAATTTGTTTTTAACGTTCTTTTTGCATGATTCATATGAAAGTAACTGCTCAACGGCTTCTGTTGAAGATTTGTTGGTAAAGTTTATAAATCAATGAATTGATAACTTACCGACGTGACCAGAACTACAAGCAAAATGCAAGGCAGTTTGATGAAGTGGGTCATCAGGGGTATTGAAGTAAGCGTCTAGGATGTGATCAACAAATCGAGTTTTTTGTTCTTTTGGAAACTGAAGCATTTCATAGAATAAATCATTTTGTAAAGTTTCAATAATCTTTGCAATCATGCAAGCATGTCCTGCTTTTGCTGCTATGTGTAGAGCATTATACCTGATATGTTGATAAGATAGTTTAGCTAAGGTATTTATAAGAGTACAATAAGAACCTTGGTTTTGGTCTGAGAATTACAGGTAAATTAGATGAGCTCCATAAGTAGTGTGGGTTTTGCCAAACTAATTGATCAAATTGATCAACATCACCCTTGTTAAGTGTAGATATCAAGACATTCAGATTAGTTTGATTTAAATTAGAGTAAGATGATTGGGAGGTAGGGGTCAATTCGACCACGTTGTTCCTTTGTACTACAGGGCGGCTACAAAGTAATTGTAGTATTAACAAAAATAGTTTAAAGAAAACTGTTTACTTTAGTAATTCAGTCAAATAAGTTTGTGCTTCTTCTTCTGAATTGAAAGTAGAAAACCTTGCTTTGTGAGTCATAGCAAACCTTTTCATCAAAGAATGATCATGAAACATTCTGGGTGCTACAAAGTAGAAGTAACAAATTAGTTAATCAAATAAATAATTTGTTTTGAAAAAATATTATTCTATAAAATTATAAATGTATATAATTAAAGAATAAATATTTATTCTTACTAAAATTATTCATCAAATTAAAAAATAGTTTTTATCAGATTAGGATACATTTATTCTAATCATTTAAAAACAGTCAATCTTAAATTGATTTCTATAAAAAATTAAACACTTAATGATGACAATAAATTGCTATCAAGTTGAATCTGATAGCAACAAAATGAATCTTAAGTACTAAATACATTTTTCATGTACATCATAGTATATAGAGTATCAAATTTAGATTGAAATTATTTTAACATAAAAAAGTAGAAATAAATATATATAATAAACATATGACAAATAATTATAATGAAATAATTACAATGATTACTTGAATTATAAAAAGTTTAGTAAGAAATTAGAAATGTTTAAATCAAAACTTAGGAAAAATTATAAGAAGGTTTGATAAACATATTCATTATATTTTGAAAATATTAAGAAATTATTATTACCTTTAAAATCATCAATTCCATCGTATACAATATAGTAGCAGCTACTTACTATAAAGAAATAAGTTTTAAGAAATGACTAAGTTAAAAAGTTTGTTAAAAAATACATACATGTCTTTTGGTGAGAAACCTTTGTTAAATTCTCTTTCTGAAAAATTATATCTATTTACTTCACCATAAACTGAATAAGGGCAAACATTTTTGAGGACATTTGTATTTCAACAAAAAATAAATAAAATCTCAATCAATGATTCTAAGAATATTTTACTAATTGGAGTGAACTCGTTATAAGAAAATTTATTAAAGAAACCTATATAATCATAAAAATATAATTCTAACATTGTGTATAGATAGGTATGATTAAATTTAAGTCAAATATCTTAACAACTTTTATAAAATATAGTTTATCACTTAAACATTTTCATTTACTTCATTTACTTCCTCTTCCTCTTCTTCATTTTCTTCATTTTCAGAACCACTTTTTGATGACATCAATGATTTTAGTTTATTTTTATAAATTTTTATTGTTGATGGCATTAAGACCACCGATTTTAATCCAAACTTTTGTAATTCTATACGCAATTGATCAGTAGTCAAACTATCAATTTCTTCTTCTTTCATTATTGCTTATTACTATCAGTTTGTTTTATATAAGATTGCTCTAAAATAAGCAACAAAATCTAAAAAATTTCTTCTGATTAAATTATATGTAAAATAATTTATAAAAAGTTCATAATTAAAAATTACAAAATAAACATTTTTAATTAAAATCGAAAACATAAAATATTAAGTTTTAAAGCATTTATTTCAAAAGATTAATTATTATTTATTATAATAAATTATAATTTATTAGGAAACAAATAATGATATAATTATTTTAAGTGATGACTGCAATTATTGTATAGTAAACTGTAATATAGAGATTAAAAGAAAGAAGAACTGTCAAAAGAGTAACAAAACATGAAAATTATTTTTTGATAGTATAGTATATAAAGTATATCAATTAGCGTATATAAATAATGATAAAGCTAAAATAGAAATATCAAGTTTTAATTTAAATTATGTGTAATTCAAAAAGTGGTAGAAAAATAGGACAAAAAGACGTTTAACTTTATTTAAATTTTGGAATAAATTTCTAAAAACCATTTTCGTTTATTTCTTGTAATTTTTTTCACCTATTTGAAAATACACTTTTCTATAATATTTTTTTGTAAAAAGAGAAAAAATCATTTTTTGGTAGTAACTCCTTATGTTGTTTTACTCGATAAAAATTTAAAAGTGAAATATCTATCCAGATTGAAAGATACTGTATTAGCTTGAAAAATTAAGTTATTATAGCATTTATCATAAATTATTTAAAGGTTGAGTGACGAGATAGACAAGGAATTTGGTTGATTAGCTACTAATCTATTGTACTTTGAACACAAGGGCTTGAATCCCGCTTCATCATCAAAGATATGGCGTACTTTACAGTAATACGCCACATGCTAACAAACCATATCTTTAATTACGGGTAAAGATTACCTCGTTATCGCTTCAGGAGAAATAAGGCTGTAGTAAACGCCGGTAGAAAATCTACAATTCGTTAACTTCCATGCCACTACTTTACGTCAATGGGCTTAAGTTGGTCTAAGGAATGAAGGCAGTTCTACACTCCATTGTAATCAAATCCCAAATCTATTTTATAGTCTTTCAAATCTACTTCTGCGTCTAATTCATACTCATAAGAATTAATTAAAAAGAAAAAATAGCTATGTAATCCAAAAGAAAAAACAGTACTATAGATTTATGGAGATAATTTTCAAGAAAAGTTTGTAATATTTTTCAATTTAGATTTGAACTTGTAAGATCGAAACTTTTTATTTTCTAACATTCACAAATTGTTTATTTATGTGATGTTTTTTAAATTTACAAACTTTTTGCTGTATTCTAATATATGATTTTGAGTTTGGAACATGCTTCTTTGTTTAATATTTAATTTTATATGACTACTCGTTTAAAACTAAATAAACATATAATTGTCAATATTCTTTACTGCTTAATCTGCTGTAACTTAAAAACTAAATGAAAATATATTTAAGCAGCTTATAAATACATAAATATATGATAGTAAACATTGTTTTACATAGTTTATTATCATTTGAAATTTTATTTTTTTTATTTTATATATATAAATGCGAAGGAGGGTGCCTAAAGAGAGCACATCTCACTAACACACATTCTCACGAGTTTTTTATGGTTTTTCTCAGGAGTTTTATATGTCTCCCCCTGTGGTCGAACCCGGTACTTCCTAGCTAGAAGGTAGGTGTAGTAACCGCTTCGCCACTAAGCAGGACTATAATAAAATCTTTATTTGTAGAACTTAATTTATTTCGACATCAAGTTTTTTATAAATACTTAAATCGATTAATAAGTGGTAGAACATTTATTTTTATGCTATTACAGGGTTATTTATGTCTAGAATTTAAATAAAAAGGTCTCAAAGCTTTGTTCTTGTATTTACAAGGACTTTAATGTTTTTACCACTATTTTACTGATTTTTGATTTTCATAATTTGTCAGAATATGTGTTTGCGAAAGGTGCTCTTTGTAGGCTACCTCCTTCGTGTTTATTAAAATAAATAAAAAAATAAATTAACAAGCTCTTTTAGTTATTTCTCCGTAAATACAAAAGTACTTACTTTTGTCGCAAAAAAATATTAGTTTTGATTTTTAAATGGCCATTTTATTCTATGTTACCTCGACTTTAGTTAATGTTTGGTTGACAAAACGGATGATTCCAGGCACGTTTAGTTTAGCACTAAAAGTATTTTATTCATCATAAAAAACTTTTCTCTTTTATCTAGTTTTAATTGTAACTCATAAAAAGATGAATTTCGACACCAAAACTTTTACTTTTAAATTATTACCAAAACTTTTTTATAATAATCAATTATTTACTTTTTTGTAAACTTTTTTAGTGATCTTTTTGTCTAATGTTTTTCCAAATGAAGTAATAATATAAAAATTGACTACTTAGTAATAAAAAGCTCATTAATTTATTTATTATGTTTTATTGATATCTTCTAAAAGCTATTCTAAGAAATTTTTTATCAAATATCTGTCAAATATTCATACTTAATTGATATGTAAGAAAATACATTATATAAAAAATACGGTTTTTTACAGAAATTCAATTCTAAGTATTCAACTTATGTATTGTTCATCTTATTTCTTTTCATTTCTTAAATTTTTAAAACTTTGAGTAACAAAAATTGATAAAATATCTTTAGTTGAAAGATTTATGTTTCTTTTGTTTTCTAATTGAATTGAGGTTGTTTTAAAACCTAGCTGTAAACTATTTGACTGTAATTTTTATTTTTCATTTAAAATATTTTTTGTTTGATTATCAAAGATGGAGAAATTCGATTAAATATAATATTAAGATTTTTCCTTTTATAGATCTTTAGAAATACTAATTGCTCATAATCTATTTTTTATTTTATTAATGAAAACCTTTTAATAAAATCTCATTGATAAAGAATAAACTTGATTTTATTGAGATATAATATTTATCATTCAAAATAAAAAATCTCAAATTTTTATTTATGCTTTAATTTGATTTAAAATATATTTTCAACAAAGCTATATTGCATCGAAGGTCTATTTAATTTTTATAAATGATATTTTAAAATCATTATTTAGTGATTTATTATATATATAAGTGTTTAGTTATCATTAGAATAAGAATATTTCATTAAAACTTTTTATAAATGTCTAAGTATAAATGAAAGTAGTTTAAGGAATTATTATACTTGTAATATACTAGTTTCAAAATATGTGATTATTATGTTAATTAATTATGTTTGAAAAATCATTTTTTATGTCAGTTTTATATTTTACATTTTAGATAAAAAAATATTTTTAAAGTTTATATTTTAATATTTATATTTTATAAAGACTTAGGATTATTGTTTGAAGTAATTTATAGTTATTAAATATTTCTATAGTTATTTGCATAAATGGTGCTTCTAATTTGAAACCAAAAAGATGAACTATTTAACAGGTAGTCCAAATGAAGGTGATTAGAAGTATTATGAACAAGTTTTGCATTTTATATTAATTTGTAATTTTATTATTAGTGATTAAGTATACAATTTATTACAATATTATTTATATCTTTGTATATTTTTGTCTAATATTGATTATATCAACATTTCACATATTTTATCTAATTTTATCTGATTAACTGGTATTCAGACACTTCTTATATCTATAGAAATTTATTATTTAAAATAAATGAATTTATAATTAAAAGAAATCTTTCTAATTTATAGTAAAAATACAAAAAACTTAAAACTAAATCTTTGTTTAAGTTACTTATATTATTATTATTATTTGTTTACTTTATTCTTATTAACAAAACTTGTTTTAAAGATGAAGAATCATTGAGATCCTCCGCTGGTGATTCTGATTTAACCAACAATACTACAACCAGCTCCCTGTTTGTTGGACTTCGAAACCACCTTCAGTCCCATCCACAAATACTTTCAACATCTCTTAGTCCCTCAATTGATAGTAATGATGAAACAACTCATATCATTTCTTTTGATACTGATCGCATTATAGGAATTAATAAAAATTTACTTCAGGTAATTCTTTATAGACAAATAATTATTTTGTTTTTACAGTTTTATTGGTTTTGTGAGTTTATTTGATTAACTATATTAAAAGGTTTTTAGTAGCTTGTGTGAGATATCTTTACTGTCATGTTAGTTCTGTGCTGCTTGTGAGATACTATTTCAGATATCTCACATTTATTGGATTTAGAAAAAGATTACTTAAAGTAATGAAAAAAATAAATAAGTTATACTTTTTTATAGAGTTTTAAAACCAGGGGTATCATAGTCCTAAAAGGAATCATGAATGGTTTTAGGGGGTATGTAGATTCTAAACCACTAAAATTGATTACTCCAAAATTTCATTTGACCTCAATGCCAGAAATTTTAAGATTTCCAAATACACTTTATCTCTTAAAAGTTGTCTTTTTAAATGAAAGTTGAAGATTTTGTTGAAACTTGACAAAATGAATGAGATTTAAAGTTAATTTTTGATTGAGAAGAATAAAAAATAACAGCTTGTTGCTTCAATAAATGTTTTAAATACAAAAATGGTAACTTTAGCTTTTGATTCTTATCATTTTTTTACTAAATAATAACAATAAACAATTAAGAACAAATATTTCTAAGAAAATTCGTTAGTTGATGCGTTTTACGTTTAACTATTTGCTATTTATTTCCTTCTAAATATTTATTTATCTATTTATTTTCCTTCTAAGCCAATTAAATTTGGTTCTGTTTATTTTTAATAATTAGAAATATTTGAATGTTGATTGTCAAGATAAGTATCTCATGGCTGTTTTTGTGGACATTTTCAAACATTTGATTCTTAATGGTTAAAGAGAATTTAAATAAATCAATACTTACTAAATTTCTTATTGAGATTCAAAGTCTATGATGTAAATGCTAAAATTAGTCTTAATTAATGTCACTCTCAATTAACAGTCCTTTTTTTGATTCAATAGATGCCTTTTAGTCAATCAATCTAATTCAATAAGCTCCCAATCTCATGGGAGACTAATTTAGAATGTTAATGATGAGTAAATGGTTACATCATTTAATTATTTGTGTTATTTTTGCAACAGTTTTAGTTTGATCGAAATTTGTGAGCACTTGTTGATTCATTGTGTATTTTAAACAAAGTATTCAAAAAGCCTAAAGAGTTGTTTTATTTACTTTTTCTTACAAACTAAATATTTGAAGATTGAATTAAAATGGCTTTGTGACCTTCTGGAAGTTTTTATCTATCTAACATTCACTTGTACAGATATCAGGTCTGCAGACAAGTCCATCTTTTCTTATGGAAAGAAATGTCCTCACATCACATTCAAACTCACCTATCAATCTAGAGTTATCAAATTCAAATTCAGTTAACTTCAAATCAGATAAATCTTTAATGAGTGAGACACCTTCAAATGATGAAGGCGTTTGCGTGGTTTGCGGGGATCGATCTTCCGGTTTGAATCTTGAAAACTCTAATAATTAAAAGTGGGAACAAAAATAAAATTTCAGGAAGACATTATGGTGCAAGAAGCTGTGAAGGCTGCAAGGGGTTTTTCAAGAGGAGTATCCGAAAAGGTCTTCAGTACTCATGTCGTGGACAAGGAGACTGCTCCGTCAACAAAACGCATCGAAATAGATGTCAATTTTGTCGGCTTCAAAAATGTCTTCAAAGAGGGATGAAAGCTGATTGTAAGTAGAATAGAAGTGATGACGTCATTGACGCGATTTACTGACAGCGGTACAATGTGAGCGATCTCCAATCATCAAACATACGGCTAGCAATGATTTGGTTCCTTTCATCAACGGAGTCAAGCCAACTAAAAGAAGGTAATTTGATCACGTGACCTCCAGCGATGCCAGTTTAACGCTCTTTGCTTCTTAGGGACACAGATCACTTGGTGAATGATCATAATAGATACCGAAGTGAAGTAAGTATCATACTTTTAGAATATTTTAACAAAATCTTTTTTTAAGAGAATTTTTGATTTCTTTTTAAAAATCGATTAAAATTTGAAATTTTTTTCTAACTTTCCTCAAAACTGTTTTTTCTTCAAATTTGCTGACTCTAAATTTAGCAGTTTAATAAGACATCAGCAAATTGACAATTTTCTCTTCAATAGTTTGTTATTTATTTAACTGCTGACTATCTTGTGTGTCTTATTTAATCATTTTCTAGAAATGACTTCAGCAAACTCTCCAACAGAAAAGTAGTTTTTCTGACTTTATTATAAAAGATTTCATTAAACAAATTCGACAACAAAATGTTGATAACATCACAAATAAAATTCTTTTTTTATTTTCATCAACTTTTTAGATGAATCTTGCATCCAAAAGCTTTACAAATGTGAGTTCTAGTAGCAAGTTGGCATCCTTGTCTTCTCCGCCGTTTCCAAGACACAAAACAACTTCTCTGTTACTAAACGGAGGTACAAGCTTCCCGAGTTCTTCTAACAGCTCAAAAACTTCAGAAAAAGATGTACAGTTGTAAGTTGCTGGTTGATATAGCAACAATATGTTCCAACCTTAATCTCATTTACTTTCCTTATTTTTATTGATTTAAAAACTTTTTTTTAAGTAAATCTGTTGTAAACGTTTGATCTTATAAACTAACATTTGAAAAAATTGCTTGCAGAGCTCTAGAAAAATTAAACAAAACTCTTAAAAGGTCTTCAGCTCTTCATCAAACGTATCTTCGAGAACAAATTGAAGATTTCAAAGTGAGTTCATCTTGTTAGTTGCGTTGTTGCTCACATAGTTTAGTGCTACTCACGTGTCATGTTGCTACTCACGTGTCACGTTGCTACTCACGTGTCATGTTGCTACTCACGTGTCATGTTGCTACTCACGTGTCACGTTGCTACTCACGTGTCATGTTGCTACTCACGTGTCACGTTGCTACTCACGTGTCATGTTGCTACTCACGTGTCACGTTGCTACTCACGTGGCACGTTGCTACTCACGTGTCACGTTGCTACTCACGTGTCACGTTGCTACTCACGTGCCACGTTGCTACTCACGTGTCATGTTGCTACTCACGTGTCATGTTGCTACTCACGTGTCATGTTGCTACTCACGTGTCATGTTGCTACTCACGTGTTGCTACTCACGTTGTTGCTACTCACGTGTCATGTTGCTACTCACGTGTCATGTTGCTACTCACGTGTCATGTTGCTACTCACGTGTCATGTTGCTACTCACGTGTTGCTACTCACGTGTCATGTTGCTACTCACGTTGTCACGTGTCATGTTGCTACTCACGTGTCATGTTGCTACTCACGTGTCATGTTGCTACTCACGTGTCATGTTGCTACTCACGTGTCATGTTGCTACTCACGTGTCACGTTGCTACTCACGTGTCACGTTGCTACTCACGTGTCACGTTGCTACTCACGTGTCACATTGCTACTCACGTGTCATGTTGCTACTCACGTGTCATGTTGCTACTCACGTGTCATGTTGCTACTCACGTGTCATGTTGCTACTCTCGTGGTTTAATTATGTTTGTTGTCAACAGTACAAAGGGCCATTTCTGGTTGAGGCAAATTTTGTCTTCGAGTTGATTATTCCAAATTCAGAAGACCTCGAAGGACTCAATCAGCAATACATTCGAGAAACCGCTTCCCGACTTCTAGTCCTTACCGCCAAATGGGCTCAATCTATTGAACCTTTTCAAGCCTTGTGGTCAGTACTTGTTGACCTTCACCCGCCACATGATCATTCATGACGTCATAGGTCGAAGGGATGTACGTCACTGCTTCGCGATTCCTGGCATGAACTCTTCCTCATCGGACTCTTTCAATCTTCACACGTCATCAACTTGGATCGATTTCTTGAATGTGCAGTCCACCATTTCACCTCCACATTACCCCAAGGTACCTGACTCTAGTGATGACGTCATCAGCATCAGGATCTTGTGTGTAGATGACCGAACTGTGAAAAATATCAATTGCTTGAATCAGAGGATTCAAATCATTTATAACTTGATCGATTTGATTCGACGTTTGAATCTCACCTCCAAGGAGTTTGCTTACCTGAAAGCTGCCATTCTCTTCTGCCCTGGTATCTGCCCTCACTCTTTTTAACTCTTGTCTGATCTTCTTCTGATGTAGATTATGTCCCATTAGAACAGCGGGATACAATTCAACTCTTTCGGTTCCGAATCATTGAAGAACTTCGCGAAGAGACTTCAAATATAAATGGAAAGGGCGAAAGGTTGGCGCCCCAAAACCCTAAATTCAATTTTTCACTTTTTTTCAATTCCAGAATCTCCAAACTTCTTTTGCTCCTTCCCAGTGTCCGGACTCTTCCTTCAAGTTTAGTGGAAGATCTTTTCTTCTCTGGATTGATTGGAGATGTTCAAATTGATTCAATTATTCTTCAGATCCTTGATTTAAGTCGATGCCAATCATCTTCTTCAGATCTTTTTTCTTCTGATGAGTCTTTGTTCTTTAGAAGTTCCAACAATCGAACTACATCTATCGTGGCACCGCGGAAAACTTTCTTGACTTCGTCGAAGCCATGACGTATCCCTAAATGAACCTTTTTTTACCCTTTTCTTGAAACCGGCTTCTTATTCTTCTTTTTTTCATACCTGTTTCTACTTATTAAAAAGCAGAAAACCCCGGTGTTTCCCCTTTTTTTTAAATCTGATACAAAAGAATTTTTTTTTTCTTTTGAAGTGAAGAAAACCAATTAGAATATTTCTGCTTCTATTTGCTCATTTAATTTTCATCTTTTTTATTTTTTTAGTCATTTCTTCTAAATTTTTTTGTTTTTTGAATTAAATAAAAATATTTTTAGTGAGAGCAAGTTATTTATTTTGAATTTTGTGGAGAAAAAAATAAAAAATTTAAATTGATTAAAACTTTTGTTATCAACTTTATAATTTGCTGAAAAACAGATCATTATTCTTTATTGGAAATCTCATTTGAGAAAAAAGAAATCATTTTGAAGATTTGATCTCGTAACGAATTTTATAAATCTGAAATTGGGACTGATTCGAAGTCTTCTGCAAAAGTGTGAGGTTTCATTTTTGTGAAATGTTTTGGTTTATTTGTGGTATTTAATCATGAGAAACTGAACTCAGTAGTTTGATTCAAAATATATCAGTAAAAATCTAGTTTAATAATGTTTACAACAAGCAACAAAAAGTTTTATTTTTTCATCTTATTTCAATAATATTATGATTATTCAAAAACTCATTGAAAATAATTTAATTTTAGTTTTATGACATTGTAAGAATTAGATTTCGTAATTATAAATTGTATTCTTACAGTCTACAAAAGCTTTTTAAAATTTTTATAGGAAACTACGATTGGATAAAGATAGCAATTTATACTCAATTCTTTTATTTATTTATTGTACTTTAATTTGTTTTTAAGTATAACCATCAAATAATCACAAAAGATCTAACCCTATAGTTCAGTTATTCAAAGGTCATCTTTGGCTGTTTTCTTCAGAAAATAGAAATCAAATATATTTTTCTATATATTTACGGATTTAAAAACATTTATTTTTTTCAGTTGATTATTTTAACCTAGTTTTTTATCCGATTTGTTGAGTCTTTGAACTTCAAAAATAGTTTATTATTTAAACTATAATTTTATTTATTTTATAATTCAATCAGAAACTTTCCATTTGATTATTACTTTTTTATTCATTTTGAAATACTTTTTTTAAGTAAAGCTTTTGATTTGTTAAAATTTCTACTATATCAAACCAGAAAAAATATATTCTTAAAAAACCTTCAACATTAGATTGTTCATTCATTACAATAAGAAGAGAAAACTTTTTCATGTTTTGAAGAGCCTCAAAAAGCGATAATACAAGTATCTTACATTTTCAAATCTTTCGTAGAACAGTTCCACCCTATCCAAAATTCCTAAAAATTATAGTAATAAATTGTAGAACTAAAACGAATTGTAGTATGTAGATTAAACAAATTTTTCCCGAGGTTATTGTTTGAAAAGAGATCAAATTAAGACTGATCCGGAGTGTTTCAAACTTCTGGTAGATCTTCGGCCCCTTATGAATTCAAAGTCGTTGCAGAGAGCGCAAGGACTTCTTGCATATCAAAATGGGTTTTCAGAATTCCGGATAAAGTCCGTTAACTCTCTATGAGAAGAGAGAGTCTCAGTAAGAAGTTGGTCAAAATGTAAAATTAATTGTTTATAGTGCTTTCAAAATTATTAATCTTTTTAAGTTTGAATTATTTTTTTATCGTAAACTTTTGTTTATAAGTTTGTGGCTTGAAATTCTTTAAATGTTACTCAAAGACGTTTTAATGTTTGTTCTATAAGGATTAAATCATGACAACATGTCACAACTTTATAATATAAAAAATTTTTATCAACAAGTTGATTTTAATTTATTTTTAAAAATTTTTTTGATTATTTATCTGATCTGTTTTTGACTTTGTAAATATAATTTTTTGTACATGTATCTATAAAAAATATGTTTCTATTGATTTGTTAAATTCTATTTGAGTTTAATTAAATGATTTTTCAAATTTAACCAAATGTGTAACCAGAAATTTATTCAATTAGTTTCTTAAAATTTAATTATTGCATTTTATCTGTAAATGTACAGGTGTAAGCAAACTCATTAAGATTTTAACAGATCTATATAAACAAACCATGATATATTCTGATGAGGAATGTCAAATAAATCAAATTCAGTTTTCAAATTCAACAAAACGTCAGAGAAGTGAAAAACCGGAGAGGTCTTCAAGTTGACTAAAAAGGATTTCTGTTGTGATGTGGCACTTATCCTGTCATCTACAATAACTTTTCAATAAAAATCTAAAACTTTTTAAAGTTGTAGGAATGACATTTTGGGAAAACTTGCATCTACTTATAAGCTTACAATAATCATCCAAATAATATCTAAAACCAATTTAGAAAAAATAGGGTTCATTAGAAAATCTATCTTATTCAAAATCACAATTATTTTGAAAGAGGTCGTTTCTATTTGTTAGAAAAACAAAATCGAAAAAAAAAATGCTAAAATTAGTGAAACCAATAATAAAGGTAGACAACAGAAAGATGATCTACTTATAAATTGTCTAAAATTATAATCCAAAGAAGCAAAAAAATAAGGAAATCTTTTAGAAAATATAAAAGTTTGAACTTTAATCAAAAAAACATTTAAAATCTTAAATTGCTTTCAAGAATTTCAACATCATTTAAATAAAAAAAATTTATATCGCAATAAAAGTAAAAGAACTTATTTAAACTTTTTAAGAACCAACTCTAAATCTAATTAGCTGATCAAAAATGCTGAACTGATGTTTCATAGAAACTATTTTTTGGTAAGTGGTTTCTTATAGTAAAGATCATGGTTTTTCAGACTTTGTAAAAGCATTACTTGAAATTATAAAATTTGTAGCAAAGATGATTTATATAAAATGAGGAAATAATTTGATAACAGCTTGAAGATAACAATTGAACATCAACAAACAATTATGCTTAGATAACTACTTTTTACTATTATTTAGTTGAAGAGACAGAAATATAATTTGGAATGTTTAAAATAAACATTTCTGATAAGAAAATTGATAAGTTTAAAAACAAAACATCTCCAAAAATTATTATAACAGAAAAAATTTAAAAATCAAATATAAAAAAAAGTAAACTTAATAATAATCCATTAATTATAAACCCAAAATCAGGATGAATAACATTTTATAAAATATACTTGAATAAGAACTATTCTTAGTACTAAGTACTACTATTATCTTACAGTCCTTCAAAACTTCTAGCTGCTCTACACGCTGTAGAAAACTGCTCTATAAGCTGGCAGCTCATGATCCAACCCACAAAGAATGGACTTACAGCTTTCTTTCATAAACTAGCAGCACATTCCTTAAACTAATATTCCATTAATGGATTTTTATTCCAGAAATATCTTTGGTCATACACTTTGGCATTACCCTATCATCTGATTTTAAATGGCACAATTATGTTTCTAAAATCTTTGCAAAATCAATCAATCTTGTTTACCTTATTGTAAAGACTTTTAACTGTAATGATCTGAATAAAATGTCAGTACATGGATGCTATATCTATTTATTTATTGCAATAAAGGCGAAGGAGGAGCAGCCTCTCTAACACAAACTCTCACAAATAATAGTATATAAAATAAATAATGTAGAAAAAGGAAAAATCATCACAGTTTAGAAATGAAAAGTGTGGCAATATTAAAACTTCTGCTTGAACAACACGAGTGATTCTGACATGACAATGTCTGATGGCAGCTGGTTCCAAGTACAGTGCATCCTCGCTATAATGGCCGCCGATAATCCGGCCGGTTTCATAGGCAAGTCGACTTTGAATGACATTTTGAGAAGCGAGGAGAAGTTTAAAAAATTTAAAGCCGAAAAAGAGGAGCTGGGACTAACTGGAGCCGTTAAAACGGCCAAAAAAGTAAAGGAAGGATACTTTGACCTGCTGGACAGCGCCCTTTACATTTGGTTTCGTCAGGAACGTGAGAAGGGCTGTCCAGTAACTGGTCCAATACTGTTAGAAAACGCCTCTGAGTTCCACCGTTTAATTTACGGTGAACACTCTAAGCCCTTTTTAGCAAGTTCGGGGTTTCAATGGAGGTTTTGCAGAAGATTCGGCTTGAGGGTTTATAGAAAGTCGATTCTTTGAGATCTTGTATGGCAATCAACCTTCACCATACTGAACTTATTGAAAAGAATTGACATGATCAAAACTGTCGATACCGTTGCATAAGCTTGGGATATGGTAACACCTTCTGCTATAAGGAATTCATGGAAGAGATTGATGCTATTACCAAGCTCCTTCATGCAAAACAGTGACTCTTCGGAAAAAACTACAAACAGCGAGTTTATCCAGCAATTTTGAGAATGAATATTACATTTACAGACGATGATATCCAAAACTGGATGAGTTGCGATGGTCCTGGGTATAAGCACATGGACGAGCAAGGAATTGTTGCACTGATTTCTGGAGACAACGAAAAAAAGGCAGATGAGGAGGTTGAAGACAAGAATGATGTTCCACAGTCATCAAAGTGTCCATTCTCTCACGGTGAAGCCATGCAGAAAATGGTTGATTACTTAGCCTACTAATCGTTGTCAACCATAAGCCACACCACAAAGTGTGTCATAACTTGTCCAATTCCGTGAGTTTTCTGCTAAGAAACGAGAAAGCATACTTCCATTCTTTCCTCTTTCAGCAAGAGTTCCGATATAAATTCAATTGTTCACGGTGTGATTTGTTTTCGTTATATTGATTTTATACTTTATCAAAGTTTTGTTTCGTTAATTTTTTTGTCTGTTTTAATTGTTTGATTCATTGGAAAAAATGAAAATAAATAAAATTAACCGAAAATTTAGTGTGCATTTTATTGTATGCATTGCATAATATAAAAGAGGTAATTTTTGTTATAATCCAGCCAAAGGATAATCCGGCCATAATTATAAAAAAAAGCTTGCCCAACATGACCGGATTAGCGTGGATGCATTGTACTAATTATGCAGTATGAGAAAAATCTGCTCTGATTAACGTACCAGGTGATATGAGCTTATGAAGGTGTTTTGTGTGTCATCTGAGCTGATATAACTTGAGGGAAGGATTAATGGAAAAGAAAGCATCGAACTGAAGGTCAATTAAGTTGTAGACTATTTAAAAAATAAGAAACATATTTAACCCATCAAATTTCCAAATATTCTAAAATTAAGAAAATTAGATGTCTATAACTATCATATTTAATATTTAGTCACCTGGATTACCACATTTCAGAATCTTCATCACTGTGCTAACATCTACCATCTCTTTGAAATGTTTTCATAAAAAATATGATTCTGGTAATTATATAAAAAATAGAGTTTCTTTTTCATTTCACTGTGCTTTGTTAAGACACTGTTTCTGGAGCATAACCAGCATAGCTATACTTGGATGAAGCAGACCATCATTATACCCAGCATAACTGTACATTATTACTATTAAACTTATGAATAGTTAGATTTTAATATTTAAAATCATTTGTTTTCTTTGTCACTGATATAAAACATTAAACAATTTATTAAATTAAATTAATTTAATAAATTATCAGCTACAGCAGTTTATACCAGTTTCAGGTCTTTTTAAGCCAAAACATAAAAACACAACAAGAGAAAAAAACACATGAAAAGATGGTTTCTGATACAACTATCTTTCATGAAAGTTTTCTTAAATTGATGTTACGATAAATTTAATGTTGGCTCTGAAAGTAATCTTTATTCACAAATATAAAATGAAAAGATTTGATTATTACAATATCTTAACCATCAAAACTTATAACTATTATTTTTTGGTCATCAATAAACATTTTTCGTTCAGATTTCAAAATTAAGTTTAAATTTCTTATTTATTTCTTCATCAATTAGTCCTTTCTAATTTTTATTCTTAAATTAAAAACTAGTTATTCAAAAAATTGTCAAAATTGGTTTTCAGAAAATAATTATGAAAGCTAATGCATTAGATTTACACAATTTATTAACTTCTAAAAGAGTATAAGTATTTTAAATAAATATATATAAATTCAATGCTCACAATTGAAATTAAGAAATATAACTTATAATGCATTAGTAAAAAATTAAAAAAGGAAATGTCTACTTTATGACCAATCTTAAAAGAATAAAAAAAGGATAGAATCAAATTAAGATAAAAGAAGGTCAAATGTTTAATAATAATGCTTTTCTTTTAATATAATGCTATACACAATTTGAGTATTATATAACAAGCATACAATAATAACTTGTGGATCTTCTACATAAATAACACACAGCCTTTAAAAATACAAGCTAGTCTAAATAAATAACAAATATAAAATAATTTTTGAAGTTATAGGGCAGACTACTAAAAGTTTACTTTTTGTTGTTTAGTGATTAAAAAAAGACATTCAAAATCAAATATATCATTAGACTGTGTAAAGTAGAGATTTATCACAAAATAAGCAACACAGTAACGATAAATTGTAAAAATAATTAAACAGTTGAACTACATTAAAAACAAGTATAATGTTTTATCTAAAAACAGTTGAACTTGTAAATAATTCACTATATTTAACCAGCTTATCATTACTATTCACTAACCATAAAAATATAAGCAAAATCTAAACAAAACTGAAACTATAACAAAACTCTCCTTAAACTTTTAAAATCTACAGTTGATTTTTACACGGATTTTGCTTTGAAAATCTTTTCATTTAACTAATTCAGTAAATATAGTAAACACTGTAGAACGCGCACACATCTATTAAGACTTCTGAAGAGATTTCTCTAAATGCTACAAATTAAAAAAACATTGGGGGTATAACAAGCACTAACCCGATTGCTAGTCATTATGATTCTGTTACAAAAGTTGTAAAATAATATGCAAGTTTAAAAAATCATCAAACTTAATGACTTGAATTTATCACAATGAAGCATAAAATGTTTAATTAATAAGTGAAAAAAGCCATTTTTTCAAAAGCAGTTTCCAACCCAAACTTATCACAATATATACATATCTTTTAAAGTCGGATAGGAAGCAACTTTAATCGGTTTTAAAAGTTAGTAAAATTTATTTATTCAAATATAGATAACATTTTAGATTTTTTTTTATGTTTCAGATTTTTAGACCTTTTTTTAAGATGAGTGAATCAGAACAGCCACAGTTGTTTGTTTCAAACTTAAACCTTAGCTATCCCGAAAATAGCTTTAAGGATCTTTTTACACCATTTGGAGATGTAAAAGAAGCCTTTCTAATTAAAACATGGCAAAACAACCATCAAGGTATTGGATTTGTAAGATTTGCAACAAACGAACAAGCTAAGCACTGTATTTATTGCTTGAATGGATCAAAAGTTTTTGGAGATCAGAGATTAAGAATCGATCTCACTATGGATATTTAAATAAAAATCAATATAGTTCTATTTATTATTATTTTGTTATAAAAATAATAATAAATACTTAATATAAAAAATTGTCTGTTGCTAAATAGAGTTTACAAATGAATATTTAGTATACATTTATTTATACATGATTCATTCATAATATGTTGTCTTTAAACCTATAAAAACAGTTTTTATAGTCTAGCAACATAAATAGTTAGACACAGAGAAAGCTTTAGATAATTATTTTAATCTGTCTACTAACCACTTTTATATATCAATTTATGAATACTATAGTAATTATATATTGCAAGATCACTTTATAAAGAACTTCATTTTTCTTTGAACTTATTTTGAAAATCTTTGATCTGTTTCAACATAAAGGCAATTAGAATAAGATTTTTAGGTTTTCTACAGCGCCATATTCATATACATACTGAATAGGAGCATTATTTAATTGGCTGATATATATTTGTCGACAGAAAGGTTTAATCAGCAGCTTTTGAAATAAACCACCCATAATTAGCAACACAAAGATATATAATTTAATACGTTGGTATTTCACAGGCATATTTTTCAATTACTAATGAATTTGGCACAAACTGAACTTAACCTTTCTGAATTATTCATTCATGAACAAGAAAAAACTATGAAACACAACCATGAAAAAATGTGTTAAAGCAAATATTGATCTTTTATACTAACCAAGTCTTTACCCTTAACTGTTATATGTATTAACTTCACAAATTATTTTATACTTGATTATAGTTAAAGGATACCCCTTATTGCAGAAAGAGGTGAATACCATGTTAGTTAGTAGTAATAACAAGCTAAATATAGTTGATCAATTGTATGTCTACCTATTTATTAGATTAAACAAAATACTTTTTTTTAATGTAGGCAATCTGTTTAATTATTTTTACAGTTTATCTTTACTTTACTTTAAATTTTACTTTTCATGATCTTCTTTACTTCACATAATGCCACAAAGTAGTTGATTTCAAATGTCTTTAATAACTAATTACCCTTCCTCAACAAAAAATTAAATTTTCAATATTCTGCCCTTTGTATTAATTTCAAAATAAATTAAATAAGAAAATATTAAATTAGTATATATTAAATAAGAAACTTAATGAAGAAACAAGCGATTTTAAATATTAAAATCTAACTATGGAAAAGTTTAATAGTAATAATGATGGTCTGCTTCATCCAAGTACAGTTATGCTGGGTTAATGATGGCCTGCTTCATCCAAGTACAGCTATGCTGGTTATGCTCTAGAAACAGTGTCTTAACAAACTCATTTTTTTTACATAATTAGTATCCAGGTGACTAAATATTATATATGATAGTTGTGAACATCTTCTCATATACTTTCTTTTCCATTAATCCTTCCCTCAAGTTATATCAGCTCAGATGACATACATTACACTTTCATAAACTCATATTACCTGGTACTTTAAATACAACTTATAAACTGAAAACCTTATTCAAATAGAATCCGCTCTTGCAATCAATTTTTTTCTCATTAAAAGTTTACTATGAATCTATAAAGTTAGAAATATAGAAAGAAAAAGATGTGACTTATGGTATTACAGTAGTACTCAAAGCAACAGTAAACAATTACATAGAAAGTTAATCATATAAAAAGGAAAAAATAATCACAACTTTGAAATGGCAGTGTAGGCAATAATATAACAGTTCAACTTCTGTTTCAACAACGCGAGTTGATTTTGGATATGTCTGATCCGTCGAATTTCCAAAGTATCTAAATTGAAGAAGCTGAGGCGATGATGATAACTATCATATTTAATATTAAGTTTTCTGCATACCAATCTCGTAAATGTTGCCTGAACAGATTCGATTTTTTTGATATCACTAACTTGATATGGCATCCATTCACTAACATTGTATTCATGAAATGGACGTACGTACAATTTGAAAAGATTGATAAAAAGTATGGATCGTTAGAATTAACGGTCTTTATAATAAGGTAGGCAAGATTTATTGACTTTCCAAATATTTTAGAAACATAATTGTGCCATTTAAAGTTAGATGATAGAGTAATGCCGAGGTCTAGGACCGAAGATATTCGCTGAATAATAAATCCATTGATGGAATATTGGTTCAAGGAATTTGCAGCTGGTTTACGAGACAAATTTATAAGTTCAGACTGTGGGCTGGATTCTGAGCTGCCAAATTTAGTTTCTACAGTATGTAATGTAGTTTGAAGTTTTAAAGAATGGCAAGATAATAGCTTGATGCTAGCATTTTTGTCGGAATAGAAATCACCGACCACCGAAGCCCATGTGACAGGCTTCTTTGTAGAGGCATGCAAGTTCATTCATTGATTTAGACAAACTAGAAAATTTTTCGTTGATTTTGGTAACATCGTTGTCAATTTCAGATTCAAATTTGACCAATTCAGCTGATATATTTTGCTGATATCAGATAATAGGTTTGAATTAGAGGAGGTAGATGTTATGTGAATGATTCTACTATTCTCTTATGGAAACATCAATCTACTCATTCATCTTCTAGTATGTTTTCTTTATCTTGTTAAGTCCTTATAATATTTTGGATCTTCAAGAATTCATGTCAGTTATAAGAATCTAACATTTGACTTAAGACCTTTAAAATTGAAATCTTAAAAATGTAATCATTGAAAATCCAAAAAAATAATCAGATCAGATCTGGCTGTTTTTTTTTATCTGGCTGCCAATTTGCTTCTAAACAATTAAGCTAACTCATTAAGCTTAGGAGGTGTAAAACGCACCAATAAAGTTGCTGTTTAGGTTTTAAACAAAAAAGAATGATTACTATGTCTCGAATAATAAGGAATCATATAAATAGACACTAACAACAAACATTGACAGATAAGTAATCTAATGATCACAAAATAAAGGAGTTAAGATTGCTGGAAAACGATTACTTCAGTGATTTTGAAAGTATAGAGATCAAATCATAGTTTTTTCATTAAACCTTGAAGAATTAACATTTTTGCTCAAAAATAGTGCTAAAAGAAGATGCAAGGACCTAGTAAAATCTTTGTTGAAACGGCTAGCTCCTAAACTTATTCGATGAAATTTGAAGCTGTAGTATTTAATTGATTACAAATTAGATAAAAAGTGTATTTTGGTTATTTTAAATTAATTTTTTGGAGTTTTATTAAGTTATATATACTCTAAGCTTGATTACACAACAACAAATGTTTTGTTAAAAATGATCATTCTATAAAATAGTAAGGGTTCAATATTTATATATTTATTCGAATTAGTTTTAACTTTTGTATTTTCTCTTAAAACTTTTAGCTTTACTTTAAAATGATGTCACTTTAAGCTGTCAAAATTACAATTATGACATCACTATTGGTAAAACCTCACATACCGGAGCTGATACGATTATCCCTTTATTTTTGGTTACTACATTTGGATATAATCATATTTTAAAACAAATCTTTATAAAAACCGAATTTTTTCTATCGATAAACAGTGAGTTCTCAATCATAAAGGTATTTTGATTTAGCATTAACTGTAAAGTATATTAATTGTAGTTATTAAAAGATTTTAGGATTTTTTTAGCAAATTAATATTCTATGTTTGAATATTTGTAAATTATAAAAAAAAATATATAAATAAACTGCAATTTCTACTTCTTTACCTATTAAAGAAAAGATTGTATCAGATTATTTTCTTAAATTAACATTATTGTAATTTAAAATTCAATTTACTTTAAGTTAATAAGTCTGAACTCTCATTTAGATACTATAAACGTTCTACTTTATGCTGATAAAAAAATTCTTTGTTAGATTTGCCACAATATTAAGAATTATAAATTGTTTAATTATAGAATGTTTAATAAGATATTTTATAAAGTAATATAGTGTATTAAAATATAATGATAATTATTGAATTGCTAAAAAAACTATTTTCCGATTGAAATTAACTTTAATCAATAATCTAAAGATATTCTACATATATAAAGGATACATATAAAAAAGAGGAACGATTTTCAATAATTTTTTCAATCTTTCTTTTTCATTGGACATTTTTATAGAACTCTATATGAATTTTATTTGTGCTTTAAGAATAAGAGCTATTCAAATAGTAGACTTAATATTAGTTTTAGTTTCTTAATTGTAATAAACTTTATTTTCAGAAATATATGATGAGCAGTTTACATGA